>JAPFRF010000002.1:150187613-151387613 GCA_029282475.1 Phrynocephalus forsythii
GATCGATCAAGGCAAAATCCTAAGCAATCCCTACTGGAAGATAAACTTGCCACTTGCCTGGCTCCAGGCTGAACTCTTCTGACGTTACGGGGCTTTATTTCTGGCACGCTCCGTGGGTCTGAATAAATCACGAGAACATTTCCTTGCAACCAGCAAAGGAGATGAGTCTCACATTTCATCATTCGCCTTGGTTTCATACAAGGTACTGTTTCTCTCCCCACGGAAATGGACTTTATGGTTTCCATTTGCTAGGGAAAGAATGTGTTTGGTGTTAACAGAAGGTAGGGTCGGTGGAGAGTTTTCTGCTGCTATGTCCTTCATGTGTTCTCATTAGTCCTTGAATTCAACAGGACTTACTACCTAGTCATTGTGTATCAGATTGCCACCTGCCATAGTTATTGATTAGGCCAAGATCAGGAGGGATTTGTTGTAACGCGTGCAGTACTTTGGCCACCTCATGAGGAGAGAGGACTCCTTGGAAAAGTCGCTGGTGTTGGGAAAGATGGAAGGTAAAAGGAAAAGAGGGTGGCAGAGAATGAGATGCTTGGATGGTGTCATTGATGCAACCAATATGGATTTGACCAAACTCTGGGAGGCAGTGGAAGACAGGAGGGGCCTGGCGGTGCTGTGGTCTATGAGGTCACGAAAAGTCGGACATGACTCAACAACAACAACAACAACAACAACAGTGCATCATTTGTGTTATGGTGATGGGAAGATTAGTTTTATGGAATATTTCTGTGTTATCATTGGGTTCTTTTGTTTTCTTTTTTATAAATCATCTGGAGAACTTATTGAGTTGAGTCACGGGGATAATTAAAATGCATTCAATAAATAAAAAAACAATGTACAGTATTGTCCTTGGGACTTGCTTGTGGGTTTTCCATAGGTATGTGGGTGGTGGTTGTGGGAAGAGAATGCTGCTCTGAATAGGCCTTCACTCTGATTTAGCAGCTTTCATCTTTTCAGGTGACCATGGTGTGGAGAGAAATATATTGTTTGAGCACATGTAACATAACTTTCCTTCCTTCGAGAATCTCCTGGTTTGGCTGTCAGTGTTATGCTACCCTCACAAAGTGCCCGTGAGACAAAGATCTGAATCCAGACCAGTCTAGGGCTTTGGGGCAGCTGGCTCATGTATGTTCATCATAACTCATTGACACTAATATCAAGTGATGACTTGCCAGCATAAATGTGCCATCACAAATTCATCACCACTGATAGAACTTTCATTTCACACCTTGTCAACATAAACAGAATACTTTCTAAAAGAGAACCGCGTGGACCCATTTTGATGGAAAGAGAAGTGTTTAATAATCAAGTGATGAGAGGTGAGCAGATCAACTTTAAGTAGTGTTCTTTATTGGCAGACTGCCTTGGCTGGAAAAGCCAGGAAGAAATTCCACCTCACTATTTTGTGGTGTCCCCCCACCTCAAGCAATACCATTCTCCCCTTCGCAAATATTCGGCTGCTTTTCTCTCCAGGCAGCAAACATTTATATTCAGTCCACTTCAATCCCTCCTTATCAAATCTTCACTTAAGCCACAGCAAAATCAGGAGAGCAACTAACAAATTTAGAAGATCAAATATTTTATGATCAAACTCCCAGAGATGCCAGGCTGGGATCATCAACGTGAGAGATCCTGATAGTTGTTGTTCAACATCTGGGGAACCAAATTTGAGAACCACGTTTACATGTTAAATAAATAAATAAAAGACTGAGGAAGATTGCCATAATATACTGTATTTTTCCCTGTATACCACACTACTTTTTTCCAAAATCATGATGCCAAAAATTAAGGGGTGTGGTATACATGGAAGTACTTGTAAGTCTTCTGGGGTGGGTGGGTGGAGGAGAACCCAAACTCACCTTGCTTATTCCATCTGTGGTTTGTTTTTTGCATGATCTGCTCCGTCTTTCCTTGAGTTCTCCACCCCCACCACCCCTGCTGTCTTCTTTCATTTCCCCCTTCTAAACACTCCTCTCCACTTTGGCAAGTTTGTTTTTTGCAGGATCACACTCCCTCCAGCTTGAGCAGCCAATTTAGAAATGGTTTGGAAAGAAAAGGAAAAAGCCACACTTTTTTTTAATAATGTGAAAAGGCATTTCTTAATGGGCTGCTCAAGCCCGACCGACCCTGATCCTGCAAAAAACAAACCCACTACAGCAGAGAGTAGTGTTTAGAGCGGAGAAATTAAAGGTGACAACGGGGGTGGTGGGGTGAAGGAGATGGAAAGAGGATTTATCAATCTTATTTATTTGGGGGTCTAAAAAGTGGGGGGCATCTAATAAAAGGTGGCATCTTATAGATGGCATTTTATAGATGGAAAAATACAGTAGATGAGATGGATGAGATTGGAAAGCAGAACCAGACCTTCCAGGATGCAGCCAAGACAATAGCAGAGGACCAGAACACACAGAGAGATTATCTTTCTATTAAACCAGACCCAGTTCTATTGGAGAATGAACACTGATCCCAGGCATGGGATGGGGGGGGCACACACACCCAAATACTAAATTTGGTGTTTCTTTAAGTGCACAGTACACAGATATAAACTACAGCCAATTCCACAATCCATGGGTGCTATTAATAGATTTTTGCCTTTCCCAGAATTATTTCTGCAGATACTCTTGTTCCCAGGAACAAGCAATCAAAGCCCAGTATGGACTGTCCTGAACAATAGCTAACAGATCTATAGAAAGAAAAATGAAGCACTTTGGACTGTCAATGTAGGGGGCAATATAAGAAATATACCACAATGCTCAGCCATGAGGAAACAAACACAGGATATAGCAGGCTTGGCATCTGGCACCCCTAGTCAAAGTGAATAATCCAGCTTCAGATACCGCAAGGATATTGGTTAAGTGCTTAGAGGTAACATAATTACACATAGCTGTTTAAAATAATTTATAGCTAACCTTTTTCCCCTAATAAAAATGATACAGATGGGGTACCAGCAACTATGGTAGCTGTTCCCGCATTAACTGGACTAGATGCTCAAACATTTTATTTTTAAAAAGTATGAGATAGCTGCATTAGTCATCAAAGCAAAAGGGGGGTGGGGTTGAGCCGCATGGCTCAATACACACACACACACACACACACACACACACACACACACACACACACACACACACACACACACACACACACACACACACACACACACAAATATGAAGTCGAGACCACGTGTCAAAACAACACTATAAGAACTTCAGCCTAAGGACGGATACATGAAAAAGTGACCATGTTAATATAACAGCAGGTGGTACTTCGTCCAGGACAATGCCATTAGGGTTCCCTCAGTAAAACAATGCAAGAAGAAATATGTAGGATGATGCAGCTGCAGCAGCCCTGGCTGTCATGTGTTCCCTGCCAGTCCCATTTAATTAATTAATATGTGGAACAAGTGCGAATGTGAGCTATAATATCATCAGCCACCAGATGGTGCTGGTTTCCAGTGAATAAAGTTTCCTCTTGGAATTGTTTCTAGCTCATTTTCCATGTTGCATCAAGAAGCTTTTGGAGGCCTACAGAAAATACCTCATGTCCCACATTTTATCTTTCTGCTGTGAGTTAAGTTTATGAGGAACATAAATATGACTAGGAGAAGAGCCAGACGGTGAGGCTTTTAAAAGCTACGCTGTCCCCAGAAGAACAGAACGGCAAGCCATCTCTGAGCCCTCTATACCTAGGAAGCCATGGAAAGGGCCACCATGATTGGAAACTGACTTGATAATACAGTAATAACCATGCACCGTCAAGTCAATTCTGACTTGTGGCCCCTCTTCAAGGTTTCCTAGAGAGAGGAGAATCAGAAGTGGCTTACCATTCTCTTCTTCTGAGAGTGTGCAGCCTGCCCAAAGGCCTACACTGTCTGGTGTGCTTACAGGAGGTTCAGTAGGGATTTGAATGCTCTGGTTCCACAACCAGATCTTTAAACCACAGTGCTATCCAGCCAGTTAACTGATTTGATGGCACCTAATAATGATTAAGCCTAGATCCAACCCATACTGTTTCTGACTTCACACCGTCTCTACGACAGTGCAAGATGAAGTCTGCAGTAGAATGGTACCTATGGTGGAAAGAGGTTTAGTGGAATTAAATTCTCCTAGATGCTTGACAAGTTTCAAGGTTACATACCATGACCCATCTTTTTTTTAAAAAGTAACATACAGCACTTATCCAGCTTTCTTTGGACAATTTCCTTGTTAGGCAGAATAACGGGGCAAAGGTGGGAATTAATTTTGGTGAAGTAGGGCATTTCCCATGTATAAGACTATATTTTTGTCTAAAATGGTTAGACTAAAAATTGGGGGTCGTCTTATATCCAGAAGTAAGCTGAGGTGAGAACCTGGTGGTTGCAGAACTGTAATTTTGAGTTGGAAAAGTGTAGGGCGGGGTTGTCTTACACATGAGGGTGTCTTATAGACGAGAAAAATACGGGTAGCTTTCTGAAAAAGTCACAACGTTCAAAATGTCTGTTGCTCTGTATTGCTGAGGGTAGTGAGTTGCACTAGAGGAGGCCCATTCAGTGTAGTCTGTTGTCTGTAGATTCCATTGATCCAAATGGGCCTACCCTAGCTATGATTTACTATGCTAAGCAATGGGATTGCAACCGTTATTAGCAAAATGAAGTTCTGCAGTGGTTGGAGGGATTGCACGTTTTAAGAGTCAATGGCCCATTTTAAAATGGAAGAGAATCTCCTTCCAGTTTCCAGATTCTGCTCAGGGAGAACGACATTTCCTGCTTTCCAGGAGGTTCATAGGAGGAGGAGGAAAGCTCTATCTTAAGCCCAAATTAATATTTAGAAATCATTGGAAGCCCGCTAAGGAAGTCAAATGGGGGGGTGTCAGATGGCAAGATAATTATTCACATTCCTGCTGTTTACTTATGAGCGACCACCTGCCTGGCAAATTTTATTCATCTGCATGAGTCTTCTTGACCTTTAAAACCCAATCCTTAGCAGATAATTTGTCATTCTATCTCATTGCTGCATTGGAGAAGGTGCAGTGGATTTTTTCATTCAGCTTTCCTCAGGTTTTATTTTCTGGACAGCCAGAACCGTCTCAGACATAATACGTGAAATCAGGATATCATTCAGAATAAAGAGGTGAGTGAGATAGCGGGAAATTCTGTTCACGCCAGAATCACATAAAGTCACTCTGACAGAAATGTGTCAGGTGTTACGCTGGGCAACAAGGAATCACACAACTCGCTTGTGCAATACGTCTTGCGTCCCTGGTGGGAACAGTTCCACAACGCCCTGACAGACGTGCTATGTGGATGACTTTTCTGCCTCTACACTCTCCTGACTACTGCAAGCACAACCTGTGGAGTTATGGAACAAGATTTGGTACATGGTGCTCAATTTCGAAATGTATGCAGCCCTCATCTCTCTCTCACACACACAGTCTCTCTCTCTCTCTCTCTCTCTCTCTCTCTCTCTCTCTCTCTCTCTCTCTCTCTCTCACTCACACACACACACACACACACACACACACACACACACACACACACACACACACACACACACACACACACCTTAGAATCCAGAGGTGAGGAGAGATAGAGTTGGGTGCCATTGGCATACTGGTGGCACTAAACCGCAAAAGTCCTGATAATCTCCCCCAGTGGTTTCATATAGATGTTAAATAACATAGGAGACAGAACAGAACCCTGGGGAACTCCACAGGTCAGCAGCCATGGTGTCAAACATGAATCGCCTACCACCCCTTTCTGTGTCCTTTCCTGCAGGAAGGACTGGAGCCACTTTAACGCTGTGCCCACAGTTCCCATTTTAGAGAGACAAGAAGTCAGGAGGATGCTGTGGTTACAGTGTCAAAAGCAGCTGCAAGGTCTAGTAAAACCAAAAGGGACACCCATCCCCTATCCATTTCCCTGTGTAAGTCATCTCCCAATGCAACCAGGACTGTCTCAGTCCCATAGCCAGGCCTGAAGCCAGATTGAAATGGTTCCACATAGTTTATTTCATCCAGAAACCTCCGGTGATGCGAGGCCACAACCCACTCTAGTACTTTCCCCAAGAATGGGATATTCGATACTGGTCGGTAATTGCTCAGTATTGTTGGACCTAAGGAGGGCTTTTTAACAGTGGTTTTACTATTGCCTCCTTTAAGCGTTACGCCTCTTTGACACCTGTTTTCAAGAGAAAAACGACATCGGGTGAAGGACATTACTGAATTGTAGAGTTCCCGAAACCCGTCATAGCAGTTGTGGTTGCCGTTTCCCTGGGCTGGGCCTGCGTCGCTACCCATGTTCTGCCTCTCGAGCAAAGCTACTGGGAGATATCCAGAGGGAAGTTTATGCCTTGAGGCAATGATCTGGAGCGCCTATGTGTGTGTGTTTTGTTGTTACAGTCATGACTGACTCTTCGTGACTCCATGTCCATGGGGCTTTCTTGGCAGGAATACTGGAGTGGTTTGCAGTCCCTATTCCAGGCGCCTACAACATCTGGTATTCCCTGGTGGTCTCCCATCCAAGGACTAAGCAGGGCCGACCCTGCTTAGCTTTCAAAATCAGGCGAGATCGGATGTGCTTAGGGCATCTAGGGAGTTCAAGAGTGCCTATATTATGTCCATTAATCTTCTCTCTAGTAAGGCCTCTCAGAGGACCACCCCCCTGCAGCAGTAACTGAGCTCACCTGCATATTTTGGGTCCAATAGCAAGGACAACAACAACATTTATCCCCACCACCACCACCATCACCCCATGAATGGCCAATAAGCTTCGACGAAGCAGAAAGTCTCAGCACTGTAATGACGTGTGATGGCACTACTTACTTGAATGCTGCCATGGCACAGATGAAGGGCAGGCTGTCTTCAGGAAGATCTGTGTTTGCATCATGGCAAGAGTCATGCAAGCCACACAGATCTGTATTTCCCCATCACCACAAGCTCCATACCTTATTGGCCACTTCCTTCGGGGATTTCTCATTTTCACTCCAGTGTCTCCTCTATGTAGAGTACAGTATTTATCCTTCTATATGTATCCACCAGCACACTGATGATATGGGTGTATTTCCCTCATCATCCCGGTGACACAAGCCTCAAATCAATACAAAGAAGAGCACACACCCTGGTGTTCTGCTTTTGTTGTTTTTTAACTACCTCCAGGATGACGCGGTTTCTTCGCTGGGCGTGTGGGTGTGCAGTTATTGTTTTTGCTTCAATAAGGAGCAGGGTAGAATTCAGATGTCAAGACTGTGTTAGATTGGAAGCACACAATGGATGCCGCGGTGTCTGGATGAACTCTTAAAAATAGCCTTGTGGAGCAGTGGTTAAAATTGCTGTACTGAAGCTCTAACTGGGATTGCAACCTGGGGTTCAATCCCAGGTAGCTGGCTCAAGGTTCACTCAGCCTTCCATCCTTCTGAGGTTGGTAGAATGAGTACCCAGCTCACTGGTGGTGGTAGTGGGGCAATGTGTAGCCTGCATAATCACTTGTAAGTGGCCCAGAGAGTGCTTTAAGTGCTGTGGGGCAGTATATAAGCAGCCCATTTTTTTAGGTCAAGCAATCTGGGATGGATGAAGGACTTTCTGCCTTGGTAAATGATCCCACCCATGGGCTGCTATTGAAGACATGATAGTGGCAGGGCTCCAACAGGCAGGAAGTGCCATACATATGAAATTGCATGGATTTATTTATTTATTTATTATTGAATTTATACCCCGCCCATCTTCCCGGGGAACTCTGGACGGCTTCCAACAGGCTGACCAGTGCAGCAATTCATATACACGAGTACAATATAACAGATTCAAAATACAAATGCAATGAAACAAACAAACAGATTAAAGTTAAAAACACAGGTAGCACCCTTGGCGTACGAACAAATGTGGCTCAGCAGCCCAACATCTTACTAATTAAAGTAGATGGCGAATGGCGGGAAAAAATTAATTAATTTTTTTAAAATTGGAGATGGCTAAACGTTATGCATCCCAATTCAAAAGGGTTTTGGAAATGCAGTTGACTGACACTACCACATGATGGTGGCACTCCTGCAGGAATCACATAGAGGTCAATGGGCTATATCTTCCAGATTTCTTTTTTCACAAAGATGAAGTAGTGCATTGTTCAGCTGCATTTACCCATCTATTTTTACTGTCGTCTTCATTATTTCTTAACTGGCCTCTAACTATGTGCTAAAAATCAGCTAAGAACAATAACAACAACAGTATATCTGAATCAGGATGGATGATTATCTTCATCACTCATCCAAAGGTAAATCACTGGCAAGCAGTTTGGATCTCTCTCTTGTTACAAACATAAATATGCACAAGTCATAGGGCATCATCAGGTGCACACTTCCAAAGAGGGCCACTCCGTTAGTCTGTTCCAGCAAAAGCACCATCGAGCCTTATGGCACCATAAGGATTAGCAAGTTCTGTTTGGCAGGTCTTTATGGACAGTAGCCACTAGTGCAATGTTGGCAAACCTTTGGCATTCCACATGTTTTGGACCACAACTCTCAGAATTCTGAACCTAGACTGCCAATGACAAAGGACCATGGGAGTTGGTGGTCCAAAACATCTGGAGTGCTGAAGGTTCGCCACCACTGCACTAGTGCATCTGAAGACATGGGCTACTATTCACAAAAGCTTATGCTGATTAAACCTTGTTCAGTCATCAACATGCCAGAAGACTTTCTGGGGTTGCCACGTAGATTTCCTTTTCCTCTACCCAAGTTAATGGCCACTTCTGATAAAGGTTAAGTCATAACATCATGAGGAGGAGGAGGAGAATGAAAACGAGAAGGAGAAGGACAACAAGGCAAGGAAGACAACCATCTCCACCATCACCACCACCACCACCACCACCACCATAGAGTTACAGAACTGGAAGGAACACTATGGTTCATCAAGTCCATCCCCTGGCCAAGGAGGCACAATGGGGAAGTCCCAACCTCTGGCTTCACAGATGGATCCTTAAACCACCAAACAATCCAGCCTGTCATATAATCATATAGCAAGTGTCTTGTAGCCATAGGAGAAGGATGGAGATATATCCTGTGTATGAGGCTTCGCCTACGTAAGCCAACTTTTGAACTAGCTTTAAATGTCTCCCAAATAAACCCAGACACACAGGAGGATTGGTACATCCAGTTGCTACTGTGTAATTTTGGTGATGACTTTAACTTTAGTAGAAGCTTTCAATTTAGCACCAGGATCACGAATGCTTGTGATAGACAACTAGCCATCAAAGGGCATTGTGCAAAGAGTCTGTCTTTTCCACCCTAATATATTTTCTAACAAAAACAACAACAACCCAAGGATGGACGGACGCAAGTAGGAAAACATAGGAAAGAGACAAAGGAAGACAGTAACATGATTTGACTCTCCTATGGAGATAAGACGGCTGCTGATGAAAATTTCATGAAAAGCACTTGTTTTAGCATCATTCTCTGGAAAGAGAAGTATAAGGAATCCTCTGAACCCCTTTTTAACAAAACAAGCAGGTCCAAATAGAGAAACCATCAAAAGCCATCCGTGTCATAACTTTCAGTTTCATAGAAGCTTTTAAAAGACAAAGAAGTGAGTGAGTGAGTGAGTGAGTGAGTGAGTGAATAAATGAATTGCTTTTTATGGAAAATGTCCCTTGGTTTAACCAAAGAAGGTTATTTCGGAAGAGAGAGATACAAGCACTGAAGGCACAAACTTGGGAGTAAGTCCCATAAAACCATGAGACTTTTATCGGAATAGATTTGTACAGGAATTCACTGGAAACAATCCAAGAGACATTTTTGAGGGGCAGTGATACAAGAGTCTGGTTGTTGCTCCAGGATCAGAAGAAACCCTTTCAGTTCTTTTAAAGAACTATCACAAGGACAGTTAAATGATTTATCAGATGCTCTAGTAGAGTTCTCCCGGGAATGTGTTAATATGAAAGGAAGAAGATGGGCATGCATTTTTGACAGTCAATGAGGCCAGGTGGAGGGATGTTTGCCTATATAAATGATTAAGGGCAGGTGTCAGGGATTAAGGCTAAGACTGGCAAGTCCTCTGGAGTGGAAGAGATGTCTTCTTGGATTGGAACACAGTTTTTATTGTTGGCAAGTTCAGATGAGGTTTTTTTAGAAGAAGAAGAAGAAGAAGAAGAAGAAGAAGAAGAAGAAGAAGAAGAAGAAGAAGAAGAAGAATTACTACTACTACTACTACTACTACTACTACTACTACTACTACTACTACTACTACTACTACTACTACAAGCTGGCTCCATGATGTTTGTTTTCCCCCTTATTTGAACTCACTACTAGAGTTACAAAACTGTGTTTCTTAAAAAAAAAAATTGAAGCCTTTTCATTCCAATTTCTGTTATGGCCTTCTGCTAATTTGGTTTCCTGAAAAGGGTAGATCCAAGGAAAATCATTTGCCAGTGCAACAACATACTCGTGCAAAGAAATAGAAATGTTTGCATAATTACCCCGAAGAATCCAACTCGGCCGGTCCAAGGAGCGGAAGGGGAGCCTCAGCATCGCAAGGTCCCGCAGCTGGCCCAGCCTGGGCAGGACGGATGGAAATTCAAGAAAACCCAGAAGGGTTCTGACAACACTGCAATGAAGAACAGATGGGAGAAAAAAACATTGCCTCTCTGTTTCTCTGATGGACACCGTGGGATGAAGAGGACAAAATGTTCAGTAGCCACACGTGCATCTCGGAGAACTGAACGCTAGAAGGGTGGTGGTAACTAGATGTCATTATAAATCAGAAGAAACCCTACTGATGGCCATGGGATGGGGACTGCGGGGGGAACGGACACAATTCGCAATTCAACCACATCTTTGGGCGTGATGTATGGACTCTGCGCTTCCCAAATAATCAGCCAGTGAAGGAGAAACCATACATAGAATGGATAATAATAAACAAACATGCATTTTCAGGGAGAAGATCCAAAGTTCAACTTCCCAAATGGAAGGACCTTAGACCCTCCTCCGGAGAGCAGAAAGAGCAGACTATCCCTGACCCTATGAAGTGATGGCTTGACTTTGTGTAAAATGACTTCACATATGTTCAAATTATATAAACATCCACTGAAGCCAGCTAGCCCATGAGCTAGAATCTTACTGATCTAGAACCCTAGAGTGGACTCATAGGCCCTCTGCCCACACCACCTGCTTGAAGCAGGAAAACCAGAGCTACAAAATCACCAGCAGAAGGCCAGCTGGCCTGTACCTGAAGGCATCTAGCAGGGGAAAGCCCGTTGCCTCTCCAGGGAGCTGCATCCAATGACAAGACCTGGGAAAATATACAGTAGGACCCCAGTATCCGCTGGGGATTGGTTCCAGGCCTTCCTGTGGATAATGAAAACCATGGCTAAGAGAGAATACCAACAAGTCTCAAAACTGCTGTTTTGTGACAGTGGCTTGCTTTATGGCTGCGGTTTTATGACAGTAGCTTGCTTTGCAGCTGCTGGATTATGTATTTATTTTTCCTTTGCCAACCGTGGATAACTGAATCAGTGGATAATGGATCAGTGGATACGGGGGTCGTACTGTACAGTAAATCTTTTGAGTACCTCTTCTGGATAGTCAGAAAGATGCTGGCTGTGGAAATTCTGGGAGCTGGAGAATTCTGGAATGCAAAAAAGGGAACTGTTCCAACCTGTGCTCCTGACATCTCCCCTAAGATTGATGTGAAATCTGCCCTCCCAGAAATTGAGCCCATGGCATCTAGTTGAGCTTCGTACAGTAGGACAGATCAGTATCTTTGCCCCCCCCATGCAATAGCTTTCCCTTGGCATTTAAAGGTCACAGCCATCCATCATTCAGTGCACAAGCACACACAATGTCCTCTGAAGAGCCATGGGCAGGAGGTCACCTATGACAGTGGTGTCCAAACTTTGGCCTTCCAGATGTTTTGGACTGCAACTCCCACAGTCCTTTGTCATTGGCAATCTAGGCTTGGAATTCTGGGAGTTGTGGTCCAAAACATCTGGAGGGATGACGTGTGGACACCCCTGACCTACAACTTCCACTGTCCTCCATCCAGACTCATCTCTTGATAGATCAGTGTTGTGCTCCACTCTTGTAGAGATGTCCCTGGCTTTCCCAGGCTTCTCTGTGCCACTACAGAGGCAGGGCTCCTCTACTCTTAGTAGCTGTGGGGAAAGCTCAGGCCTCAGTCTAGTCAACTCCTGTATGGGGGTGGGGAGTGGAACATAGAGGGTGCCCTTTCCTCCGTCATTTTAGGCATGAAAATATCTTGACCTTCCTCAGCTGGACTAGCTTTCTGTGTTTGTGCACTTCCGTGTGTCCCCATTGGCAAGCAGATGGGTTGGATTTATTTACCCACATGCTTCTTTCCCTTTCATGGCTTGGGGTAGGGATTAGGGGTTGGGGCCAAAAAGCCCTGCAAAACTGAAACAGAGACAGCCATGGTCTTGCAATGTGTGTGGCTGCGAAGAGGTAGGGGCCCCGGCTTAGTAGGGGCAGGGGGTGCTGGATGGGGTCCTGGGAAGGGGGCCTAAACTCGCAGTGAGTCACTTGCTCCCTGCCCCTCCCCTCCCCGCTGCTTAGCCGACGAACCACCCCACCCGGATCAGAGAGTCCTTTGGGTGGAAGGAGACGGAGAACGTTCCGACGGGGGGAGGGGAGAGCGCAAGATCTCGAAAGGCTGATAATGAAACACCTTCCTGGAGCCTGTGAGAGCCTGGGTCTGTCTCCCTCGCACTCATCAGAAGATGCGCTTGAGAGTCTCAGCTGAGCACAAGCTGAGAAGCTCAGTTATTAATCTCACCCCCAGCTCCGATCCCAAGCAAAAATGGCCAGGCAAGTTTTCTTTCTGTGCCCATAAATGATGGGTTTCCTATGCAAATCCTCATCCCATGCGGTCGGCTGTCAAGTGGCTGGAAACAGATGGTGACTCTATGAATCAGTGCTCTCCAGAGGGGCGTTGGCCCAGTTCTTGTCACTTCAAGCCTGTAGGTTCCTTGAGGGGAATCAATCCAGCTCCTATTTGGTCTGCCTCTTTTCTTCCTTCCTGTAACTTTCCCCAGCATCGCCCTCTTTTTCAGATATGCTCCGAGTAGGACAGTTTCAGTTTCAACATGTTTGCCTCCAGAGATATAGTTTTGGGATGGGTTTGTTTACAGTAGCACCCCGGTATGCACTGGAGATTGGTTCCAGGCCTTCCCGTGGATAATGAAAACTGTGGATAAGAGAGAACACCAACAAGTCTCAAAACTTCTTTTTTGTGACAGTAGCTTGCTTTACGGCTGCTGTTTTAAGATAGCTTGCTTTACGGATGCTGTTTTATGATAGTAGCTTGCTTTACAGCTGCTGTTTTATGACAGTAGCATGCTTTGTGGCTGCTGAATTATTTATTTAATCCCCCCCGCCAACCGTGGATAACTGAATCAGTGGATAACAAATCAGTGGATGGCGGGGGGTCCTACAGTACTTGCTTGTCTTTCTGTCAGTCCAGGGAATTTACAAACTTCTTCACCAGCACCATATCCCAAACAAATGGTGTGTTTTTCCCCCTGCCAGGTTTCTTTACTGTTCAGCTTTCGCACCTGTACAAACTGACCAAGGATACAAGAGGGGGGGTGATCTTGACCTTGAACTTCAGTGACGTGTCCTTATTACTTGGTGATCTCTTCTAACTCCTTTACTGCTGGCATTCCTAATACCAGTTTCCTCCTACTTCCTCAGCTGCAGTCTCCATTAGGACTGATTGAGTCTCGCGATCTAGCATTTCCGATGGCATCATTACTGGCACGCTCAAAATCCTTCACCTTTTGAAGGTGGGTGGGTGTCCATGACGGAGGCTTCTAATATAGACATGCTAGAAAACCCTGGCTTCCATCTTGAAAGGGCCTCTCCTGGGGCAGCTTATTGGTGCTTGAGAATTTGGAGAGGACTGGACAGCTGCCATCCTATCCCCATTTTTTAAAAGTAAGCCTCATTCATTCACTTCACTGTGACTTCTGAGTACACATTATGTATGTATGTATGTATGTATGTATGTATGTATGTATGTATGTATGTATGTATGTATGTATGTATTTATTTATTTATTTATTTATTTATTTATTTATTTGACTTATATACCACCCATCTGGCAACGAGGCCACTCTGGGCGGTTTACAACATAAAACACAAATAAATAAAACATACAATAAAAATATAGCAAATATGTTCACAGTAAAGTTCCATTGGCCCAAGCAGTACATTACTGAGACGTTAACTTTCTGCTCATGTCACATTTGCATAAATGCAAGAGTGTGTATGGATGGATGGATGGATGGATGGATGGATGGATGGATGGATGGATGGATGGATATGTATGTGTGTACACATCCGCAGGACAGCACCACAAAGCTCCAACCTCACACCCCTTGAGAAGCAGGTGGAAGCTCGGGGGGGGGGCTTGCTACTGAGTCAAAAAGGCTACAGGGGATCAGGCTGTGAAATGGTTATGGATGCAGCAAAGAGGGCCTCCTCTCTAGACAGCCCTAAGATTGTTCTCCTCTGAACACAAACAACAGGAAACTGGTTTGATTCTCTGAAGCTCTATCCAGCTCAGGTGTGTTGGGAAGACGTTCCAATGGATCTTCCAGGAACTCCAATGGGGAAAGCTCCTTAAAACATGGTTTGAAACCCTATATTTGTTTTTTTGGGGGGGGGTATCTGAAGCTGCCATCCTGTACAGGTCTTATCAGAAACGAATTCCAGTGGATTCAGCAAGAGATACCCTTAGGCATTAGGCATTGAATGCACTGCATTTCGTAGCCCAGGGTTGAAATTTCTCAAAGTAATCCGTGCCTATAAACAGTTTAGAACATAATCCCTTTGATTTCAACAGCTTTCTTTCTCGCATGGATCGTGTTGTCAGAGGCGGCCGCGGCGAGGTTTAGTTTGCCTTGGGCTTAAGTTCTGTTGCAAACAATTAGTAGACTGAGTTTCATTAACAGCTGCTGCTTTGCAGTAGTGCTACCCGGCGGCAGATCGAAAAACAAAGGAGCGGCGAAGGAGCTAAAAATGCGCTGAAACCCATATGGGAAGGTGGGAATTTCCGGAACCTACCTTGGTCGAGGAGGACTAGCGGAGAGGGAAAATAGTTGCGCCGCTCGAACTAACACAACGTCTCGATCGATGGGGTCCCGTTGCCCTCCGGTGGGGTGGACGATCCTCCTTAAATCCCCTAAAAACGTCGTCTTTCTCCACAACGTGTATGATGGGAAGTCAAGATGCTGCCATGTGGACGAATTTCAGGAAGTGATTGCATCCAATGAAAAAGAGACTACCCCGCAGGGAATGGTTTTTGAAACAGGCGGAGGAAAAAGGAAGTGATGGTGATGGTGATTTATTATTATTATTATTATTATTATTATTATTATTATTATTATTATTATTATTATTATTATTATTATTATTATTATTTATTATTATTCGCCCATCTAGCTACGAGGCCTCTCGGGGCGAAGCACAACAACAACAACAGTAAAGCCAATACAAAAGGGGGTTCGTTAACATTAATAAACCTCCCGCCCCAGGCAAACCTCAAACAGCCGCCCCGCTGCTCACACCTAGGGCGCAGAGTTCCCGCAGGTTAAAGTCACTTTTAGCGGCCACGGCTCCGCCCTGGGGAATCTTTGGATTTGTAGTTTAGCCTTAGGCTCCCTTAGATTGATTCTCTTGCCGGGGACCCGTTTTTCTTCCTTCCGCCAAGAATTCCAGGGAGGGAATGCCAACTACAGTACCAAGTTTTAAAGGCTATCAAACTGCCATAACTGCTGTGCGGTTTGATTGCCTTTTGAACGATCATCAACCCTCCCAAAGCGCTTTAACGCCGTTCCAATAGCTCAGTGGTGTAGTAGGAAGCTGGGAGTTCGATTCCTCACCGGTGCTTCCAGGGAGAAGAATCAGCCAGTATGGCCTTGAACAAAAAAAAACAAAACACACACACACACACACACACACACACAAAACGACCCAGTCCCGGGACGACCCCATAAGAAGGGAATGGCAAACCACTTCTGAGTAGTCTCTACCTGGAAAACACCGAAAGGGTTCGGCATTAGCCAGAATGGAATTGAGGGCCCATGATTATTAGGGAGGGAGTAGGAACGCAAGGGAGGGGGGACGACTCGAACTGGCCTTTAAACGCAGAAACGAGACGGCGTCCAGTGGAACGTGCGTGCGTGCGTGTGTGTCAGTCCTGCTAGGAGATGACGTTTAGCCACTAGCCAAGAAAACTCCATGGACATGGAGTCACGAAGAGTCGGTCACGACTGTAACGACACACACACACACACACACACACACACACACACACACACACACACACACACACACACACACACACACACACACACACACAAAGTGTCTGGTAGATAGACGGAAAGTGTAGCTGCTGCCTTCTTTCCGTGGCCCGACGGACCCCTCGGCCATTCCGCGCCTCCCCAGGAGGGCTCGTTACACAACTAATCCGGTAACGGCAGGCTAGGCCGCGTTTCCTAAGGGAGGCCAAACCGGCGACTTCGACGGGTGGAAGGCAGCGCCATAGGAATCGATGGGACTGATCCCTTCCCAGCCCGTAAGGAAAACGTATAGGATCGGGGAGGAAGGAAGCTTCTGCCAACGCTCACCCCACCCGTCCCACTAACGGGCTGTGCCCCTGGTCCTTCCTGCATCATCCTTTTCCCCCGGAGCCAGTCCGGCTATATGGATGTAAGAGGGGAAGCGTGCCATTCCCGCTCCCTGGCCAGTGGGGCGGAGAGGGGGTGGGCGGGCAGCTAGACAATCGCCGTGGCAGCGGCAGCACCACCATCATCAACAACAACAACAACCTGGCGCGACCACACAACCGCACACCTGTAGCATGGCGCGACGCCGTGGCCCGCGCGTTCCGAATCCTGACCGCGGTGCGCCCCACCAAAGATTGATGGCGTTGGCTTCGGAGCCGCATTCCCTTGGAATAAATCATCGCCGGGGCTTGATGGCTGGGGTGTTATTCTTATTTTACTTGCGGCGAAAACAGACGTACTCGCCTTCCCTTTCCTCTCTCTCGCCCCCCTCCCATCCCACCCCTTTTCTGCAAGAGCGGAGAAAACTTGAAATAACATCCTCGTCAATATCGCGGTTTGTTGTTTTAATCGGGATCCAAGGAAACATCTGAATTTTACCAAGGAAACCCTGGAGGGGAAAAAAAAAGGAAAATATGAACATTCAGGCAAGCGGGGGGTGGGGTGGGGGTTGGGGCAGGCGAGATGGACCGACTGACGAGGCTGAGTTTTGGGCTTTTTTTGGTGGGTGTTTTCCTTTTAAGAGGAAAAAAAAACATCCCAAACCAAGAAACGTGACCGTCGAGCAGTGTTCAATAAGTTTCTCTTTAGCGGAGCTTCTTGTCCGAAAGCTGCCCTCCTGACACACTTTAATAATAGGTGAAAACGCCATTTAACTTTTACTTCCGAATAAGTAGACCTGATATCATGTACTAGGAGATCAGCGCTGAGAGGAGACTAGGAATTGTCTCACCAGCACCTTGCGAGGAAGGAAGGGGCAAGCCGAATTTGACAACTGACTCGCCTAGAATCCTCGCTAAGAAGTAAAACCCCTCAACTAACGGGTGGGATCCGCTTCCTCTTAAGGAAATATATTTGGGAGCCTTTGAAAGGGGGGGCAGCGGACAAGCAGAGAAACGTCCCGCCCCAGGCAAAGGCTATCGGATCCGGTGGTTTTGTTGGGGGGAGAGGAACCCCGAAGCGGTTGAGACTACAACGTCCATGGTCCCTGGCCACTGGCTGCGGATGCTGGCCTAGAGCTGATGGGAGTTGAAGTTCTGTGACAGCTGGAAGACTGCAGAGCTGGAAAGGAAAGGGGGTGGGGGTGGGGAAGCGAACTTCCCATCTCCGGCTCCGCAGCCGGACCCCTAAGCCATTCCAGGAAGCCCTCCTGTTCTGCTGTGATTGGTGTGTGTTAGAATCCCTCCGTTATCTTTCATATCTGAAAAACGGGGGAGATCTAAGGCTGGGTGCCCGGCTAGAGCACTCCGAATTAAGACTACCCTCTGGGGTTTAGGGTCGGTCAACTACGCCAAAGGTTGTCTGTTGGAAGTTAAGAACATAAGAAGAGCCATGTTGGATCAGGCCAAGCGCCCATCTAGTCCAGCTTCCTGTATCTCACAGTGGCCCCACCAGATGTGTCTGGGGCACAGAAGACTAGATCTCTGTCTCCTGATACCACTCCCCTGCATCTGGCCCCTGAAGTACCCTGGTTTTAACCCTGGAGATGACACATCTCCATCATGGTTTTTCACCTGTGATGGACTTTTCCTCCAGGAATCAGTCCAATCCCCTTTTGAAGGCATCCAGGCCAGATGCTGTCACCACATCCTGGGGCAGGGAGTTCCACATAATTTTGCAAGGGGACAGGTGATCCCTCAGTAGGTTAGGGCTGCTGGGAAGAATTGATGGACTAACTAAGCCATAATGAATTACTATTAATTCTGTATTTTTTCTGCGCCCTCAAATCGGAATGATTTAAAGCGATCTTTAGGGCTTTCCAGTTAAGGAAGATATTTTAAGGAGTGGTGGAATCAGATCCACGCACACCTAGTGGGTTTCAACGGTTGAGCGGGGATTCGAACCCTCACCTCCAGAGCCCTAAACCGTCACTTTACGCCTCGCTGGAAATTACTGATTAGTAGACATAAAATATTACTTAATAAAGAGATGGTACCACCCTGAGTAGTAGTGGTGTCAGGTAACGACAATAACAGGGAGAGTGGTGATACTAAAGCCTTCTGGGAGGAAAGTGGAAGGACGGGAACAGCCTTAAGAATTCCCTCGTTAGTGAAAGCTGTCACTTTGGAGCAAAAGTTACTACCGTTTTCCCTGAGTTTTACTTCGCCCGGAGTTTTACTTCGCCAGAACCCTCTCCTAAATAAAGATGTTCGGAAGTAAACTTAATCAAATGGAGTGGACTTTGGAATTCTATTCATAAGCCCTCTAAAATGAGTCTTGTAAATGGGTTCCTCCCACTTTATAGTCGGACTCCGGAAAGCAGGGTTCCAATCCCTGCTCCGCCATGTAAACTCGGGAGTGGGGAGCGGACCCTTAAAACGTCTCACTTACTTTGAAAGCCCCATTAGGGTGGCTAAAAAGTCAGTCCTGGCACAATAGGTCTGTGAAGATTCTCAGTCATCCAGGTTCGTTTAACTGGAGTTGAGTCATGGCTACTGGGCTTCTTTTTTTGAGAGAGATAGAAACGTTTCGCTGTTCATCCAAACAGCTTCATCAATGACATGTAACACACACACACACACACACACACACACACACACACACACACACACACACACACACACACACACACACACACACACACACACACACACACACACACACACACACAGAGAGAGAGAGAGAGAGAGAGAGAGAGAGAGAGAGAGAGAGAGAGAGAGAGAGAAAGTTTAGAGGTATTCAATAAATGCTCTTAGGGTTACAGCTTTCCCGCTAACTCGGCGGGAACCTGAAAAAAACCATTCCCAGCTCGGTTGCTCGCTGCTGATTTTCTTTCTTTCTCCTCTCTTGTCTTTCCTCTTCTTTAAATTTGCCAACGTTCAGGGAAATATTAAACATGCCACCGCTTTTCTTGTTTCTGCTTTATATCTTTTTGAGTTTGTGGCCGTCGTGGGAGAAAAATAAGTCCGAAGTCTTTCGGGAAGAAGAGGCAAAAAGCGGGCTGGGGCGGGGGGATGTTGTTAAGAAGGAGAAAGCGAGCCCCTTCGCACCCGGCGCCCCCCTCCTCGGAGTTCAGGGAAGTTTATCCGAGTCTGTGTAACTTCCTCTCCGATGAGTCCGGTTGCTGCCACCTTGGGAGAAGCCGGAGGACACCCCCCCTCCCCCGGAAAAGGGGAAGGGGAAAGGGGAAAAAAAAACCACCCACACAACCCACCCACCCACCCCTCATGATGTCTCTGCCTCTTTCTTACACAGCCCGGTGTCCAAGCGCAGGCAGGATCCTGGCACCCAGTCCCGCAGCGGAGCGCGGTGCCAAAGCCACTCGCCGGGCCACCCTTGCCAAGCTGCTCGGTCTGGTGTTATTTCCGACGGATTCAATAAAAAGCTTTATTAGTATTTATTTAGGACTCGGAGAAGAAGAAGAAGAAAAAAAGAAGGAGGAAGCCCTGAAAGCGTGGGCCGGGAAGGAAGGAGTTGTTTTTTAAAGTCCTTGGGAGTTTTTTTTTAAAAATCCTTTTGAAAAAGCAAACATATGAGTCAAGGGTGTTGTTTGCATTTCGGGAGATTTTGTCCCCCCTCTCCCATCCCCTCCCGCTCCTCTGGTCCAGGTTGCTTGAAGTATATTATTATTATTATTATTATTATTATTATTATTATTATTATTATTATTATTATTATTATTATTATTATTATTATTATTATTATTATTATTAAACTTCCCCGCCGACGGGAACGCCTCTGCCAAAGCGAGGCCCGCTCCGGCAGGGGGCGCTGCGCGGGATCCGGAGAGCCGCTGCCGCCGCCGCCGCTGGCCACTGGATCGCACACACACACCATGTTCAAAAGCGGCCGGGGAGACCGAGGAGCCCTCAAAGCCCCTGCGCCTGCCGCCCGGTGGCCCGCCCGCCTCTGCCCCTCTTCCTCCTCCTCCTCCTCCTCCTCCTCCTCCTCCTCCTCCTCCTCCTCCTCCTGCGGCGGCTGCTGCGCGCGCGGCGGGTGCCCCAGCCAGGATGGAGCTGCGGCGGGCGGCCGCGGCGCTCTGCCTCTGCTGCCTCTGGAGCGCCTGCCGCCTCCGCCACGGGCAGCTGGACGCCGCCGCCGCCGCCGCCGCCGCTGCCGTGGTCCGGTCCTTGCCCGCGGCCGGAGGAGGCGACGGAGGCGGCGGCGGCGAAGAGGACGACGACGACGACCGGGGCGGTGGCGGCGGCGGCGGCGGCGGCGGCGGCGGGGCCCCCAAGCACGCCTTCCGCAACGGCACGGTGGTGCCCCACGATTACATGGTGGCTCTTTACCTCCGCCTGGCCGGCGGCAAGACGCCCCCTCGGACCGCCGCCGCCGCCGCCGTCGCGGGAGAACCCGGCCACGGCGCCGACACCGTCACGGGCTTCGTGGACCAGGCGCAGCCAAGAGGTGAGAGGACAACCCCCCGTGCCTGTGCGCACCTGGTACCGCCCGGAGTCCTCCGCCGGCAGGCGCGCCACCGCTCAGGGAACGCGACCTCCTGGCCCCTGCTCTCGATCCGGATTGAATCCGGTTGGAAGGAGCCTGTTCTCTCTGGAGTGCTTCTTGAGAAACTCAGGCTTCTCTTATTCAGTCTCTTTCTTTCTTTCTTTCTTTCTTTCTTTCTTTCTTTCTTTCTTTCTTTCTTTCTTTCTTTCTTTCTTTCTTTCTTTCTCCAGCACTTGTTATGCCAAGCTTTTGGCCAGATGATTTTCGCTCCAGATGTGGAGATGAGCGGAGGAATGAAAGGGAGGGAGTGGGAAGAACGCCCCCCCCTTCTGTTTTCACTCTACGGCGGCTCTTTCTCTCTCGACGACGCAGCCGCGGCGAGTCCCCATTTAAACGAATTGCTAGTAGGATTCTTTCCCACAAACCCAGCCTCACACGACACAAGCCCATTCCCAAATTCCTGGGAGGCTCGGGTCGCCCCAATCTGACCCATTTTAGGGGGGGGAGTTACTCCCGCCTCAGTTCGTCCCAAACCGATATGATCTCTTCCCGACCTAATTCGGAACAACGACGCCTCCTATGCCTGAACCTCCTTTCCCCCCAGTTCGGCGGACCCGTCGTCTGCTTGGGCTCCGGGTTGCGCTAACAGTTGATCCGAGCCAAACAAAAGAGAAGGGTAAAGTTTGCTATTTGGAACCAGGGCGGAAAGAGGTTTGAAATGGGGAAATAATGGGGGAAAGCATACAAAAATGTTTTAAAATTTAGAAAGATCCTGATGAAAACGTACCCTATTTTCGCAGAAGGGAGAAAAAACTTAATGCAAAGTAAAGTCTTGATATTCGTGTTGACCCGAGGAGAATGGCTTGAGAAAAGATCCAGGAGACCCGCTCCTTGACTAACTTTGATGATCCTACAGGGAAACCCCCCAAAACAAAACAGCGATGTAGGGAAATCGTGAACACGAGTGGATAATTTTAGTGTTAAAAATCAGGCCTCGTAGGAGACCTGCTATCACAAACAGCGAAAGAGCCTGATCTGTGATCAGCTAAAGTTAGACCCCGGAGAGCTCAACCCGAGTGGCTAATGGCGGACACCCCGGGGGACAAGAGCTGGCTGTGAGACCGGGCTGGCAACCGGGCTCAGGGCGCGCGGGATCCCAGTTATGAACGGTTTCAGACAACGATTGCGTTTCTTGGGGTTTTGTTTGTTTGTTTTCCTTCTTGAGAGGAAACAAAGCGAAATAAAGAAACGGGGAAAGGAGGGAGAAGAAAGGAACCAGAATGCCGTGGAGAGGGGTCGGGAAAAGGGGAGAAAGCAAGTTAAAAAAAAAAGACCAAGGATTTCAGGCGGAGAAAAAAGGCAGGAAAACTCTCGAAGCGGTGAAGAAGGGGAGTGTGCTTTTTTCTCTCTAACGGAACCGGCGCCAGAAAGGGAGGACCGTTAACTTTGGCCCGGGCTGCTGCGTTTTGTCCCCCGGGCACCCGCTGGGCAGCTCCGCATCCTCTGGCCCTTGGCTCGTGGGGCCACCTGCCGTCGGGGAAGAGGCCGGAGGGGAAAGGCCGGGCGAGGACGGCAGGTGGAAAAGGGGGACCGAGCGGGAGGGAAAAGCGGCGGGCGGCGGCGGGCAGCCAATCCTGAGAGGCTTCTGCCCTCCCCTGCCTCCGCGAGAGCGGGGGTGGGTGGGAGAGAGGATCCCGCCCCTCAGGTGGGCGCTCTCCCCCACCCTCCCGGGGTTGACCTCCTTCTGGGGGGGGGCTCCCTTGTTCTCTCTCTCTCTCTCTCTCTCTCTCTCTCTCTGGCCCCTCCACCACCTTGTCGCTTCTTTGCCTTCCTGTGCGTGCGCTACTCTTCTTCTTCTTCTTCTTCTTCTTCTTCTTCTTCTTCTTCTTCTTCTTCTTCTTCTTCTTCTTCTTCTTCTTCTTCTTCTTCTTCTTCTTCTTCCTCCTCCTCCTCCTCCTCCTCCTCCTCCTCCTCCTCCTCCTCCTCCTCCTCCTCCTTTTCCTTTTCCTTCCTCCTCCCTCCCGCCACTCGTCCCAGGGCCATCTAGAAGGCACACACTCCGAACACGGCAGCCCTTCCTACGTCCTTCCTTCCCCTCCGGAGTTCTTGGTGGCATTTCTTGGCAAGGGAAGGAAAAATTGGACCGCATTAGCCCCCACCCCACCCCCATCCTTAGCGTGGAGAGGCCAAATGCCATCTATACCGCCCGGTCGAGTTGGAGAGAGGTAACGCAAGAGGCGTATCAGCCTGGACTTTCCCCCACCTGGACTGTGCCCGGCGGCTAAAATCGGGGGCTCTTCTCCTGACGGGTTCCACGCTGCCCAAACCCGAGTGCGGAGGTGCCCGTGCGGGGTCGGCGGCGGCGGGGTGGGGGAGGGAGAGAGAGAGAGGCCTGTGATTCTCGTGCCTCCCTTAACATTCTCTATGTAGCCCCGTAAATAAATAAATATGACTTCCTGCCGCCTGCTTAGGGTGACTCAGGGGACAGAAATAACAAAACAAAACAAAACAAAACAAAAACCCATCGGATGAAACAGCGCCTCTGCTTTAAATAAATAAATAAATAAATAAATAAATAAAGCCGAGCCACAGCAAAGGGCCCCGATCCATCGCTCTGTGCCTTCGCTTTCCGTCTCGTGGGGCCAAAGGCTCTCAGATCGTTAAAATTACGAGCAGGGATCTACAACCCCCCCACTCTCCTTTCATCCTTGGCTCCCCTTTCCCCCCACTTTTCTATAAAAAGAACCCTAACGTTGGGGCTGCAACATCGAGCACTTTATTAGGTGAAATGACAATCCGCGGAGCTTGGGAGCCTCCCGACGAAACGCCCCGGTATCCGCGGCCCGGAAGGCGCCGAGAATAAGAACCTAAATAGCCAAGGAGGCGGCGGGCGTGTCAGCGAACTCTGGGCTGGCGGTGTGCTGATGAGAACAAAAACAACCACAATCCTCCTCCCATAATAGGAGTTTCAGAGAGGGTAGCGTGTTAGTCTTTTCAAGAATTTCAGGCAAAAATCGAAGAGAAACCAAACCAAAACAAAAGACAGAAGACACAAACATGTGTCAACTTAAAGACTAACTTTCATATTTTAATGTATGGTATGAAATGTATATCCCATCTCATATTATATTGCATACCTCATTCTGCTACTATATGTCTGAAGAAGTGGACGCGTACTCCATCAAACGCTACATTAAAATATGAAAGTTAGTCTTTAAGGTGCCCCATGTTTTGTGTCTTCTGTCTTTTGTTTTGTTTTGTTTTTCTTTTTTTTTTGCCTGAAATCCCATAATAGGGCGAAGTTCGCGGACGAGCGTGTCCCAGTTTCCCTGTATAAGCAGCCGGCAGCGGGATGGAGGGCGTTGGGGTAAAGCCAAGATGCCTGGTGGAGAGAGAAGATCAGTAGAGATGAGGTGGTGGTGGTGGTGGGGGGAGGAGGCACAGAGAAGGGAGGAAAAACATGGGTTCCAGCCCAAAGAATTGAGAGGGAAGTTCCTGGTCCACGCTAAAGTTATTCCACGTCTCCTAGTGAAAATCTTCGGCGTTTTTTTCTGGATGAAGACGGTGGGGGGCGGGGGCTGGAGGGGGGGGGCGAGAGGCCTGCGTTGGCAACTCCGGCGGAAGCGCAGGAATAAGACCGTCTCTCTCGCCACCCCTTCCACCCCCAAGCGTGCTTTGAGTGTAAAATCAGGTCATGCGGGGGCATCACCTTCCCCCGCTGCTGGGAAGCAGGGCCTCTGGGCTCGGGATGCTGTGGGATAACCCTGGAATGACCAAATAAATGGATCGGTCGGGAAAGGGACCACCCGCCAGTCGAATCGAGGGTGACCCAGGGAAGTTTCCCTGGCGCAAATTGTATTGAACTACACCCTCGGTGTATTTCAATAATTTTACCCGAGGTTCAACCCCCCCCGACACATTTTCTTCCCGTCAAAGGAGTCGAAATGCGGCCCTTCGTCTCTGGAGGAATGTCCCGGTGTCTCGCCACCCCCACCCCCCGCCACCCCCACCCCCCCTCATCCAGGGCGCAGAGAAGGCAGGCGGCCGAGTGGCGTTTTCATCCGCCAACGCACCCCCCCGTCTGCACACAACGTGCGCGGATAACCCGGAGTAGCCGTGAACCGAGCGTGGGAGGAGAAGCCTGACCACTGTGTGAAATCCGTGCGGTCCTCTGAATGAGCGTATTGCAAGGAATATTCTAAGTGACTGACCTGGCCGTATATTTGTGGATTTACCCGGAAAGACGGCAAAGGCATGCTTGATAAAAAGAACGCCAGGCGGATCGACGCCCGAAAGTGGAAGAGGCAAATGTTTCAGAGCAGGGCCGCTGGACCCGAGACGATGAACTTGAAGGGTGCCTCTCGAAACCGGAGGCCGTGTTCAGGAAGAAGTCAATGACATGTTTGTTTGTTTGTTTATTTATTTATTTATTTATTTATTTATTTATTTATTTATTTATTTATTTATTTTATTTGCCCGCGGAGTTTCTGGCTATGCACACGCCTCGGGGTAAGCCGCCTTGAATGCCAATTAGTCTTACGATTCGTTCGGTTTACCGTTAAACGAGGCTAAAAAGACCGCAGGTGAATAAAGCCCGTCTCCTTCTGCAGAAGAGCAGCGCGCAGGTTTGCTTCTGGATGGCGCGCAGGCGCGCCTGAGAAAAGGGGTGCCCCTCTCCAGGTTCCAAGAGGCGAGGCGGACAGCAAGGCGCCCTCCTTCGCAGGTGGAACCTACTCCAATTATTCGGGAAATATTCGTTTCCATGAGTGAGACGGGGTCCCCCCTTTTTAAATTCGCTGGCTTTTTTTGGGGGGGGGTTCCTTTGTTTTTCAATGTCTGGACTCTTAACGCTAAAACTTGCCAGCCCGGTAGCCCCCTGGGTGGCGAGCGATCCTCTTTACAGTTACTGCCCTGAGAAAAGTTTTTTTTCTATTCTCTGTCCGTTCTTCTGGAACATTTCCCCCCCCCACTCCCAGGAACGGCTGGATGGGTGAACGATTGAGGTCTCTAGCTGTGGAACCAGAGGTTGGGAAGTTCGGTTCACCCTGGGTGACCCCTCCTTAAGGGCTGGATGATTTATATAGGGTCCCTTCCAGGTCTGCGGCTCCAAGGTCATTGTGATTTGGATCTGCTGGTACTCTGGAGCGAAATGGTCCCCTAAGCGCTGGTAGCCAATCCCCGAAAGTAGGTGACTTTGGCAAAGGAGTGGTAGAGACCATTGCTCATTGTTATTTAATTATTGCTTTTTTGGGGGGGGAGCAGACACCTTGGGACATGGCAGTAGGGATTTTCGATTTTTTTTTTTTTTTTTGGGTCTGGGCACCGATCTTACACCAGCTGTAATTCAGCCCCCCCCACCCCGGGATCTGCCCTGGTCTGCCCCCCGTGTTGGCAGACGCCGCTCTGAGAACTGGGTCGACCCCCCACTTTGCCGACTGGGTTAAAAGGCCCGTGAGGATTTCTGACCCAGCTCAAACCAGTTGAGAGAGTTGTACCACCGCGGCCAAACCCCCGTCCAGCCTCAATCGCCTCCTCTCCTCCTGATCTGTTTTCCCTCCGGACGTCCTCCTCAGATCTGATGTGGGAGAAAGGGAGAGACGAGACCCCCCCCCACACGGCTGGCCTGTCGGAACCCCTGATCCGGGAGAGCCCCGCTTTCCACGGACAGCCTCTTCCTTTGAGGGCGGGAGAGGGGAGGAGGGGGGGGCTAAGTCAAAGTCAAGGGCCTCTGAGGGGTCTCTCCTCATCCTCCCCCCGTCGTTTTGTTTTCAGCAAGGGTTCAGCTCCGGAAAGCCCCGAAATAGAAGAAAGGGTATTGAGTACAGCCTATTTCTGTCGCCGATGACAGTCTCTGACTCAGCCGGTCTTCAGACTGACGAAGCTCTTTGGATGAGCAGGGAGACGTTTTTGCCTCTCAATAAAACGAAGTCCACTTGCCATGACTCGACTTCCAGATCGACTCACCTGGATGACTGAGAATCTTCACAGACAGGTCTCTGGGGAAAGGTGGCGGGCCGCTTTCCAGAGAGAGACCCTTTTCCATTCTCACCGGGTCAGACTCAGACCCTTCCGTTTGAAAGGATCAAGGCAGGGCAGGACCCCGAAGGGGGAGGAGGGGAAGCCGGAGGGCCTGTGGACCGAAGAAGTCGGGGGTGAATCAGGGGGAGCCAAAGCGGTTGCTTTCGGTTCGGGTCCAACTCACGCCGCAGCGCCCGGAGGTCAGCGCCCTGCAGTTGAAACCAGTTAGGATCGTGGCCACCGAGATAGCTTTACAAATTAAGAAGAGGAACCCCGTGGCACCTGCAAGGAGCAGCGCGTTTCATTGGGCGTTTATAACGTTTCGTGGGCCGTGGGCCGCTCCGTCGGATGCCCCCATCCCAAGGCCCATCCCAGAAACAGAAAAGCCACCCCGCCCCATGTGTGGCCTTTGTTGATCTACGACCAGGAAGTCACCTGGGCTGCCTTCTACTGGCCGGATCGTGGCCAACGTGGTTTAAAAGCAAGAGAGAGCAGCGGGGTTGCGCGTACGCTCTGCAGGCGAACTTCACTATGCCGCGGAAGCAGAATTCTGGACTCGACCGGCCGGTGAGGCAGCATCCGTCCAGACCGGCCCGAAAAGCCCTCTACAACTGAGCCCTCACCTTATTTACTTCGAGATGATGGATTCCACCCAGTGTCTGGGTGCGGGGGAAGGGCGACTATTAGGAAGTTGTATTTTGTGCACCCAGATCTTAGCCGAGGCAGCTTCCCCCCCACTTCCACCTCTGACTCCGTCCCCAGCCCCACCCCCGCCTGCATTTGTCTTCACGGTGTTTATTTATTGTTGTCACGTCGGGCTGGTTGAAGGGAGAAGGAATAAGGAAAAGTCCACGTCTGGCCTGGAAAGTCAAGGGACTGGGTGGGTGGGTGGTAGGGAGGGAGGTCTGTGCGCGAGGACCACGTTTGTGTGTGTGACACAGCTATCAAAAGAAGCCTTCCTGGCTTGCTGCTAACATCTTCTTCCCCTCCGCGCTCCCCCGGCATAGAGATGGACCTAGACGTGAACGCAGTGCTCCTTTTACAGATTTGGGGGGGGGGGGAGATGTTTAACTTGGCACCGAGTAGGGAGCATTTAAAGGGGGCAGGGAGGGAGAGAGAGAGAGAGAGAGAGAGAGAGAGAGAGAGAGAGAGAGAGAGAGAGAGAGAGAGAGAGAGAGAGAGGAAACAATCCCCCGAACCTGTTCGGTGGAAAGGCTAAGAAATAAATACAGATGGTCCCTGCAAAACCCCTTCGGAGTTCCTCTGTCTTCTCTCCGAGATGCACGGCAGCCAAGGGGGCGGAGAGAAGTCCCAGGCCGCTCTGTTTCAAAGGCGGCCCTCCCTTCCGTCTGGTTGCAAAGATTCTGGAGGGTTCCGCAGCCTCCACACTTAGAACAAGAAGTGAGGGCTCGCAGACCCTTAAACCTCTACCTTCCACCGCTGGGCTCAATTTTCCTTAGCGGTGACCCTCCACCCCGTGCAGCTCAAGCTACTGGTATTGTTGTTTTAGCGATCCCGTCTCGGGCTCAGGACAGGTCTGGGTTCGAATTCGCGCTGGGCCAGGGAAACTCACTTTGGAGGGGGAAGGGGGGGCTGGCTAGAACCCACTCAATAAAGTATCTCTAATGCTGGGAAGCCCTGTTAGGGGGTCACGGCACACCAGCGTGAACTTGACAGCCTAAATCTCTGTTCCGTGTGTCCCACCGTCACCTGCCCTGTTCGCGGGAGTCTTAACCCTAGTCGTGCCTCTGAGCGCGCACAGAATGCGTTTCCCTAGGCCAGTGATGGCGAAATTTTTAGAGAAAAAGTGCCCAAACCATGATTCAAAACCCACTAATTTTCGCCAAGTGCCGATACAGCCATTTAACCCGAATACCGGTAGCTGTGAAGGAATGATGTCAGGTGGCCACAGAAAGGGCTCCAAGTGCCACCTTTGGCACCCGCCAACAATGTCCTAGGCCGGTGGTGTCCAAATTCAGCCCTCCAGGTGTTTTGGACCACAACTCCCACAGACCTTCCTCATGGGCAATCTAGGCTTGGAATTCTGGGAGTTGTGGTCCAAAACATCTGGAGGACCGAAGTTTGGCCACTACTTCCCTAATCCATTGCCTAGGCACGTGGGCAGCAGACACTGGAATTTAACCGGGACAGGAGGCTTCAGAGGGCTCCCGCATACTTTCTAGCTTCTTATAAGGTGCCCCTGAGCCTGGCCTCTGGGAGGGGGCAAGCGCCAGAGGGAAGGGGGCCCTTTGGCCCTCTGCGGAGGCGATCTTGGGGGGGGGCGGCGGCGCAGGGAACGGGGCAAGGGCCATTGCAAGCGCCACGCGACTCCTTCCTTCCTTCCTTCCTTCCTTCATCGGGGTCGCCTTCTGTTTGCTCTTCTCGTCCACAGATGCTGCCCCTCCGGAAGGCGGCCGGCGGTACCTCTTCGACCTCTCCAGCCTGCCGGAGCTCGACGAGGTGGTGGGCGCCGAGCTGCGGATCTTGCGGAGACCCCCGGACAACCGGAGCTCGGCGGCGTCCCGGGAAGGGCTCCTTCACCGCCTCCTGCTCTACGCTTGCGACGGCCGGGAAGGAAGGAGGAGGAGGAGGAGGAGGAGGAGGAGGCGAAGGCGCCCCGGAACCCGAGCTGATCGACTCCCGGGCCGGCGACCTGTTGGACGCGGGCGCCGCCGCCTCGCCCTCCTCGCCGGCCCGCTGGGAAGTTTTCGACGTCGGCTCGGCCGTGAGGAAGAGGAGGCGGCGGCGGGCGGGGAGGATCGGGCCCGTCTGCTTCCTCCTGCAGGTGGTCTCGGAGCCCTCCGGGAAGCTCTTGGCCCCCGGGCCGCTGGGCTTCGGCCGGGAGGAGGCCTCGCCGCCGCCGCCGCCCCACGAGCGGGCCCTGCTGGTGGTTTTCTCCCGGGCCAAGCGGAAGGGGAGCCTCTTCAAGGAGATCCGCGAGAAGACCCACCTGGAGACGTCGGATTCCGCCCAGGAGCCCCTCCTGGCCAAGGCGCGGGCCGGTGGTGGCGGCCGGCGGCGGCGGCGGACTACGCTGGCAGGCCGGGGGTCGTCTGGGTCGCCGGGGTCGTCGTCGTCGTCGCCGCCGCCGGGGGCCGGAGCCACGGCAAGAAAGCCCGGAGCCGCTGCAGCCGCAAAGCCCTGCACGTCAACTTCAAGGAGCTGGGCTGGGACGACTGGATCATCGCGCCGCTGGACTACGAGGCCTACCACTGCGACGGCGTGTGCGACTTCCCGCTCCGCTCCCACCTGGAGCCCACCAACCACGCCATCATCCAGACCCTCATGAACTCCATGGACCCGGAGGCCACCCCGCCCAGCTGCTGCGTCCCGTCCAAGCTCAGCGCCATCAGCATCCTCTACATCGACGCCGGCAACAACGTGGTGTACAAGCAGTACGAGGACATGGTGGTGGAGGCCTGTGGCTGCAGGTAGCGGCCCTCCCCTCGCTGGCCCTGGCTGGCCTGGCCGCTCCCAGCTCCTTCTCCTCTTCCTCCTCCTCCTCCTCCTCCCTCGATCTGGCCTGGCTTCCAGTTCCTAAGCCTGTTGGGGGCCCCCTTGTGTGTATGTGTATGTGTGTGCAAACATATGTGTGCCTTGCAGCTTTTCTACACTGCAGCCTGCAGCCCCCACAGCTCTCTGGACTCTTTCCCCCCAGGGGGGTTCTTCTGGCAACTGGACTTCTTTTCCTTGAGAGATTGAAACGTTTCGCTGCTCATCCAAACAGCTTCATCAGTCTGAGGAAAGCTAGTTAGGAGTCCTCCGTTTTATAGTTCACTTTGACCTCATGCCACCCCATCTGAAATATTTATTTATTTACTTCAATTTTTTTAAAAAATGTCCCACTGCCAAGTGGTCTCTGGTTGGCACACAACAGGCTCATAAGTTGAATAATGGCCTGAATAGGCTCTTTAGGCAGACAATAGTCACAACAGGCTCATTATGAGCCTATTTCAGATCAGGGTGACATGAGGTCAAAGTGGACTATAAAATGGAGGACTGGCAGCTAGCTTTCGTCAGACTGAGGAAGTGGTTTGGATGAGCAGCAAAATGTTTCAGTCTGTCAAGAAAAAGAAGTCCAGTTGCCATGACTCAACTTCCAGATAAACTCACCTGGATGACTGAGAATCTTCAAAGATATACTCCCCAGGGGGTGAAAACACACACACACACACACACACACACACACACACACAGAGAGAGAGAGAGAGAGAGAGAGAGAGAGAGAGAGAGAGAGAGAGAGAGAGAGAGAGAGAGACTCCGGGCCCACACACACACACACACACACACACACACACACACACACACACACACACACACACACACACACACACACACACACACACACACACACACACACACACACACACACACACACACAGACTCCGGGCTCTTCCTGAGGGGTGGCAGCTGCTACGGACTTTCCTCCCACCCCCAGCGATTGGAGCCTGTGGCGCCCCCTTCCCAGGCTTGCCCCACTGAACCAGCACTTTAAAAAAAAAGGAAGAGGAAGAAAAAGCCAGAAAACAACATGGAATTAGAATTAAAAGTCTCCAGAATGCTTTGGCAAACATGGTGCCTCTCCTGTCTTAAGGGGGGAGGGGGACCAGTGTGGTCATAATAACCGGCAACAGGGCTTTCCAGACAGGTCCTCTTAAGTAATTCGTGTCACTTGCCTTGTTCCTCCCAGTCCACATCCCCTTTAGATTGGTCACGGAAGTGAATTCTTGAGGGCTTGGTAACCAGATGGAGCAGGCCCTGGAGGTCACCAAGGGCATTGCCCCCCTGCTGTGAAGGATGGTCGCAAGGGAAGGGTCATGTAACTTTCACCTTGCCTCCTGTTAGTGACCCCCCTCAATGAGATTTCCACTGAATTAATTTTGAAAACCACTGGTCTTTTGGCTCCATTTCATTTTCCCCACCCCCTCCATTGCCCTACCACAGTCGTGTCCAAACTTTGGCCCTCCAGATGTTTTGGACCGCAACTCCCACAGTCCTTTGCCATTGGCAATCTCAGCTTAGTATTCTGGGAGTTGTGGTCCAAAACATCAGGAGGGCTGAAGTTTGGACATGCCTGCCCTACGAGGTTGCTCCCATCTTTATTCAGTTTAGTGGTTTTGTTTTCTACTGTCTTTTTTTCTTTAGTGCCGTAGGAAAGAACATCAGTTGTCTGAATACTGTGGTTCCCAACCTTGGACTACAACTCCCAGATGCCTTCACTACCTGTGATTCTGACCAAGATTTCTGGGAGTTGTAGTCCAAGAACATCTGGGGACCCAAGGTTGGGAACCTGTGTTATTTTGAGAAGTACTCTCTTCTCCGCATGGTGGTCCTTTTGCCTGGAAAGTTAATTTTGGGTGCATCATCCCTAATCATTTCACGACTCACAGTCTCTAAAGCAATGTTGCTGCTGATGAGTGGGTTTTAGAGAGTCATGGAGCTCATGGTCTTAGTTATTGGCCAATTCCCGGGAACCCGGTTGACAAGAACCAAAGAAGTGTGAAGTCTTTTCCTCAACTTCAAAAGCCATTTTCCATTTCACATCACAGTATTCTTCCTTAACTGTTATCTTAATTGACGTTTTGGAAAGAGAATCTGGGGACAGAAAACTCATGGGCTAGGTGTCCCTCAAAGGTTATTAGTAGGTTCTCCGTACATTGGCATATGCTGCACCATCGCCAGATGTTTAATTACTGTACACAAATGAGTAGTTAGGACTGAAAACTAGCAGGCATGCCTTACTTCACTCTCCCTCCTCCCCACTGCTGACAAAATTATGTAACTACCACCAAAATGTGCGCCATCGGTGGTGGAATATACAGTATATGGAAGTTGTCCTGCTCGCGGCACAAAAACGACCTGGAGCGTGTGTAGTGCATTGTGGGTCTGTTGCAAATTCCCAATCCCACCCCATAGCTCAGTGGTAGAGAGCAGATATTATACAGTAGGACCCCTGTATCCACTGATTCATTATCCACTGATTCAGTTATCCACGGTTGGCAGAGAAAAAAATAAATAAATAATTCAGCAAGCTGCTGTCACAAAAAGCAGCTGTAAAGCAAGCTACTGTCATAAAACAGCAGCCGTAAAGCAGACTACCGTCACAAACAGCAGCTGTAAAGCAAGCTACTGTTGCAAAACAGCAGCTATAAAGCAAGTTGCTATCACAAAACAGCAGTTTTGGGGACATTTTGGCGTTCTCTCTTATCCACGGTTTTCATTATCCATGGGAAGACTTGGAACCAAACCCCAGTGGATATTGGGTTCCTACTGTATATAGAACAGCTCTGGTATCTTTGGGTTGAGCTGGGAGACCATCTTGCCTGAAACTCTGACAAGCTGGTGCCTGTCAGGGTTCAGATCGCTCTAAGCTTAGATGGAACAATGGTAAGAACGGGTAGGAGGCAGCTTCCTCTTTTTCCCACAGGCCTCTTTGGTGTTAGAGCCACTTTCAGTTAGGTGGGGCACTTTCTGATCTCAGCAATAGCGGCTTGCAAGTACTGTATATAGTAACGAAGACAGGCAGTTGTTGGTTTCCAAAAGAAAAAGGCGAGCGTGCGCTCACGGTGGGAGGTACACCGTGCTTACAGTACCCCTGGTGACCTCAAACCTTGTGAACTGAAGAGTCTGCTTCTGTATCTGCCTGGTGCAATTGATGTGTTATGGTAGTGTGAAGTCAGTGGTCTGAATCCTGCTGGTAGTCCCCAATGAGAGTAAAACCAGGGAAGCAATGGAATTGACGCAAGCGTTGCCATTCTGTTGAACTATCGCCAACTATGTGCCAACGATTGATTCGCTTGGAGACATTAGTACCAACTAGACTATGCTCTAATTGGCACTAATGGTGATGTGGGTTGCAGTCTGACTATTAAAATGAGAGAGTCTCTGTCATTTTCTGGTCTCATTTTGGCCCAATTGGCAGAGGCCACTTTAGATTGGGATGTGCCGGAAAGAAAGGACACAGTTTGTTGCCTTATATACCCATAGAGCTCCTTAAATGAAGGCTCTGGCATGCCTTTCATTCAGGCCACCTTTGTTAAGAGGGAGGAGATGCTCTTGTGTGTTCCCCTCTCCGTCCCAAAAATATAAGACTGAGAATCTCCCATGCCACAGAATGTTGCTCGTATAGATTTGAAAGATTTGGGTTTTTGTTTGTTTGTGCCCAATGATTTTGAAATATGAAACCATATTTTTGCAGAATTTTAGTCTCCTTGATCCAGCAGATATGTTTCTAACAGGGATGGACAATTTCTTGTCCTTTTATTTCACTTGAAAGAGAAAATGCCCCCAATTGTTTTAAGATATGTGCCATGTCATTGTGACTTTGGAAGGACCCTAACATTGTGGCATAAGACAGCAGCTGTCTCAAGAGGTCAAGCCCTTCTAGATCAAGCATGTCCAAAGTCAGGCCCGGGGGCCAAATGCGGCCCATTTTCAAATTTTGAGCGGCCCGCAGCCTCTTCTCCCCACCGGCTCAGCCTGTCATGCATCCCCGCCAGCTGGCTCCTCCCCATACCGGATGGAGATACCAACTTGCAGATTTACAGTTTGCCTGCCCTCTCTGCCTCTGTCCATCCCCCCAGCCACCCGCCCAGCCTACCGGCCCCCGGCTCCATTGCTGCAGCATCCTCCCTGCCTCCTTGCATGTCCTAGACGTTTGCCCAAAGTCTGGCCCAGGGGCCAAATGTGGCTGGATGGTTGGCCCCCACACATTTTCACCTCACCAGATCTGGCCCTCCTTGCAAAAAGTTTGGACACCCTTGCTCTAGATTATGGGATCTTTTCTGGGCTTATTCCAAAAATGGCTAATCCTTTTGTCTTGCTACTCAGCTTCTCGGTTTGCTTCCGGGAGGTAGGATAAGCATCGTGTTAGGAATCAAAGCTCATATTGTCCTTGAGATCCATCTCAGAGAAAGCAGTGGCCCTCACGACTTTAGATAGAGTGAGCAGATGCTAGAAGACAGGGGTCGTGTGTTGGCATTTTTGGCACTGTCTAAAAGAGGGAGTGGCCTTCAGGTGTGGTGGAAGACATTGCCCCTTGCTAGTCTTGAAGGGAGGGTCAAACTGTATGCTGCAGGCAACACCTTGGGAGAAGGGGATTTCTTGAAGGACAAGAATGTGAGATGGTCACAGCAGAATGTGTCCATGGCTCCCATAGTTTACCATTCGACTTGCTTTGTTTTGTAACTCCTTACTGGCAGGTGAGCGTATGGGCTTTGCTTGCAAGTATGACTCACAAATACCCACCTAAATTATGTCTCTGCAACACTGCCAGGTTTCACTTTCTACTGTGATGTATACTTTGGTAGTAAGGGTCAACTGGCCTGTCTAATCAGCCTTCTGCATAGTCGAGGAAGGGACACCATCTTCTTGTGTGTCACCTGCAGCACAATGTCTTGGATTGGTGTGAGATTTATCTACTTCTGTGTATCCACCTGTAAACCTAAGAGCATTCACCCAGATGGTCTTAGGTTTACAGGTGGATACACAGAAAGCAAACACCTTTGAAAACTGACCTGGAGAGAGGCCACATCTGTCCTTTATTGCTGCCACAGAGGTTCGACTAAACTGGAAACTGGACAGGGAAATTGCGAAACAGTTTGATGGCTCAGCAGGCTAGAGCACTGAAAGCTATCAGCTGCAAAGTAGGCAGCTCAATGGTTCGAATCCTGGGTGCCACGCAGCGGAGTGAGCTCCTGCTGTTAACCCCAGCTCCTGCCAACCTAGCAGTTCAAAAGCATGTAAATGCAAGTACTGTACAGTGGTGCCTCAACTTACAAATTTAATCCGTTCCAAATGCATGCTCTTAAGAGTCGAACTACTCTTAAGTCGGGGTACCTATCTAAAAATTTGGGAAAAAAATAAGTTAAAAAAATAAAAAAATGGTAAAAAATTTGCAAGTCGAGCAGACCATATCTAAAATTTGTAAGGCAGCAGTTAAAATGCCAACAGTTTTCCGCTCTTAAGTCGAATTGCTCTTAAGTCCAGCTGCACTTAAGTCGGGGTACCACTGTAGATAAATAGGTACCACCATAAAAAGTGGGAAGGTAAAACAATGTTTCCTTGCAGCCATGCTGGCCACATGACCATGGACAACACTGGCTCTTTGGCTTGAATAGAGAGACGAGCACCGCCCCTAGAGTCAGACATGACTAACATGCATGTGCGGGGGGAACCTTTACCTTTTACCTTTTGAATATCCAACCAAGTTAAGTGATAGGAGGGAAGAGGCCCTGGCATCGGCAACAAACGCAGGTGGCCTGCCGGATCTGAGCTGACATTCCACTGCTCATCCAGTCCCCACAGAACGGGCTTGGGGAGTCCCTGGATGTGGATGGGTGTGTGTGTCATGTTTTCCCCCCACCTCAGCTGCAGGGCTGCTTTGCCACATGCTTTCATGCTGGCCACTAGATCTTGCTCTGGATTGCGTTCCAGACTGGTACACACGGAGAATCTACTCTTGCCAAAGCCTTTGCACAGTTAGTCATTCTGAAGGAAGGCATGGAGAAGATCCTAATCTGGCCACTCACCTACTGGGTGCTGTCTTTTAAATGCCCTGGCCAGCCTGTTGCTCTGGCTTGGGGGGGGCAGGGAGGGAAGTTGGGAGGCCTGGTGCAAGCAAGTGTCCTTAAAAGGGATTCTCTCTCTCCGCCACCCCCCTCCCACCCCACCGGGCCACTTCTCACATTTTTTGCACCAAAAGCTGTTTTGTACATTGGGATTTGGAGTAAATGGGAGGCAAGATATTTGAGACTCCTCCTTTTCATTAGAAACGTTCTCATTGCCTGCGATGTAATTGAATTGAGCTTTGTTTGGCCGCTTATCGTAGTTGGAAACCCTGATCTGTACAGGTCAAAAATAAATCCGTCTACTCTTGGCACATTTTGAGGAGCATTAGATTAGATACAGAGCAGACCTTCTTCTCATGACTGTCTTTATATAGCAAGAGAGTACTATATACAAAATCTATATTAATCTCCAATTATATGGGGTCATCATAATATTTATGGAAGCATATGTGGAAGGAGTCAGATTTTGATGCGGGAACCAGTCGCATTGATTTTAGTCCCATTTATGCTTGCGTAAGATAAGCCGGCTTTACACCAGGCGAGACGATGAATGCTGCCTATCCACTGTGATGGCCCAACCTTCCTTTCGATTTGGGATCCGGTCCCATGGCCTGTTTCTCTGGATTGAACAGGTGCATCGTTTTCTCCCTGCCCAAATTGGGGACATGGTTGGAAACAGGAAGGGACAAGCGGCAGGGGGCAGTTTTGCTCAGCACATGGGTGGCTTAGCCATCACGCAACAGAGAAGGGCATTCCAGTTTGTGCATAGATAGTATGCTGCACGCACAACGGAGAGGAAGTGGTGTCACAGGTTGAGTACTTATCATTTTCAAATAAAACCTGTATCCCGGATGTAGATATGGAGGAGAATGCATGGCAAAGAGGCAAAGTGGAGGGAGAGAAATACACTGGACCCTTGTATAACAAACAGTTTGTATAACATAACATTTGTACAACATAAAATATTCCGGAGATAGGGGAAATTTGCTTAACAGAATCGCCTATGGGCCAAATCCGTACATCATAAAATGGGATTACTCCATTTTCAATGCATTCCTATGGGAAATTTGTATGAAGGAAAATTTGCTTAACATAATTTCATTTGGAATGAATTAATTCCTTTATACAAGGTACCACTGTACTGGAATCTGGCCCATTGACTGGTTACTAAAGGATGCGGTAGATAGCCAGATGCCATTTTCAACCAGCTCTTCTAGCAAAAAGCATAGGAACCTTTGACAAGACACGCACACAGAGCCCTCAAAATTTTGTTCTTCTTTGGGGGGGATATTTAGAAAACACCTAAAGGCTGCTTCTCACAATATGAATGTTTCACATGGGTGTTACTTTGTCAATGCAGACATGCACATTGACGATCAAGCCTTGACAATGGTTTATGGAATGTCTTGTGCCTCGCCTGCAGCAGCCGTTAAGTCTGCTTCACTGCGTCCCAACCTTGGGTCCCCAGGTGTTTTTGGACAGCCGTTCCCAGAAGCCTTCACCCCTAGCTGTGCTGGCCAGCATTCCTGGGAACTGTAGTCCAAGACCATCTAGGGAGCCCAAATTGGGAAGCACTGGGCGAGTTAAAATAACTGGAACTTAGTCATCTCTAACCTTTCACCAGTTGACCCATCGTAGATGGGCAGCGGCCAGTCAGAGGGAGAGGTTGGTTTGCTCCATGCCCACGGTCTAGAGTTCTGTGACTAACTTCACACAGAAATGGTATTACGTTGCAGCAGCCTTCCGTATTGCACGGCGGACCCATGAGGAAACTTGCCAAATTTAAAAACCACAAGGACAATGAATTGGGAAGCTGCCATCCCAAACAAGCATCCCAAGTCAGTGTTGTTTGGTATATGCAAGTCCCCGCAGGTGCGAAAAGATGGTGTTTTAAAGCAAAAGGCATTGCAGGGTGGCAGCCTGTATGGTTTGTAAAGGCACCTCTGAAATATTTGATCTTGCTTCCTTAGAAGGTGCTAAAGATAACAGTTTGGACGGCCAGGTTACCCAAATAAATCTGTTAGCCATTTTCCAGTTGACTCAAGTATGTAAAAATATATGCATAGGTTTTTGCTCCTCTCCCCCCCCCACCCCCCGTCCCCCATATAGTGGTTGGAATCCACCATAGTTTTATTGACTTCGCAGGAGATATGCCTGATTTACTGTGGGATTGGAAGGAGGTCCCGTGAATGTAACTTATCTCCCATTATGACCGCAGGGAAGAGAGTGAAAAGGCTAGAATTGGAAATAGGGTTGCACATATTGACTTTTTATTTTATTTTATTTTATTTTATTTTCATTTTGCGTTGTTGGGTTCAAAATTGTTTAGCCTTGGCCAGGCCTCAGGAACGCCCCCACAGTTCAGAACTTCTGTTTCAGGGTCTTGGCACCCTGCCTGTCTTTCTCATTAGTATTTTTTTTTCTCTTGCATCTTGTTATACGTCGATGGTTCATTTCTACCCTCAGTGCTGCTCCCGGTCCCTTGGCTAGTGGCGCAGAACATGTTTAGAAATCGAGCAGCTGGTAGCTTCTCAAATATGGTCTTAGGACCTGAACAGAGCTGAATGCTCTGCCCAAAATGTAGATGGTTACTTGTGTTTTTCTTTCCTCCTTATCAAGAGGCAGGATTCCATTTTTTGCAGGAAACGGCTGCATTCTCTTTGCTCTATATTTTGAATGACCCCCTAGAGAAATTTTGTCGGAACATATTTATCCAACTGGCTAAGTGAATGCATGTATGGTTGCCATGTGCCAAAGTACAAAAAAAATGTGTTTGTATTTTAACCGAGAAAACAAAACTTTGTGCTCACCAATCCACAGTTCAATTTCTACTTCTCTGTCATGTGCTCAAAACCACAAGTAACTTCGTTTTCTTATTCCTTTTCTGTTTTTCAACATAGTAAGCCCTGTTCCTTACTGTGTTTCACATGTGTGTCTGTTTGTAAAAATAAGAGCTTTTCACCCTCCTCATTTGGGGGAAACATTATTTGGGTCTGAATGAGTGAAATGTTCTATGGAAGACAGGTTTGTAAGTGTCGGGTAAAGGCAGTGTGTGCGTGCGGGTGTTTATGTTTGAACAGATTGTACATATTGAATTGTAAATGAACTGTAAACAAGCAATATATATTTTCTTGAACATATGATATAGTGGTATATATTTGTTAAATAAGCAGTCTTGTATACCCTTAATTAACCTTTAAAATATTTTGTACAGATGAGAGTATTAAATATTTTATTGATACGGAATTTGCTGAATTTTATTTCGTAGTGGTTTTTTTTCTGTTGTTGTCTGGGGACAGAACTTTTAGTTAAGAGACTCCCCTTCCATTAATGCTTGCTCGTTCTTTGCAGTACTAGAAAGCTAATCTATACAGCAGTTGATTATTTATATAACCACAAATGAGCTACTTGGGGCGTTTATACACGACCCCTAAACTCCGGGGCAAATGGCTCCCAGCTCCGGAGATTAAAAATGTTTACCCACCAGCTCTGGAGTTAAGAAGAAATTAAGCGCGACCCCGCCCACCTTAGCGCGTCCCAGCGCAGCTTTCAGGTACCTGCTTTTTGGATGTGACAAATATTTGATCCGGTGTAAGGATAGTGAGTGCGGGGCTCTCCTGGCTTCTGTTTGTTCTTTTTTTGCGCCCCGCCCCTTTAAGAGATCTGAATGCTGCCGGGAACAAAACGGAGGTAAACCGGCATTCTTTTCTTTCTTTTTTCTCCCTCACTCAGCCAGCAACCAGGAAGTGCGGAGGGGGGTGGGGACAGAGGAAGAGCGAGGAACCCCTAAGATCTCTGGTCCGAATTTAAGTGGCCAGCGGATCTTAGGGGTCGTGTAAAAAGGCCCTTAGTAAGTCAGGAGGAAAGGAGCACAGGGGCGCTCAAGGGGAACACACACCATCTAATGGTATATCCACCTTGGGGGGGAAATACAGTCTAAGGGGCATTGTGGGCAGCTGGTTTACAAAGGCATTATACAGTAATTTAAAAAGTTGATATCATTCAGCACCAATCTTATAATGAGGTATGAGAAACCACCCTCCTTTTTTATTGGCAGTAGTTTTATTACTCCAGTCATTGTTATTATTCTTAATCGTGGTTGGGATTGTCAGCCATTGGGACCGAGATATCAAATAGAGATGGGCACGGAATGAACATTTTTTCGTTTCCGTTACCGTTTGTCGTTTCCGTTATGTAACGAAACGACAAACGAAAATTGTGATGAAAATGAAACGAAATGAACAGAACCACAAAAATTGTGGTCGTTACGTTTCGTTTCCGTTAATGGCGACATGCAGTGAAATGAGCTGTTTTAAATGTTAAAAAACGCCCTGGACATCCATAAAAACGCAGCGATAATTATTTATATTGTCTGATAATACCTACCAGGGGGGTTGGGGTCCTTAAAACATTTGTTTTTGTCTTCTCCCATCGCGATGTATTTTTCTTTTCCCTTTAAAATGGATGTCGCCACCAGCCACAAAATGGAGGCAAGCTATCAACCAATAGCATGCCCAGGTTGCAGACTGGGCGAGCAGGTCTGGCAGCCACAGAGGGCATAAAAAGCTCTGGCAGCCCCCGTCCTCCTTGCAGTCTCTGGTGGGAGTTAGGGTGGGATTGCTGTCTCTGCGACTCTAGCTTCAGTCCTGCAGCCTCCCTGTGTGCGTGCGTGCTGCGTACCTCTCGGTGAGTACCCTCCCTTGCCCCACAGTGCAGTCACTCTGCGGCTGCATTGCATCCTGGGCAACGCCCGCCGCTGCCTTTGCAGCCTCCCTGCACACCTAGTCTATACTGTGTCTCTGCCAGCATCCATATTTTTTAGTGTTTTCCCTCTGGTCTGGGGCATTGGGGGATGCCTGTGCACGGAAATGCTTTAAAAATTGCGCAAAAAGCAGGTAGAAACGACAAATGAAAAAACGAAAAACGGTCACAAAATTTTTCAAAAAATTCCCGACAAACGGAAACGAACCAAAACAGACCTTTCAACGACAAACAAAAAACCGAAATGCCATTTTTCTGTTTCGTGCCCATCTCTAATATCAAAGCCCATCTAGTGGTGTTCATGATGATGATAAGGGGAGATGCCTTCTCAGTTTTGTGTAGTGTTTGAAAAGAATCATTTATTTTCCTTGCGAAGATTAAATAAAAGATTAAATAAAAAATTAAACAGTGCCAATCGACCAGAGAAGGGAATTCCTGAGTTGCCTGCCTGGGTTTTGCACTTCAGTTGCTGATGTTATGCTAGATGCTCCGATTCATTTGGAAAGAGGACCTGCAAAACAGTTCAGAAATGGAAGCAATCGCAGGCTGCAGCCATAAGTCTCTGAACATGCCCACAGTTGTGTCGGGAACGCCCTCCTCCCATGTAATGTCAGCTGTGAGACAGATGAAGGTTTCTGTTGCAAAAAGTTTGTGCACAGTTTGGAAACAGGCTGTCTGCTCATGTGATGCCATCCCCCAACCACCCACCCCATCTCGGTAAATGGCTTCTCTGCAGCGGTGGGAGGCTGGTTTCTAAAACCTATCAAAGGACAAAAATGCAGGACAGAGTGTGGGAATCAATCAAAGCACACTGCACATCACTCGCGGTGGCTAGTCCCAACTCGAGTAGACCCATCGAAGCAGTAAACCACTGAATGGTAAATAAAAGCCGGTGCAAAAATCAAGACCAGGCAAATCCTATTGATTTGATGGAGCTGGTCTTAAAACAAGCAGTCAAATTTAGGCTGGTGATCTTAGAGACTGTTGTCTCTCTTTGGTTTTATTCAGTAATGGCCACTTAAACTTTCTCATAAACCACTATATTATGCCTTGAATCAGTTTCTCACTTAACTGTTAAAGTATTCTAACGCATCCAAGTTATTTGAACATTATTGGTTTGAATCCCGGTGAGGTTTCCCACAAACAGGAGTGCTCCCTTCACAGGACTCTTGTCCAGCAGAGGTTCTCACTAATGCAGGGGTGACGAACCTTCAGCCCTCCAGATGTTTGGGACCACAACTCCCACAGTCCTTTGTCATTGGCAAGCTAGGCCCGGAATTCTGGGAATTGTGATTCAAAACATCTGGTGGGCCAAAGGCTTGCCACCACTGCACTAGTGGATGGATGCTTTTCACTGACTTCTTTTGTATTGCTTAGAGAGGTTCCCCTCAACACTCCAAACCCATTTTTCAAATGGCACAACAGGCTGCAGTGGAAAGGAGGGGGGGCTCGCTAAATCTCTATTAATTTGAAGGTCTCTTCCACTCAGGTTACATCACCACCACTGGAGTCAAACTCAGGATCTCAACCACCATTTTGAGTAGAAGGATACTACAAATATGGCAGAATTGCGGGAGGTTTTCATAGTGGCTCCCATTTGAACAACATAAGAACATAAGAAGAGCCATGCTGGATCAGGCCAAAGGCCCATCCAATCCAGCTTCCTGTATCTCACAGTGGCTCCACCAGATGCGTTTGGGAGCGCATGAGACTAGATATCTGTCTCCTGATACCACTCCCCTGCATCTGGCCCTTGAAGTACCCTGGTTTAAAGCCTGGAGATTACACATCTCCATCATGGTTTGTAACCTGTGATGGACTTTTCCTCCAGGAATCTGTCCAATCCCCTTTTGAAGGCATCCAGGCCAGATGCCATCACCACATCCTGTGGCAGGGAGTTCCATAGACTTACAACGCGCTGGGTGAAAAAATATTTTCTTTTGTCAGTTCTTACTCTCTCAGCCCTCAATTTGAGTGTATGTCCCCTAGTTCTGGCATTTTGGGAGAGAGAGAAGAGCTTCCCTCTATCCACTTTACTCATACCCTGCATTATTTTGTATGTCTCAATCATATCCTCCCTCAAGCACCTTTTTTCCAGACTAAAGAGGCCCAAATGTTTTAGCCTTTCTTCATAAGGGAGGTGCCCCAGGCCAGTAATCATTTTAGTCGCTCTCTTCTGCACCTTTTCCAGTTCCACTATGTCTTTCTTGAGATGCGGTGACCAGAATTGTACACAATACTCCAGGTGGGGCCTTACTATTGTTTTATATAAAGGCATTATAATGTTCGCTGTTTTATTTTCAATCCCCTTTTTGATAATCCCTAGCATGGAATTGGCCTTCTTCACCGCTGCCACACATTGGGGAGACACCTTCATGGAGCTGTCCACCAACACACCAAGATCTCTTTCCTGATCCATCACGGATAACTCAGAGCCCATGAGTTGATAGATGAAGTTTGGATTTTTTGCCCCAATATGCATTACTTTACATTTAGCCCATTCCCCCAGTTTGGAGAGATCCTTCTGGAGCTCTTCACAATCTTCTCTGGTTTTTACCACATGGAAAAGTTTTGTGTCATCCGCAAACTTGGCCACCTCACTATTTATCCCTGTCTCCAGGTCATTTATGAACAGATTGAAAAGCACCGGTCCCAGGACAGAGCCCTGGGGCACACCGCTTTTCACCTCTCTCCATTGTGAAAATTTCCCATTGACACCTACTCTTTGTTTCCGGGATCTCAACCAGTTCTCAATCCATAAGAGCAGTGCTCCCCAACCTTTTTGTCCCCACGGTTCGATTGATGATTTTCCGTGGCCCGGGGCTGGGGGTGGGGAGGGGGAGATGGGAGGTGCGGGGGTCGGGCGGGGGCAGGGGAGGGTGTGGGGGGGGGGGGGAGGGAGGAGTGGGGCGCCTCTGCGCCGCCGCCGGCGGTGGCGCCAGCGCCCGGCTCAGCAGTCCCGGTGCCGCCCTCGGGCCGGACCGTTGCGTCGCCTTGCCCTCCGGCTGCGGCCTTCGGGCGGGGGCGAGGGAGGGGGAGGGGAGGGAGGCCGGTGGGGGTGGCGTCTCTGCGCTGGCGGCGACGTCCGGAGGTGGCAGCGGCGTCCGTGGCTGGTCGGGCGGAGGAGGAGGAGGAGGAGGAGGAGGAGGAGGAGGATCCGAGTCTCCGGCGGCGGCGGAGAAGAAGCGGCTGCATCACCGGCGTCGGAAGCGCTATGCCTCCTTGGCCCGCTGCCATGCCCCGCGGGTTGCCCCTTTCTCAGGCTAGGCGGGGTTTTCGGAGCAGCGCGGGGAACGGGCCTGGGCCCGCTTGGGGGAGGCGGCGGTGGGGGGCGAGGAGGAGGAGGACTACGGAGGCGCCGTGACCTTCCCGTCGGAGGGGCCCCTGGGGGGCGGCGGGGTGGGGAGCGGCGGGGGTAGCTCCTCCAGCCTTCCTCCTCCACCGGCGCTCCTCCAGGCTTCCTCCTCCACCGGCCCCCCGGGAGAGAGAGAAGAGGAGGAGGAGGAGGGCGGTGGAGGAAAAGGGGAGGAGCCTCCTGGCTTCCCCAGGCGGCCCGGTGCCGACCGGTTTGTCCGCGGCCCGGGGGTTGGGGACCACCGCATAAGAGGACCTGCCCTCTTATCCCCTGACTGTGCAATTTTCTCAGCAGCCTTTGGTGAGGGACTGTGTCAAAAGCCTTTTGAAAATCCAGATAGACTATATCCACCGGTTCACCCAAATCCATGTGCCTGTTGACCTTTTCAAAAAATTCTAAAAGGTTTGTCAGACAAGATTTACCCTTACAGAAGCCATGCTGATTTTCTCTCAGCAAGGTTTGTTCTTTTATGTGTTTTAAGATTTTCTCTTGGATGAGGCTTTCCACCATCTTCCCTGGGACAGATGTAAAGCTAACTTCCCCCCTCCTTCCTTTTTTAAAAATTGGTGTGACATCTGCTATCCTCCAGTCCTCCGGCACTCTGGCCATTTTAAGAGACAAGTTGCATATAACCGTTAAGAGATCTGCAATTTCGTTTCTCAGTTCCCTAATAACCCTTGGGTGGATGCCATCTGGGCCCGGTGACTTGTTAATCCTCAATTTATCAATTAGTCCTAAAACCTCCTCTCTTTTAACCTGTATTTGATTTAATTCTTTAGTCAAGAGCAGCGGAATCCGCTCAAGGTCCTCTGTCGTGAAGACAGACGCAAAGAACTCATTCAAATTCTCTGCAATGTCCAAGTCCTCCTTAACCTCTCCTTTTCCTCCCTCACCATCTAGAGGGCCAACTGGTTCTCTGGCAGGTTTTCTACTTCTAACATATTTAAAGAAGCTTTTATTATTACCCTTTATATTGCTAGCCATGCGTTCCTCAAAATCTTTCTTTGCCTCCCTTATCATCTTCTTACATTTCTTTTGCCAGAGTTTGTGTTCCTTTTTATTTTCCTTATTTGGGGAGGATTTCCATTTACAGAAAGACCTCTCCTTGTGCTTTAGAGCCTCTCTAACTCCACTCGTTAACTATGCCGGTGTCCTCTTGGACTTAAATGAGCTCTTCTTTCTTTGTGGTATGCACTTGTGCTGGGCCTCTATTATTGTTGTTTTAAAGAGGCTCCATGCACTCTGAAGAGATTGGATTCTTCTAACCTTCCCCTTCAATTTCTCTCTAACTAGTTTCTTCATCTGAGGGAAGTTTGCCCTTCGAAAATCAAGGGTTTTTATGTCAAGGGTTTTTATGTCTGATTTGGTTGACACTCTTCCTCCGACATGCATGGCAAAGGAAATTGCAGCATGGTCACTGTTCCCCAGAGGCTCAGTGACATTCACATCCCTGACCAGGTCCTGAGCATCGCACAGTATTAGATCCAGAGTTGCCTGTTCTCAGGTGGGCTCCATGACAAGTTGCTCTAAGGCACAGTCATTCAGCAAGTCGAGAAACCCAGTTTCTCTTTCTTGCCCGGAGCTCGCATTGACCCAGTCAATGTGGGGATAATTGAAGTCCCCCATGATTACTATCCTATCCCTCTTAGCCACCTCCATGATTTCTCTCCTCATTTCAAGGTCCCCCTCAAGTTTTTGATCTGGTGGACGATAGAATACTCCAACTATCACATCACTCCTTGGACCTGGTAGTTTAACCCAAAGTGATTCTATGGTGGAGTCAGACCCTCTGTCCTTCTCCATTCTGCTGGAGTTTACCCCTTCTTTCACATAGATGGCCACTCCTCCTCCAACCCGCCCCTCTCTATCCCTTCTATAGAGTTTATAGCCTGGGATTGCTGTATCCCACTGGTTCTCCTCATTCCACCAGGTTTCTGTTATGGCTATTATATCTATGTTATCCCTAGCTGCCAAATGTTCAAGTTCTCCCATCTTTGCTCGGAGGCTTCTACACTTAGTTCTCGGAAATCCTCCTGACATCCACTTTTCTACCCATTTCCTATGGAAAGGGAGTATCAAGTCATGTGAAGAATGCACAGATCCTGGGATGGTGTGGTCCTGGGCTTGATTTTCCATGCCACGCTCTCACTTTGGATTATGTTCCTCAAATGCATTTCCGTTGCAATTGGCAGGCGGCTAAGCTGTCTTTCTGACCGTGGTACAAGTGTCTCTCTTTCATGCTTAATGTGCATCAGAAACACTACTGCTTATGGCATCCAGAGAAGCTGGCCTTTCGTTTCTCCAGACTTCTCCTCCTAAGACCCAGGTGTACATCTTAAGTTGAAGACTCCCGGATTAGATACATGCTGCTGCCATGTGGACTATGAAAAAATAAATCCTATGAACCTCTGTGCCTGCAAATTAACACTCCAACACAATAATCCATGGCATGGAAACAACATGTGAGGCGATGCAGAAACGTAAGGCACCCTTTTTATAACACTCCTCATGCTCCACCCAGACCTGATGCCCCACTGAGTTCCCACACAAAGCTATCATGTATGCTGTGGAAACTTAGGAAGTGAAAAGACGGCACAAGTGTCTCTTTTTAAATTTTGGGGTAGTGCTCCCTCTTTTCCATTCAAGACCCCCCCACACACACACATCTGCAAGATGGAGATGAAACCGATGGAGCCCAAAGCCTTGAGTGGTCATCTTGTACATGACTTGTACTTGATAGACACCATTCTTAAGGCAAAGCCAAGGCATTCTCCCTCCCCCATTTTGTTTATACAGACACACTCTCCCAACTCCATAAATCCTGCAGTCACATTGCTCAGAACAACAGCCACGTCTGGCAACTGCACTGTGTTCCTACCATGCAGCATTCTCTCTTCTGATGCTTACATAAGAAAATCTCTGTTGGTTCTTATTGTGTCCAAGTTTCAAAAGAAGAGAGGCTGGGGGCGTGTATTTCAGGGTAATTGCAAGTCTTAAGTTGACCTTATGACACGGGGAGAAAAATGACCACCTCCAGGGCACAGCAGGTCTACATCATTCTACATCAGGCCTGCCCAACAGGTAGACCGTGGGCAACCGAGTAGCCTGCGAAGGGTTCAAACGTTTGCCCGCCGGCCATCAATTTAAAAAGTGAGGGGAATAAGTTCTCCACCCCTCCCTCCCCCATCCCATGGACCACCACTGCCCCAGCAAAGTTATGGGTCTGCCAGCCCACTGTCTCAGCCGAGCGGGGCAGTTCAAGGGCCATAGCATATTGAAATCTGTTCCTTCCAGAACAGATTAATTGATTTTTCAATGCATTCCTATGGGAAACGACTGCTCTACTTACAATTAAAAAAAAAACTTAAATTCATAAGTAGAGGTTTTAGTGTAGCTGAACAGCCCTGTTCTACATCAAGCTGTAAGGGACGCTGGAAACAATAGATTTGGCCTCTTCTTCTCACTTACGGGAGCAAAATGTTTCGAGGTGGACAAATTAAAGTCTCCTGAAGGTATTGGTGGCAGTGGGAAGGAAAAAGATCAGATTCTGAAAGGTGTTTACAAAAAGGAAACAGGTAAAATAGGACTAATTGGATATTATGAATTATCAGTTGAACATGTTTCTCACGGAAGGAGTTCTTGATTCATTGTTAGTTACAAGATGCTCATTATAAATTTTGGGAGCAATATACTGACAGCATGCCTTGCAACTGAACATTTGGACATTGTAGAGCATTGCATAGGATAGGAGCCCCGTGGCACAGTGGTTAAATGCCTGTCCTGCAGGTAAAACTGTGCTCACGACCTGGGGTTCGATCCCAGGTAGCAGGCTCATTGGTTTACTCAGCCTTCCATCCTTCCGAGGTCAGTAAAATGAGTACCCAGCTCACTGGGGGGGGGGATGCGTAGCCTGCAGACTGTAAATAAAAACTGTAAAACCGTCCAGAGACTACTTGAAGTGGTATGGGGCGGTATATAAGCAGAACACTTTGCTTTGATTTGCTTTATATAGATTGTGAAAGTTGGCTATCTAACGCAGAACCTACAGACTTCCCCCAGTTTTGAGAACAGTAGGTTATTGTAGGGTTTTCTGAAACCCTTAAAGCAAGTGTCTAATTTCTGGGACTGAAAAGATAATCAATGGTTGTGTGAATGAACACGAGTTTGAGTCTCCTGGATGACACCCCTCCCCCCCAAAAAAATGTCCTCATGCTCCTCTAGTGACCAAATGCCTCTGGGAGGAATAATCAATTTGCTGTTTCTCCGCAACAGGGCTCTCCAGAAACTGAGACCTTAGGGCAGAGTGTCTCCAAATATAGAGGTTCAGAAACTCCTCCTTACATCTGTCAAATCCGCTTTAAAGCCAGTACATATCTGTGAGCATAAAGACGTTTTACAACTTTTTGGTCACAGTAGGGAGACAAATAACTTGGTTTTTCCTACAGACTCAGCATTTCCCCCTTGGAGAGAAGCTTCAAGTCACCAGCGAGTGTACTGGCCTTGAAATCATGTCCATATTGAGTAAAATTAAAATGGCAACCACAACACCACCACCATTAAAATGACACGAAAGGATAAATTTGTTTCAACCACCTTTCTGAAAATGCAGACAAATCTTCAACCCGATGCCAGAGCATCCTACAGTCCACAGTTTGAAGAGACACAAGATGAATCTTCTTCTTGCATGTTGTGGGTGTGGGTGTGTGCTTGCATTTAATGGTACTCTCACGTGGGGCATCTCCTCTAGTCCGGGCAGGTTCAAGACAGACAGGAGTCTCTCAAACAGTGCAATGCAATACTAATCCTATTTTTAAATTGCCCAAATTGCATTTTGCTTCAGTTGATACTGTAGAAACACCCCTTGTGGTCAAATGAGTTTTTGAAAGAGCTTGGAGTGAACATCCTGTGATTGTTCTGAGTTAAATTCACTGTGATAATGGGAGAATCCCCAAATGGATGCAATTCTTACTGTTGCAACAGACCTTTTAGTCATTGCTGCAAGGGGACCACATTTTGCTGCACAAAAAAAGTCAAGAGAGGGCAGATGTTTTCACACTGAGCCTTTCAGAGCTGGATTTCCCTCTTTGGGTCCTTCCTGCTGGGGAGCAATTCTGTTACTACGGGCACACAAATATTTATCTGCCAAACAGACCTGACTCACAAAAGATATTTTTTATTTAACATAAGAGCCGAGTTTTTAGTCTTTAACAAAGTGACATAATCAAGAACTGCACACACAGTGCCCCATTTGGTTACATTAATTTCAATCCCCGCATTTCACAGTCTCAACAGCCTTCTAAATAACTAACACATTGTATCTGTTAGTGAATTTTTCCAGCTCCCTGAACAGATAACGCCTGGCATTTCTTGTACCCAATAATTACGACAATATTTATAGTGAATAACCATTACAAGTAAAACATTTGCAGAAAAGGATCAGAACACTTAAGATAGGAGAGCCAGCTGGTTCCGTTCTATGCCCCATGGTCGTAATGTCTAGGTCAGGCATGTCCAAACTTTGGCCCTCCAGATGTTTTGGACCACAACTCCCACTGTCCTTTGTCATTGGCAACAGAGGCTTGGAATTCTGGGAGTTGTGGTCCAAAACATCTGGAGGGCCAAAAGTTCACCACCACTGGTCTAGGTGGCTGGGGACGGGAGAGTGATCCTCTTTGATAATGTGGGATGAAATCCCACCAGGAACTATCCTTGTCCAGCGTTAAGCCCATCTGAAGTCCTGGAACCAATGACCACCTAACATAGTTGATCACTGACAAGAAGGGATGATCACCGGAGGCTGCGTTTTCCTTTCGCTGCCCTCGGCTGCTACTTGTTGCTGCCTCAGGGCTTCTTCCAAAGCTGTTTTGCAGCTCTGACCCTGGGGCTTTAAAAAGGAGGACAAGAGCGCTGAGAAGGAGATCATTTTCAAACTATTTCAAAAGCCCACCTTCACTTTCCTACAGCTGCATCGGGTACCTGCGTGGACACAACTGGATTCCTGGTGGAGCGGCAAACGTCAAAGAAGATGGCATAACACTCTTAACATGCTCTTAGAACTCCACAGTGACAAGAGACCCCTATGGGTCATCACGTCTGGCCCTCGTCAAGGAGAAACCGTGAGCAATTGAACTCCCACTGGGCTGAACTTCATTTATTTTTATTGTCTTACTGTTTGATTTGCTTTTAGGGAGGATTTTAAAGGTTTTCTGTTTACTTTGTTTCTAGATGTTGTTTAACTACTATTTTTTTTTTGGAGGAAGTGGTGGGGGGATAGAAATACAATAAAAGATTAAAATCCAAGCTAACAGCAAAAGAATTTATTTACTTGATGCTTGCTTACCTACAAATGTTTTTCTTTTTAAAAAAACTGAACCAGAAGTGACAGTAGAACAGAAGTAAATGCTCAAAGCAAAATAAAAGTGGAATGCGGCTGCCTGGTGATCACAAAGACATCTGCGAGTCACAGAGCCAGGGCAGGAGGAGAGGACTGCCACCCACATGAGAAAAAGAGGTGGAATGTGGGAAGATTTTTCTTTAGCCACTGGATGTCTGAAACCTCCCTCTCTGACACAAGACTAATTGTGAAGTCAAGCTGCCAAGTCCTTGGCACCCTGCAGAGCGATCTTCAGTACAGCCAAAGTTGATCTCGCACCGCCAGAACCTCTGCAGATGCTGGACCTGTTCAGGTCTCACACACCCTCTTGGGGGGGGGGGAACAAACCCGTCTCTTCCGGGTCCTTCTAATCTTCAAATAAGATTTTAAGAGTGCACAAAAAGGCCCCAGGCCCAGGGTTTTCTTTTATGGAGGCCTTCCATCAGCAGAAATTCCATGGCAAAGAAATGTTTCACGTTGCATTTAGGCAGCTCTGGGCACTTGCTTGGTGCACAGGTGCACACGGGGCACAGTGGCAGCAGTTCAAGTCAACCTGCACTGTCCTCATTCCACTCCGCATAACCTGGTTTTGTTTTTTTTTTTTTTTTGCGGGGGGTTGAAGCTGGAGGAGGCACTGAAGAATTCTCTGCTGGAGAGCTCCCATGCCCGTTGAACGACAGCAGAAAATCCCAACAACAGATGCCAGGGCTCCATAGGATGGAGCCAGGCCAGTTGCGATGGCATCAAACTGGTCTTAAGGATGCAGGGGGTGATGATACCCTCTGGGTGAAAAGAACCCCGTCCTGCCTGATCCATGTTTAAGTGCCTGCTTACAGCTTATGCCTTCTTCTACTTTTCAAGGGCTAGGCTCTCTTCTCTTCCTTCCCTCTCTGCTCCTCTTTCTCTGCGTGTCGTGTGCTTCAGTTCCTCAACCTGATGGCAGAGCCAGTCTCCCCTTTTCACCCGTGAGCCAAGCGATGCGAGAGACCATAAATGTTTAACAAGGAGAAAACATTTATAATACACATTGTCTCTTTCAGTTCATGTCCTTCTTCCGTCTCATGACCAGGGAATCTGTTCAAAGGGGTGTTGGGGAGCTATCAGAATGGGTATATTTTAAAAAGGAGATTTTCATTTGTATTTTAAATGCACTCTGAAATGAAAAAAAAATTATTTGGAAGATTTATGTACAGAACTTCCTCCTTGTGACCCTTCTTTTGAACACTGGTTCATTGAGTATTTCAACCAAGGCTAATCTTGTGGCACTCTTTGCAAACATTCTAAAATCTTGAGTGTGTGTCCATAAACTGAGAGTTTAAGGCTTCAAACTGATAGTCTTCATCCTTTAAGATTATTAACTGAATGTTTTGCTGTGCTGTATTCCATTACTGTACTTTCAAACTACAGTAGAACCCTAGTATCCACTGGGCATTGGTTCCAGGCCTACCCGTGGATAATGAAATCCGTGGATAAGAGAGAACACCAACAACCCCCTGTTGTTTTGTGACAGTAGTTTGCTTTATGGCTGCTGTTTATGACAGTAGCTTGCTTTACACTGCTATTTTATGACAGCAGTTTGCTTTACAGCTGCTGTCTATGACAGTAGCTTGCTTTGTGGCTGCTGAATTATTTATTTATTTTTTTCCTGCAAACCGTGGATAACTGAATCCGTGGATAATGAATCAGTGGATATGGGGTCCTACTGTATAAAACTGAAAGCTGATTCATATATGCTTGTACCTCATGGTCAGTTAGTTTGGGCCGAATGCAATACATTATCTTAATGGAAATTATTGTCTCTGAGGCATAGGAAGCTCTCTGTGGTGCCTGCACTATCACAGCTTTCTTATTCAGACTTTGGAAGAATCTCATTACATGGGCATTTGCGAACTCATTTTCAGAGGGAGCCTGCATCATACCCACAAATTATAGTACAGAATCACTTGACATGGGTCTAGAATACACAAGATGCTGCCATTGAGCCAGTATGCTAGGCTTTTTTAAAAAAATTCCCAATTTACCTTTGGCAAAATCCAGTCCTTTCCAAAACATACCATGGGCTATTAGGAGGACTCCTTTCAATGGGGTTGTACTACGTGCTCGAAAGGTACACTGTGTCTTCTAGATAAAATGACCCACAAAGCACAGACGTCCAAGCCTTTTTCAATTACAACAGTCCCCTCCCCTCCCCCTTTTGGACCCATTTCTATTTACAGCCCGGTCAGATCATCCGCGACCCAGCCGGACACCATTTCAGCCATCTCTTCAGAAGAGTGCAGGACAAAAGCATGCTTGATTCCTCTCTCGCATAGTTGGATGTCCCCCTCTGGAAACTCCATCTTCATCTCTTCATAATACTGCTTGGGACACCACAAATCTCTAGCTCCATAGTAAAACGTCAGCTGAAAAAAATCAACATAGAGAAATATTTTAGAAAGGGGAGGGGGAGAAGACAGACAGACTGATGCCTGGAACTAAACCTGAAAGCATATGAATGTTGCAGAGAGGCAATTTTCCACTTCTGGCTTTTAGAACCAAATCCTGTTGTCTAGCATAGCACATCACCCTAGGATGGGCCCACTAAATTGCTGGGAATTTGGTGAGTCAAATCCTTTGCAAGCCAATCCATTCAAATGGGTTCCATCTAATTACAACTTAGGGTGTTTATACATGACCCCTAAGCTCCGCCGCAAATGGCTGCAAGCTCTGGACTTTAAAAATGTTTACCCACCAGCTCTGGAGTTTGCAGACAATTAAGTGCGACCCCGCCCACTTTAGCGCGACCAAACAGCAGTTTTCTTGTACCTACTTTTTGATGGTGAAAATTTTGATGCGGAGACTGCCTGAGCTCTCCTCGCTTCTTTCTGTTGTTTTTCTTTTGCCTCCGCCCCTTAAAGAGGAACCAGGAAGTAAACGGAGGTCGGAGCAACTTCCACCAGCACCGGAGGTAAGCCTTTTATTCTTTTGTCTCTAAGGCTTTTTTTCCCTCCCCCCCTCACTCAGACAGAACAAAGAAGTACGGAGCGGGTGGGGACGGAGGAACAGCAACGAACCCTCAAGATCTCTGGTCCGAATTTAAGGGACCAGCGGATCTTAGGGGTCATGTAAAAAGGCCCTTAGTACACTCAAGTAAGTCCCAACTTACAGTGTGTCCAACTCACCAAATCAATGGATTTTACAGAGGAGGTGACTCACCAAGTCCCCACTGACTCAACAGACCGACTCTAGTGAGGCTTACTACACTACACAACAGGATTCCAGCCATCATTGCCACAACACAGATTTAACAAACAATAATTAACAGGCATGGATGGAATGTTTGTGTTGGAGTGGAAGAACATGGAAGAACCCTTTACCTCTGTGAAATTAGATTGGTTAACATTGCCCCAACCTGGGAATTTTTTTTTTTTTTTACAGAAATCGGGTGGAGGATCAAAGAGTAAAATCTCATTCCCTAAGACCCCTTCCCCCTTTTAAAGGTTGGGATTTTGTATCTTACCGAGTTTTGGTGCTAAAGACATTTTTTTTAATAAAGCACAACAGACGATACAGGTTTGCATGAAATTCAATATACTAATCTTTACATACAGATCAGCAATCAGCAATTATTTTTATAATTCAGATGGAATTACAATACAGTACATCTCATCTGAATAGGGAAGCAGGGTCAGATGGCTTCTGTACCTGATTGGCCAGGTCCTAATTTCAGACGGCAATCTTATCTCCCTCCTTATCATTCTCTATGGAAATCCGACTTGAACTGGGCATCCCATCAAACAGAAGGCACAAGTAAAAAGAGTCCAGTCCTTTTTAAAAGAAAGCACCATGGACATCCTATCTAATTGTTTGCCTAGGTTAGATATGTGAAATCTGCTACTTGCCTGACGTTACACCATAGCTTCCATCATCCCCAACTACTGGCAATGATGGTTGGGCCGAAAGGAGTTACAGTCCAACAACGTCCAACATATTCATTGGCTTAAAACAACAACAATGCACCAGAAAATGGCTGAAATCCTGTTGCTTACTAGAAGTCACAATGGAGAGTAGACTCACTGAATCAATGGAACTTACAGGAGTTGATACACTAGATTCCACACTGATCCAATGGGCCTACCCTAGTTGTGACCGACTATGCTAAGCAACAGGATTTCAGTCAATCAAAAGCCACATTGATTTGATTTTATTACTAAGTATTTTTCATTTTGATGGAGTGTGGTGGCTCAGTGGGCTAGAGTGCTGAAACTGTCGGCTGCAAAGACAGCAGCTTGGCAGTTCGAATCCCAGGTGCCACGCAGCAGAGTGAGCTCCCACTGCTAACCCCAGCTCCTGCCAATGTAGCAGTTCAAACATGTGTAAATGCAAGTAGATAAATAGGTGCACCATAAAAAGCAGGAAAGTAAACAGTGTTCCATGCACAGAAATGCATTCAGCCATGCTGGCCACATGGCCACGGACTTGCACATCGCTGGCTCTTTGGCTTAAAAAATGAGATGGGCACCGCCCCTAGAGTCAGACACGATTAACACACATGTGCGGGGGGAACCTTTAACCTTATTTTTCATTTAATACAGTTTCAACTTATTTTGGGTTGCAAACATCTTATCAAAACCATTCCCATACAACGCAGTGTGAGAAATCATATATAAATGAGTGGTAGAAACAGAGCAAACACGGGAAGAATCTGAGATTGCTATCAACAGGATGTTTACATTTAAAGATTTTCTAAGAAAATAATTATGATTTCCTGCAGATCATTCTACTGGCATTAGAATGGAGTTCAGAAGGGAGCAAGTTTCCCAAACACTTTTTTCCTCCTGCCTGTTGTGTAGTTGCCACAGACCTAAGGCAGAGAAAGAGAGCAGTATTAAAGTTTCCATGTACACTCAGCATCTCAGGTCTCTTCCAGATAGAGCCTTTGTTCTCTTAAGACCGTACCCAAACCACCGCTGGTGATATTGATATTTGTACTTGGTTCAGCCGTGATAACATCTGTGACTGGGTGTTTTGTCCCCTCTTAAAGGCATGGTTTGTATTGGTTTCAGTTTGCTCTAGGAGAGGGCGGGAGTTCAGCGCTAAGGCACTTCCCAGAATCTGTGGGCTGGCAGGGAGCATGGGCCAAGGCAGCTGTTCCTAATACATGCCTCCTCTCTCTCTCTCTCTCTCTCTCTCTCTCTCTCCTCTCCCTCCCTCCCTCCCCCCCGCACCCTCAAGCCCCAGTGGCTTGGTCGTCCTCACTCCTTTTCAATCCCTCTCCCTTTGCTTTTATAAAAAAGCAGAGCAGTCGCTTCATTCCCAGTCCAAGCCTGGCACTATCTTTAAAAAGGCGATGGGCTTGTGTCATCAAGTAACGGGTCTTCACCGGAAGAAGGTAGGAGGAAGCCAAAAAGAGACTGTACAATTATATGTCCGGTTGCCCCTTGTGGATGCATTCTGCGGCATTTGCAAAAACCCTATACTTTTCAGGGACAAAGGAGAGCAAGAAAGCTGTGCTACAAACGCCCCTGTTTGGAATATGTTCAGGTCTGATGCCTTACAGGCAGAAGAGTCAATCTGGATGTCACTGAGTCTATATGATGGCATGAGCTCCAAGTTCCCTGAATAGCAAATCAGTGTCTATGATGTGCTTATGTCTGAAAGCAATTTAGATAACAATCATAGTATGAGAGGTCTTTTCTTTCTTTCTTTCTTTCTTTCTTTCTTTCTTTCTTTCTTTCTTTCTTTCTTTCTTTCTTTCTTTCTTTCTTTCTTTCTTTCTTTCTTTCTTTCTTTCTTTCTTTCTTTCTTTCTGCCTTTTTCTCCTGCACCATTGATTACATTTTTTTAAACTGTAGAAGATCCAATCTATGACCTCCAGACAGACATGTCACCGAACTGCACCTTTCCAAAGTATTCATGTTTGGACCCATGGTGTAATCCCGTCTTATAAGAAGACCCATATTGGGGAGGGGGTCTATGTACGTCTTTGTTCTCCTCTCCTTCAGTCCTGTCCCAATTCTTGTATCGCTGTACTTGAAAAAGCTAACAAACAAACAATGCAGAAACAGTAGCTTACTGGCAATAACAACAAAGAATCCTTCAGACTAACACACTTTATCTGGTTCTGTGGACTGCAGCCAGCTTCTCCAGGGCCATGGTATGTGCATGGCTAACTCTCCCACCCCCCACCCCCTTTTAAAACCACCAGTGAAAAGATGAATAGGGCATGAACTGGGGCATGGACATCCTAGCAAGACAAAAAATTCTGCCATGTCTGATGACCTTAGCATGTCATATGAGGCGTTGACAGTTACCATAACTTACCTCTTACTGTATTCTCGAAGGCTTTCACGGTTGGGATCTGATGGCTGTTATGAGTTTTTTGGGCTGTTTGGCCGTGTTCTGGAAGTTTTTCTTTCTGATGTTTCGCCAGACTCTGTGGCCGGCATCTTCACATGGTAGGAGCTCCTTGCCCTCTGAAGATGCTGGCCACAGAGTCTGGTGAAACGTCAGGAAGAAAAACTTCCAAAACACGGCCAAACAGCCCGAAAACCCCGCAACAGTTACCTGTAACTGTTAGCTGATAAGAAATTTCAATCCAGCAACAAATACTGGTTACTTACCTGTAGGTTTAGTTCTTCGAAGGTGCATCTGTGAATGCACACATAGGGTTAATCATCGCTTCTGCGATGGTTCGCTGGCAGTTGCAAGCTCCTTGTAGATAGGACCTCCCCCTTCCACTGCGCATGCTCCTCTCTTCGCGCGCTTTCCCCAGGCAGTTCCCACACTATCCGCCGCTGTAGAGAGACAAAAAGAACAGAAGTGACGGACAGAGGGGAAGGATGGGTGGGAAGTGTGCATTCACAGATGCACCTTCGAAGAACTAAACTTACAGGTAAGTAACCAGTATTTCTTCGGTGCATCTGTGAATGCACACATAGGGTGACTCCCAAGCTTCCTTACCAGTGGTGGGTCATCACTGAAGCAAAGAAGAGAGGACTGCTCGACCGAAAGCCGCATCAGCTTGAGCCCTGATGTCCAGACGATAGTGAGTGGCAAATGTGGTAGGTGTGGACCAGGTTGCCGCTCTGCAGATGTCAGGGATAGGCACGCCCCTGAGGAAGGCCGTGGAGGAGGCCAAGGCTCTGGTAGAATGTCCTTTAGGTCGAGCAGGCAAAGGGTGATCTTTCTCCTTGTAGGCAGTTGAAATGGCGTTAGAAATCCACTTGAGACGAGACAGGATCTCCTTTGCGTTGGTGCACTGTGCAGACAAAGAGCCTGCTGGTCTTTCGGAAGTATTTCGTCCGCGAGAGGTAGGAGAGCCCGGTGGACGTCCAGAGTATGGAGCGCTCTTTCCACATCCGTGGAAGGAGAGAGAAAAAAGGTAGGTAGTACAATTGGTTGTTTGATGTGGAAATCCGTGACGACCTTAGGCAGAAAGGAGACGTCAGGAAAAAGAGTCACTTTGTCAGGATGAAACTGGAGGAACGGAGGGTCGATGCGGAGAGCAGTAAGTTCCGACGCTCGTCATGCTGATATTATGGCAACCAGGAATGCCACCTTGAGAGAAAGCATGAAAAGTGGAATGGTAGCTAATGGTTCAAAGGGGGTCCTAGTTAGGGCCCTGAGTACAAGAGGGAGTGATCATTGAGGGGTAGGATCCCCGATGGTAGGTCTGGTGTTGCGGAGACCCTTGAAGAATTGTTTGATGACAGGATGCTGGAAGAGGGCAGCCGCATCCGAGAAGGGTGGCTGATGAAAAACAATAGCCGCCAGGTAGACCCGGAGAGTAGAAAAAGAGCGTCCCTTTCGAAAGAGGAATAGCAGGAATTCCATGGTAGCGTCCGGCATCATAGGCAAAAAGGGCAGGCCGGAGTGAATTGCAAAAGACATGAATATGTCCCATTTTAGGCAATAGAGTCTCGTCGTGGAAGGCTTTCGGGCGTTATTCAGAATGTACTGCACGGAGAGTTGGTCAGCCAAGCCGTGAGGTGCAGGGACTGTAGATTGGGGTGGTGAAGAGCTCCATCTTGCTAAGAGAGGAGATCGGGCCTGGAAGGTAGCTGTTGGTAGCTGGTGGACATCACCAGAAGCGTTTGGAACCAAGGATGTCGGGGCCACCAGGGGGCTATGAGGATCATTCGTGCGGACAGGCACTTGATCTTCATTACTGTCCGAAGGAGTGGTATCGGAGGGAAAGCGTACAGCAGGGAGGAGGGCCAGTGGTGAGAGAGTGCGTCTCCCATGGAATTGGGGTCCGCGCCCGCCCTGGAGCAGAACATCGAGCACTTGGTGTTCTGGCGAGTGGCGAACAGGTCCATGATAGGATGACCCCAGCGGGTACAGAGATCTAGGAAGGTCCGGTGGTGGAGGGACCACTCATGGGAGTCGTAGGTGAGGTGGCCGAGGTGGTCCGCTAGGACATTGTCCTGGGAAGCTATGTAGATCGCCATGGGAAAGATGTTCCCGAGATAGCACCATTCCCAGAGGTCCAAGGTGAGTGTTAAAAGTGACCTGCTTGTTGATGTAATAGAGCACAGTGGTGTTGTCTGTCACCACTTGTACAGTCCTGGAAGTCAGGGTGCTCTCGAATGATCGGAATGCATTGAAAATGGCTAAGATTTCTAGATGATTTATGTGTAGGTGATGTTGTTGTGTCCATAGGCCATGTGCGGTGAGGCCCTTGCAGTGTGCTCCCCAGCCTGTGTCGCTGGCGTCCGTGGTGACCGTGATTGAAGGAGGATGGACGTGAGACAGACAGTCGTGCTGGAGATTCGAGCACCGGTTCCACCAACAGAGGCTGAGGCGTACCTCGGAGGTAAGCATAAGGCGTTTCGTGGGGTAGTCTGTTTGGGGCTTGAAGTTCGACAGAAACCACGCCTGTACGGGCCTCAGTTTCAGTCGAGCGTGAGGTAGGATAGTCGTTGTGGACGCCATAAGGCTGAGCAGGCGTTGAACCAGTTGGGCCAGGACCTGAGGACGGTGGAAGAGTTTCAGGGAGAGAGGAATGCTCATGCTATTGTGGAGTCTATGGTCACGCCACTGTACTGTACGACTTGGCACGGGCGGAGAACGGATTTGGCATGGTTCACCTGTAGGCCCAAGCGATCCAAAAGATGGAGGGTGTAGGCGAGATGTTGAAGCGCCTTTTGTTTTGTAGGGGCTACCAGGAGCCAGTTCAGGTAGGGGAATATATTGATTGCCTGGAGGCAAAGATGGGCAGCTACTGGAGCCATACATTTGGTGAATACGCGGGGAGCTGTGGATAGGCCGAATGGCAGTGTCCGGAATTGGTAAGTGGTGTCGCTGACACGAAAATGTAGGTACTTTCGGTGAGTAGGGTGTATGGTGACGTGGAAATACGTGTTGTGGAGATCTATCACTGTGAACCAGTCTCCCTGGTTGAGAAGGGCAGGATGGCGTCTAGAGTTGTCATCCTGAACCTGCGAGGCCGGATATAAGAGTTCAAGTCTCTCAGATCTAGAATGGGATGAAGGCCTCCATCCTTTTTCGGTACTGTAAAGTACAGGGAATGAAAACCTGCAGTGTCGCTGGGAGGAACACACTCTATAGCCTTCTTGGACAGCAACCCGTGGATTCCCTTGAGGAGAGGAGGAGAGGGTTCGGTGGCGGCGATATGACTCGCGGGAGGTAGTTCTTTGAACTCGATGAGATACCCCTTCTCCACTATGGAGAGAACCCACGAGTCTGTTGTTATAGAGGTCCAAGCGGAAAGAAAGGGTCACAGTCTGATGTCGTGGTTTGGAGGTGGGGAGGCCTGGCAGTCAGAGCTTCTGCTTGCGGTTGAAGCGTCTAGACTGTGGGCGCTGGCATTGCCTGGGCTGGTTGGCTCTGTGTTGGTAAGGTTGTGATGGTGCCGGGTGAGAATAACGGCCGGAAGAGCGCTGGTGGTAGGATTGGTTGGAACCGCGCCATGATGATGCTGGTGTTGAGGGTGAAAGGAGCGATGTGTAGACACTCCGTGGTAAGTATAGGCCTTGGCGGTTTTCCGCATCTTTAGTATATTGTCAAGAGATTCATTGGTGGATGGGGCAAAGAGCCCGTCACCGTCAAATGGAGCATCCTCAATACGATTGCGGGCGTTGTCTGTAATTGTTGCTGTATGGACCCACGCGTGTCTGCGGAGGAATACCGATGTCGCAAGCTGCTTAGAGGCTGCATCAGCAGCGTGCAGAGCGGCAAGGGTCTTGTAGTCTAGTAGGGATAGGGCCTCTGAAGGATAAGACCTTCTCTCTGACATCTGAGGGCAAGGCATCAAGGCAGGAAGACAGTTTAAGCAGGACATGCCTGGTTTAGGCCTGCATAGCACACAGATAGAGTTACGAAGAGCAAAGGAGGCCAGAGAATAATGGCGGCGGCCAATGGAGGCCAGTTTCCTACTCTCTCTATTACTCGGAGTGGATGTGGAAGAGGATTTGGCCCTATTCTGAGAGGCATTGACGTTAACGGAGTTGGGCAATGGATGGTTAGAAAGGAATGTTGTTTCCTCCCTATGGGTTCTGTAGAGATTGTCTACTCTTCGTGGCATCAGTGGGGTAGAGGAAGGTCTACTAAGAGCGGCCTTGGAACGCTCCATGAGGGATGGAATAAAGCCCAGGTGTAGTGGGGGTCTTTGGTTTTTTGTGAGATGGCAGAAGAACTTGCAAGATTTAGAGGAATGTGGCTGGGCCACCTGTAAGTCCATATTGCAATCTTCTGCATCATCTGAGAATAGAGCTTGTGGTTGTCAGCTGGAGAGGTCTGAGCATCAGCTGAGTCAGAATCCGCTGAGGTATGTCGATAAGGTGATGCTGAAGAGGTTGAGTAGCGGTCATTGTCCGAGGTGGCAGAGTCAAAAGAGCGATCCATGGATGCCGGGGAGTCCTGGCGAGAGCAATGCCGTGAAATGGTGGCAGCGGGACGGCATTTAGAACAGTCCGGAGCTGGAGAGATATCGGGCGGTGCCTCAGAAGAGACCCTGGCACGCTTAGTTGGCCGTGTCTTAGAGCGTGAGAGGCGCTTAGTGGGGCGATCACGGTGTCAGGAAGTGCTAGTGTCCGATTGGGAAGAGCAGGAGACCAGCTGCAAGAATTGCTGTCGCTTGCGGGACCGGGTAGTGTCCCGTGCCCAAACAGGTGTGCGTGATCTGGACCGTGATGAGATGGAGTCACAAGTGCCATGGCGGCGGCGGGAGTGGCGCAAAACCGAGGGGGACCGTGACATCATGGCGGTCCACTGGCGAGATGTAGTCGAGGTTGATGCTGCTAGAGTCTTGTGCGATCGCCGTTGAGGGGTAGGGGAACGGCGGTGTGCATTACAAGCAGAGCGGGAGCGACGCCGTACAGGTGAGCGGGAGCAGCTGAGGAGGAGTCCGTAGCTGCCCTCTGATGCCTGCGCTGAACGGGAGGCGGTGGCGTAGCAGCGGCGCAGTCCTGTCGGTGCGGAGATAGTGCAGGTTCGGCCAAAGCAGCATGATCCCGCCGGCAGTCAGGTGCCAAGGACGACCAGCGTGTGGGCGTGGTCCAGGTGACAGCTCTTTGGAGTGCAACCGAAGAGCGGGAACGGTCGGCAGCAGGTGGAGTACGGTGGCGGGGCTGATGACGGTTGTCTAAAGAGGGTGACCGCTCGATGTCTGTAGCAGCGTGATGCCAGGAACGATCCGTGGAGGGCGAGTGCTCCATGTCGGTAAAGGCATGGCGGCGATCCCGATGGCGTGGGGATCGCAAGGTTCGCTGGTCGCCTCTATGGCGATGGCGAGGCAAGGGAGAGCCTTCCGCATCAGTGAAGACATGGCACCTATCCCTGTCCGCGGCGTTGGAGCGGTCGGTGTTGTGATCACGATGGCGGTCGCGGTGGGGCGATAGTGGGGATCGCAATCTCTTGCGGCCCAGGTGGCACTCAGCGCCGGCGGTCCAACGGAGGCGTACCCGCTTAGGTGGTAGGGAGTGGGATCTATGCTCCTGATGGCGTGTCTCCGAAGAGACAGCTTGGGCCGAAGGGAGGGCTAGCATGGTGTGGCGCTGTTGCCCATCAGGAAGGCGAGGAGACCCCGATGCGGAAGCAAGTGATCCAGTTGGACTAGCCGTTATGGTGGTTAAAGCATGGGGGCAAATAGGTGGCTGTGCTCCCCAGCTGGGTGAACGGCTGCGGCTGGAGATGAGTCCATGGCATGCCAAACTTCTAAAGTTTCCCTGTCGTGGATACGTGGGGTGGATGGTGTCGGCTGTGTTGTCCTGGACATGGAGGCTGACGGGCTGGATGCTGTCAGAGAACGGGAGTCATTGCTGGGGAGAGAAGACGAAGATTTTGCTTTCTTCTTCCCCGGGACTTTCGATTTTTGAGAAGCCTTGGTTTTTGGTGGCTTAGAGGTAGTAGATTGAGCGGCAGATTGGGTCTGTTGTTCCATGGGCAAAAGGGACTTCTTCCAAAGGAAGGAGCAAAGACGATCGAGCCGCTGCTTGAGCGCCAGCTTGGAAAGTTTTTTGCATGCGGCACAGTGCGAAGGCTGGTGTGCCTCGCCAAGGCAGTACAAGCAGCGGTCGTGGGCATCTGAGTTTGGGAGTTTATTCGGACAAACCAAGCAACGTTTAAAGAGAGGGCGAGTTGCCATAAAGGGGCAAACAAAAAAGCGGGAAGGGGGGGACTAAGGAAAAATAAAAATAAGAGAAATGAAGGAAAAAAATTCCTTATCTGCAGGAGCTGTGAGAAGAGTGACCAAACACAGCGGTTACTTACTGATTACTTACCTGTAAGTTTAGTTCTTCAAAGGTGCATCTGTGAATGCCCATTTCCCACCCATCCTTCCCCTCTGTCCGTCACTTCTGTTCTTTTTGTCTCTCTACAGCGGCGGATAGTGTGGGAACTGCCTGGGGAAAGCACGCGAAGAGAGGAGCATGTGCAGTGGAAGGGGGAGGTCCTATCTACAAGGAACTTGCAACTGCTGGTGAACCATCACAGAAGCGACGATTAACCCTATGTGTGCACTCACAGATGCACCGAAGAACCCTTCATTTTCTCAAGAACTATAGCACATGTTAAATGAGCTGCTTTCTTATTGTAAAAATACTCAAATAAATAAATAAATAAATAAATAAATAAATAAATAAATAAATAAATAAATAAATAAATGTGAACTTTTCTGCTGATTTAAGAGATTCTATTTTATGTTTTGAACGTGATCTGCTTTGACACTACCAGCTAGATGCAAGCCAACGTGTTGGTGTTAACCCAGAACCCCTTCACATGCAAGGGTGGAATATTCCCCTAAAATGCCACTGCTGGCAATCAGCTGGTGCCATCACTTTCCCCTCTCTCTAGCTCCACTTCATCTGCCAATAGTAAATTTGCTAATTTCCAACAAATATTGGGCAAAACCAATCTAATGGATGCGATCAAATTTAGTAGCTCTCTTCCATTCATCTATCAATGAGCAGGGCAGGGTTGAATTCTCTTCCTGGGCCGTTGGAAAAAAACAGACAACCCATGATATTGGATACAATCCTCAACTTAACTGCAAGAGGCACATCAGCTAAGACCTGAGTTCTGGCTATCACTCCAGGCTAATACAGCAGCATTATTTGAGCTAAGATATTAAGCATAAAATCAGCCAAGTTCAAGCCTTGTAAAGGGGTATGTACATACACATTTCAAAACTAAAATTAACTGCAGTTCCTGGACTGGTCAGGTTGCTGTTAATATACTGCCGTACTGGGGACAGTAACTGAGTTGAAGCAAGGAAATTCATGCTCACTTCTTATACCCCCTGCCATGCAGGAACCCCCATCACCGGACTCCTGACAGATGGCCATCCACCTCTGCTTAAAAACCTCCAAAGAAGAAGACTCCACCACCCTCCGTGGTAGCATATTCCATTGCTGAACAGCTCTAACTGTCATGAAGTTCTTCCTAAGGTTTAAATTGAAACTCTTTTCCTGTAGTTTGAAACCACTGTCCTGCATCCTAGTCTCTGAAGCCATGGAAAACAAACCAGTCCCTTCTTCAATGTGACATCCTTTCAAATATTTAAACATAGCTATCATATCCCCTCTCAGCCTTCTTTTTGTAAGGCTAAGCATTCTTTGCTACCATCAGCCCCTTCAACACTACAAGCTCTTTCAGCTTTTGCTATAAAGAGAGGCAATATTTTTCTTGCCGGCCTGGGTCTATTCTCAAAACAGTGATTTGTATTTTCCTCTGCTTGTACAATTACAAAAGACTAATGTTAAAAGAATACAGCCTAGAAGCCAATACAACGAGAGGAAAGCAACTTTTATGACTGCAAACAGAACATACATTTCTTCAGGGTGCCAACTCAGTTGCATTGGTAGAGAACTGCCGAACCTGGAAAATTCAAGGATGCTGTATGTTTGAAGGTTAATCCATTGACTCCATTCCTTAAATCTGCACAAAATGCAATGAAAGCCACCAAGGTTCAAGGGAGAGCTGGATTCTAATCTAGGAGAGCCTTTCACCAAATGAATCCCTCCCAGGCTACAATGGCCAGCGGTTGGGGATGAGCAATGACATCGTCCCAAACATTTGAATGGTTGCCATTCAAAAATGTTCATCTAGGACAGGCCTGCCCAACAGGTAGACCGTGGGCTACTGGTAGCCCGCGAAGGGTTCAAAAGTAGCCCACCGGCCATCAATTTAAAAAGTGAGGGGATAAATTCTCCACCCCTCCCTCCCCCAACCCAAGGACCACCACTGCCCCAGCAAAGTTCTGGGTCGGCCAGCCCACTGTCTCAGCCGAGTGGGGCAGTGCAAGGGCCATGGCGCATTGAAATCTGTTCCCTCCAGAACAGATTAATTGGTTTTCAATGCATTCCTATGGGAAACCGCTGCTCTACTTACACATTTTTTAACTTATGAGCATGTGCTCAGAATGGATAAAATTTGTAAGTAGAGGTTTTAGTATAGTAGCCCTCAGGCACTTTGGGCAGGAAAAAGTAGACCTTGGCCTATTCAAAGTTGGACAGCCCTGATCTAGGATGTATTGGAATCCAGGACAAGTTGTACTTTTGCAGGAGTTCATTGGGAAGCAAGGTTGTTCAGGCAGTTGGACCTGCCTTGCACTGTAGATTTGAGAATAATTATTCTCAAAGAGCAAATAATCATTGATGGACACCCTGCTGTCCAGCTGAGTATGTACAAGGCCATGATGTCATCCTCTGTGGCAAACTGTCACATTCTTCTAGGGATTTTGGGGTTATTGTGAATTTGAAGCATGGAGTGTGAATTGTGTGCCTCTCAAAAATCACCTTCGGTCAGTGGTGATGATAACATCATCCTGTAGTGCACCTGGAGCTGGGCAAACTGGATTTCTGGCCCAAACTTTTTTGTTTTGTTTATTTTTCTAGTTTTACTATTTTAGAGGTACCACATAGCTTCTATATTTGAAGCATCAATCTGTCCCAAGCTTTCACTGCAATGAAAGGAGCCCCATGGTGCAGGGGTTAAATGCCTATCCTGCAGGTAAAATTATGCTCATGACTTGGGGTTCAATCCCAGGTAGCAGGCTCATGGTCGACTCAGCCTTCCGTCTTTCCGAGGTCGGTAAAATGAGTACCCAGCTTGCTTGGTGGGGGGGGGCAATGTGTAGACTGCACACTGTAATTAAAAAACTGTAAACCACCCAGAGACTACTTGAAGTGGTATGGGGTTAGTGGTATATAAGCAGAACACTTTTGAAAAAAAAATTGAAATGGCACTTATTAAGGTACATGTCTTCATTCACGCCTCCAAAAGACTCTTCCAATATTCTTCATGACTTTGGTAGAAGAAAACCGTGCTCTTTAATCTTCTGCCTAGCCGGCTACAAAGTTGGTGCCCTCTGTCAAGAGACTGAACTGAGTGTTCCATTTGATTTCATACGCATACTTAAAATGCATTTATTTTAGATGCCCTTCTCTCCCCCAACCCCCGAAGCTGATTTACACTACTGTGCGAGGTTTGTTCTTGGAGACACTACGCACCTGATGCGAACCAGCCACGACAGCAAGGTCCAAAATGCCCATCTAAGTGGCCAAGCACAGCCTATGATTCAGCACTTAATTTGTAACTCACAGTAGTTAGGTTCTTCATCAGCTGTTTTGCCACAAGGTTTAAATTCTGCTGACTCCACAAAGCTCCTTTCCCAAATTTGTGCACACCACAGAAGGATTTATTTGAGGATGGAAAAGAGAAAGGCTGATGGGGGAGATTTGACATGTGCCAGTGCACGCTCAGATCTTCTGTGCAGCAAGAGGTGCATGTGCCACTTTCTTGGTTTCCTCTCTGGACTTCGCCAGTGGGCGCGCTCCAAAAAGCACATCGCACCTGCCAAACTGAAAGGTGTTCCTGGCTCTGTCGGGCATTTTAGACCTATTCATACAGGGGATGATTTTCCACAACGGGAGGGGAAGTCATTTACTCTGGCAGTGGGCAGAGGATCAGCATCTGCCATGTCTTCCGTACTGCCAGGTTTCAGATGAGGAGCCTTTCAAGGGCAATAGCTATTAAACCTCCACGGACGGGCTTTGGACATTGGGTCAAGAAAACTGGGCAACACCAGGCCAGCTGTTTCAATAAAACCAGCACAAGATTGGTTTTGGCTTCTTCCCTTGACATCCCCATCTCCATCGAGCCGCTTCGACAAAATGAGTCCGTGCTTTAAAACCACAGAGCAATGTTCATTTGAAGGAAAGGAGGCCCTCTGACTGACGTTTTGCATGGCAAAATGGATTCATCTTTATGGAAGGTCTCGGGGCAATCTGGAAGAAGCCCTTTGGAGGCCTTGCAGGTGAAAACCTTTTAAGCTCACGCTGCAGGGGTTCACCTGTGTTCTTCCAACCGCACTCACACCACAGAGTCACCTCTGCCCATAGGCTGAATGTGTGTTGTGTCATTACAGTTGTGACCGACTCTTTGTGACTCCATGTCCATGGAGTTTTCTTGGCAGGAAAACTGGAGTGGTTTGCCAGTTCCTACTCCAGGCACTCTACAGCCACTGGTATTCCCTGGTGGAATCCCATCCAAGTACTAACCAGGGCCAACCCTGCTTAGCTTCCGAAATCAGGAGAGATCGGACGTGCTTAGGGCATCTAGGTAGCTATAGGCTGAATACAGACCCCTTTTAAGAACCAATCCCTGTTCTATTGCTAGGACGCCCTCCACTGGTCTACACTGGAAGCCTTGTCTCAAGTGGCCTCAAATGCTTTGAAGGGGAGGTACTGGAGCTGAAAGAATGTTTCTCCCCGAAAGAAGGAAACAAAAACCTCAGATACATGAAGCCGATGATATCTGATTCTGGACCAAGAAAGAATGTTGTGGACATTCTATATTCACTGTAATTTAATTGACAAAACATGGACACCTGCCGAAGGCCTGCCTCTCCTCGTTTGGATACCTTCTTGCCTAGATCTGAAGAAGGCCAAGCGAGTCATTTCATAACTGCTGAGTGGCAAGCACACTTTGCATTATGTGCATATAATAATATGCACCCACATACAGTTACCCACAGATTCCTACGATCACAGGAGCGTACAGCTCCTTCTACAGACAAGTCTCGTGGGGCGTACATGGTGGTCCAATGAGTGCAACAGACCTCAAGTTAATGAGTACATGAAATCTTTATGTAAAACACTGAATATTTGTAAGTATTTAAAAAAAATAATTATTTCATGCTTTCCTACCATTTGCCCTCATGTAGGCACTGATGTTCCCCATTTTGGATATCATAGAATCCTAGAGTTGGAAGAGACCTCGAGGGCCATCCAGTCCAACCCCCCTGCCATGCAGCAACCCTCATCACAATATTTCCGACAGGTGGTCATCCAGCCTCTGCTTAAAAACCTCCAAAGAAGGAGACTCCACCACCCTCCTTTGTGGCAGCAGATTCCACTGCTGAACAGCTCTAACTGTCATGAAGGTCTTCCTAATGTTCAACTGAATCTCTTTTCCTGTAGTTTGAAACCAATGCTCCAAGTCCTGGTCTCGGAAGCCATGGAAAACAAACCTGTTCCCTCTTCAATATGACATCCTTTCAAATATTTAAACATAGCTATCATATCCCCCTCAGCCTTCTTTTCTGTATTTGGATTTGAATGGTCACAAATGAAAACCTAGAACATGAAAGTATTTGTTTCTGCACACTAACTGGTGTGAATAGATTCCGATTTAAATGCCCTCTATGTGGGGTTGCCCTTGAACCTTGTCCGAAGGCTCCAACGGGTGCAGAATGTGCCACCCAGGTGGTGGGTGCTCATAGATTCGATCACATCACCCCAGTTCTGGCCCACCTGCATTGGCTACCCGTTGTTCTCCGGATAAGGTTCAAGGTCCTGGTTTTGATTTTTAAAACCCTCCACAGCTTGGGACCAGAGTACCTGTTGGAGTGTATCTCCCAGAGTTCAACTGGGGTCAGGCCCATTAGAATGTCGCAGGCGCGCTCACTTAGGGTGGCCACACCCAGGGAGGCGCGGAAATCACTCACGCGTGACTGCACCTTCTCTGTGGTAGGCCCCACATTGTGGAACCATCTCCCTAGTGAGCTGCGCCTAGCATAGTCTCTGCCTGCCTTTAAAAAGGTACTGAAAACCTTCCTTTTTAAAGAGGCATATGGCAACCTTTTTACTTAATTTTTAAAATATATTTTTATTTTTTGCCGCCCGCTTCGTCTCTTGTGGAGGGTCTTGCCCCTCCTTATTTTATCAGCGCTCTCTTGTTCTTTTTTTCTATATACTGTTGGTTTTGTTTTAATTGTAAACCGCCCAGAGTTCCGTCTGGAAGATGGGCGGTATAAAATATAACAAATAAATAAATAAAACCGGTGGGTCTGCTTCAGTGAACAGACCCAAAGGAAGGTCCTTCCAGGCCTCCTTCCTCATCCTTGCATGGCTGGGCTGAGGATGCCCAACTCTGAGGACAGCCATCTTTTCTTCCTACCCTTTTGCTCGCATTAATTATGCTGTAAAACTGGGCTTGAAAAGACAGGAATACTGTAATTGAGTCTCCCTCCTCTCACCTCCTGCAGCACACCAGCATGCAAATGGGATCCAGAAATAGCTTTTCTCTTCCACCGCAGCTGGCACTTCCAGGTGTTAAGATTGGCTTTACACTTAGGATCACACCGACTACTAAGCAGCATAAATTTTTCAACCTGCCAACGTGCCAACTCTACAGCAACTTGGATTCTTAGTTCCTGTTCTTGTCATCTTCCAACCCTTTATTAGTCAAAATGACTTTTACTGTCAGTACACTCCAGGGCTGACTTTCGTGCCAACGCAGATTTCTCCCCTAATTTTCACATTCCCAGAAATTATGGGAAGGAAGATTTTTAAAAATAAAATAAAATAAAAAAGCTAGTTAAAGTGTGGGGGTAAAAGGGAGAGGCATTGAACTCAACAGTTATATCGGCTCTACTGTGGACTTGCCAGCTTTCTATAATGTTGCCTCAACTAATCCCCACCTCCCTTTCTGGGTACAGCACGCCTCTTTAGAAGTTCAATGACACCGAGGAACCAATAAAACATAGGTTTTTAAAGAAGGTTCCCAGGTGCCAAAGCGCTGCTTGGGTTGACATAGTCAAGGAAAACAGATGGAAACAGACTTCAGCACCTGCGAAACACTTGGTGCTTCCCATAGCCCTGAATTTAGAAGGGGAAGTAATACTATTTTACAGCTATAATGAGCACAGATGAATCACATTGATCTCATGCGGCCTAGAAGATTTTATCAGACAGACAGTACTGCTAGAATACTTGCTAATTGACTCGTATTAGGTTTTCAAATATTTATAGTACATCTCCCCCCCTCAAAAAAAAACTCTCAGCACAAAGTGAGGTCAGAATTTTGTTCTCCTTAGTGCGACAATGTCACTGATTTCCTTTATGAAATTATTTCCATCCTTTTTTTTGGCCTAAGGAGAGCTATGGATTTAATTTAAAAATCTATAAATTAAAACAATCGTAAAATGACAAGCAGCGATAAAAAGCAGCAAACAAAGTGAACCAGCCTCCTGCAAGCCTCTTGGATAGAGAAATGGCTTAGCTTGTTATGTAAAACCAAGGAATGAAAAGCTGGATGATGGATCAAACAACAACAACAACAGCAACACCAAAACAAACAAACAAACAAACAAAAACAAACAACAGGCCTTGGATCTTCCTGGATCATCATTCCTTATACCTTCCAGGGTGGAGGCACCTTGAGTAGAACACTGAGGGAAAAAAATGAGCTGCCAGAACCTTTTAATTAAGAAGTCATTCCCAGTAAAATTGTAATGCTCTATTACCTAACCTTTTCCAAGTCACAACCTCATTTTTAAAATACCTAAAATAACCCGCCGCTCCTGCCACATTTGCATAAAAAGGCATTTTTAATGGGGCAAACTGTCAGTGAGAAGACAAATCCCCCAGAAAAGGGCAATAATGCCAGGAAAACAGGAAGACAAAACTTGAGGTGGATTGATGCAACAGAGAAAACACAGCCTTTATTTTACCAGACTGCCAGCAGGGGATTTTACTATAGGAAGGAGGTTTTTTTTCAGGGTGGGGAGCATTAATTCTTAAGCCACACCCCACAAAATGGCCTCCACCAGCTCCCTTCTTTTCTAGGAACCCAACTCAGTGCCTTTCAACCTTGCTGAGGAAGCAAAGCCATTAATAAATTGTTAATTTCATCCTAGGCATATGGACAGAGAGCTCTGAGTTAAGCCTGGTGACTTGAGGTGGGTGCGAACAAGTTAATCCAGGATCATCCAGGCGCTGCTGTTCCCCTTCCTTGCTTCCTCAGGCTCAAACAGCCATGCACCCAGCCGAGTCTTCCTACCCCTCTCTTCAACCTTCCTGTCCCTGCAACAGCTCAGGCTTCTCTGCCCCACGAGAGCCTTGTGGCGCAGTGGTTAAACGGCTGTACTACAGCTAAAACTGTGCTCATGTCCTGGGGTTCAGTGCCAGGCAGGGGCTCAAGGTTCACTCAGCCTTCCATCCTTCCCAGGTCTGTAATATGAGTACCCAGCTCGCTGGGGATGGGGTAATGTGTAGCCTGCATAAATAAATTGTAAACTGCCCAGAGAATGTTTGAAGCACTATGGGGTAGTATATAAGCAGCATACTTTGCTCTGCTTTGCCCCACCCTCTTGGCTGATCTCCCACTCCTACAAAAGGGCAGGGCAGAGAAGTCTGCGCTCCAGCCAGGAGTGGAAGATCCGTTGAGAGGCTGCTGGAAGCTAGCAAGCTGGACCAGGTCAGTGGCTAGATCGGCTCAGGTAACTGGGAATGTTCACATTACCGCACTGCCACAGTTCACTTCCTGTCTGCTCCAGGGAGGTGCAAAGATGCCTAACCTTTCTTGCAATAACTATTCCAGATATGTATCGGCTCTCAGATTTGACTGTAGCGGGATGGGAATAGATCTACAAAGCCCTTCTTGGCTTTGACCTATGGATCTCCAAGAAAATCTTTCCTCCTATAAATCTTTCCTCTGCCTGGGAAGAGCCTCCTCAAAAAAATGCCTACAAGCATACAATGCCAACAATGACTTATGAGGCAAGGTGTATCAGAGCTGTGAGGTATCAGAATTTCTAGTTCCTTACTGAGGTTTACCAATACTTTTTTTTTACATTTAGAAACTTGTATGAAACCTTCTCAGTTAGGCTGGCTTTTCGAGGTCTTGTTTTTAAACCACCACCACCCCACCCCAGCATTATAGCACAGTGTCCGACTGTTTTCAATGATTATAGATAGATTAAACACTTTGTTGTACTCTTATGGTACTCTAAACTGTTTTACATAGAGGTTTCATATTTTATCCTTCTATTTTATTGTGAAATGCCCAGATGATTTACGGTTATTGTTAATGGGTCTAAAAACTGTAAATCAAATCGAATAAATAAAAACATAAGTTGTTTAGACATTTAACTAATCCTGTTTGGGGTTGCCACATACACGCCACATTTTGTTTTATATCAGGACATATGTGTTATTATTATGTGCCACCTTGAATGTTACACAATGAGATGAAGAATACGACTCTCAGACAGACAGACAAACACGCACAAAGAAAAGTGGAACGAGATCAGACTAGAACTGTCTGGATTGTGACAAGGATAGCGTCATAAGTACCTACAAATGTGCCAAACCTTACCTTCTTTAAATGGTTTCTTATGGTACTATTGTCTCTCTTGGTGACCATCCTCATCTCTTGACTTGCCATGTAAAAAATGTTTGCTGCAAAACAGACATATATAGAGATAGGATGAGAGAGTTGTGCACAAGGAAGCAACCTCAAACCTCAAAGAAGCAGTGGCCAACAGAGGTCTCCGTTCCACAACAGCTTATTTCACTGGCAGTCCCATTGAACCCGTCAGCTATTATCAGTAACCCATCCCTTGGACTTGGTTCCATCCTCCTCCTCCTCCTCCTCCTCCTCCTCCTTCTGTGGCTGGAAGGGTAACGTCCACCCCTGGAAAGTTTCTAATCCAGTGAAGCATTTCTGAAAGTACAATGTGGGAGGAAGCAATTTTTACGCCTGCCTTCCCGTTGCAGCTGATACGCCCCCAAGCATGGCATGTTCCAGCATAACATGGAAGGAAGAAGTCCAGGAGGCCTACCCCATAAGGGGAGGATTGGCACTGAGACCTCTCTCTCCTTCTATGGGCAAACACAATCTTTGTGGATTTCTGTTCAGGGAATGATCCCATTGGAGAAAAATCTGTATCCAACACACTGATTCCCCGGACTCCTTGTTGACACAATGGGGAACCACGAAGGATCCACACGAGGGCACACAGATTATTCCTTGCCTTTCCTCACAATCTACTTTTAGAAATGGAAAATCTTTAGCAAAGGGCACTCATGACTTCTCCCAGTGAAAGAGAATATACTCATTCTTCATTATCAAGCAGTTCCTGTTGACTTCCTGATTTCTGAAGCCAAGCGGAAGTGATTGGGAAGCAAGCTTCCGCTTGACACACTCGCTCACAAACGGTTCCACAAAATTTAGCAAAATGAGACGGTTTCTAGAACGACAAAGAGTCTGAGCTGGTTAAGGAAACGTATTTATCACTACCCCCACGGTTTAACCCCATTTTCACAGTTTTTAATTTTTAAATTAAGAATCAAATTGTGCTGTTTTTGTGTCAAGCAGCTTTTAAACACACTTGTCAGTGCCTCCAAATCCAACACAAGTGGGCAGATACAAAGAAAACTTTGTATATAAAGACACGAGACAAATATTTAGAGGTACCAGACTTATTAGTAAACTGTGAGACTGCTTTCTAGGAATTCCTTGGAAGAGGTCAAGAGAATGAGTGTCCCTCCCCCTTTGCGGCGATACTCTAGACTTGGAAAAGAACAGATGGCTTTAGAGACCCCTCTTTTGAACCTCCAAGCCCCAGGAGAGGTTTCTATCACAAACCCTTCCTCCACAAGTCAACACTGCAGACCTTGGTGGAGGGAGGCAACACAAGAATAAAATATGTTTTGGGAGGACAAGAGTAGGTAGGGGATGGAGAGGGCCTGCATCTCCTAGATCCCAAGGTTTCCTAAATGAATGATTCATTAAATAAGAAATGGAATTCGTAAGTAAGACTCTTCTGAAAGACATTAAATTGATCAGAATAGAGTGGGTCAAGCATTTTCCCCACTATTCACTTTTTCATTTTAATGGATCTTCCACAAGCCCCTTAGTGTGCTCAACGTAACAGCCATCCCTGCCTCGCCACATTTATGGTTTCTGACAAGTTTGTGTGCCAGTCAAGGGACTCTAATGTTATGTGTGCCTTACACTGTGGAATAACCAAGAGTGGAGTTTCCGATCACGTGTCTGTCGGCACAGGGAAGAACAATGCATTTTGCAGCAGGTAGAAGTAAAGGGAAATACCAACCAGACAGCTCCTTGCTAATGATTGAAAAATACCACACTAGCCAAATTCCTGAGTTGCTGTGAGGAAATGGAAGCACATGACACTTCCAGGGCAAAACTGACTCTCTGTGTAGACACACAGCATAAATGTATCCAGAAATGACAGGAATTGCCTGTCTGATATGGAATCCAGAGAACTGTAGGGACAAGACTAGATTGTTATGCATTACTGTTTTGATGGGATTTTTAAAATCACTACCGTACTTGTGCTTCCCATTTTTATTTTTTCCATTTCTCAGAGTGGCATTATTTTTTTTAAAAACCCATATTTGTATAGTGGACCCTTGTATAACAAACAGTTTGTATAACATAAAATTTGTACAACATAAAAAAGTCCGGAGATAGGGGAAATCATAAAAAGTCCGGAGATAGGGGAAATCATAAAAACATAAAAATGGAATTTCTCTGTTTTCAATGCATTCCTATGGGAAATTTGTATAAAGGAAAATTTGCTTAACATAATTTCATTTGGAAAGAATTAATTACTTTATACAAGGTACTACTGTATATGCAGGGGAGTGGTACCAGAAGACAGATATCTAGTCTCGTGCACTCACAGAGCCTTGGTTAAAGAAAAACCCAATTTAGAAAAGAAATTATTGGAAATGAGGATGCCATAGTTTAAGAAAAATTTTCAATGGAAAGCAAAAAAAAAAAAAAAAAAGAGTAAAGTGTTCTGCTTATGCAATGGCCCATAGCACTTCAAGCACTCTCTTGGTGGTTTACAATTTAATTATGCAGGCTACACATTGTCCCCACCCCACCCCAGCAAGCTGGGTACTCATTTTACTAATCTCGGAAGGATGGAAGGCTGAGTGAACCTTGAGCCTGCTACCTGGGATTGAACCCCAGGTCGTGAGCCCAGGTTTAGCTGCAGTACAGGCATTTAACCACTGCGCCATGAGGTTAAGTCTGAAACTACCTGCTCATCCACAATAGGCAACACAGCAAAGCAGCACAACCCAATCAAATAAAAGACGGCCTGTTCTTGGAAAACACAAGGATTGAGTGTTACAGGTTTCAGAGTTAGCCACGTAAGTCTGTTTCTGCCTGAGTTAATAGCAGAGAAAATGGACTGTAATCCTTGAATGCTTTTTTTTTGGGGGGGGGGTTATATCTAACACAGCTTTCCTAAAACGGCCACCCTTAGATATACTGGACTGTAATTCCATCATCGACAGCCACCATGGCCAGCGATCCTTGTAGCGGAGAATAACGAGACACCCTTTGAGGTTGGCATGTTGCAGAAGGTTGGTTTGCAATGTCGAAATTGAGTGTGTAACCTGTAACAAGGGTTTTAAAGAAACAAACAGAGAGCTACTGAAGGACTAATTTCATTTTTTAAAAGATCATGTTGTTGTTTCAGGAGTGGCCAAGGAAACAACTACAGTTTCCCTCCCTTCACTTCATAATGTCCCTAGGGCCGGAAATTCAAAACAAGGTCTAAGGCTGGTCAGTGGACAGATTAAATTTGCATGCATTTCAGTGGTTTCTGCAAGGGAGCAATTGCTGCTTCCCTCCCTCTAGGAGACAGGGCAACGTTCATTCCACCCACAGAAGGATTCATTCCACAGCTTAATTTATAATCTGAATGCCTCTACACGGTCTCCAATTTTATCAGACACAGCATACACCACTCCTGGGAAGATGTCTTGGGTTTCATTTTTGTTATGGGGGCTTTTTTATTTTTAATTTTTGCCAGGGGTGGGTGACTTTGCTTTGTTGTTACTTCTTTGCTTGATTACTCCTGTGTCCAAATGGTTGCTAGCTTGCAGCTGGGAAAAACGTGTTAAGGGAGAACTGAAGTGAAGACTCTCATTGGAAGTTTAATAGTCATAATAGGTTGCTTGAGGCTACACACACTGGGAGTTAGAAACCTGCCAGTGAGTGTAAGAAAAAAATCCAAACAAATGTGGTCTACACATGTCAAACTGATTCGGGAATACAGAAGATTTCGGCATGACAGACTTAACTCAGTTAAATTTAGAAGTGGACGTGAGCTCTGAGTGAGGCAAAAATGAAAGACGTTTGACACTACGCACAGCGCCGCCACAGAACTTGTAAATAAAAAAAACAAACAAGCAACGCCATATTAGTGGCAAAGCCAAGCCTCTGGAGTCCGGTGTGACATAAAACACTGACATACGGTGTTGTCAAAGCAATGGAACAATACAGAAGTTCCAAGCAGGACCATTTTCCACTTGGTTAGCCAAGCGTTTGATGAGATTCTTAACAAACGAAAAGGACACACACAAATGTGAAAAATATTTCTCAATCACGATGGCCAGAAAGATAGCCTGTGGTTTTCTAAGATGCCCTCATAGAAATATACAGCACATGAGTTTGGTCGTGTGTAGGCTGAAGCAAAGGTAGATGGACTTCAGGCTTCTTGGACCTTAGGAGAATTACCAGATCATCAGCTGGAGCCCAGTGCCAACATAATAAGTTATTTTTAAAAGCCCGGGAATGTATTTTGACTTACCGAGAAGAATGGAGCTCATGTTCCTTTTACACTAACATCATCCCTGATTTTCTAAAGATTTTATCTCCCCCCAAGTTTAAATGAGAGAGCAATGTGTCATTTTGCTGCCCTAATTTGCAGCCTGAAGTACTTGCTGATCTGCTGCTGATCACCCAAGATCTCTCAGTGGATTCAGATATACAGTACCTCCTGCCCAGTCCTGAATTAAAGATATATGAGAATCAGAAGAGCTACTCAGTAAACAGTAGAATGACTTTTCCTTGGGGAAGTATATATATCTATAGTGGTATATATATTCTTTTGTTTCTGAGGCTGCTGTTCATAGAGACAGATGCAGAAGATGTATTTTGGAGCTGACGTCTCTATCATATTTTACTACTTCATTGCCTTGTATTATTATTATTATGTTGCACATCTGCAGCTCCTAATCAAGACCATATGCATGCATTATCAATCATCTCCAACCCATTCTGGGCAAGAATATATTCCTCCCCAAGGCTCTGCGTGGGTGGGCAGCCTGACCTGCCTAACAAACAGACCCCACCACCGTAAGCAAGTCTTGTGACACAACAGGCCACCAATATGGGCACGGAGTAAGACCAAAATGAACAAACTTAGATGCCAGCTTTGTTCCCGTGTGTGCTATTATGGCCCCAATTATGTCACCCACAGCATCAGCCACTCATTTGCTACGACTTTCGGTAATCCAATCGACACTGTTCTTCACTAGTAGGACAAAGGGCAACTCGGACAGTCTGTAGGCATGAGAATAAAAATGTTCACAAATCTAACATTAGAAATTGCAACATAGAAAGCTCAGCTTCAGGGTGCTTCAGCCTTCCAAGACACTCTTTTACCAGACTTGTGTGTGTGTGTGTTGTGTTGTTACAGTCATGACCGACTCTTCGTGACCCCATGTCCATGGAGTTTTCTTGGCAGGAATACCGGAGTGGTTTGCCAGTTCCTACTCCAGGCGCCTACAACACCTGGTATTCCCTGGTGGTCTCCCATCCAAGTACTAACCAGGGCTGACCCTGCTTAGCTTCCGAAATCAGGCGAGATGGGATGTGCTTAGGACATCTAGGCAGCTTTACCAAACTTATGGAGAACCAATGTTATGGAGAACTGGAATTACAAAGGAAGATTTGAGACAGAACATGCCAGAAATGGGCTATACAGAATATGCAAATTTCAATGTACATTAAGAGGATTAAATCAATACCAGTAATATCTATCTATCTATCTATCTATCTATCTATCTATCTATCTATCTATCTATCTATCTATCTATCTATCTATCTATCTATCTATCTATCTGTCTGTCTGTCTGTCATTCAGTGCATAAGCTCTAGTTACATGCTCATGTTCAGCTGGAACCAAAATGTTGTTTCCTCAACATAACACTAACTTCAGTAGAACTTCCTGAAACATCTTGTCTAACACTTCAAAGACAGCAGCCTGCCTTTGGTATCATCTGACACAGGCTGATTGCCCTCTCTGTTACAGGGTATTTTTGTCATCACTACTTTGAATGTTCCTTAGCATGTTAATAATGCCATTATCACTCTGAAATTCATTCACAGCATAATCATCACCTCCCCCCCCCGCAATCTCACTTGATCCCCATCTCCTTACCATATCTTCTGTGTATATAGCCTAATTATACTGGAATGTGCCACATGTCTGAAGAAGTGGATCGTGATCCATAAAATATCATGCTGAAATAAACCCAAGTGTCACAATACTTTTGTTTTCTTTTATTTTCTTCTATAACTTTACTGTTTTGAACTGCTTCTGCTCAGCTGCCTTTCTTGGGTAAAGCACAAGTGGAAATTACGTGGCATTTTGGCTTTTAGTGGACTACAGTGCCCAGTATTCTTGTTAACTGTCCATGATGATGGGGCTAAAGCAAGTTCCATTTCAACATTTGGAAGGCCGTGTGTGTGTGTGTGTGTGTGTGTGTGTGTGTGTGTGTGTGTGTGTGTGTGTGTGTGTGTGTGTGTGTGTGTGTGTGTGTAATTACACATGTGTAATTCCTCCCACTATATTTTATTATCAACTGGGTTGTTGACTACAACATTTAATGAATTCATCCCCACCCCACCCCACCCACCACCCACCCCCTTGGGCAAGTGCTGATGGAGAAACTGACAGCATACTAGAAGGGAAATGAACAACTTCCTGGGAAGAAAATACAGGGCACACTGCACACCCAGGACTGACCATAGACTTTTTCAAAGGTGAAAGGAAGGCTAAAATGTCATAACCCGCCACTGCTTTTGTTGACATTCATGACTCAAAGATGGGAAAGCTAGAGGCATGGAAAAGGCACCTCCTGCTACACGTTGGTTTTATGGATCCCTCCTTTCACCGCAGAGAAGAATTTCAAAACTTCCTGGATCCTCAGGCTTCACAAAACCACTACTCACCCCCCCACACCTCTTAGGACTCTCAGGAGGTCATTGCTGCAAATACACAGGTATAGAAATAATTAGGTCATTTATTCACCGGTATCCCTGATATATTGCCTGAAGAGACAGCTTCTGGATCACATGGTAGGGTTAACAAGGTTGATGAAGGACCCCTTAGCCTAATGCCATTTTCCAATATCTTCTCCACTTCCGTCCCCTTCTCTTAAGAACACACAGCGTGATTCACTCCAAGCGAGCTCTCCTCCAAATGAGAGATCCAGGAAGGATGTGAGCAAACCCCAAAGTGTGCTTCATGCTTCTTGGAAATTACGAACTATTTCATTATCAAAGCATTCAAGCGGCATGAGCAATATTTATGATGGAAATAAAACTAACAGCTTCATTTTTTTATTTTTTTAAAGAACACATAATTATGGAACCCCCCCAAAAATGGAATCCCCCTTTTTTCACACAGTACATCTGCAGGGAAATCAAATGTTTTAGAGATGCAATGAAAAAAACTTGTTAACCACCCGACCCCCCTTTGCTCTTTTAGAAATAGGGTAAATTATACAGTAGAGTCCCTTTGACAAATGAAGGGGTAAATTATACAGTAGAGTCCCTTTGACAAATGAAGGGGCATGTCAACATCATAAATCTTTAAAAGCTATTTGTGTCTGTTTGTGAAGTTAATACGAGCAGTTTGCTCTTAAACAGGGAAGCCTTAGTTCATTTGAAAGGGGGGGAAATTGGTGGTGGTCGGTTTGAGCAAAGTAGATGTACAGCTCTTTCAAGTCACACTTAAGTATTGCCTTGGGAAGGTGAGCTCTCCGACAATGCTAAGCAAACATTTTAGTCGGGATTTGAACAGGAGAATAAATAGTAGTAGAGGAAATGGGAAAAGAGCACTGGGACCAGTTCTCCTTGGCTGTTTTTTTCCTGGAAGGCAGGTGATAAAACATAATGTGTTTCCACAGGTAGGAAACGCCCTTTCAGAAAAAAATATATATTGAAGATTATCATTTCTTATGTCAAAAGGTACAGGGCACCTGCACAACAACCACAGTACAAGGACCGGAACATTCAACCAGTGCTGTTGCAGACAGGGAACTGGACTTCTCTCTATTTAAGCTCAGTCTTGAAGAGAAAGTTCAAATTAAATGTTAAACTAGGGCAGTGATGGTGAACCAAATTAGAGACCAAGTGCCCAAACTGTGATTCAAAACCCACTAATATTTCACAAAGTGTCGATACAGCAATTTAACCGGAATACAGGTGCCCGTGAAGGGGTGATAGGTGCCCACAGAAAGGGCTCCGAGTGCCACCTTTGGCACCCGTGCCATAGGTTCGCCAACACTGAACTAGGTTTTAACTTTAAAGCATGGGTGTGTTTGTACACCATGGGCATATACCTGAGGACAGGGGGCTAGCCATGATTCCTGCCCCCCGTCCACAAACAATTATGTTTGGAAAGGAGGCAAGTATAGCATTGCTCTGAAAGCAACTGGGGTGTAGGACAGGCAACCAACCACCTGCCCCACCACTACATCATGGCCAGTAGTCCACCAGAACTCATTAGCAGCTTCAGTTCACTGTTTTCGCTGTTGGGTTTTCAGAGTGCAAGAGCCCTGTTAGAAGCACACAGGCCAAAAACAAACAAATGAACAAACAAACAACCAAACCAAACCAAACCAAACCAAACCAAACCTGGGTATTCACGTCTGAGCTCACCCAAAGACAGAAGGTAAAGGGAGAACAAAAAGAAAGGAAGAGGCATTTTTGACTATTTATTCTCTGCTTGGAACTGTCCTATCTAGTTGTCAGGTGCTGGATTTGCTTTGTAGTATTGTATACTCAACGGTTTTCTTGATAACATGTTTTTCATTTGAAAAATCACATTTCAATATGCTGTTTCCCAAGATAAGATTCTTTCTTTCTTTCTTTCTTTCTTTCTTTCTTTCTTTCTTTCTTTCTTTCTTTCTTTCTTTCTTTCTTTCTTTCTTTCTTTCTTTCTTTTTCTTTCTTTTTCTTTCTTTCTTTCTTTCTTTCTTTCTTTCCTACCATTTCCAAGTATTGTAAAATAAACCATCTCCAATGCTCCTCTGGTCAATAAACAGGTTAAAGAAACCAGGAAATTCCTAAAGAGAAGCCACAGCTTCAAGATTGCAAAAAACCCACCCCACATAGGCTATTCAGAGGGACCTTTATTTTTTTGCTTACTCTGCTTATCTGTATCTTCGCTGTCATCCAGACGTTAGCCTCTGACCTACATGCCTGCCTCTCTAAAAAAGACTTGCAGTGTTTACCCATTATGTAACGTCTGTGCTTTTGTGGAAATTTTACAGAAACAAATGGAGGAAGTTTGCCAGTCAAGCTCATGGACAATAAATCCTGTGCTGTATAGATACAGACCTGTCTTCCCCTACCTTAAAACAGTGATGTACATGCTCGCTGGAAAATATTTTTCAGGCAGTAAATTCTTAACATTGACAAACTGTTTATTCCTGTGTCTTTTTTTAAAAAGCTGCACTGTAAGTAATGCACCTAGTGATGTGAAGAGTGAAGGGGTGGGGGGGTGGGGAGGAAATTTAAGAAAGCAAGACTTCCTTAATTTCAAGGGGAACCAAAAGTACCAGGTTTCTAGCAGTTGACACATTCAATTGCACCCTCTTTTTGTTTGGAAAGCTCACGTTCTAGAAAAACCCAGCTTTAGCCACCTCTGCTTGCTTCCAGAGGCAGAGAGAAATCTGAGTTTTCAAACGAGAATTAGCAAGCCTCATTATATTTTGAAGGGAAAGGTTGGAGGGTCACACAACATGTATCGTGAGATGCATCGAAGTGTACGGCTTGATCGATGCAAGGGGTAAACGAAACACTAACCTGCTAGTAGAAGAGGGAGTTGGGCAAGTCTTTTCTTAGTGCCTGTTGCGTGAAGATCAATATGCTTTGTTTTGTGACTGGTCTGCTGTACCAAAACATGGGCGTTGTCTGCATGAAAGTCTCTCTTACAGATGGACACAAAGTGCGACAAAACGCTTTACGCTGAATCCCAATAGTGGCACCACTTTGCTTGTCCTTCCTTTCACTCACTGCCATTGGTTCACTGCTGGTCCCTCCGTTGTCTGTTGTGCACCAATCCAGGAAGCAGCTTGAACTGCCTTTCCCCACCTCTTCCTCAGGCTGCTGGCCACACATTGCCTGTGTTGTCCCCGTCCGGATTCCTCATTGGATTGGCTGGCTGCCTGACGAGATGGGGAAGGGCAGCCCAAGCTCCTTCCTGGACTGGCACACTGCTGGCAAAGGAGGACCCTGGTAGCTCACCAACGATGGTGGGGGGGGGCATGCCAGCTGGGGGAAGAGGTACAGCACAGCAGTTGAGGTGCCGCACACGAGATTGGTCACAAAAACACTTCTTTGTGCCCATCTCTAGCCTGCCTCTATCAAGTCTCGAGAGCAGCAGTCCCAACCTTGGGTCTCCAGATGTTCTCCAGGAGCCTTCACCACCAGCCGTGTTGGCCAGGATATCTGGGAGCGGTAGTTCAGGAACATTTGGGGACCCAAGGCTAGGCACCACTGCTCTAGAGCCACAATGACTTCAGCTTCTAATACCGCCTTGTCTGCAATTTAAAGTTTGGCCCTAAGGCAAGAAGGTTTGTGGGCTGTGTCCTATGGGACCTGGTGCCTGCAAACATTTACATTCCATATGCAAAAACACAGGCACCTGAAACATCTGCCTTTTCCATACTTTTTATAATTTCTGTTGGGTACAGTGTACAGTGTTAATCTAGGAGCATAGGCAGCTGCCTTATGGGTATGGCTTCCAACCCTACTTCTTAGGCTTGTTTCAGGTCCTTCCTACATTTGATTTTATTTCTAGCATTTGGGCCCAGCAATTTTAGGTGTCTTAAGTGACAATTATTTGATGTTTTGCATTTTAATGTCAGCCTTGGTTCTTTTGTTTTTATTGGCTTTGTACGTTGTTTCGAGATACCATGCCAGATAGAGTAAGAGGCATATGAATGGGTCACAGCTCTCAGCTATACAACTCAGGTTAAAGTGCTCTAAAATTTTAAACAGGAAAAAAATTATCCCAAGAATGTTTCAGAGTAACATGAAAACTAGTTTATCAGTGCTGAAATATTTGTGGTATTTATCATGGTATTTTGGCAAGCCTTTTGTTATCAACGGTAAGAACAGCGCACTGTGTGTTGTATTGTTATTGGCTCTAATGGCTTTGCATTTCAGCTACAATGCTGTATCACTCTGTTTTCATTGTTTCTCTGGTGTTAACACTTCAAGAATGTCGTACATTTGTGTCTTATATAAACCCATTTGCTACATCATCTTGCATTTTGGCAACTTTTACTTATCATCAGCATCACCAGTGGAATGGACAAGAGAAACTCCTTATTGTTACAGGGACTGGATTTTTGCTGAAGCTTTCCCATTTTAGAAAGATCACAAGTGATTGTAGAGATCGGGGGTTGGGGGTTGGGACATCATGGGGGGGAGGGTTAAATGAGACTGGAAGTTACAGCTCAGTGGGTCAGCGTGTGGAAAGTTGATTCCCTACTGTGCCTCTCAGGAGAAGTGCTAGCCTTTAAGGCCCTGAACAAGAGGAATGATTCCAGAACATCACCAGAAGGGTGGTAAACAACTTCTGAGTACTTCAGGAGCCTTGTGGCACAGTGGTTAAAATATCTGTACTGCAGCTAAACCCGCGCTCATGACCTGGGGATCAATTCCAGGTAGTTGCCTCAAGGTTCGCTCAGCCTTCTGTCCTTCTGAGGTCAGTAAAATGAGTACCCAGCTTGCTGGGGGAGGGGGGAATGAGCAGCCTGTATAGTTAAATTGTAAACTGCCCAGAGAATGTTTTAAAAGCACTATGGGCCAGTATAGAAGCAGAACAGTTTTAGCTTTTGATTTTGCTTTGCTTTTATTCCTGGGAGAGTCACCTAGAGCTGAAATTAATTTCATGGCATGGAAATACTGATCAGAGTTTGTAAAGAGAGAAAGTGTCTGCCCTCTTTGCAGCCATAGCTGCTAGCTGTTTCCAAAGATACCCACCCTTAAACATTTACTGTCTAATTTTCGGTACCATGACTGGCACGAAACACATGCTCTCTCCGGATAATTAAGTGAATTAACTGGCAATTGCCTCTTCTTCCATGTCATTCCTTTTTTCTACCTGAGGCATGGTAAGACCTAGTCTTGCTGAGGTTGCTATGATCATACTATCATTTAATATTTGCAACATGCAATTTACTGATTATTCCATTTTATTGATATGTTTTAACGGTGGTTTCCATCTGTTTTAGTTTTAACTGAAGGTGTGTCTTAATCATAAGATTTTGCTCAGGCTCTCTTCTACCGTTCAGAAAGCCGCCATCTTTGGTTTGGGCTGATCACAAGGAAATGCATCAAATGATGCTCAAAGTAACATTAACAAGTAATATAACACTCCCCAAATAACAAGGAATACCCAAGAAAGATGGCAACATGGCTACAAATATTTATGTAACTCTAATAATGTGCAAGATGCCAGACAGAACACAAAGGAAACAGCCATGGAGAGAACCCCCCCCGCAAAAAAGTTGAGGAAACATATGTTTTTTGTCTGATATAAAACAATCATTTTAACATGACTGCCTTCTAGGTGAGTACCAAGGACCCACTGACTTTCTACAACCGGGGGGGGGGATTGTTTTTGGTTGTTGAGTCTTCATCTCTACCTTGTAGTGAAATGTTCATTCCAGTGAAGCTTCCTCATTAACAACAACACAACCAGGATTTTGCTCTAGGCGTTGCTCCTTCATGATGGCACTCTGCTTTTCGGCCTTGGTGGAAACCAGGCTGGGCGCCTAGGTCTTGTTATAATTAAGTTCTCTAAATCTCATTTCCGTTTTAGAGCCAAGAAAACATATTGTTGTGAGTAAGCTCCGGACGTGGTAACAAGTCCCTGGCAGGTTAGTTTGTTCTAACAAACACATCACTTTTAAGGAAACTTTTACCATCTCGCTTGTCCTTCATCATGGATTTTTTTATTGCACGTTCAGCAGTGAGGCGGCTGCTAATGCCAAAGGTAACACACATACATTTTAATGAGTTGACACAAACTTCCTGGAGACAAGGAATAAATTAATTTGCTAAATATTTCTCAACCATACCTAATGGGTTATTAAAGGGCAAGAGGATATGTTCCTAACAATGTTTGCTGCCACTTTCTTTCACCATGCAATGCTGCAGAAGGGTAAAGTCGAGATCAAATAGGCAAGATAGCTAACCAAGATACCGTCAGGGAACGGCTAATCTGAAGCATATGCTACAGGCCCTGCCACTTCCTACTTTACTCACCTATACGGGAAAGTCTAAGACCTTGTTACTATATAAAACTCTCTTTCTCCCTCCCTCCCTCTTGTTCTTAAAGTTTCTGGGCATTTCATTGAACTCAGTCAACCACAACGATTAATTTTTAAGGAAGGCTCCTCATTGAAATCAATGGGTACCTAATTTTACTGTAAGGCAGCTTAGTAAAGCATAGCCAAATACAACTGCATTCTCTCAATATGAGCCAATTACCTGAGGAGATTTCAGAATCTGTCAGAGAGGACAATATTCTGAAATAGCGTAAAATTACTGAAGTCAAATAAGCACCTTCACAGTACCTGCCAGCTATGTTTCCAGTGCTTCAACCAAATACTGCTTGTTCCCGCCTTTCTGTTATTTGAAAATACCCTGCCAGTTCGAACAAAGCAATTTCTGTTCTCACTTCATGTCCTACTTTCCTAAGTGACAACGTCCAGTGGGGTGGAGAACCAGTGAATCCCCCATACCAGCACTGGCCAACCATCAGTTTATGAGAAGAAGACTGCTCTTAGATAATCACTTGTTGGTCATCCCTTCCAAAACATTGTACTGTAATCAAAAGTGTGGCAGCAATGTCTGCTCAGATTTTCACCCAAGCAATTACAGTAAATAACCATGTTGCCTACACTGAGAATTTGCCATATGGATGTGTCTCTCCCAATACTCATTGGCCCAATCTGGCAATCAGTCGCTGAATACTACAACAGAACATGTGAAGAATCTGGCAGAACAAATGCAAGGCAACAATCAGGAAAGCAAAGCAAGACCTTGAGGAGCTTATAGCTAAAAACACTCAAAGTAATAACAAGGAGTCATTTAAGTACATTAGACGTAAGAACCCAACTAGGAAGGCCATTGGACCATTAGACAACAATGGAAGGCAAGGGATTATTAAAGAGGAAACAGAGATTGCAGAGAGACTCAATGAATTCTTTGCTTTTGTATTCATTGAAGAAGACAGAGACCACATGCCCCAAAGAGAGCCTATCTTCACAGGGAGGGGAACCGAAGAATTAAGCCAGATAGAAATAACTAGGGAGGAGGTCCTTGCATGTCTTGTTAAACTAAATGCTAAATCACCAGAACCAGATGGCATCCGTCTACGAGTTTTCAAGGAACTTAAAGATGAAATTGCTGATGTCCTAGCCAAAATATATAATCTTTCCCTCAAATCAGGAGTTGTGCGCAATGACTGGAAGATAGTGAATGTAACACCAATCTTCAAAAAAGGATCCAGAGGTGATCCAGGAAATTACCGACTAGTCAGTTTGACATGTGTCCCAGGTATAGTGATGGAAACCACCATAAAAGATAAAATTAATAGGCACATAGAAGAGGAGGCGCTGCTGAAGGGGAGCCAACATGGCTTCTTCAAGGGCAAATCATGCCTCACTAATCTGTTGGAATGTTTTTAGACTGTCAACAAGCATGTGGAAAAGGGGGATCCAGTTGACATTGTTTATCTGGATTTTCAGAAGGCTTTTGACAAGATCCTGCACCAAAGGCTCTTGAATAAACTTGCCGGTCATGGAATAAAGGAGCAGGTCTTGTCCTGGATCAGCAACCGTCTAAGGGACAGGAAACAGAGGGTAGTACTAAATGGATACTCTGCAAGTGGAAGGAGGTAAAGAGTGGGGTCCCCCAAGGTTCAAATTTGCCACCGACACTAAATTATACAGGGTAGTAAAAACTAAGAGAGATTGTGAAGAGCTCCAGAGAGATCTCTTGACACTGGGGGAGTGGGCAAACCAGTGGCAAATGAACTTCAACATTAGTAAGTGCCGAATGATGCAAAACAACAACACCCAATTACGTTTATAAACTGATGGGGTCTGAACTCTGTGCAACAAACCAGGAACGGGACCTTGGTGTCCTGGTGGACAGCTCAATGAAGGTGTCAACCCAGTGTGCTGCAGCAGTGAAAAAAGCAAACTCAATGCTAGGGATCATTAGGAAGGGTACAGAAAATAAGTCAGCAAGTGTCATTTTGCCTCTTTATAAATCTATGGTGAGGCCCCATCTGGAATATTGTGTACAGTTCTCGTCACCATGCCTCCAGAAGGATATTATGGAAATGGAAAAAGTGCAGAGGAGGGCAACCAAAATGATTAGGGGACTGGAACACCTTCCTTACCATCTGAGGCTGCAACGGCTGGGCCTCTTCACTCTTGAATGACGGCGTCTAAGAGATGACCTGACTGAAGTTTATAAAATCATATACGGTGTGGACAAAGTAGATAAGGAAAAACTGTTTTCCCTATCGTACAACACTAGAACTAGGGTGCACTCCATGAAACTTCTGGGTGCTAGATCTCAAACAAATAAGAGAAAGTCCTTTTTCACCCAGAGGATCACTGGGCTATGGAACTCCCTGTCAGAAGAAGTGGTGACAGCTTAAGGAAAGGATCAGACAAGTTCATGGAGAACAAGGATATCACTGGTTATCATTATGGATGCCTAAGGACAACCTCCGGGTTGGAGCGATGGGCAGGATATCTCTCAATGCCATTTGCAGGGGATCATAACCAGGTGAAGACATCTGCTTCGGAGTACCCTGAAGCAAATGGTGAGCCACTGTGTGAGACACAATGCTGGACTGGATGGCCTGTGGCCTGTTCCAGGAAGGCTGTGCTTATGTTCTTGTGATCCAACCAAGCAGACCTTTTAGCATTCTCGTTGTCGGGGTCTTTTAACCTCAGTTTCTAAGCAGCTTGCTAGGCAGACACTGGGACGGTACCATGTTGGTGAAATTTCTGCAAATACTCAATACATTGCAAAATATTGCCACTATAAATATTTCTTGATGTCATCATGGTATTCTAGAAAAATGTTAAGGTCGTAACTTCCTCCCATCTGTTCAAGCAGTGTCTCAGAAAACAATACTCAGGGAAAGAGGAGACATGTAAGCCAACACTACTCACCTAAGGAATCCATGTTTAGCATATGTAAAGCAGCCATCTTTAATTCTTCATGGCATCCATCTCCCAGGACATAGTTCACTAGGAATCTTTTTACTCTTTCTGGGAGAAAGGTGAACAGGTACATAGGCATATACAGAATGTAACGAAGATGGCAAAGCAGGGGGGTCAAAATCCTCCCGTTCGGAGACTGCGCCATGCGCTCTATAGTAGGGAACAAATGCACGCAGCGAAGAATCTGGAGGAGAAGAGCACACAAGGGGAAACTGTTAAGTAATGTACGACATAAAGAATTGCATCCAGCAAACGTCATATTACAGGAGTGGTTCTTTATCCCTGGCTATTGGAGTTCCTTGCAAAGAAACAGAGGCTTACTAACAGGGACAATAAACAAGAGTGAGGCAGAACGTGAGTGTTTGATCCATCCTTGACAGTAAAAAAGGCTCACAGGGTCCTTCACTCCTAAGATCTAGTGCATCACAGAGCATATCATTAAGTCCTTCAGATTTAAGATGAAATATATTGACAACTCATGGCTCTGCTCTCCTGGAAAACAATGCATTACGATATCTGCTGAAAAAAGAGCAGGTTACTTACCTGTAAGTTAGGTTCTTCGAGTGGACCTCTGTGAATACACACTACCCGCCCTCCTCCCCTCTGTCCGCCATGGCTCTGATGTCTTATCTTACCTGTCAGCAGCGGATCAGAGGGGAACTGAGTGGCAGAGCGGGAAACGGGTGAGCATGCGCAGTACAGGGGGGGACTTTTGGTCTTTTAGCTTGGAAGAGCCGAGAACTCAAGCGCGCAGGCGCACAACCCACAGTGTGTATTCACAGAGGTCCACTCGAAGAACCTAACTTACAGGTAAGTAACCTCCTCTTCTTCTTCGTGGACTCTGTGAATCCACACTGTGGGTGACTAGCAAGCTGACTTACCGGTGGAGGGTAGTCATGGCGGTGTTGCAGTCAAGACAGCTTTCCCAAAGGCGGCCTGTCTCCGGGCCCGGACATCCAGCCTGTAATGTTGCCGCTCTGCAAATGTCTTCCAATGGTATTCCTTTGAGGAAGGCCATAGAGGAGGACACCGTTCTGGTAGAATGAGCACAGGGAGTGACCGGAAGGGGGACCCATGCTTTGTCATATGCCATCTTGATTGTGGTGATGTTCCAGCGAGAAATGGATTGAGGTGATACTTGATGTCCTCTTGATGGTTCAGAGGATCTAATGAAAAGTTTGTGTGTTTTTCTTATAGGGGCTGTTCTGGAGGTGTAGAAGAGGAGAGCCCGCTTAACATCCAGAGAGTGCAGCTTTCTTTCCAGGGAGTACTAGGGTTCGGGAAGAAGGTAGGGAGCACCAGCGGTTGGGAAACATGAAAGGGGGACACCACCTTTGGTAAAAAGGAGATGTCAGTATGCAGCTCAACTCTGTCGTGATGAAACTTGAGGAAAGGAGGATCCATTCTTAGTGCTGCCAGTTCTGACGCTCATCTGGCAGACGTCACTGCTACCAGGAAGGCGGTTTTCAAGGTGAGTAGATACAAAGGTGAAGTGGCCATGGGCTCAAACTGGGGCTTAGTTAGGCAGTCAGGTACCAGGGAGAGCGACCATTGAGGTGTAGGACCCTGAATTCGGGGGCATACGTTTGCCAGGCCCCGTAGGAATCTCTTGAGTCTCGGGTGCCGAAAGAGGGTCGCAGCCTCGGACTCTGGGGGTTGATGCGTGACAATCGCTGCTGTATAGACCCTCAGGGTGGAGATGGAGAGTCCTCTGTTAAATAGCAAGAGAAGGAAATCCAACAGCACATGTACGGTTGTAGGCCGATAGGGTTGTGCATGAGTATTGGCGAACCGTACAAAGGAAGTCCATTTATAGGAATATAAAGTAGTAGTTGAGTGTTTTCTGGAGTTGTTGATAACATCCTCTATGGTGAGGAGATGTACCACGCTGTGAGGTGTAGGGTGGATAGGTCGGGGTGTCGTACTTGACCTTGGTTCTGTGTCAGGAGGTCTGGATGTGGTGGTAGATGGGAGTAGTCTAGAGCCATCGTTTGAAGGGCCGGAAACCACTGTTGTCTCGGCCACCACGGGATTAGTAGAATCACTTGGGCTCTCATATATCTGATCTTGACCAGGGTCCTCTGTATGAGTGGTATTGGTGGAAATGCATACAGCAGGTCCGCTGCCCATTTGGCTGAGAACGCATCGCCTTGGGAGTGGTAGCCTATTCCCGCCCTGGAGCAATAGCGGTTGCACTTTGTGTTGGTTCGGGTCGCAAAGAGATCCATGCACGGGGTGCCCCAACGATCGCAAAGCTGTTGGAAGACTACGTCCGAGAGGGTCCACTCGTGATTGTTGTGTCTCAGGCGACTCAATTTGTCTGCAGCAACATTGTCCTCCGAGGATATGTGAAGGGCTACTGGGTAAATATCCCTGCGGATGCACCAGAGCCAGAGCTTGATGGTCAAGCTGAGCAGTGAACGTGAGTGAGTGCCCCCTTGTTTGTTTAGGTAGTAAAGAGCTGTCGTGTTGTCTGTTATGACTTGGACCATCTTGTGAGAAAGGAGGAGTTCGAAGGATTTGAGGGCCTTGAAGATAGCAAGGAGCTCTAGGTAATTGATATGATGGGTTTTCTCAATGGTGGACCACTTGTGGTGGATGGAGAGGCGTTTGCAGGTGGCTCCCCACCCCGTCTTGCTGGCATCTGTTGAGATTTGTATAGAGGGATAACGCTTGCTGAAAGGGTATGCCTACTGCAACATTGCGGTGAGACCTCCACCATCGTAGTTGAGGTGTGACGGAGGCCAAGAGAAGATGCTGGGCTTGGCAGATGGCTGTAGTGGAGGCCATGAGGCCTAGAAGATGCTGGGCCTGGAGCGTCAAGACGTGGGCGTGAGGGTGAAATGGGTGCAGTGCTGCTCTGATCTTTTTCGAGCGGTCTGGTACCAGGAAGGCCTTTGCTCGTTGAGTGTCCAGGAGTGCTCCTATATAATGCACTGAATGGGAAGGGGAGAGCACAGATTTCTTGTCGTTGAGCTGGAGTCCCAATGATTTGAGGAGCTGAATGGTAAGATCTCGATCCATCATTGCCTTTTGTCTTGTAGGAGCCACCAGCAGCCAGTAGTCCAGATACGGGAAAACCTGGACACCTTGGAGTCTGAGGAACGCTGCTACTGGAGCTAGGCACTTTGTGAACACCCTCGGGGCTGATGAGAGACCGAAGGGCAGTGCCTTGAACTGGTAAGTGGTGTCTCCGATCTTGAAGCGGAGGTACTTCCGATCTTGTGGGGCTATGGAGATGTGAAAATAAACGTCCTGCAGATCCAGGACAATGAACCAGTCTCCTCGCTATAGCATGGGAATGATGGAATCGAGAGTGGACATGCGGAACTTCTTTTTTCTTATTAAGGTGTTGAGCTTTCACAAGTCCAGAATGGGTCTTAGGCCTCTGTCTTTTTTGGGTATCGTGAAGTACTGAGAGTAGAACCCTAACGGATCTCCTAATGGCACTCGCTCTATAGCATCTTTTTGCAATAGAGTGGAGACTTCCTCTTTTAGAACGGTAGAGGATGGTGTAACGATGATGTTTCCTAGTGGAGGTCGGTGATGGAATTTATTCGATAACTACTCTCGATAATTGATAATACCCAGGCATCTGTCGTTGTCTTTTGCCAGGCTAGTGAGAAGGGTCTGAGTCTGATGTTGTGAGACAAGTCGATGGGGTCAGGGCAACTGCTTTGGTTTCCTGTCATACCTCCTGGCCGGTTGTTGAGGACGTGGTCTGGAGTGTTGTGCGTGCATTGGTAATTGGAGTGGTGGTATGATTGCTTATACCTCCCTTGTGGTCTCTGGTGGGAAGGAGTATACTGTCTTCTCCATGAGGAAGGGGGTGGTCTGTAGGAGAACTGAGATGAGGTTCCTTGGTAGGTGTAGGATTTGGCGTCTTTCCTCATTTTTTGAATGTTGTCGAGAGAGGCGTCTGTGGATGTTGCGAAGAGGCCCTCTCCATCAAAGGGGGAATCCTCAATACGATTCCTGGCGTCATCCGTGATGTTGGAGGTACGCAGCCAGGTATGTCTGTGGAGATGGATCGCAGTTGTCAACTGCTTAGAGACTGCATCCGTTAGATGAAATCTGACTCCTCTGTCAGGGGGCGATCCATGGTTGCTGGAGAGTCTGGTGAGTGCGGTTGTTGCTGTTGTGTGGCATCAGGTTGGAGGGACCCTTCTGTGGGCTCTAGCTGAGGTTGCTGGAGGGAAGATGCGGTGTTCTCCGTAGACACCAGGGGGCGCGATGTGGCTGTTTTGTGCTTCGGCTGTCAGCGTCGTTTAGGTGGCGGGAATGGGGATGAAGAATCAGCTGAAGAAGAGCTGGTATCAGACGAAGATGACACGACATGAAAGTACCGGTGGTGCTTTTTGGAGCGCTTGTCCTTACGACACCTGGGGGGGGGGACCCGAGGAGGAAGAGGATTGATGGCGCCTATGCTTCTTGGCATGACAATGGCGTGACCTCCGACGTCGAGGGGAGGACGAAGCTGAAGAGGAAGAGTGTGGGCTTTGTGCATGCACTCTCTTTCTTCCACGGCGCGGGGATGCACTAACATGCTTCTCCCCTGTACGGTGTCTGGGAGCGGGATGGCATCGCTCCTGAGTGACCTGTTGGGGTCTATTAGGCTTTTCAGATGCCTGGCGCCTAGGGGTGGGTGGACTTTGCCCGTCGATGTCGTGGAGCTGAGGAGCTGACGTCATAGAGGCAGCCTGGAGAGAGTGAAGGTGCCCAAGAGGGCTGTAGCTCACGGTGGTCATGTCTGATTCCAGGGCCAACTGGCCCGGCTCAAGCCCGTTAACATTGAAGGGCTATGAGGGGGTTCGCGGGTAGAGATGGTCGCAGAAACGGGTCTACCCAGGCATCATAGTAGTCGATTGTGCCGAGCCAGCAACCCCCTCGACGCCATGTGGGTCAGCCAGAGTGAGCACTGGCGAGGTAGACGTTATAGGCGCCGCACGGTGTGTATGTGAGCCCGCGGCATCGCGAGGGTGGTTTTCCGGCGGCGCCAAGATAGATGTCGCCTTTTTCTTCTTTTTCTTGTCTATAGATTTTAATGAGGACTTAGACTTAGATGAAGTGGATGGCATCGTGGCTTCTGACTGAACAGGATTGTCCATTAGTTTCAGGGACTTTTCCCACAAGTAAGCCTTAGGGCACCCCAGACGATGTTTCAGTGCCGGTTTTGTTAATTTTCTGCACTGTGGACAAGATGTAGTCTGGTGGGCTTCGCCCAGACAGTACAAACACAGTGAATGTCTGTCCTTTATAGGAATTTTGTTCGGGCAAGCCTCACACATTTTAAACAGCGCCACTGATGCCATAAACTGTGGGAAGTCCCGCGGTAACGGGGGCCTCCCCCCCAAGAGAGGGGGGGGAGCCGCGGTAGTAAATTAAAAATAGAACAAAGGAAAACTTAAAACTCTAAAGAAGGGGGAGGGGGACTGTGGAATAACTAAAGCTCTAAAGTAAAAAAAGAGTAAAAGTCACTTTCCTTTTCAAACGCAGGAGCTAGGAAGAGAGTGTCCGACTCAGCGGCGGCAAAAAAGTAACTGAGCGGCAGAGCGGGAAACGGGTGAGCATGCGCAGTACAGGGGGAGGGACTTTTGGTCTTTTAGCTTGGAAGAGCCGAGAACTCAAGCGCGCAGGCGCACAACCCACAGTGTGGATTCACAGAGTCCACGAAGAAGAACAATACCTATTAAGCCAAACCATTTAGAGATAATGGACATTCCTGCTTCCAGAGATCCAGGCACAAGGGCCAGTGTGCAGGCACATGTAGATACCCGGATCTATTTCCTGCACGTGAATGCAGACCGACTGAATCATCTCCTAATTATTTAAGCAGTTCTTCCCCTGTTTTACTGAACACCCCATCTCCAGACCAAACAACCCAACATCTTCAATTCCCAGTGACCCAATTGCCCGTTCAAAGAGAGGTGAGAAAATGTATGGGAGAAAAATGCAACATGCTTTCCATTCCTTTATACAGCAGTTTCGGACTCATCTTCCTTACAATACGTATTAATAGAGCTGCAACTTGGAAGTTACTTCTTCCAGCTCTAGTGGTTCAGGACACGACAGTTTGCATTCTTCTTTTGTTACTTCTAGGAGCAGAAGTACCCATGATTTGGCTCCTTGCTCCCTTATTTTTTGCCCTCATCCAGGAACAGGCAAGTCTGGGGTGCCAGGGAAACAAAGCACCCATCCCCGCTGCCATGCTTTCCCATACAACCCAGCTTCCAAACTCAATCCTCATGGCCCTTTGAAAACCTTCCTCCAATGTGTCTCATATTAACTGACCTTACATTCTAAGTAAATGCGCAAAGGATACATTTCCATTTATAAGGAAGCCCATTCCCCGACTGCAGCACACCCAAAGGCAATAACAAAACCAGGGAGCAGCTCCGGAAGGTGGTGTCTGTGTGTGTCTGTGTGTGTCTGTGTGTGTCTGTGTGTGCGTGCGCGCACAGAAAGGATTTATGATGAAAAGAAGTGGATGAAGAATATGGGAGGGGTGGTGATTAAGGATGTAAAATTGGCGAGTCACATTTGATTGCCATTTGCTTTGGAACAACACACACACACACACACACACACACACACACACACACACACACACACACACACACACACACAAAGCAACACTTCCCAAAGTTTTCATGAGATCATTCTTTTCATTTATTTGTTTGTTTTATTGTTGATTATTCCCCCCCCGCCCCGCCTTTGTCCTTGGAAAAAGACCCAAGGTGGCTTACAGTAATGAGGGACAATATCCAGTCCAGTACAATTAAGACATATTCATGTTTGAGAACAGGGAACAGAAGGGTATCTTACAGCATTAAAAGGCAACATTAAAGCTACAAGAGAACATGAGCAGTCAGAGAGAAGACTACATATTCCATGTAATCATGTACGGTAGACCAGGACTGCACAACAGATGGACCGCGGGCTAACGGTAGCCCGCGAAGGGTTCAAAAGTAGCCCACCGGTCATCAATAAAAAAGTGAGGGGATAAGTTTTCCACCGCTCCCTCCCCCATCCCAAGGACCACCACTGCCCCAGCAAATTTCTGGGTCTGCCAGCCCAGTGTCTCAGCCACATGGGGGCAGTTCAAGGGTGCATGGAAATCTGTTTCCTCCAGAATGGATTAATTGGTTTTCAATGCATTCCTATGGGAAACCGCTGCTCTATTTACAAAAGTTTTTACTTATGAGCAAGTGCTTGGAACAGATAAAATTTGTAAGTAGAGGCACTTTGGGCCAGAAAAAGTAGACCTCGGCCTGTTCAAAGTTGAAAAGCCCTGCGGTAGACCATCTAAAAGTTATGAGGAATGGAAACTAATATTGAAAACATCTTCTAATCTAGTCTGTCACGGTAATCCAAGAAAGTGGAACCCTACAGCTTCAAAGGAAAGGCTCTGATGGGCCAAGGGAGGAGGTGGCAGACCACTTGTTGGCTCCTTGTTTGAAGAGATGGCACACACATTCTAAGAGGCCACTTGATGCTACTTGAGGGGTCATTTCAGCCCATGTCTCCCAAAAGCTACTCAAGACTGCTTACCTGGCATGTACTACAACCACCATGCCAAAAACTTTTGAAACTGTCTGAGGAAGATGGGACACATGTTACCACCAAAAGCTTACCATCTGCTTGATTTTTCCAATAGTATAATAAAAGTATTGCCCGATTCTGCATTTATATTTTTTCTTTGGAGATCATGTGACCTATTTTTGATTCCCCTCCTCCTTTGGAAAAAAAAACCCTTGTGACACTCAAAAGGACAAACCTTATGTCTCTTGAGGTTTTGTGGACTAGGGCCCATTTCATTAGACACATGGATTGCTGCCTCAGTTGTTACACAGATTTAGGTGGAAGGGTGTAATTAGCTTAATGAGCAGGAACAAAATGTAGATGCATAAACATGGGTCATTATCTTAACTTTCCTCATTAACAAACTGTACCTGAGTGGTGGTACAAACATCCTAGGATGGATCAGGTGATGATCATACTTATTGTGATGAACAGTCAAACAGGTCATACTTGGTTAATTTCTGGTTATTTCCTCACATAATATTTAATATTGTTTAAATCTGTGAGTTGCATGGAATCTGAGGTTGATAGCTACATGCACACAGCCTGCACCTTATCTACATGTAGTTTAATGGCTATAGGGATCTGTAAGCAAAATCATTAGGATGAAGGAACCATGCTGTTCGTTATTATACCTTGCAATCATATGGAATCATAACTGTATGGATTTGAACTGAAGGAGTGGGTTCAGTCAGTAGATTCAAAACAAAAAGCCAGCCCAGCCCACAAATATACCATGCAGCCTACACTCCCTAGACTTCCATGATCACAAATGGCTAAAGGATATTCTAGAACAAGGGCTTTTAAACAAGAAAAGTAACTTGAATGTGAATTTCTCCCCTTTCAAAGCAATCAGTTGAGATGAATAGGCTGTTTGCTGTAACTGTAGTTTGTTGAATTGTCACCTGTTTGCCTCTACAGAGTCACATTTGTAATGTTTTAGAGCAGTGATTCCCAACCTTGGGTGCAACCAGATGTTCTTGAACTTCACCTCCCAGAAGCCTTCATTACCAGCTGTGCTGGCCAGAGTTTCTGGGAATTGCAGTCCAAGAACACCTGGCCTATACAAGGTTGGGGACCCCTGCTCTAGAGCACTGCCCTCACTCCTCTATTGCCTTTTTTCACCGTTCCACTTCTTCCACTCCTGAGGACCAAACCAATGGTGTGATAGACTTTGGGCAAGTGAGTGGACGGTCTGAGTTTGCAAATGATGACTTGAAGAAATACATTTATGGGTAAGGTACTGTATCTGGTAACAGGCAACTAACCTTTCCCCCAACTTTTTTGTGTGATCTCTATGAATCACTCAAATGGACAACCAATTACCTCACTTACCAGTAGAGGGACATCATACCAATAGGGATGGCAGACTGGCATGTCCATAGAAGGCATCTCCCCACAGCCGTGAACACCCAGTGAGCAAGGGAAATAACGTGGCTGTAGATATCTGGCAAGACAGGCTCTCTTACGAACACAGTGCCAGGAAGGTGATATCTTGGTTTAAGGGCTGCACCCGTTGGCAGGAATAGGAAAATGGGATTACTGACAGGCAAGACAAGTACCATGGACCCCCATACAGTATAACAAATGGTTTGTATAACATAAAATCTGTACAACATAAAAAAATCCCGGAGATAGGGGAAATTTGCTTAACAGAATCGTCTATGGGGCAAATCTGTACAACATAAAAATGGTCATGATTAGGGATTACTCTGTTTTCAATGCATTCCTATGGGAAATTTGTATAAAGGAAAATTTGCTTAACAGAATTTCATTTGGAACAAATTAATTCCTGTATATAAGTTGCCACTGCATTAGCAATAACCCATTTTGGGAACTCTGGGTAGATAAAATATTGCCCTTCTTAGGTTCATTGCATAATACACAGATTGTGTGAGTTTTGAAAGGATGATTCTGAATGAGATAAAAGGCTAGATGAAAATGGACATCTACAATGTGAAGAGAAGCTAAGGATGTGTGGAGGTAAATGCAAAGATGACAGAAAGCACAGTGTCCTCAATCACATGGAACTGAAAGACCACTACAGGAAGAAAAGAAGCATCAAGTCATATATCAACTTCATCTCGATGGAATATTAGGGAATGTGGGTCAGACTGCAAGGCACAGAGCTAGCTGGCATTGTGAGTGGAACCAAAAGGCTACGTTGAATGGAAGGAGCTCCAGATCCCCAACAGTGGCATTGGTTCAAAGGGTAGAGACATGAGTCAAGGACAATCCATGGAATGCAAAGGCAAGAACAATGTATAGAGACTGCAAAGGGAATGAGTAACATTTTTGGAAAATACACAGGAGGTTTGACTGTGGCCAGAAAGAGACTGGTAGGCAGTGAAAAACACATACATTATGCATAGGATTTCAAAGCTTCTTTCCATTTTCCACTTCATAGAGAACATACACAGGACAGCCATCGGTCAACATCCATGTGCTGCAAACATGGCAATGGTGATAATGAAAAATAACTTTGGCACATAGATGGATTTTTTTTTTTAAAAAATTCCCTTTTTATGGCAGTAATTGACATCTAATACTCCTTCCCATTTTCCTGCATATTATATGATCAGGCCGATTGTACTTTTAATTTTTTCTAGATTGCATCTTCATGTTTACAGAGGATGTGATAAGAGAAACTAGCACCATGCTTTCTTTATAGAGCAGTAATGAAATGCCACCACAACAGCATGTTGAAAAATTCTATTTGTATCTGGATTCGTATGCTAAGCTATCAAGGCGTGTTTATAAACAATGTCAACTGAATTTTATTCTGCCAACAAGGGGCCCAAATGTTAATGTGTTCAAAACATGTTCGTCCAACTGAGGAAATTTTGTTTGTTTTTCAAAAGCAATCAGGGAAGATTTCCATAAAATGAGAAACATTTACTACTGTTAGGACAATCCAATTCCACTCAACAAACAGTGGAGCTCTTAGTCATTCTCAATCATCCATCCAATTGTTTCTCCTCTGTTTCTAGAAAGGACAGTTATTTGATTTGCTTTCAACCCCAGCCTCAGTACAATATGTAAAACTTAGATTGGATCTCTTGGGATATACAAAGGATATATACACACCTGTGATTCAGTGGACCTTTGACAATACGTTTGCTATTCGTTGCTAGTGTACTTGAAAGAGAAACACCTGGCATAGTACCAATTCGCCTGGAATTTGACTGAAAGCCTGAAATCTGGTAGTTTCGATTTCAGTATTAACTTAAAATGACAATGATTTATTTCACAGAAGAAACAAATCTTCATTGAAAAAGTCTCCCTCTGAGCCCCTAATGTATTGTCTAACCACTCTAAAGGAGAAAGCCTGGATTCTCACATTTTATACATTATTTATTGCTTAGCTTTACTTAAGCATAAGAACTATGTAGTGTGAAGAATACATTTGAGTTAAATGAAACACAACAGGCACAATCCAAATGTATCAATTGTGCTAGAACTGTATTGAAATAGGATTAAGTTTGGATTCAGTCTCTTTGTGTTGAAATGGTAAAATGACTAGTTGAGAAGTTGACATACAGTACAGTGCATCCTTGTATAACAAATGGCTTTTATAACATAAAATCTGTACAACACAAAAAAATTCCGGAGATAGGGGAAATTTGCGTAACAGAATTGCCTATGGTGCGAATCTGTACAACATAAAAATGGTCACAGGAAAACTTGCTTAACATAATTTCATTTGGAATGAATTAATTCCTTTATACAAGGTACCACTGTATTTCCAGAATAAAACAACCAACCTCTTTGCATTTTATTGGATAATTTAAGATGGTGGGTTTAAGATACAGTATCTTTTGTTTTAATGTAAAAATGATTAGTTCTATATGCAATGTGTAGGTTTTCTTTCTTAAGTGGACACTAATCAATTTAAAATTAATTGTTGCCCTTCAGAATTGACTGTTTCAAACAAGTTGCGTGGCCAGTCAATTTATTTTGTTACTTGAAACTGTCTTACGGATGAACAAGGATAATGGGCAACTGTCAGAAAACCATGCACTTTCTTCTACAATTAACTATTTTCATTAAAATTCAAGAAGCTTTGTTTGAGCCAAAAGAAACCTGTCACTTTTTCTAAGGAGAGAAGGATGGCTGGCTTCAAACCCTACAAAACCACGACAACGTCCCATCCTCTCTGCTGAGAGTTCATAGCAAGTAACTGTAGCAATCCATTGGCAATATAATTCTTCCCTATATTTAGCCTACTCAAAACAAACAAACAAAACAAAACCAACCAACCAACCAACCAACCAGCTTCAAATGCGCTTGCTGTTGCAACAAAACGATGATATTCCAGAAATGCGACAAGGTGCGAACCGGTTCAGACTGGAGTATTCTAAGTTGCTTGTCTTCTTCAAACAACATTCTGCTGTCTTTAAGACATAGGCCATAATTCCTTTGTTCAGTGTAATAAATTGCACTAGCGTAGGTCCGCTGGACTGATGGGAGATTTGGTGAGTCAAATACTCTGTACGTTCCATTGATCCAAACGGACCTACTCTAACTGCGACTCATCATGTTGACGCAAGTCATCGTTAGAGAAGGCCCATTTGAATCAATCAAACTGACAGAGGAGATGACTCAATCACCAGTTTTATTCAATGGGCCTACTCTAGTACAATTTACTATACTAAACAACAGGATTTGGGCCATTACAGATGTCACAGAGGAAACATGCACTTATATTTTGATTGTCAAAAGACATTCTCTTGGATACTTTTAAAAGCAAGAGGCGACCTTGAGCCTTTAAGCAATGGAAAGGTGCAGCAGGGGTGAAGGAATTAACCCAGTAATGGCAAGCCTGCATCTCTTTCACTCTTGTGTATTTAACGGAAAGCTGTCAAATGTTCTTTTTGAAATGGAATCCTCATCCATGCTACACTCTCAAACTTCACAGGACTTCGATGCCTCGTCCATTTTCAGAGCAAATCCTGATGTAGAGGGGAGGGCAAAAAGCCAACCTCATATGGATGTGATAAGATACAAGAACAGCATTATTACTATTTCTTTAGAAGCATACACGCTACTGTACAGATATGCTGGTTAACTGATAACTCATCTGGGGCACAATTACTTGAATGGGAAGTGACAATGAGAACATAACAAATGCTATATGGAAATTCATTGTTCCTAATGCTATTTGTAATATCTAAATTGATAAGCTTCTGAAGCTGATGATGAAAATGGTTATTGTTGAAAATCTTTCTTAGTGCAGAAAAGCAGATGACTCATGCTTTCTTTTTTAATGACAGGCTGTAGGATGTCACAACATTATGTTTGGTTTCATGGCTGATGCTAAGCACACATAGCCATGTGTCATTGTAAGGTTACAGATACGTGCTGTGGGCTATGTTCAATGTAAAGCTCGCGAAAGAAACCAGTTAAGAGGACATGTCCTGCTATTGTGAGCTGTGGGAACAACCAGCACAAGCGACACCTGATCCGTAATGAAATAGAAATGAGCTGTGGAAGATCTTGAACAAAGCCTCACAAAGAAAGCATTCAAGGCATGTGCCTGGGTAAAAACAATTCTTCCACAAGTTGACAGAAGATTTGCACTTGTTCTCTCTCTCTCTCTCTCTCTCTCTCTCTCTCTCTCACACACACACACACACACACACACACACACACACACACAGAGAGAGAGAGAGAGAGAGAGAGAGAGAGAGAGAGAGAGAGAGAGAGAGAGAGAGAGAGAGAGAGAGAGAGAGGGTATCCCTTCCAGTTCCACCATTCTAAGATTTCTAAGATGTCCCTCATGAATGTTGATGTTGGCAGAATTTATTCAGGATGGTCACATACACATGTAATTGTCAACATTCAGTGTCACATATAAGCACATTTCAAAATGTGACTGTACTTAAAATAAAATGTTAAAGTACTGATTGCTGTGGCCAATGTAGAAGAGAAGTTTTCCGATAACGTTACTGACAAGTAACATCGTCCCCCCACCCACCCTGGAAGGGCATATCATGGCTTCAACTACTGTAGCAGTGAAGAGCCACATTTCCCCTTTGGCCCACATCTGCAGACGCCGTCTACCAGCTACAGATAGGCAGCCCTCAGAATAATTTCCTAATTGGAATGACGAAATCCGGTTTACTCTCTGCCTTGCATTTAAAAATGTCACCTTTCAATGAATGTAGCGCTTCAGCCAATGCCAAAGCAATTTTTCAACGTTCCAACTTGAGCACCTGTAACAAGATGGTTAATATCTTTCCCCCTTAAGCAACAGGAAAACCAAACATGTTCTGTTCGTAGTGCGAGCAGGTGCAATGCGTGGTGTGCTCTGTCTACAGGAGACGTCCGGGGTGGTGGTGGAGGGGGAGGCACAGAAAGAACTAATGTCATAGAACCACAAACGTACCAATCTGGAAACAACCCTAAGGATCATAAAGTCGAACTCTCAACAAAGCAGGAAACCTATAGCTAATGCATTCTTGTGTAAAAGTTCCCATGGCAAGAGAGCCAACTACCCTCAGAAAGTTCTGTTACTTTTGCTGAAGCCTCTCTTCTTCCAATTTGCATCCAGTGCTTTGGAGTCTACTTTCTGCAGCTGTGGAAAACAAACTTGCTCCATATTATGGGTGACAACCTTTCAAACATTTAAATAAGGCTACTCTATTATCCCTCATTAGGGGGTGTGGTGGCTTAGTGCTAGAGTGCTGAAACTGCTGGCTGCAAAGTCAGCAGCTCAGCAGTTTGCATCCCGGGTGCCACACAGCGGATCGAGCTCCCACTGCCAACCCCAGCTCCTGCCAACCTAGCCGTTTGAAAGCATGTAAATGCAAGTAGATAAATAGGTACTGCCGTAAAAAGCGGGAAAGTGAAACAGTGTTCCATGTACAGAAGTGTGTTTAGCCATACTCTTGCACAACACTGGCTCCTTGGCTTGAAAACGGAGATAAGCACTGGCCCTAGAGTCGGACACAACTAGCACGCATGTGCGGCGGGGGGGGGAACCTTTACCTTTACCTTGTTATCCTTCAGACTTCTCTTTTCTAGGATAAACATAGGATACTTGAAAGAGTGTCTATCTTGAGATGTAGACCACAATGGTCATGATATTAGTTCAGCCCTGCCATGCCAATAAGCAGTGCATTCTCATGGGATTTCTTTATCCATCTCCAAATTGTACACATATTGTAATAAAAATGAAGAAATGTCTCTGCAACAGTAAGATGCCTTATTTCCTACACCTTCCCCATCACTATAATTTTAGTTCCTTTCCATAAGCAAACAATAGGACAGTATTATATCTTATAAATGAGAAGTTATTTTCACAAGCTTTCCATTGTTCTTCTTTGGCAAGACTGTCACTTAAGGGTCAAACCAGAGCAAACTCAAGTAGACCTGAGGGAAATAGGTAACATCCAAATACAGGTCAACCACTCCTCTGGAGAGCTGAATAACAAAGTAGCATGGAATCCATACCACACTTTTAATAGGAAAAGATTGATCTCAACTAGGTTGCACTGTATTTTGAGTTAAAGCACTCATCTGACCATGAAGCAACTGTTGTTTTCTACTTGGGAACAAGTTATCATTTTTATAGTGTCAAAGGTAGCAAAGCTGGGAACTGTGTTGGCTTCCATTAAGTTAGACTACTCCTAGCTCAGTAATGTCTGAAGCTCTTAGATGAATACAGGAATACAGCCAGCACCCTTGTTAGAGCTGGAACTTCTTTAAGTATTGAAATACATTCTGTTTATCCCAGCATGACCTTTGCTGACCTCCTGTGTCTTCCAATTTAGCTTCTTCTGCTTTGATGATTAGTCATTGGGAGGTAAACACCAGCTTCTTTTGCAAGGCTGACCACTCAGTCACACAGCTTTGAAGAAGGTTTCCCACTTGAAGCGCTAACTTGCTCTCGGCTTCCAACTGTGGACTCAACATCTCATGAAATTTGGCCCTGGCTGGCAGCAGCTTTCAGGGTTTCAGCCAGGGATATTCTGATGCTCCAGTTGAAGATGCCAGATATTGCAAGCAAAGCTGCAATAGTTGCACTCCTTATTAAAAGCATAGGAAACATCTCTCTCTCTCTCTCTCTCTCTTTCTCTCTCTCTTGTGATATGTGATCTGAGCAGGGGAACATTTCATCCTCTACTGAATCTTGCCAATAGCAGATGTGGTGTCACTTTCTCACACCAGGGCCACTGGTGTTGATGCACACACACACACACACACACACACACACACACACACACACACACACACACACACACAGAGAGAGAGAGAGAGAGAGAGAGAGAGAGAGAGAGAGAGAGAGAGAGAGAGAGAGAGCTTCTCATGCCCTCTAGTGCCTCCTTGACAGGGATTGGATTCAGTATATGCACACATGCTATTGACACGTATGATAAAAATAAGCTAACCGTGATGCCACATCTGACTCCTTCAAGCTAAGACAGAGTGAATGAATGAAAACAATCTAATGTTACCAGCCATTAGAAATATGTTCTGAGTGCAACCCTATTATTTCTTTAAACACTTACCAGTGAAAGAAATCAGTTAAGAGGACATGTCCTGCTACGGCGCAGTGGTTAAATGCCTGCACTGCAGGTAAAACTGTGCTCACAACCTGGGTTCAATCCCAGGTAGTAGGCTCAAGGTTGACTCAGCCTTCCATCCTTCCAAGGTCGGTAAAATGAGTACCCAGCTTGCTGGGGGCAGGGGCAATGTGTAGCCTGCATATTGTAATTAAAACTATAAACCGCCCAGAGACTACTTGAAGTGGTATGGGGCGGTATATAAGCAGAACACTTTGATGTAAACAACACTCTCTCAAAGTAAAAGGCAATGAAGGGAAACAGATGTAATTATTGCGCAGAAGAGCTTGGGTACCATCACTGTTGCTAAAGGCAGCTCTTCCACACCATCTTAACCATTCTGTTATCCCCGTGAAGTTACTTGGCAGGTAAACGGAAAGGTTGACTTGTTAAACCTCCTCCAATACGAAAATAACAATCCTGTGCTGAGGCATCCTTAACCATTGGAACAGTTACAATCTTTGTCAATGGCACTGACATCTGTTTCTAAACAGTATCAGTGTTTCCTTGACAACAGAAACCAGGCACACCATGCCAGCTGTAAACAAATTTGTAACATAAGTTAGTAACAAAAAAAAAACTTGTGCAAGATTTTGAAAAGAAAGAAAGAAAAAGAAGCATTGGTAATAAAAAAAGTATTGTTCACTTGATGTCAACCTATGGTGTAGTATAGTGGGAAAAAGTGATGGACCACAACTCAAGAGACCTGTTCAAATGCAGCATTTTAAAATCCCTCCTTGGATATGGAAACTCATTGGTGACTGCAGGTAGGAGGAGGAAGGTAAAACTGGTAAAATTGCTCCTTAAATATCTCACCTTGAAAACCCTATTAAGGTTGAATGTGGTTTGACAACATCAACAGTTATAAGAATTCATTACACGTTGCACTTTGAGTTGAATTTGGGGAAACCCACTTGCAACGTTCATTGCGTTGTGCTCTTTCAATTGCTTTTGTTTGATCTGTTCACTGCAAACAACAGGAAGTCTTTACATTTTGACAATAAACCTAATTTGCATGGGGTTTGAATAATTTTGATTACATCTGCAGCTATCCATTATCTACTTAGGTAAGAGGAGAGCCAGGCCCTGTGTGCTGCACAGTCCAAGGAGGCCCCCAGGTGAATAGAATGACAATAGTGTCTGAGTATACTCTTCCTGGAAAATCCTGAAACACATTGCGATATGTCAGGTTTGACTTGGAGGCTCATGAGGATTATAATTAAGAACTATAAATATTGAGTCAGAAAGTTCCCTATTGCATGAGGCTACAAGTTTCATCATTAACATCAGTGCTCTTCGCACAGTGTATGCCCATGAAATCAATTTTATGCTGATAATTTGCTTAGAAGACACAGTGCAACTGTACTGTGATTCTGTATTTCAAGAATAAATAATAGCCCTGGAAAACCTGTATTTCAAGTATCTGTTATTTTTGATCTTTACGTGGAAAAACAACCCATGCTTCCAAAGACCCTGGGTTTTTTTTTTTTTTTGGAACAAACTGAACATTTGTAAAACATCTCATTATTCAGGCAACACTTGTATGCTGTCGCAATGGACACAGTAATACGATAAATGTATGGCATCAAGTCAATTCTTGCTTATGACAATCTGTGTCAAGGTTTACCAGGAAGAGAATACTGACAATTTAAATGTATTTAAAGCCTCGTGGCACCCTGGTTAAACAGCTGTACTGCAGCCATAACTGTGCTCACAACCTGGAGTTCAATCCCAGGTAGCCGGTTCAAGGTTCACTCAGCCTTCCATCCTTCCAAGGTTGCTAAAATGAGTACCCAGCTCCCTGGGGGTGGATAGGCAATGTGTCACCAGCAAACTTAAATGGTTAAGCGCCCAGAGAGTGCTTTAAGTACTACAGGGCAGTACATAAGCAGAACACTTTGTTTTAAAAGAAGCAAGGGGGAGTCAAGTCACAGGATTTGCTGTCAAGTCAGACTTAAGCCACACTTGTTTACCCTCCCCAATGACTTGGACTTGACTCATGACTCAGAACCCACCCACTGCCTCCCTTTCACCCCTAAGATAAAAAATGTTAGTTTTTAATAGGGACTTGGACTTGGTACCAAAGACTCATGAATTGCCAACATTGCTATTTAAAAGTCAAACATTCCTTTTTCTGCATGCACCATGTGTGATGCTCCAGGGAAAAACTCAGAGTGGGAGAAGAAGACAGTGCCTATCTTTTACGGGGGGTGGGGGATGTCTCTTCAGCATCAACCCCTCCCTTCTATGCTTCTTCCTGAAAGGTGAAGCACAATTACCTGTGCAGGCTGAGTGAGCATCATATCTGCACCCTGGTAAGGAAAGACTCCAGATGTCCATGTGGGGCTGAGGTGCTGGGTCATGGCCAGAACAGAAGTTCCCAAAACCATGGAGACAAATATGAAAACTGTACTTCAACCTAAGCAGCATTTGGATATTTGAGGAATTTTGGAGTACATCATCATCATCATCATCATCATCATCATCATCATCATCATCATCATCATCATCATCATCATCATCATCATCATCATGAAACTGTTCTCTCAAAAACTTGGGTGTTGGTTGAGGAATAGTTACTGGAAAAGGCACTTACTAATGGCGAAGCATTTCCAAGCCAGAATTAAATCCTTTCAAAAATAATCGTATTTTAGAAGTGGGAAGGGCCAGAATTTGCAATGGTATGTTGTCATCTGGGAAGGATTTGTTACTATTATGATTAAAACATTTAAACACTGAAAGATTAGCACAAGTTAAAGTGAAAAAAAAATAGGGGAGGAATGCTAGTTTATTGGCCGGAAGATGGGCACAGAGAAGCTTATGTTGGAATGCGGTGTCACTGTTACACGCCATAAAGCTTTCAGTCACTCCCATTATGGAAGTCCAAAAAAGAAAGAAAAATCAACTATCACTTTCCGAGAGACATTCTTTCCCCTTTCCCTTTCGAAATTACATGTTGGAATATTATCCCCACCCCACCCCACCCCCCAGCCCCATTTCGTTGTAGCACACCCAGAGAATCGCTGCCTTTGTTTTTAAAGATGCCAGGAAAGGGGACGTTGGCAAACAGCTGCATGCACTGTTCTAGCAGAATCTTTCTTTTGAACTTTAAGTCCCTTTGGTTGCATCAAGGGGGAAAAGTGCACAATATACATTTACAAAGAAGGATATTTAGGGTTGCACAATTTTCGGTTAATGCCAAGGGAATTAGTATGCCTTGGGTTATAGACTACCGATTGAGGGCAGGTATTCTTAAGGGCAGACCCTTACAACTCTTTAAATCAACTAAGCCCAGTGTCATGTGGAAACAATCGCAATGTTAGTCAAGATGAGATAATACCTTTCTGAGCCTTCTCATTGTTGTTGTTGTTGTTGTTGTGTCGTTACAGTTGTGACCGACTCTTCGTGACCCCATGTCCATGGAGTTTTCTTGGCAGGAATACTGGAGTGGCCTGCCCGTTTCTACTCCAGGTGCCTACAGCACCTGGTATTCCTTGGTGGTTGCCTTCTCATTATACTCTTTCCCATGTGTAATTCGAACTTGGCATGGCTGGCTTGTGAGTGGAGCAGAGGAGGTGTTCTGAAGAGCAGGATTGAGGTCCCACTAATCAGACCATGAGCTGCCACTCTGAAAGAATGTGAAAGACACTTTCACGTGTACAAAACATCTGGAGTGCCAAAGGTTTGCCAGCACTGCCTTAGGGTGATGTTCCTGGCTGTGGGGAATGACTCTCATAGAGAAGGGGCCTCCTTGGATGTAGATCCCCTGCCAGTCCTATTCTGCTACTGATGACTTTCAAGACCCTTCCCATTCCCATCACCACTGGAACTATCAATCGTCTCCTGAAGATGTGACCATTCCTCTTTGAAATGGACAAAGAAGGCAAGGATGCATTAAAGCAAAACTTGTTTCATCGCAAAACCTGAGCAGACGGTTCTTGCCATTCCTTCCCTACCCTCATTTCCTTTCCCTCTCACCAAACTAAGGAATTATAAGAGGTATACTAATATCCCACTCACGTGAAAGAGAAATGTCACTTCATTCTACATGCCCTTAAAATATGCTGCATGAAAACATGCAGTGAAAAGTATTGCACGGTGCGATATGGTTGCAAACACAAACTTCAAACCGGTAGCTTGCTTATACAATATTCCAAGTTCATGGTTATGAGTTTCACCCACTCGGTCCTTCTTGGCGCAGTGGTTCAACTGCAGTATTTCAGCCAAAACTTGGCTCGTGACCAGGGTTCAATCCCAGGTAGCCAGCTGGAGGCTGACTCAGCCTTCCTTTCTTCTGAGGTCACTAAATGGGGTACCCAGCTTGCAGAGGGTGGGGGGCACAGCAGTGTGTAGCCTGACTGATTAAATTGGAAACTGCCCAGAGATTGATTTAAGTGCTATGGGATGGTAAAAGAGATGCATACTCTCCCCCCTTGGGAGGGTTCACGGCCAGTTCAAAATAGCCATGGCAGGGGTCATATAAAGTTGCACTCAGTAGACTTTTAATCTGGATGCACAACCGATCACTCTGTTCTGAGCTCTTTAACTACCTGACCCAATAAAAGCGAGTTTCTTGAATAGTTTTTCCTTGTCTTTTACAACAGCTTCTCTAGACCAACTTTCTTTTTATCTTGCATTGCCCTGTCTGTGTAAGCCCTTTCTGTTCTTCTACTTTACACAGAGGCCTGCAGAAAAGAGAAACCTGTCATTGTTCCTCCACAAACATTTTTCTTGCTGAGCTGAGCAGCGGAAATCTTCTCCAGCTTTGCTGGCAGAGACATCTTACTAATCGCTCTTATCTAAGAGCTTGATTTGGAGATTCCGTTATTATTGGGCAGAAAACATTTCTTATACCTGGCACGCTGACTACTACTACTACTACTACTACTACTACTACTACTACTACTACTACTACTACTACTACTACTACTACTACTACTACTAATAATAATAATAATAATAATAATAATAATAATAATAATAATAATAATACCTTTATTGTCAATGTACAACATGTGCACAATGAAATTGGCTGAGTCTCCCTTGCCCACCCCCACCACCATCCCACCACCATCCCGCTAGCAACCACCCAGTCTTATTGCACCCTGTGTACTTGACACAGAATGCACCAGCCCACAGGTCAGTTCTAATTCCTAATAAGGAGTTCCTAATAAGGGAATGTCTTGATTGCTGACATACCTGTCTCAGCTCCTCTCAAATCCATCTGTCCTGGAGTTCATTTCAAGAAGAAACTCTCAGAAAGCTACAGAGCATACTAAAATGTAAGCGAAAAGCCACTTTAAATATAATGGTCTGGAAAAAGGTGCACCTGTACATCTTCAAATACTAAATCACATGACTACTCAGAAGTAAGCCCCATTGATTTTAATACAAACCTTTGTAAGGCAAGTGTATATAGTACACTTTACAATCAATGTGGTGCATTTGTTACTCGTGGCACAGTGTTCAAATGCCTGTACTGCAGGTAAAACTCTGCTCACGACCTGGGGTTCAATCCCAGGTAGCAGACTCATGGTTGACTCAGCCTTCCATCCTTCCGAGGCCGGTAAAATGAGTACCCAGCTTGCTGGGGGGGGAATGTGTAGCCTGCATACTGTAATTAAAACTGTAAACCGCCCAGAGACTACTTGAAGTGGTATGGGGCGGTATGTAAGCAGGTCACTTTGTTAAAGGGGGAACAGGGCTAGGGTGATTCAACTTCCAATTCCAACTCAACAGGAAGTTCGCCTTAAATGGATCACTATTTCTTTCAACTGAGCCTGAGTTGCTGTAACAATAAAATGGCGGGTTGGAAGAATACTACACATGCCTGACGGAATGGTGGGATCGCAATCAGATACTTTGGGGGGGGGTACATGGCTTAGCAATACAACAAGAGAGAAGGATCTTAGAATTGTTTCAAAATCAGAAAGTTGAATATGAGCCAACAGTGGTTGGCAAATGCAATTTCCGGCTACACTAACAGAAGTCTAGTCTCGAAATCCTGTGAGGTACTAGTCTCGCTCTATTCGGCACAAATTAGGCCTCATGAAGAGCACTCTGTCCAGTCCTTTAAGAAGGGATGCCAACAAACTGTACCAAGTTCAGAGAAGGGCAATAAGGGTGATCAGGGGGCTAGAAATCATGCCCCATGAGGGAAGATGGAAAGACTGAAAGAATTGGGCCTGTTAAGACTTGAGAAAAAGAAGACTGAGGGAAGATAGGATTGCGCTTTTCAAATATTTGAAAGATAATCATACCGAGGAGGGGGCAGGATCTGTTCTTGGCAAGAATACTGGAGTGGTTTTCCAGTTCCTACTCCAAGCACCTACAGCACCTGGTATTCCTTGGTGGTCGCCCATCCAAACCCTCCATGGCTTGGGTCCTGAATACCTGTCGGAGCGTATCTCCCAGAGGTCATATGAGGCCAGACCCACTCGGATGTCGCAGGCGCGCTCACTCAGGGTGCCCACTCCCAGGGTGAGCGCGGAGGTCAGCCACGCGCAACTGCGCCTTCTCTGTTGTGGGCCCTGCACTATGGAACCACCTTCTGAGTGAGCTGCGCCTTGCATCGTCCCTGCCCGCCTTCAGAAAGGTTTTAAAAACTTTGCTTTTCAAGGAGGCATATGGTGACCTAATTTAATTTAATTTAATTTAATTTAATTTAATTTAATTTAATTTTTTTAGTTGTTGTTGTTGTTGTTGTTGTTGTTGTTGTTGTTGTTGTTGTTGTCTGTTGTTGCCCACTGACCCATCTTGCTGTATTGTTTTGTACCACTTTGAATTGTTTTTTAATCTTGTAAACTGCCCAGAGTTTCATATTGGAAGATGGGCGGTATAAATAAATAAATAAATAAATACTAGCCATTATTAGCCTATTTCGTTGTATGTTTATTTGTTTGATGTTGTAAACCGCCCAGAGTTCCTCTGGAAGTTGGGCGGTATAATAAATAAATAAATAAATAAATAAATAAATAAATAAATAAATAAATAATCCCAGAGTACAGGACATTTAAAAATAGGCTCAAACTACCAGAAACAAGATTTAGCCTGAATATCAGGAACAATGTCTTAACTCTTACAGGAGTACGACAATGGAACCGATTGCCTTGGGAGGTGGGGAGTGCTCTAACACTGGAAGTATCCGAGAGAGAAAACTGGACCACCTTCTCCCAGATCTGCTTTGATTTGGACCCCTGCATTGACCAGTGGGTTGGACGCATTGGTTCTATAGGCCCCCTTCAAAACTCAACTATTCTATGATTCTGTAAAGAAATATGAAGCATTCCTTTTATTAAATATATAGGTTTATTTATTGTGAAGATCAGATTCATGGCCAGCACAGCATTCTCTTCCAGCCATTGAATATATAAAAATCAGCAGGAAAATAAAATAAATAAAAAGTTGGGTATAGGGCTGGATAACAGAACATGAAAACAATGCTAAACTGACAAATAATCCAGATAAGACTGCACAGGGGGAGGACAATTCATTTACCAGCAAAGCTGTTATAATCCCATTCATGTCAATAGTACTGAACACCAGTGGTTGCTAAATTAAGTTGCTCCACAAATTCTATTTACTATTCCTTTTACAAGTCATTTGGATTCTAATCCTTCATTTCCTCTCCAGTGTAATGTTGCACTTGGACCACTGCAGAGGAATAACACACTTTTGCTTTTATGTCCTATTTTTGTATGTTTTGCTATTTTAATGCCATGTAACTTCCTTAAAAAAAGGTGTTTTAAGTGGGTTTTAAGAAATTTCTCACTCTGCATAAGTTTGAAAAGAAAGCAGATGAATCACAAGCAAGGTTCTATTAAAATGAATTTGGGGGTTTGAAACATCTCCCCTTTGCTATTCCTAAGGCACTGTCCCCTTTTGATAGCAGTCTTTACAGAACAAGCAACATAATTTCAATTGCATGCCCATCCCAAATATTTAATCGCATATTTCCTATAAATCCTAGTCTTGTATTATTCTGATTAGATTAACAAGACAATTTACTTTTAATTTTTTCCTCTTATTTTTACATGGACAAAAGACTCAGTTATGTTGCTAGACAATTCACTGGCATATACATATAACAACTCTATGCATTTTATTTTTAAAAATAAGTTTATTAGAAGTCAGAATAAGTAGGACTGTGGCCTGTGAATCAATTCCATTCATTTATTTGTCCTGAAGAGTACTGGAAACAGTTTTTTTAGCACCTATAGCAATTTAAATGCAACATTCAACAGTAGTGTCAATATTTAGAGTTCATCCACTTCTACTTTTTCCTTAGTCTGAACACGTGCAGAATGTATGAAGAATTAGTAAAAAGTGTTTGCTAGATCCCAGTGAATTCAGCAAGAGCTTGACACACTTCTAACTGATTTGTCAATAATGTTCTAATTGTCCCTGATACATGGATTTTCAAATTGATTAAAATTACTCTAATACTGTTTTATGAGGCAATTCTCTTTCAGTACTGATCTTCGCCAGCCAGTTATCCTATGTAGGAACCTTAGAATATCAAGACCAAACTTGACTGAAATGGTAATGAGAGGAACATATTCCTTGATGGCAGTCTGGAGGTGTATCAATTAATCAAATTGGGAATTAGTGTCAACCAAGCCAGTAAAGTCTGCCTCAATCTGAAGAAAAATCCTATTCAAATTAAGGTTATTTCATATGTGCTCAGACTGTAAAGCACCTGCAGGCACTCTGATGGCAGCATGAACTAAAATGCCCCCACACACACACACTTCATTTTAATTTATTTATCCACTTCACAGCTTCTTTTGCATTGCTTTGTATCTCAAAAATCATCAATTGGACAAACATTCTAGGCAAAATGTCTTGTTCAATGTTGATTACAGTCCTGTCAGGCTGACATCACTGATGAAACTAGACTGTTTATACTCTGAAAAACAGCAGCATCTTTCCTACTTACACAATCTTCCAATTATTTTTCTATACTACTGACAAAGTTCTCACAGAATTTCAGTCAAAAATGCTGATAAAGGTAGCAGCAGAAGCATTTTAACCCCCCCCCTTTATTTTGGACAATTTTGAAATAATGCCCGAGGCTATAATCAAGATTTCAGTGCAAATCATACACATATTATTTGGTTAAATATATCAAATTCAGCTCCAATCCTACATATTGATTGGGAAGGAAAAGCTATGGAACAAAGTGAGATTTACCTGGTTAAACACATGTGAGATCAGATTTGGATGCTATACAAGATGAAAAATTATTCATACTTTCACTCCTATCCCATGCATTTGCATAGTTAAACCAGTGGTTCTCAAACTTTTTTGCCATGGCACCCTGGTCGGGCTAAAAAAAATTCACGGCTCAGCTACCCTTAAAGAGGTTTGAATACTTAGGAAAAGAAGAAAAAACAGTGCAAATGTAATGCTCAGTTATCGTTAATGTGATGAATGATGGATTTTGGATGAATTGTTCATTATTTCCTTTATGTTTATGGGAAGTTCAGTTAATTTTAGCCTCAAATCACTTGACCCAGAAAGTACTACTACTACTACTACTACTACTACTACTACTACTACTACTACTACTACTACTAATAATAATAATTATTTATTTATTTATTTATTTATTTATTTATTTATTTATTTATTTATTTATTTATTTATTTATTTATTTTCTTTTTATGCCACCTTTCCCCCCAAAGGGATCCAAGGCGGCTTACAACAAATTTAAAAAAGTACAATAAAAGCAATACAATGTAAAAACAACAGAATACCTATAAAATACTATAAAAATACAATACAATACAATACAATAAGAAACAAGATTAAAAACAATAGCTGCAGCAGAGTTTTAAAAGTTCCCCAGGCAATAAGACTAAAAAAGGAAGATGTTATAAAAATTTGTAAAGGCTGGAGGTTCAGAAGGCTTGCCTAAATAAGTAACTCTTAAGGCCTCACTTGAATATTTCAAGGGAGGAGGCAGTTCTTAACTCAAAGGGGAGGGAATTCCATAGTATCGGTGCCACTACTGAGAAGGCCCTATTTCTTGCCGCCGCCCTCGCACTTCCTTGGGTGGCGGTACTTGTAGAAGGGCCTTCTCCGATGACCAAAGGGGGTGGACCGGATTATATGGAAGTAGGCGGTCTCTTAGATAACCTTGTCCTGATCTGTACAGGGCTTTAAAGGCCATAACCAGCGCCTTGAATTGGGCCCGGAAACGAACGGGCAGCCAATGTAGTCCCTGGAGAAGTGGCCCAACAGAGTCGTACCAACGAGCTCCAGTAACCACCCGGGCTGCCGCATTCTGTACCAGTTGTAGTTTCTGAAACATCTTCAAGGGCAGCCCCACATAGAGCGTGTTACAATAATCTAATCTTGATGTCACCATGGCATGGATCACCGTGGCCAGGTCTGCATGATCCAAGTACGGCCGCAGCTGGCGCACCAGCCGAAGCTGGGCAAAGGCCCCCTCCTGGCCACAGCCGCTACCTGGGAGTCCAGGAGCAGCTCTGAATCCAGGAGGACCCCCAAGCTGCGGACCTGCTCCTTCAGAGGGAGTGCTACCCCGTTCAGAGCAGGACGATATTCCAGCACCTGCAGCAAAGATTTCTGAACCAGGAGAACCTCTGTCTTGTCCGGATTTAATTTCAGCTCGTTAGCCCTCATGCAGCTCCCCACCGACTCCAGACAGTGCTCTAGGACTTCAACTGCCCCCCTGGAATCTGGGGGAAAGGAAAGATATAACTGGGTGTCATCTGCATATTGATGGCACCCAACTCCAAATCCCCGGATGACCTCTCCCAGCGGTTTCATGTAAATGTTAAATAGTATGGGGGACAAAATAGAGCCCTGTGGCACCTCACACTTCAAGGGCCAGGGTGCCGAACAGGCACCCCCCAGCACCACCATCTGGGACCGATCCTCCAAGCAGGAGCGGAACCACGGCAGGACAGTGCCTCCAACTGCCAACTCAGCCAATCAGCCCAGAAGGACACCATGGTCGATGGTATCAAAAGCCGCTGAGAGGTCCAGCAGGACCAACAGGGACACACTCCCCCTGTCTAGTCCCCGGCGTAGGTCATCCCCGGCGACCAGGTCAGCCTGGTCCTGATTGAAAAGGATCTAGATCAGGGGTCCTCAAAGTTTTCAAACAGCGGGCGGTCCACCACGCCCCAGGCACCAAGGCGGTTTCTGTCCCATAGCCTGGTCTGAAACCTGATTGAAAAGGATCTAGATAATCAGCTTCATCCAAGAACCCTGGGGTGGGCATTTTGTTTTGGAACCAGTAGGTTATGAAACAAACCATGTGCGCCCAGGTGGTCCTCGGAACCGGATACATGCAGATCCAATTGCTTTACATTTTTCTGTCTCACACAGGGTAGAAATCCAACGAGGAAGCATGCTGCAACATCATCTGTGCTAGATCTGTGTTGCTGGCCAATCAGGCACTGTGCAGGGACAGGCTAGCCTTTGCAAACGTGCCTATACCAACCATACTGATGCATGAAGAGAGGCTGGATCTTGCCTTTCACCATTACATCCAACAGTTTATGAGAATTGCAAGCAGCTGTGCCAGGTGTTTTTATAGAATAGAATAGAATAGAAATTTATTGTCATTGTATATATGCAGAATACGTACAACGAAATTAAGTGCTGTTCCAGCACTACACAAACCAAAAGCAAACAACCAAACAAAAACCACATAAACACCATTCTGCTTTTAAAATATACTGTTAAAGGTACAGACAGAATCAATTTCTTACCACTAGTCGGGATGTACAGGCACCCATAGGGTCATTGGCCTCAAAGCCAAATGTGTCTCCAGTTCTGTAACTACCACAACCATGCCACCTTAACATTTTAAGATGAGGATGAGGCAGAGGGAAGAGATTAAAATGGCATATTCTGAGGCCGTTGTGACGGACTCCTCTTTCATGAGACATTTAATGCATTAGGCTCAGCAGTTTTTTTAAAAAATAACAGCATTAATTAACATCACTGCACAGCTGAGTTCACTCTTTGCAGATGCAAACAGTCTCAATTTACACTCACATATTAGTCATTTACAAAAAAAGAAAATATGCAAGCCTCGTGAGAATAGGTGTATTTTCAGAACGTACTATATGCCTACACTTTTACAAGGACTATGGGACCAGTTTCTGAAATGTAGGCTCTCTGTTTTTATACCCCTTTAAAAATGTGTAACTGGCATATATAGGCAACTAGTGGATCACCACACAGCACAGCAGTCATGTCAACTAGTATTGTTTTGCTCTATGTCTATTGTCCTCCTCATCTTCACTCCAGAGCTACTGAGGTAAAGATCAATAGATGAAAGATGAACTGTACTATAAGAATGGGTGAATGGCTTAGGACCTAGATACCTGAAGGACCACTTCCTTCCATACGAACCTACCCGGCAATTAAGATCGAGCCAGGGGGCCCTCTTGAAAGAGCTATCCCTCAAGGAGGTGAGAGGGATGGCTTGAATGAACAGGGCCTTCTCGGCAGCTGCCCCCAAGCTATGGAATGCCCTCCCAAGTGAGATCCAACATTGGATGGCATTTCGGTGCCAGGTAAAAACCTTCCTGTTCCAGAAGTTTTTTTAATTGATGCAACATAGACTATGGGTCCTCTGATGGCAATTTTAGTGTAATGATTTTAGTGTAAGTTTTTTTTATTGTTTTAATTATTTATTGATATTTGATGTTTTAACTGTTTTAATTCTTTATTGTAAGCCGTCCAGAGACCTTTGGGTAGTGGGTGGCATATAAATTGTAAAAATAAATAAATAATAAATAATAAATAAGAAGAAAAAACTGTTATGTCATTACAGTCGGGGTTACTCATGATACCCTATGAGATGGGATATCATGTTGGCTTAATCGTAGAGCAAAGCAAGTGTTAGCTCTGTTTGTGTGTCTTGGCAGTACTGAGGTAGAAAGACTGCATGAACATGATGGTGCATAAATACACGAACCTCAGTGCAGCTTTAATGGTTCGTCATGTGCAAATGTCAGAACATTTGCGCAGAGAACTTTCAAGGAGGTCGATGTGCTACAAACCATTCAACCCCGTATCTTGTGGCACCCTTAGGACTAACAGATTTATATTCCTAAACTCAAAACAACTGTTTTCTTCCATATAGTTCATCAAAGGATTCGAGTTTGTTTTTCAAAAGCCACAATTAAAACTTCTAATAGGTATAAAGAGAGCATATAGGAACCTACTAAAATAATAAATTCACCCATTCTGTTCCAGTTCAGAGCAAGGAAAACACAACATTAAAAGCCTTTTAAAAATACAGTCCATTGAATAACCAAACTGAAAACTGGAGGTCAACAATAAAATAATAGAGTGAAAGTACCCACAAACAGGGACACAAGTGACCCTGCTACTAAACTACACATATGTGCCTGAAATCTGTTGGGAATAAAATATTCCCGTAAAAATAAGGGAAGAGATGGAAACACAAGTTTCTTATTATCACACTTCATATGTCATAAAACAAAACAGTTAACTTATTTCTGGCCAAGGGACAGATGTTGCACAACGATCGGGCTTACGCAAATATTTTCTATTGTCGAACACATTTTATGCGCAGCGTGTTGCAAGTCAGCTTCAAGAATACAGTTCTCTCTCAAAGTGTCCTAAACATGCCTATAGTTTCAACACAATGACAAGTCATTACTCTTCAAACATCATATTTGGGACCAGGTGGTTAAAAAAAAAGAAAGAAAGACAGCAATTCAAATATAATTGAAACCAGGAACCTATTTCATCAACGCCAAAGAAATAGTCCTGTTTTCTGGGTAGTCCTTGTTGTTAATATTAAATACAAGTAATATAACTGGAAATGAACATTGAGAAAATATAGCACGACACCTTCTTTCCTACCTCGGAAGATTAAGCTGTTTCTAATAATGAAGTGGACCAAGTATTATACAGTACCTGTATATGTATTACAAAACTCAATGGCAGCTGAACTATTTGACAGTTTAGCTACCATAGGAGAACTGGATCATTCATTTATGGTGGGAATGCTAATTTGCTGTTTGCAGATTAAACAAATCAATAGGAGAATGTACAGAAGATTTATTTGTACAGGAAGATACGGATAATAGGACTAAATGTTTTAGAGTGCAGTTTTATATTCACAAGTGGACTATTGGTAAAGCTGGTTAGAGTGGGAGTGACATAGAAGTATTATTTTTTTCTGAGAGGAAGACAGCATAAGTGTGGCAACTGTGTCTGCTCCCCCCCCTACATTTACTTACCCTCATGAATAGAGTGTGGCCCATGATGTAGGCACTGAGAACAAGGTGCTTGGGAAGGCACCTCTAGAGCATTAGGAGCTGATTCACAAGAAAATGCAAAACACACCATTGTCACCTTTAAAGGGTTCAGTGCATTTAAATAGCCAGGTCTTTTTGGATTAAAGACAGTAGCTTGTGATGGTTGGCAAAGAATCTCTCTCTCTCTCTCTCTCACACACACACACACACACACACACACACACACACACATTTATGCTGCAGAGAATCTGGATATTGGAAAAGAAGTATGCCTCTCAAATGCCACCCACATCTGATCGCCTGGGCCCCCAAATTAAAAAATAAAAATAAAAATACAAGAGGAATTAACTCCTAGGTTCAGTGCCAACAGAAGCTCTCATGCCACTTGCCTTTAAATCCCACATACACCTCAGCATTTACAACCATTCTCAACAGAAAAACTGCAAGATCAATACATACACCACCTACCTCCCCAACCATCTCAGACATGCTGGTATCACTTAAAAAAAACAGGCAGAGGATGTTGGGTGGTTTGTGGAAGAGATGAGGAAGTATAAGCCCCCCGACATACCTCCAGGTCTGGCGCGAGGTTCATAATTTGAAGGGCAATGTATGAACCAATCGAATGTCCAATCAGTACCAGCTTGACATCGTTGGGCACATTTTTTCGAAGGAAGCTCAGCTTGTGTTCCACTTGCCCACGAAGCCCGAAGACATCGTCTATGTCGCTATTATCAGTCTCTGTAAAACAACCCCAGAACATGTTCTAGTTTTTTTTTCTTGGAAGATGTTTATTGCCTTCCTGTTGCTTCTTGCAACTCTTGTCAAACAGGATTTTGAGTTGATGCCGTGTAGACTTCTTTACGATGACTAAAATAATGAACTAGTAGTTGAAATCCCATGGGCTGGCATACTCAGACCCATTTGAATCAATGAAACTTACAGAGGAGTGGAATCACCAAATGCTCACTGGTCCAACGGGCTTACTCTAGTCGCAGTCCACGGCACTCAACAAGAGGAACTCTATCGGTGAGTTACAACGAGAAAGAAAGCTGAATGAAGACTCAGGTTCAAACCTACTTAATGAACACCACCAAGTGACTAATCACAACCTCTCCATCTAGCGAGCTTATCTCACAGAGGATTGAGAAAATCAAAGAGATGGCCCCGCTTTCTTAGTTTTCCAGAAGACTTGTTAACATGGGTTGCATAAGAACATAAGAAGAGCGCTGCTGGATCAGGCCAACGGCCCATCTAGTTCAGCTTCCTGTATCTCACAGTGGCCCCACCAGATGCATTTGGGAGCGCATGAGACTAGATATCTGTCTCCTGATACCACTCCCCTGCATCTGGCCCTTGAAGTACCCCGGTTTTAATGCAGGAAGAACAACAGCTGCTAACTGTACTGGACTAATAATCACTCACTCTTTTTCTACTAGCTCCAAAATGCAACCGTTTGGTATAACTACTTCATGTCCAGCTTTTTCTTCAACCAACATTGGAGGAAAACGCTCTGAGAAAGCCAATTAGCACTGGGGGCAAAACTGTTTTTTAGTCATATCCTGACATGATTTGTCTTGTATGGCATGAATACTGGCAGGGCCAAGAAGCAGGAGGAAACTAGGGAACTTCAGTCTCTTTTGCCATCCCATCAGATGGGAAGCAATATTTTGCCTAGAAGCCTTAAAACTAAAAATAAAAAATAAAACAGGTAATGGAAAATGAGAGTTAGTTCTGTAACAAAGGCCTAAGGCTAATACATTGTTTTCAAAATGATGTCTATTTTCGTCCATCCTGCTCTATTTTTTTAATCCATTCCATTGCTCAGTCTTGTCCATGAGTTCACTGCCCATCTAATTCATACCATCAAATATATCAGCTGGATGTTAAACTGTATTATACAGGAGAGGGAGGGCCTGGAATGGGACTCATGAGTAATGCAGTGACCAAAAAGGAATCTCTGCCCACTTGCTTCTCTCATGAAACCTCACTCGACACTCTGCCAGTTCTCCCTTTTGCCAGTCAACACAGCATCAATATTAAGCGACCCATCCATAGGACCAGATGATCTGTTAAAAAGGAGTCCTGGGGTGACATCTTTCCTGGGGTGAATTAACTGGAAATCAACAGCGGGCTTTCTCCATTACAAACAGACACAGTCGGGTTTCACTGATGATTAGAGCACTGGATGCTCCTTTACTGAGTCCACTCTGCCCAGCACTGTCAACTCTCACTGGCCCCAGCTCAATAGGGTTTCATCTTAGAATTATATCCTAGTCCAATCTGGAGACTGAACCTTAGACCTTTTGGACGCAAAGCAGGTGATCTACTGGAGAACTATACCCCTCCCCAAAATACATAGGTTCACACATGACAACAAGGGTTGAAATCTTACTGGTCTTTGCAGATGGTCTGCATAACTTGCAGTGCCTAATTGTGCCTAATGTAGAAGGTGCCAGGGCTCATATTGATTGCGCAATCAGGCACATGGTTATACACTTAGGTAAGGGACTGTTGTTTCTTTTGGACTGTAACTCCCAGAGCTCGCCATGAATTCCCCCAGGCAGAACTCCTGGGAGAATGAGTCCCCAAGTAGTTTGAACAGGAGCTTTTCTCACCTCCATCTGGGCTTCTTTTGCCATCATACTGGCTGTCCAAGAAGAAAGAAACTGCTCCTGATGATGTCTTGGAGTGGTAGAAAAGTTCATGGGAGTCTCAAGGGAACATGGGGTGGGGAGTGATTTGAAAAGCTCCATCTATAGCAGGGGTGCCCAAACTTTTTGCAAGGAGGGCCAGATTTGGTGAGGTGAAAATGTGTGTGTGTGTGGGGGGGACCATTCAGCCGCATTTGGCCCCCGGGCCGGACATTGGACAAGTCTCTATAACATGCAAGGAGTCGGGGAGGACACTGCAGCAACGGAGGCAGGGAGGCAGTTGGGCTGGGGGGGTGGACAGAGGCAGGGAGGGCAGGCAAACTGTAAAAGTGCAAGCTGACATCTCCATCTGGTATGGGGAGGGGCCAGTGGGCGGGGATGTGTGACAGGCTGAGCCGGTGAGGAGGAGAAGCTGAGGGCTGCATTTGGCCCCGGGCCTGACTTTGGACATGCCTGCTCTATAGAGTCTAGAGAGCCATGAGAATACCCAGTAACAACTTGGTCACATCCCATCAAATGTGGGCTCTACCAGCTATCTTATTACAGTGTTCCCCCACCCTTTTGCGGTTCATATACTGTGGTCCCGCTATATCGCGGGACTGCAGTATATGAAAAAAGGTCCCCAAGGGAAAGGGAGAAAGTCCTGTTTCAAACCTCCCATACTTACCCCAGGACTGGAGCTGCCCCGAACAGGCCTGTAAGGGCCTTCCTGTGAACCGGAAGTAACTTCCGGATTGCTGAAAATCATTTCTGAGGCCTCCGAGAGCCTTTCTAGGCCTGTCAGAGGCCTCAGAAATGATTTCCAGTTTAGTAGAAGTCACTTCTGGTTCACAGGGAGGCCCTTTTGGGGCCTCCAGAAGGCCCAGAAAGGCTCTCACAGGCCTGTTTGGGGTAGGGCCAGGCTGGGGGTAAGTACAAGAGCCCCCAGCTAGCCCCCCCAAGCCTGACTCAACCTGCATCCGCATATCACGGATTTTCAATTATCGCGGGTCAGGTCAGGTCCCTAACCTCCGCGATAGGCAGGGGATCACTGTATATTTATTGTATGAGAAGGAAAACGTGACAGCTGCACTAGTAAACTAAAGGCAGATTCTACCACATTGGGAATTGAGGTTGAATGTAAACCCTGCAGTAACGACACTATATTTAAAGAATCTCACTACAAAGTGAGGGATCACTCTCAAAGAGTAATACTTCAGTGTTACTGCTCCCTCCTCCAAATACATCTGCCAGGTCACACATGAACAGTGCTTGAGATTTCTCTACCACTGACTGTTGATCCTTTAGCTTCAGTCTATATCTCAAGTGATTCATTGGAAAGGTCTGTACTGTATTTCAAAGGATATAAAAGCACCAAATCATCTGTCAAGTAATCTTTGAGTTCCCACACCCACGAGTTTACTCCTGTCAAGAAACGAAGAGGACACACGGGAAAGATAGTAAACACAACAAAATAAAGTCCAGCGCATACAAGTTAATGTGAGAGTTCCTGAGTAGGTGGTAACTTCATGCCACAAATGGCATCCTAAATCCAGAAGAGGAAGAAAAGATACCTCATATGTAGAAACAGTGGACATAATCCCCTTGTGGTTTGTGGGTGACAGTCATGCTAATCTAATGTACCAGACACTCAGAAAACCAACTGTCTGGAAATTCCATCAAGTTAGTGGAAAGCGAAAGGGAACCCAGTACAGGACAGTTCACACATGCAAATGCAACAAAGATACAGTATAGTGATTAGAAATGTATATGTGGCTGCTTTTTGGAAAGAAAGATGAAAACAAACCACTGGGATTTTGCATGTTCATATGTAATGACAATATAGCATGCCTTTATTGTTTACAACCAATGACGTTACATGAAGCCTACATCCATGTCTATCTGCACAGTTCCATCTAACATGACGTATGAAATATGAACCTTAGTTGGACACCTAGAAAATGACCTTCTTGATATAGCCCTCCGATCCTCTAGAAGCCCACTCCCAACAATTAAAAGATAGTTAACATGCCTCAGTTTCTATGTAAGGTTTCTAAATTTCTATAGTACAGATATATAAAAAATCATAGCTCATATGCTACATTTTCAAGTACTGAGAAGAGTTGTAAGCTCTCCAATCCACTGGGGAACAAGAGGTGAGCATTTATCTTTCCAGTGTTACAGTAAATGTCAGTATTTCAGCTAAAATAAGGGCATGAAGGTTCTACTTTCACTGACCAGGCGTTAATGTCCAATAAAGAGGTAAGTAATTTTAAACAAATATTGAAAAAACGGGGGGCAAGAAAAGAAAAAAACCCACAAACTTCCATAGTGCTGTCATAATTTTTATTAATTTATTGTTTTGTTTATTAAACTTATACCCCATCCATCTGGCCATTCTTGCGCTGCAAACACTAAGACTCAAACTTGGGAGTCCTCAGATGTTCTTGGACTAAAACTCCCAGAAGCCTTCACCACTAGTGGTGCTAGCTAGGATTTCTGGGATCTGTAGTGCAAGAACATCTGGGAACACAAGCTTAAGAACCACTGAACTAGAGGACTATGCTTCTCACCCAGTTTTGTAACTCCCTATGCTTCCTAACACAAATTCCCCCCTTTTCATCCACCTGCAGACTCTGGTAGCAGTATACCAAATGAGTATATGTGTGTGTGTGTGTGTGTGTGTGTGTGTGTGTGTGTGTGTGTGTGTGTGTGTGTGTGTGTGTGTGTGTGTGTGTGTCTTTAAACATCACTCTTCATTTAATTATTGCACGTTGGTTAATGCTGCTTATCATTTACCACTGGAGGGAGATAAGGAGGAGAAGAAAGAACCTGGAAGGAACCACCAAGAAATGTGTATTACCCTTTACAGGTATCTGTTAAAGGTCTAAAAGGACTGTGTTTCAGATTAACCTCTAGATATCAGAAGAGACCTGGCTCTGTTGGGAATTGTTTCTTTGACCCTCAATATACACACACCCCTTCATTGGTGTTTATCGGAGTAATTACTTTTTGTAAAAAGATCTTCCAAAAATAAATCAACATGTGTTCTGGATCCTGAAATTGGGCACCATGTGATTCATCATAATTTACTGACAAACACAAACCTTAAGGTACTGACCTCTTTCATTACCAAACTAGTAGTACTTATTATATCGATGAAGGGAAAGATACACAGCTATGATAGCGATTCAAATTTCATAGCACTTGTTTGGGTTTATAGCCCTAAGCACATCCAATCTCGCTTGATTTCGGAAGCTAAGCAGGGTCGGCCCTGGTTAGTACTTGGATGGGGGACCACCAGGGAAAACCAGGTGCTGTAGGTGACTGGAGTAGGAACTGGCAAGCCACTCCAGTACTCCTGGCAAGAAAACTCCATGGACATGGGTCACGTAGAGTCGGTCACGACTGTAACGACACAACACACACACACACACACAGCTGGTGGAGATCTAGAGAATAGAAATGGGCACGACCAGAAAAAATGACGTTTCAATTTTTCATTTGTCGGAACGGGTTCCGTTTTGTTCCGTTTCCGTTTGTCGCGATTTTTTTCGAAAATTTTTCAGTTCAACGTTTCGTTCGTCATTTCTACCGCGATTTAGCATGATTTGACTTCCCAGAGCATGGGGGCGTCCCGCAATGACCCAGAGCAGGCGGAAAACACTTTAAACTGGGTGATGAACAAGATATTTAATAAATATATCATAGCATAAGACTGCATCCTATGCAATAAAGCAAACAAAGTGGGCAGAATGCAATATTCTTTTTTTCTCTTGGTCAACGCTGACTGAACCAGCCACCCTACTTGGTCTGCCTGCCTGTTATACTTTTTGTTGTTGTTGTTTTGTTTTGAAGCCTTTATCCATCCCATTTCCCCTCCACCTCTCAGAGGCAGCAGGAGACACAGTATTCTGTTCCTCTCCCAAATCTGGATGAGGGTCTACTCTACTCCTCTCAATGTCCCCTCCCCATGACACTCCTTGTAAAGCCAAGCAAATGCCACCCTGGTCAACTAGTGGTCAGAGATTCAGTCTGGTAGTGGCATGAGAGTCCCCCCACACACACACTCATCTTGTTGAGTGCCCCTCAACCTCTTGGGGTATCATCGCCACCTCGAGTATCCAAAGGAGCTGACAGGCAGAAAGGATCAAATTCAGGACAGAGCAGAGGGAGCGCCCGGTGGGAACACCCGGGAAATGCCATACCAGCGCAACCCAGCTGAGCCGCCTGCCCAGCCTTTGCCTGGGAAGGTTTGGCCTTTGCCTCAGATTCTTGGCCCCAGCGCGACAACCGAGGAGCCCGGTTCACTCATGGAGCAGACCTTCTCCCTCCTTGACCAGGTGGCGCAGTTCCAGGCCCATCTCCAGGGCAGAGACCCTCCGCTGCCCTCCACCCCGTCCAGCTTCCTTGCCGTGTCGCTGGAAGTGGCCTCGGTGTTGTCTCAGGCATCCGCAGGCGGAGGCTTCCCTCCCGCTCAGCATGATCCGGAGGACATGTGGGCCCACATTCAGCTACTCTTGTCTGCTTTCAGCAAAGCCACGAAGCCAGAATGGCGGGGAACAACGGGGAGGGATTCTTTCAGCCACCTCCTTTGGAGGCCAGTTTTTTCCAAAACAGGAGACCAGTTCCACCAACCCAGTGGAGACAGAGTCCACACACGCACGCAGCAAAGCCACGAAGCCAGAACGGCGGGGAACAATGGGGAGGGATTCTTTCAGCCACCTACTTTGGAGGCCAGTTTTTCCAAACCAGGAGGAGACCAGTTCCACCAACCCAGTGGAGACAGAGTCCACGCACGTGGCAAAGCCACGAAGCCAAAACGTTAGGGAAGTTCAGGGAGGGATTCTTTCAGCCGCCTACTTTGGAGGCCAGTTTTTCCAAACCAGGTGGAGACCAGTTCCACCAACCCAGTGGAGACAGAGTCCACGCACGCAGCAAAGCCACGAAGCCAGAATGGCGGGGAAGTTCGGGGAGGGATTGTTTCCGGACTGGTACTTTTATCACTCAACAAAGCTTTCAGGAAGGAGACCAGTTCCACCAACCCAGTGGAAACAGAGTCCACGCACGCACGCGGCAAAGCCACGAAGCCAGAACGGCGGGGAACAATGGGGAGGGATTCTTTCAGCCACCTACTTTGGAGGCCAGTTTTTCCAAACCAGGAGGAGACCAGTTCCACCAACCCAGTGGAGACAGAGTCCACACAAAGCCACGAAGCCAAAACGTTAGGGAAGTTCAGGGAGGGATTCTTTCAGCCGCCTACTTTGGAGGCCAGTTTTTCCAAACCAGGTGGAGACCAGTTCCACCAACCCAGTGGAGACAGAGTCCACACATGCAGCAAAGCCACGAAGCCAGAACGGCAGGGAACAACGGGGAGGGATTCTTTCAGCCGCCTACTTTGGAGGCCAGTTTTTCCAAAACAGGAGACCAGTTCCACCAACCCAGTGGAGAAAGAGTCCACGCACGCACACGGCAAAGCCACGAAGCCAGAACAGCGGGGAACAACGGGGAGGGATTCTTTCAGCCACCTACTTTGGAGGCCAGTTTTTCCAAACCAGGAGGAGACCAGCTCCACCAATCCAGTGGAGACAGAGTCCACGCACGTGGCAAAGCCACGAAGCCAAAACGGCAGGGAAGTTCAGGGAGGGATTCTTTCAGCCGCCTACTTTGGAGGCCAGTTTTTCCAAACCAGGTGGAGACCAGTTCCACCAACCCAGTGGAGACAGAGTCCACGCACGCACGCGGCAAAGCCACGAAGCCAGAACGGCGGGGAACAACGGGGAGGGATTGTTTCTGGCCTGGTACTTTTATCTCTCAATGAAGCTTTCAGGGAGACCAGTCCCACCAACCCAGTGGAGACAGAGTCCACGCACGCAGCAAAGCCACGAAGCCAGAACGGCGGGGAACAACGGGGAAGGATTCTTTCAGCCACGTACTTTGGAGGCCAGTTTTTCAAAAACAGGAGACCAGTTTTACCAACCCAGTGGAGACAGAGTCCACGCACGCACGCGGCAAAGCCACGAAGCCAGAACGGCAGGGAACAACAGGGAGGGATTGTTTCCGGACTGGTACTTTTATCTCTCAACGAAGCTTTCAGGGAGGAGACCAGTTCCACCAACCCAGTGGAGACAGAGTCCACACACGCGGCAAAGCCATGAAGCCAGAACAGCGGGGAACAACGGGGAGGGATTCTTTTAGCCACCTACTTTGGAGGCCACCAAGCCAGAATTTTGACTGCCCAGTGGAGACACAGTCCACCCAGGAAAGCCACAAAAAACAGAGTGCAAATGTTAGGGAGGGATTGTTTCTTCCGCCTTTGGAAACCGGAATGCTAGTTGGAAGGAATCTCCCCTCCTTCTGCAAAGGGATTTCCCAACCTGGACTGTAACCGGTGGGAGTGAACCCCCACATGTTGGAGTACAGAATACTCCAATTCTAAACCAAATAGTTGATGATGACTGTGCCTGTTAAAGTTGGTCTCCTCAAGTGATTTTCCGCCTAGAGGCGGGGGCAGCCGGGGTTGCTGCCTGGGGAAGTCGAGGAGAGTGGCCGACAGGGCGCATGTCCGCTCGGAGGCTGAATTTGAAGTACTGAACTGCTGATAGGCTGAAGGAGAAGCACCTGGAAGGCCTCCTCCAAGCAGGGAGTCCTGGGAGCCTGACAGGTAGGCAGGTAGGCAGGGAAGCAGGCAGTATGGCTCACAGGTAGGAAGGCAGGCTTGCAGGGAACCCACCAAGGCTAGGGAAGGCACAAAGCCAAAGTGCCAGAAGGGAGGATTGTTTCTTCCTTTGGAGGCCGAGTTTCTCCACCCCAGGAGACTGAGTTTCGTCAACCCAGGAGACAGAGTGGATGCAGGAGAACAGGGCTATGTCTTCAAGGCTGTAAGGAGAGCTAGGCCCCTGCTAATCAGTCTTTGAGATAGGTTGTTGTAAAGTGCATCTCGACCACTTTGTAAGCAGAGTGGCTCCAAAACCCCAGGGAAGGGAGGAACGCATCAAGGAAGGCAGGTATTAGGGTGTACTACACTCAGACCAGCCATGGCCAACGGGGAAATATTGGGCCTACACTGACCCTAGAAAAAAATATTCCTGGGCAGCTATAAAGACCAGGGAAGCCCTATAAAAACAGGGCTAATTATGTAGCCCTTATTAGATCCATACATGCAGCGGAACTACAGGCATTCAGGCAGACAAAGGTGGAAGGCAGGCAGGGAGGCGAAGCATTCAGGCAGGCAGTCATATAGACAGAGCAGACAGCCAGGCACAACTGTGTTGCGCTGGTGGAATGTTAGGATGGGAGGCATACAGGCATTGGTTTGATTGGGTTAGGATTAGGGTTAGGGGAAGTTGCACGGCTGCAACCCCAACAGTCTTGTCTGGTCAAAATTATAAACATTGAGTGGTCCTCCCTGGTTCGGAGCCAGGCAAGGGCTAGACAATTTGGGTCTACACAGACCCTTTGAAATGACACATTGAGTGGTCGTCCCTGGTTTGGAGCCAGGCAAGGGATAGAGAAATTGGCCCTAAAGATAGAGATTCCTTTCAAATGACACAATGAGTGGTCCTCCCTGGTTTTGAGCCAGGCAAGGGCTAGAAAAATTGGGCAGATAGAATGAAACCCTTCAAATGACACATTGAGTGGTTCTCCCCAGGAAGGCAGAAAAATTGGGATAATCAAACCCAGGCAAAGGCAGGAAGGCAGGCAGGCAGACAGACAGGAAGGCAGGCAGGCAGGCAAGCAGGCAGGTAGGCAGGTAGGCACAGGGCCAGCCAGGCAGGCTGGCAGGAAATTGGGCTTGCAGGGAGGAAGCCAAGCTGGGAAGCAGGCATAATTGCAGGCAGGCAGGCATAAGTGTTGCTCTGGTAGTGCATGTTAGAGCAAGGGAGGCCTGTTTGGAAGGAATCGGTGGAAGAACAACTGTGGGCCTAGGTCTTGGAGTGTTGGGGTAATCCCAACGTGGAAAGGTTGAAGCGGATGAAAGTCAACCTTTCCACGGTCTCCGGGTCCAGACAAGAGTGGCGCGGCCTCAGGACATCTCCCATGTGGGAGAAGACACGCTCACTCTGGACACTGGTGGGTGGGATGGACAAGAGGTCCAACGCCAGAGTCGAAAGAGCGGGCCAGATGTCTGCCTTTCTGGCCCAGTAGTGGAGTGGGTCCAAGGTGAGGGGTTGGAGGGGCTCGGCCATGTACTCCCTCACCATGGTCAGAGTGGGGTCCGGTTCTTCTTCCTCCCTTGCCTCCACTGAGGAGGAGACTGCCATGGCTAGGGCAGAGGCCAGGTAGTTGGCTGCTGGTACAGAACCTGGTCTCTGGGTGTACATTCCTGCAGTAGAGGAGGAAGGGGATCATTGCGAGCATTCCTCTTCTGGATCGCTCTGGCTTCCGTGCACCCTCGGGAATGCCTGGGCCTGATTTGAGACAGCCCTGAGGACTTGACGGCATAGCTCCGTCTTCCAGGAGTTCAGGTCGGCAGGGCTCCCCGCCAAGGAACCCGTGATGCAAGGATCGCACAGGCATGCCATCTGGTACACCTTTTCCCGCCTCAGTGGGCTAAGGTGGGTATCCACGCCGGTCAACAGCCTGTCTGCCAAGGCCTTGCTCTTTGGGAGAAGATCGGCTTCTTCCCAGATACTGGCCTCTAGGCGTTGGCGAAGGGCATGTATGAGGGGGAGTACGTGGCCCAGACTGGCGTTGTAGTTGCTGAGGACATGGGTGGTCTCCTCAAAAGTCTGCAGGATACCCACCATCTGGGAGAGGGTGAGCTACTCAGTAGCACCAATGTCCAACACCCTTCCCTCAGGCAGGACGGGGGTGGTTGACATGATGTATTCCACCACTTGCCTCTGCTCCACCAGGCGCTTGACCATTTCGTAGGTGGAGTTCCACCGGGTGGTCAGGTCCTGGATCAGAACGTGCTCTGGTCGGCCCATCTCCGCCTGCTTCTCACGCATCATCCTGGATGCCTTGACGCTGCGTGAGAAGTGCCCAACTATTTTCCTGCACTTGTCCAGCAAGGCCTTGGTCTCCAGGGTCCCCTCACACCAGGAGTCCTTTGGTGCACCCAACCCAATGGCATCACCCACAACTAGATGCAGTTTGTGTGCTGCGCACACGATGCCCTGCAACCCTGCCCTTTCAACCGCGTTGATCATGTTACGTCCTGCGTCAGTGACCATGAATCCACGATTGACCTGCCCCTCGGTTGCCAATCCCCACTCTCGCAGTGCTGTCTTGAGGACCTCAGAAATGTGGATGCCTTTGGCACTGTCCTCCATGCTTTGTGCCTGGAGAAGCACCACCCTGTACCCTCTTGGGGTGCTCCCTTGTGGCTCCCCCTGCAGCTGTTCTTGGGATGCCCTAGTGTCAAGGACCTCCTTGGGTTGCCACCAATGAGCTGTCAGAGAGGTATCTGTGGTGCCCACTGGTCCAGAGGTCAGAAGTGAAGTGGATCTTCCTTCCTCTGGCCGCCTGCAGCAGGGCCCGGACCATGGAGCCACATGCTTCATCAGGTGCCTGAATCCCGATGACTCCACAAAGGAGAGGGGCAACCCGTTCATGGCCACCATTTCACCAACCACGTGAGTGGTGGTCTCCTGTGCCTTGGCCCTATTACGTTGGCTGACAAAACTCCCACACAGTGGCACCACTTCCTGCAGAGTGGCCTGCCTCTTCCCACTCTCAGTGGAGATGTCTCTGGAGTCCTCCTTCCCCATTCCTGCTTCCCCCCTCTTTCTCCCCGAGGAACCAGGGCCTGACACTGTCCCAGGCAGAGTCCCAGGGTGCCTTCGCATGAGGTGGCTACGCAAGGCACTTGAGGAGAGGTGTTTGGGGTCATTCCCCCTGCGCATGACCACCCTGCATTTCTTGCACACCGCAAGCCTCGAGTCTGCCGGGCTGTTCTCAAAATGCTCCCACAGAGACCCACGAGGCTTATGGAAAGTACTGCCCCCTCTGGTACTGCCTGCCGCTGCTGTGCTGCTGGTGGTGTGGCTTGTGCCCTGCTGGGACAATTGACTGCTGCTGTCACTGGTGGTACTCTGGGTGGAAAGAGGGCTGCTCCTTCCATCACTTCCTGAAGCCTGCCTTTCGTCTGTTCCTGCCAACAGGTCCTCAGAATCCGGCAGATGCAGATGAACAGAGTTTTCTGATTCTGAGTACTCGTCTTCCTTCCGATACAAGGGGGGGGGGAGTGTGAGACCTTGGCAATGGGGATCGCATGCAGTCATCCATGCTTCCCTCAGTGACAGAAGATGGTCCAATGGTGCTGGTTGTGCAGCTGCTGCTTGGAGAGGGAGTGGCAGCAATATCACTATCTGCACTACTTCCTGTGCCTTCCTTAAAAAATGTGCCCCTATTTATTTTAGTGGGGGTCCACCTGCCCTTCCCTCTGACTCTGCCAACCCTCCTCATTTTTTTATTTCTCAAAGTTATAGAAATATATTTTCTTATTATATTTGTGTTAAGTAAACAAACTATTCTAATAAACTTATCCTTTTGACCCACAAGCTTACTCTCACACTGTGTTCTTTTGTACAAGCTTTAAATGTTGACCTGCTGGCCCTTGATATGATTTTCTAAATTCTGATTTCAACTTGATCCACTGAAATGGAGGAAAACTTAGGAAGCAAATGGTAAGTATTAGAAAATAAATGAAACTAAAAATAAGCCTGAAGTGAAAAGAGAGTAGGGGTACTCTGAGATGCCTCCCCAAAAAGATATTGGTGTGTAAATAAAATATAGTTTAGTAGTTATCAAGGCAACAACAAAGAATGGTGTGGTGCAGCTAAATGAATGAATGAAATGAAATATAAAAGTGTCTCTTCTTGCTCTCAGGTCAGGCTGTAAAACTTAGGAAGGAAATGGTACGGTAGTATTTGAAAATAAATGAAATGAAACTATTAAATCCAGACCAGAAGTCCAGAAGAAAACTCTTCTTCCCTTCTTCAGCAATCAGTCAGCAAAACTGCAGTGCATGCAGGCCAGGCACAGTCAGAGAACAAAATTAAAATAGTTTTCTAAATTCTAATTCAACTTGATCCACTGAAATGGAATGTGCCTGCCTGTGTGTGCAAGTGCACACACAACACAACAAGTGTATGTATGTAAGCAAACAAACAATGAGCTGGAGTAATGAATAAATAATATTGTAAAAGATTTATATTGTCCCCTTTTGGAGGAGGTTCATTTTCTTGCACCCCCCCCCCACAAATTGTGGGTGGGTGTATGCAAGCAAATTAGGCTCTCCCAGCCTGTAATTGAACTGGTGGTGTGTCACTGGAATTTGTACAGCTGGACAGGTGGCTTCAGCCACACCCCAAAAATAAGCCTGAAGTGAAAAGAGAGAGTGGTACTATGCCTCCCAAGATATTGGGGTGTAAATACAATATAGTTTAGTAGTTGTAGTCAGGGAATAAAATGAAAATAATTTTCTAAATTATTCTGATCCACTTAAATGGAATGTGTCTTCTCTGTGTTAAAGTGCATACACAACACAACAAGTGTATGTATGTAAGCAAACAAACAATGAGCTGGAGTAATGAATAAATAATATTGTAAAAGATTTATATTGTCCCCTTTTGGAGGAGGTTCATTTTCTTGCACACCCCCCCCCCAAATTGTGGGTGGGTGTATGCAAGCAAATTAGGCTCTCCCAGCCTGTAATTGAACTGGTGGTGTGTCACTGGAATTTGTACAGCTGGACAGGTGGCTTCAGCCACACCCCAAAAATAAGCCTGAAGTGAAAAGAGAGAGTGGTACTATGCCTCCCAAGATATTGGGGTGTAAATACAATATAGTTTAGTAGTTGTAGTCAGGGAATAAAATGAAAATAATTTTCTAAATTATTCTGATCCACTTAAATGGAATGTGTCTTCTCTGTGTTAAAGTGCATACACAACACAACAAGTGTATGTATGTAAGCAAACAAACAATGAGCTGGAGTAATGAATAAATAATATTGTAAAAGATTTATATTGTCCCCTTTTGGAGGAGGTTCATTTTCTTGCACACCCCCCCCCCCAAATTGTGGGTGGGTGTATGCAAGCAAATTAGGCTCTCCCAGCCTGTAATTGAACTGGTGGTGTGTCACTGGAATTTGTACAGCTGGACAGGTGGCTTCAGCCACACCCCAAAAATAAGCCTGAAGTGAAAAGAGAGAGTGGTACTATGCCTCCCAAGATATTGGGGTGTAAATACAATATAGTTTAGTAGTTGTAGTCAGGGAATAAAATGAAAATAATTTTCTAAATTATTCTGATCCACTTAAATGGAATGTGTCTTCTCTGTGTTAAAGTGCATACACAACACAACAAGTGTATGTATGTAAACAAACAAACAATGAGCTGGAGTAATTAATAAATATAATATTGTAAGACTGATATCAGCAGCAGCAGCAGCTGGACAGGTGGCTTCAGCCACACCCCAAAAATAAGCCTGAAGTGAAAAGAGAATAGCGGTACTATGCCTCCCAAGAAAGATATTGGGGTGAAAATAAATACAATATAGTTTAGTAGTTGTAGTCAGGGAATAAAATGAAAATAATTTTCTAAATTCTTCTGATCCACTTAAATGGAATGTGTCTGTGTGTTCAAGTGCACACACAACACAACAAGTTTAAAAACAAACAATGAAGTAAGTAATTAGTAAACTAAATAATATTGTAAAATATTCTCCACTTGGATAGAGGTTCTGTTCTTGGCTTGCACCTCAAATGTGTGTGTGTACAAGCAAACTGAAGTTGGGAAAAATAGAAAATAAATGGTAGTATATAATATATTTTAAAATAAATCCACACCTCCCACTCCCAGTTGACCCCCCCCTTTATTCAATATCAGAAAAATCTTCACCCCACAAACAGCCAGAGAAGAGAACAAAGAAAAAACTCTAACTGCTTCCCTTCGCCAGACAAAGCTGCAGGGAATCAAAGAAATTATTTTCTAATAAAATCAATTCCCTCCCTGCCTGCCTAACTTAAAAGCCTAAAGCCTCCCTCCACCCAGGCCTCGATCGGGTAGCCAGCAGCAGCCACAGTCCTCCCTCAAACACATCCAAGACCTGACTGTGATTTGTGGAAGGTGCCTCGGCTTTTTATGCCCTCCAAGACATCCAGAAGTGTCAGTCAAAACCTGGCCATGCCATTGGTGGAATTGTTCAAAAAAATTGCATGGTCCCATCCCATGCCCAGCCCAAATGGGCAAGTCTAAAAAAATAAAAAATAAAATAAAATAAAATCAATACAACGTTTTATTGCTATAAAAAACCCACGGCTGCTACTATTAAAATTCAGGCATTTAAAATAAATAAATTTCACATGTTTCTGTTGTGATTTGGTGTGTTTTTGACCACGATTTCAAAAGAAAAATTGTGGTCGCCATTTTGGATTCCGCCCCCCAACGCATGGCATGGCTAGACAACGAGGATGACCCCCCCCCCAGCCTGGTGCAAGCAGCCCAGGACAGGAGAGGAGGGGGGAAAGCCCGGGGACACCCCCCCCCAGAAACCACCCCTCTGGTAGGTGGCAAAGCCTCAGGCAGGCATATTTTTGCCTGCTTTTTCGGCCAGGAGTCGGAGCTCTTTTTTTTAACTTTTAAAAACTTTTTCTGTGCTTCACATCGCGCGATCGCCACGATGCCACAAATGGAAACGAAAAATCCGACCAAATTTTTCTTTTTTCGGTTCGAGTTTGACTTGTAATGGCTTAATTACCGTTGCCGTTTCCGTTACTTCCGAAATGCGAAAAACTGAAAACAGAAACGAAGATTTCGCCCATGTCTACTAGAGAACGTCTCCCTCATGTGACCAGGGCTGACGTCTGTAGGCTAGGGATATGCTCTAGCAAATTCAGTGCCATATTTGCACACAATGGTGAGCTATAATTTACCCTCTGCCTCTACCATTGTCCACTGTCAGCGAACCACATTTTTAAAAGAAGCACCAGCCAAGAGGCCAATAATATAGACAGTGGTACATTGTATAAATGAATTAATTCATTCCAAATGAAATTATGTTAAGCAAATTTTCCTTTATACAAATTTCCTATAGGAATGCATTCAAAACAGAGTACTCCCTAATTGCGACCATTTTTATGTTGTACGAATTCGCCCCACAGACGATTCTGTTAAGCAAATTTCTCCTATCTCCAGAATTTTTTTATGTTGTACAGATTTTATGTTATGCAAACCATTTGTTATACGAGGGCCCACTGTACATTTACATTTCAAATTGGGCTCAAAGGCACTGATATCTTCGCAAACAACTAGAGGCATTCTTAGTTTTACCGACAGGGGAAGGGAGAAATTTCAAATTAAGTTAGCAAATGTTATTTGTTCAGCCATAAACCACGGAAGCTTTTAAAATTAAGGAGACAGTCTAACAGAGACATGTGGAGGTGCACTCATTGCCTGGGTACATAATGAAAGGCACCTGGACAAAATATGATTCATTGTTTTTATTAGACCACTGAATTTCCCCTATCCCCTTCACTTGCTAATTTCTGACAGAAAAGATGTGGCCTATTATGTTAGCCATTCTTGCTGAACTACTTGCCCCTCAAAAGCCAATTCCACTTGTCTTACATTCGTTTTAAAAGGCTGCAGGCCACTATATTAGTATCTTACTGATGTAGAGTCTAAAACTAAATTGTCAGGATGGCACAAAGATATGACATGAAGGATGCCATTTTCATTAAATATTGTGGGGGGGGGGAGAGAGAGAGAGAGAGAGAGAGAAGGGCCGGACGTAATGCCATTAAGTTCCTATCTTGGAGAGCAATTGTTTGAAGGCAATAAATCTCTTTGCTACAAGTCCACTGTTTTTGATATGGTGTTAATTCTGCTTCCTTTATCTCAGCTATCTGCTTAGAAAGCAGGCAAGTCCAGGAAGAGTACCAGGATGTACAGAGTATCTGCTCCAGCAATTTTTAACCTGCATGATCACCAAGAGGAAGCCAACAGATAGTGAAGCCATACTTTTTTGAAAAAAAAAAATGATGCCTAGCTACAATGACACAGCTCTGCCCTTTCATCTTAGCTCCGCTTGACAAAGAGTAATTTTCACTTCATATCTCATTACAACGGAACCCTGCCAGAGGTCATTTGAACCAGCTGGATGAAAAAAATTAAGAAAATAAATTATCTCCTTGCTTGAGCTCCTGAATCTGACTTTGGAATTTAAGGTTCAGTAGGAATTCCATTTATTTATTATCCTAAGCAATTCCCTTGGGGAATTATCCTTCCCCCCTCCCTTTGCTCTCTTTCATTGCTGAAATATAAGCATCCCCTGTTCTTGCAGAGAAATTTGTACTTTGATATCCAAACACTATATTCTGTCATTAGCCTGAAATGATAGTATATTATTTCTGGACAGACACACATAATGTGCTCAACTGCTCATGCTCTGTAGCTTCCTCAGAAATCAAACAGCAGAGATTATCAGAGGCTGGAGATAATTCATTTAAAAGTATTTATGTTCACGTTTATTGTCACCACTGCTTGTTAATTTTCAAAGTAAAAAGGAGCAACATCCCAACAAGATTGTTTGGATAATAACTGGATAATACACTGAATGGTTACTGTCTTAACATACAATAAGTAACATTACTGTTGTTATTCCAGGCAAAATCCAAAGAAACAAAGCAAAACAAAGTACAAAAAACCCCCACCAAAACCCAAAGCCAAACCAGAACAAACAAGCAAAAAACCAAAACAAAACATGTACCACCTTAAAGACAAATTATGATACAGTGATCCCCCGCCTATTGCGGGGGTTAGGGGACCCGAACCAACCCGCAATAATTGAAAATCCGCGATATACGGATGCAGGTCAGTTTGGGCCTGGGGGGCCTAGGAGGGGGCTCTTGTATTTACCCCCAGCCTGGCGCTGCCCTGAATGGGCCTGCAAGGGCCTTCCTGCAAACCAGAATTTTACTGGAAGTCACTTCCGGTTCTCAGGGAGGCCCGTTTGGAGCAGCACCAGTCCTGGGGTAAGTACGGGAGGCCTGAAACAGGCCTTTCCCCCTTATCCCAGGGGGCCTTTTTTCATGTACTGTGGTCCCGCTATATCGCGGGACCACAGTATATGAACCGCGAAAGGCCGGGGGACCACTGTATTTTAAAGTAAGCTTTCATGGATCAAGCCCACTTCTTCAGACGTATGGAAACATAGTGAAATATTGAATTCAAATGTACCGTATTTTCCCATCTATAAGATGCTGCTGCATATTTGACGCCCCCAAACTTTTAAGACCCCCAAGGAAATTAATAAATCCTCTTTAAGCCCTCCTCTGCAACACCCCATGGTGTTTCCTCTACATTCTGCTTTGTTTCTGCAAGGGCTCGAGCTTTTGTTTTTCCAAGGAAATCCTTGGGGTGGAGCAACCCATTAAGAAGTTCATTTTTAGGTAAAAAAATAAGGGTCCACCCCCCCACCCCCACCCCTCTGTTTTCCACCCCTTGCTGTTTTATTTCCTTTCCAGCAGTGTTTCATTGCCCTCCTCTCTGCTTTGTTCTTGTAGGATCGGACCCTTCTTTTTCACATGAAAATGAACTTCTTAATGAGTTGCTCCATCCCCCAAGTGTTTCCCTGCAAAAAATGAAAGCTCTGGTCCTTGCAAAAACAAAGCAGAGAGGAGTCTTCAAAACACAGCAGCAAGGTCAGTTGGGCTTCCTCCCTAACCCCATCCCCACCTCTGGAAAGGCTTACTTTCATGTAAATTAATTTTTCGTGCCATTATTTTGGAAAAAATATTGTCGTATACAGGGGAAAATATGGTACCAATGAATGGAGCCAATGAATCTTTGCTTTGAAAATGATATTTCATTCACCCTTCATGTTTCTTTGGATTTTGCCTGGAATGCTTGCACAGACTAACGTGGCTACCTCTTCCAAACCTGTTACTCTTGTAAGTATCAGTCACCTGTAATTGTCTAAGTGAGATTCTATTCAATTTTTAATTAAATAAATTAAAGGTAATTGCCTTAAAAATTTTAATTCATTTTTTTGTGTAAATCATGACTGTTACAGCAATACAAGAGGCTGCCTCACTTCCTTCACCAAACATCACACAGTCCAGGAAGTGTAGAAGGCCCTTTCCCCCTGCTTGGTTTTTATTTGTGAAGGGTCTTGAACACAAGACAGTATTCTGTAGACTATCTTGACAGCTGACATGGATATCATAAACATTCTGGCTGCCTTTTGCTCATTCTCTTAGTGTTTTTTTAAAACCCTTTTTCCCTGGACCACCACCACCCCTTTCCTGGGAGCTACCAATGGACTAAATACCCGACAGCCCGCCCGCCAACACAGCCGGCCCGGGAGCTCCAGCCCAGAACAAACCACCAGGTGAGGGGAAGGGGAAGTCCTAAGCGGCAGGGTAAAATGCCGGGCCTGGGCTGAGGAGGTGGGCGGGCAGGTAATTAAGTGTCCGGGATAAATTTATGTCTTGAAGTCTTGCCCCTTTCTTTCTGTCTTGGGTCGCCCTCTTCTCTCTCTCTGTCTTTTCTTTCTTTTTTCCCCAAACTTGAACCCATGATGAATAAAAAACTGTAAATATAACTTGAAGTTGGGAAACAAGTATAAAATACTTTCTTTGTGTTTTTTGAAAGAGAATTACTTTATATATAGTCAATATAGGCACAGATTTAAATTTTTTAACATTTTCTAATGGTGGTGTGCCTCATGATTTTTTCCATGAAACAAGTGTGCCTTTGCCCAAAAAAGGTTGAAAAACACTGCTGTAGACTATCTTGACAGCTGACATGGATATCATAAACATTCTGGCTGCCTTTTGCATTTTTTTAAACAACTCAATACTACACAAGCTCTCATGAAGTCCTAAGCATGGTAAAATTAATGAATTAGCACCCAGCTGGCTGATGAATAAAAAGGGGGGAAACGAGTGATACCTATTTTTAAAAGAAGCCCCATGGTGCAGTGGTTAAATGCCTGTACTGCAGCTAAAACTGTGCTCACGACCTGGGGGTTTAATCCCAAGTAGCAGGCTCAGGGTTGACTCAGCCTTCCATCCTTCTGAGGTCGGTAAAATGAGTACCCAGCTGGCTGGAAGGGGAGGGCAATGTGTAGCCTGCATACTGTAATTAAAAACTTTTTTACTTTGCTTTGCTTTAAAAGGCCTGTCTTAGAGGTGGGCCTTTTGTGCTTCATACACACATACAGGTGTGCCACGGTTTACGAACATCTCTGTTAACGTCATTTTCAGTTCATGAAAGGAAATCCATTGAAAATAATGCCTCAGTTTATGATTTTTTCTTCCGCAATACCTTGGTTTACAATTTTTTTTTTGAAGCAAGCTTCTCCAGGATGCACTGCGCCTCCGTGCGTTTCCAGTTTATGAATTTCTCACAAAACGAAACAACCCAGAGAATGCATTAAATTCTTAAACCGAGGTATGCCAGTACTGTATTTTTCAGGGTGTAAGACGCCCCCATATATAAAATGACCCCATTGTTGTAACCCAAAATTTAGTTTCACAACAGCGTAGTTCTCTCCTTGGCTTACGTCCATGTATAAGACGACCCTCAATTTTTAGCCTAACAATTTTAGACAAAAATAAAGTCTTATAAATGGAAAAATACTGTGTTTGGATGAAGAACGTGAGATGAAGTTAAGTGGTCAGCTGCCTGAGGTGGGGGCCACATTGGCTGTGCTCCTGCCCAAGTTGGAGCGCCAATCCTGAAGAAGGACCCCAGGGCTGCAAAGAGCCAGAGACATGCTTCATATGAATATGTATGAAGCACAAAGTGTCGACCTCTGATCTGCTTTCCTTCTTTAAAACTCAATCTAGGACAATGCTAGGAGCTATAAATGAAAAAATAAAACACAAATAATCCAGTGTGCATAGAAGGTTTTCAAGCAGGCTTCCCCAAGATGGTGCTCTCAAGATGTTTTAAACTGCAAGTCCCATGAGACTCTGCCTCTATGGCCAAGGGCCAGATATGATGGCAACTAACCATCTGAAGGCTGATTTAGTTAACAACCGTAAATAAAGATTATTATTAACCACCTGGAGGGCACCATGCTGGAGAACGGTGGTTTTGCTTTTAAAATGACATTAAATAAGATTAAAATGCTGTTAAAGAAGATGGTAGGATGATTACAATTTTTAAGATCTTTCCAGGCATGCAGAAGAAAAACACTGTAAAGCCACAGAGCTTCAGATTATCTGCAACACTATTAAATTAATAAACTTTCAGGTGGATGACCTTGTACATCTGAGAGGTCCCACCCCATGGATCTCAAGGTATGTTGGTGTTCTAGATCTGTCAAACAATAGCACTAATTTGCAAAAACTTGCAGCACGTAACCTTAACCTGAGGTTAAGTTAGGACATTAATCTAGGAAGTAATTTGCAAAAATTGCAGCAAATAATCTTAACCTGAGATTAAGTTAGGGCATTAATCTAGAAAGTAAGCAACTAGAACTATTGGAAGTGTCTTTGTCCTGAAAAAATATTTATAAATATGTCTTTGTTAAATATTTTAACTCAAGAAACTTTGGAGATTTAAAAAAAAAAACTGTACCAGTTTCTTTCTATGGGGGGCAATCATTCACTACGGCAGCAGGTTGCTTAAAGCTCTTTGACTTCACTGCAATTAAATGAATTTAATTCTATATAAAATCAAAGCCTATGCATTGTTTTCAGCCCATTTATGTCCTTGGAGGCAAGCATAAGGCAAGCGTTGTGATATATTAAGATGATTAACAAACATGAGTGGCAATATTGCCCCCTCCTCGGTGTTAAAATAATTTAATCAATCCCAAGCGGTCAACACAGCCTTGTGCACACACGATGCACAGATGTAGGCCACAAGTATCTCCAAAGCACGTTGCCTTTGAAGATGCTGGTTTAATACTTGGGAACAATGTGCTTGTCCACCTTCTTTAAACAGACATCCAGTGACGATGCCCAGCCGGAAAGCGGCGTGGAACTCCAGACGTTGGCGAGAGAAATAAATCATGTCTCTTAGTTCCATCAGTGGTGATGATTCATTATGAGTCTTCATCCTTTCAAGTGTCCTCGGAAGGGACAAACTAGGTGGCAGAGGCTGAAGTGGCAAGAAGGGCAGCAGAACGATGCTGAGGCAGTTCCTGACACAGTCTAGGCAAAACAGCCAATTCCTCTACACACACATTGATGTGGGATACCTCACTGTTGACGAATATCTTGCGGAAGGTTCAAAGTGATTCACGGCTTATAGCAGACCGTTCTATAAACAGGAAGCTCGCTCCCTGTACTGAAGTACCAGAAGTATTTGGTAGTAAAAACATGTTTATAGCTTTGGAGCAAGTTGGCATTTTGGGATGAAAACAGATAATATTTATCAAAAATAAGCATCAAAGCAAGACACAATGTTCATGATGAACATGGAAGTGTGGGGGCCTATAAAGAGGACTTTATTGAGCAATATAATGAACCCCATAGCCCCATTCGCCATAGTCAATGGCTAAGACTTGATGAAGCTGCAATCCAGCTGTGTTTATGGACCAAGGTTTGGGAATCTCTGTCCTAAAGATTAGGAGTGATGGAAAATGTTTTTTTTTTTAAATTATATTAAACCCTATGTCCAAAGATTTCAGGTTGGGGCAGACAATTAACATTAGAAAATTCTAACACAACTTCAATATGGTATACACATAATGAAAAACTGACAGCCTGGTCAAGTTAATAACAGCTTGGCTTTCAATGGCTTTGGTGAAGAGCCAAGTCAACACAACACCTGAATGAGGCCAACATCAACACCAGTTCGGCCTGCCAGGAGAGATCCCACTTTTAGAGCCTGCCATTTCTGTCGCCTGTTGCATGGTGACTTTCACATCTCGTTGACTCTTTCGTCAGCTATTCTACTGATATTTTTAATCCTTTCCCGTCAATTCTTCAATTAGGAGAGGATCACAAAATACTTGTCTTGCTTGCTGGCTTTCCACAGGTATATCTGGGATGCTGGACGAGACTGCCTTTGCTATGATTTCTGTAGAGATCTTTCGAGGTCCCCTTAGCCCATGACCTATAATTTTATTACATATCATGTTGTGAAATCATGTATTTAAAGCAACACGTGAGTTGTCTGTCTACCGCGACCTACTGCGACTAAGATAAGACTAACTTCCAAAGTTTGGGGGGGGCAGTCTCAATAGTACAGATTAAAAAATCTATTCAGTAGGGCTGGGAGGAGGAACGTGTGGCCACTGGCATACTTTCATAGCAACGGGAGAACCCAATAGGAGAGAAAAATGGGGAGGAAAAGATAAAACCTAAAGCAGAGAGAGAGAACACCTTCCTAGCACTCCACTGAGACAGGAGAAATAGAAGAGGTCAACAAGAAAGCTGGGGGGGGGTACCCTCCTGTCACTTTTGACAACCTTTACTAGAGAGATCTCAAAAGAACCCAGCCCTCACTTGAACTTGCTGCAAAACATCTCAGCAAAACAACATTTAAAATTTAAATAAAATAAAATGATAACCTGGTCTTTTGAAAGGAACGTATATCGATAACATTCTCTGAAACTGGAAAGAGTCAGTAAATGGCACAGACCAGGGTAGTAGAGCAACAGTATAAAGATGAAAGTGCATACAATCTGTTTAAAAACAAACACCTTAACTGGGTAGAATTCACAGTCACTACAAGCTGCCTTTCTTCAGAGAGAGAGAGAGAGAGAGAGAGAGAGAGAGAGAGAGAGAGAGAGAGAGAGAGAGAGAGAGAGAGAGAGAGAGAGAGAGAGACTAAGAAAAAAGATGAGGACTTGAGGACTGGCTTGGGCAGAATGGACAATGTGTCCCCCATCAGGTGCTGTTAGATCTTAGTTTATTTCAGCTCTTTAGATCTGACTGATGCTGCGGGATGTGTGGTGCTGTGCAACACTTGGTGGGCCTGTTCATCTCAAAATCACGAGCCCAAAGCAGACATCCTGTCGACCACCATTTGCCAGTGCATGTGCTCCATCCTATGTCATAGTTTGCCATACACAGCCTGGAGTTGTTCTCTGCATTGAACTTGGTGTTATATAATTCCATAAATAAATAAATAAATAAATAAATAAATAAATAAATAAATAAATAAATAAATAAATAAATAAATAAATACCGTATTTTTCACCCCATAAGACACACCAGACCATAAGAAGCAGCTAATTTTAAGAGGTATGTGTGTGTGTGGGGGATCAGACATACATACTGTGGTTCTACATCTCCAGCACCTGTTTACAACTACTTGGGAGACAAACAGCTGCTAATGAGTTCTAAGAATGAAGTCATGGGAATTGGGGGGGGTCTATGAAAAGAGAGTGCTTGTCCCCTCCCCACTCCAAGTTCTGAACTTGGTATTCCTTTCAGTGTGCTCAGAGCTGTGAAAGATGTGTATGTGAGGAAAGGAAATTTACAAAACCACTGTAATAACTGCTGGCACAGTAGGAGATGGAAGGGCAAAAACTACAAAACAAACAACCCCGCCCAATCCTTCATTTGTGTGTGTGTGTGTGTGTGTTGTGTTGTTACAGTCGTGACCAACCCTTTGTGACTCCACGTCCATGGAGTTTTCTTGGCAGGAATACTGGAGTGGCTTGCCAGTTCCTACTCCAGGTGCCGACAACACCTGGTATTCCCTGGTGGTCTCCCATCCAAGTACTAACCAGGGCCGACCCTCCTTAGCTTCCGAAATCAGGCGAGATTGGATGTGCTTAGGTCTTAGGGCATCTAGGCAGCTCAATCCTTCATTTAATCACATAAAAACCATCAATAACCTCCACCACAAAATAAAGTAAATGTCTTCCCTTCAAATCCTTACGTTGTCACAACTCAGACAAATATCATGGTCACTGAAACTGGTTTCAAGATTTCAAAGAAGTAATGGCATCTGTACTGTACTGTACCAGAGAAGTTGGATAAGCAAAACATTTATCTAATATTACATATTCTGACAGCAGTGAAGATTGCATGGGCACAACACTGGAAAAATGAAGAAATGCCAACAGACGAAGGAAGAATTAAGAAAAAAATGGATGCACGGAAATGGGCAGACTGAGAATTAAAGAAAAACAGGACTCACAATATTATTGAACATGCAATCTGTTCTATCAACGGTTATAAAAGAGAAACAAAGAATAAGGCCTACACACCCACACCCACCCACCCACAACAGTGTTTGGATTTTGTCTGGACACCTTTAAAGATGATGATCACCTACATTTAAAATCACTCTCTTCCACACAGATCTCTGGTGGTTACTGAGCCCTCCCAAGCCACTTCTGGACTTTCTTGGGAATGGCAAGGAAATGGGATCATCCCATGTACATCCTCTCTACCAGGGGAACCTCTCATTTGGAGGCTGGCCATGTTTTTTAACACAGTAATATAAGTAATCTCTGCTAATATGGAAGAATAAACAAAAAGAAAATCCTTGCTTCCCCTGTTTTTATTAAGGAAACGGCATAGATTCTAAGGAGCTATGATTTAAAATAACACACAAATTCAGTGCCAACAACTCAGGGAAAAGGCCACCCGTTTTGATTTCTTAGGGAGATTAGAGACTAGTTTACTGACACCCATTCCTGACCAGTAGCTTCTGTTTTGACAGCCAGGATTCTAAGCTGCCATGTATTTTTAAAGGCCTATGATAGGAAGTGCTAACCTGCAGTTTAAATAAACGTTTCCTCAGCCATTTTCCCTAGATTAACAGCGAGAGTGGGAATTCTTCCGCAACCGCACCACCCAAATTAAAAACGACCCACATTCTCAAAGAAAAAATCAATGAGAATTTCCTCAAAATGTTAGAAGGCATATTGAAAGAAACCATACAATCTTGTGAAAATAAACATACTGTGGGGGCAAGCGCTGATTGTTTGTTTTAAGCTGGGGACTCAAGATCACCACACTCGGATTGTAATAAAATCAAAGAACTTGGCACTTCACCCTGCGTTGCTCCTCAAATGTGCCCCTTTCGAAGGCAAGCATGTCACTAGCAGCTACTAAACACTTTCATCTTATAACGGAGTGACTCAAAGAAAAATCATAACACATGAGTTGTAATGGCCTGCAGGCCGTAAATAAGTAGTTGCTGTTTATGAGATTATAAAAGGAGCTGTTCATAGGTAGCATCTGCACATGGAGTCAAGCTAACTACCATTTAGGAAAATTTAATGAGTCAAAGTGTCAATATTGGGCACTGCAAAGGAAAAAGCAACATTTAAAGATTCCATTAATGTTTACACAGCATGTATAGATTGTTGGTTTTTGAGCAGGATGACAGACAGGGGGTAAGTTCCTTGCCATCTTAAATACTTCAATATGAGCACAGAAATGCGACCATGGAACCTCTTATATATAAGAGGCAGGTGTTATCCATGCTATATCTCTGTAACTAGCAGTCTTTGTACTATAACTCACATACTGCATGTCAATAGGAAAAAAAAAACCATTTGTGATAGGAATTGCCCTGAAAAGTCAGTGATAGACTTCACCCCACTCCACCCACCCCAATTAATCAATATGGGGTAACAATTATGCACAAAGCATGGTAAAGCTGTTCCAAAGAAGAAAAATAATCAGTTTGTTGCAGGAAGGTTGTTGACATCTTACAAAACCATGAAATTAAATAAAACTGCTCCTCCAATAAATTACTATCACAATTCCTTGGAACAAGGCCAAATAGGTGAGCTAACCTGCATTTTTAAAATATGAACTTCAGGGTAAACACTGGGAGAAGAAACAATGTATTTCTGGAGAGAAACTGGAAGGTCGATAGATTAAGTCCCAAGTGAGAGGTGGGAGGAACAGGGTTTGAAAGATTATTTTGTTCTGTCATTGTTATTTTTATTGTGGCTGTTGTTATTTTTTGTCTAAATATTACTTGGATTTTTTTTTATATTTTGTATTGCAGTTTTACAATAAAAACATTTTTAAAAATAAAAATAAAATATGAATTTCAGACCTCTAAACATTTTTTTCACTTCCTGTGATGTCAACATTTTCCTTTGGGAGTTGATTGCTCTTCTTAACATTAAAAAGGAATCTTATTATATAATTTCCTCTAAACATTTTGATAGTGGTTATCAAATAGGACTGCATTATTACTCAGCAGCTGGATTTTACCCTGAATTTAGACATGCCGTCTGTTGCCTGTTTCACCTATCAATTCATCCAAATTCTAAATTCCATATTAAGAGAACACAAATCTCTTACTTCCTCAGTGGCTCAGACTCAGTGATTAGCACTCAATGAAAGCATGGTGATGAATGCTGCCTTGTGGTAACTGTAGTCTGTACATGGTATATTCCAGTCTTGGCTATTATATACTTTAATTCCTGCTCTGACAAGGGCTGGGCCATGTTGGCTCACCAGGGTAGAGCAGTGAAATGTCAGCTGCAAAGTCGGCAGCTCAGCGGTTTGAATCCCGGATGCCACGCAGCGGAGTGAGCTCCTGCTGTTAAAGCATGCAATTGCAAGTAGATAAATAGGTACCGCCGTAAAAAGCAGGAAGCTAAACAGTGTTCCATGCGCAGAAGTGTGTTCGGCCATGCCGGACGTGCACAACACTGGCTCTTTGGCTTGGAAATGAAGATGAGCACCACCCCTAGAGTCGGATATGACTAGCACGCAAGTGCAGGGGGAACTTTTACCTTTACTTTTTACCTGACAAGGGCCAACTCAAAAATGCTTGGGAAAAGGTCAAGCATGCGTTTCTTCTTTTTCAGCTCTTCATCTCTATGGGGATTCTAACATCTTGCAGAAATATCGAGCTCCGCTTCCTCTTCCGTAGGACCTGCCATACTAGCTCAATGCTGCCTTGAGCCAAGGAGAAGACAGCACAAAGGCAAAAAAGGTGGAGGAATAGAAAAAGAGGAAGCATAAATTATTAAGGCCTTCCATGTTATTATTAGCGTTGACCTGAAGATTGCGGCAAACGTTAAATCTCTGGGGAAATGTTTCAGACCAGGCATGTCCAAACTTCGGCCCTCCTGATGTTTTGGACCACAACTTCCAGAAATCTAAACTTAGATTGCTAATGGCAAAGGACTGTGGGAGTTGCTGTCCAAAACATCTGGAGGGCCGAAGTTTGGGCATGCCTGTTTTAGACATTTAGTTCGAACCGCTGAACTGCCAACTTTGCAGCCGACAGTCTGCAGAAGCCTTAGTCCAGTGAGCCACCACACTCAGCTCAATGCTCAGCTCAATGACTAAAATACTGTGGGATCTCATGCCATTGAATAAGACATATAGCAACCTAAAAACCACCTGAGGTTGAGAAAACAGATTAAAAAATGTTGTCAGCAAATAAAGTTATACCCTTGTATAACAAATGGTTTGTATAACATAATATTTGCTTAACAGAATTGCGTATGGGGCAAATCCATACAACATAAAAATGGTCATGATTAGAGATTACTATGTTTTCAATGCATTCCTATGGGAAATGTGTATAAAGGAAAATTTGCTTAACATAATTTCATTTGGAATGAATTAATTCCTTTATACAAGGTACCACTGTACCAATGCTTCTGTTCTAAAACTCAAATTTCTTATGTGCTGGCAATAAACATCCAGTGATAATAAACTAAATATCTAGTTGTGCTGCCAGACATGCCACCCGATGTGCCTTCCTCTGTCAAATGGTAGGGCTGGTCCTATGCTCACAGCATAGATTAATGCAGATCTTGAAAAGATGGTGCTGGGCTTGGTATTAACAGGCCAACGCTAACCAATTAGCATTTGTGAGTACAGTATTTCTGTGAAAGCTAAACAACAAAATCTGTTAAATTAACTGTACACTATTGTGTCATTTTACCTCCTTAAAAGGGGCAAAAGTGTCCCAATCCCCCTCTTTACTGCTTAATATAATTAAAATAATGTACAATATCAGTTACCACTTGGGGTTTTAATGCTGTCATTAAAGTAAAGACTTCTAAAATCACTGCAAACGTTGACTTGTATTTCAGATACAAACAAAGCTGATCCCTGAGCTGACTGGTTTCCTAGTATGAAAGGAAGCCTTCCTATAAATGACCACTTTTATCCACAATTTAAAAAATGTGGTTTAGCACTGTTTTATTATGGACTAAGCTGGACCTTACAAGCAGCACCTCCACGCTAGAGCAGAAATAAATAGGACAAATACTGGGTGGGGGGACAAGGAAAGAATTATCAGGGCACAAGGGTTCCTGCTACATGCTCATGTCCTTCAACCTGAGTAACAACAGACTTGCCTCCAGAAAAACAGAGAACAAAGGGGAATAATGCCATCATTCTCAGAAAAACAGGAGCAACTGTTTCATCATTTCCCTTTAAATGGCTAGGTTTTATGCTGAAGCTTAATATCCCATAGTACTCTAAGGAACACAATTTCATATATAATTTCAATAAAATAATTTTGACAACCAGTGGCACCCCCTTTCTTGGAATATATAAATTTAGAATATATATTCCAAGAAAAAGAGGTGCCACTGATTGACAAAATTATTTTATTGAAATTACAGTATATATGTGTGTGTGTGTGTGTGTGTGTGTGTGTGTGTGTGTGTGTGTGTGTCTGTCTGTCTGTCTGTCTGTCTGTCTGTCTGTCTGTCTAGCATTCTATTCTATTCTATTCTATTCTATCTACACACTATATATCGTAATTATATTTATGCTAAATAGTAGTCAAAACATTGGTCGTCAAATGGAAAAGAGTAATAAGATCTATTTTGTTATTTTAGGCTCATATGGTACAATGGAAGAAATTGAGATAACTATTCTGCACAAACTAAGCATTCATCTGTGCCAATTAGTTTTACTAATATTCATATTCATATCAAACATGAGAGTATTGGAATTCATAATACCTTCTGTCATTTTCAACCCATTAGGGACTTGACAGTGTCCAGCATGGCTGACCACCCAAACGGGATACTGCTGTTTCAGGCCACGGTACAACGTTTGGATGAACACCTGATAGTACTCAGAGAATCCTGGATTACCTGAAAAGGAAAACAAAATCTAATGAGACAGGCTTTTTTATTAAAATGGCAGCAATACACGTGACACACAAAACACACTACAGTACCACGATAGTATCTCTGAATTCAACACATACACATAATTGCAATATCTCAAAAGGAGAATAAAGTCACTGGATGCAGTGCCCATCACTAAGTATCCTTCTGCTAACAGAGGAGGAAAACAGGAACAGTCAACAACTAAGGCCAGAATCTTATAGGTTATTTGCACCAGCATTAAGTGAAGTGGAATAAAAAGCAGCAGCAAATTGCCACCTGTTCGTGGGTAAAATCCTATTGTGTAACTTTTTGCTGGCACACCTTGAGTTGGTTACTGGAAGCATTTAATTCAAAGGAATTATAATCTTCCTCTCCCCTTCCTTTTAGGTTTTGGGGCTCCCGAGGGCTCCCTTTTGAGCTGGAGAAGACTGGGACATGGCTGAGGAGCTTTCCGTAGTTAAAAATTACTGACAGATCACAGAAATATGGCCTCACATGAAAGAAGGTCTCTGTGCGTATATGCTCAAGCACATTTCAAATCCTGACAAGATTCAGAATCCCAAACTTCTGATAGGTGTCCATAAACAACACTTTGAGAAAAGGATATGGTATTTGGATCCAAGTCCCAGAGTTCTCCAAGAATTCCCCAGGAAGAATTCCAAGAGTTCCACCCACCCCCTCTGACACCTGTATTTCAGTCCCCTGGACCAGGCTTTGTGGCATTCTAAACCCTTAAATTTCTTCTCTGGGAGATAAATATCATCAAAATTAAGCGTCAAGATTTTGTCAGTGCGCCCAGACTCTGGAACTCACTCCCACAAGAGGCCAGGACTGCCTCATCTCTGCTGTCCTTCCGGAAACTGGTAAAGACCTTTCTCTTCGGGCAAGCTTTCCCTGAATGTTCACATAGACTTGGTGTTTATAACTACAGTACTTATAACCTTGTAGCTTTAATGTAATGTCTCTTAATGCTGTAAGACAGGGGTGCCCAAACTTTTTGTAAGGAGGGCCAGATTTGGTGGCTGAGAATGTGTCAGGAGCCGGTTCCTCTCCGACCCTGCCACCCCACTGCAAGCCCCACCCACCGACCCATAAGCCCCACCAATGGACCCCTTGCAACCCCACCCACAGGAAAAAAGGCGGGGACCACGGAGGGAGGTGGAAACCAAGAGAGGAAGGAAGGAAGGTGGGGACCAAGGGAGGGAGGGAGGAAGGAAGGAAGGGGGGACCAAAGGAAGCACAGGGAGCCGTGGCCACAGGTCGCCCCCTGGAAGAGGCGATCTGTGCGACCTTGCATGCCCCCAAGCTCCCCAGCGGTGGCGACAGCTCGCCTGCCAGCCCACCCCAAAGCTCCTTGGCAGTGGCAGAGGCCCACTGGCCTGCCCACCCCCACACATTCCCCTGCGGTGCCGGTGGTGGCAGACCGCCCGTCCGCCGAGCCACCCAAGCTTCCCAGCGGTGCCGGTGGTGCGGCCCACCCGATCACTGCCCTGCGCGTGCGCCTAACCTCACAATGTTCCCGGCTATGCCGGTGGTGGCAGCCTGCCCGTGCACCGCCCTGCGCGCGCACACCGAGCTTCAAAAGGTTCCCGGTGATGTCGGTGGCGGCGGCCTGCCTGCTCCACCCCTGCGCGTGCACCCAGCCTCACATGGTTGCCGGCAGTGCCGGTAGCAGCAGCCCGCGCGATGGCTGGCCGGCCAGCCCGCCCAGCCCCACAAGCTTTCCGGCGGTGCTGGCGTTGGTGGCCCGATCCCTCGCCCGCCCACCCAGCCCCACAAGCTTCTGCTCACCGGCCGGCCGGACCGCCCAGCCCCTCAGGCTTCCCAGGGTGAGGAGGGGGAGGGAGGGGCGGGCCAGCCAGCCACGGGACACTCAGAATGGCTCGACGGGCTGGATTTGGCCCCCGGGCCGGACTTTGGGCAGGCCTGCTGTAAGATGTCCCTCAATTCCTTTTTCTCAATACTTGAACATGTCTTAATTGTTTTAGACTGTACATTATCATGTCTTAATTGTATTGGACTGTATATTATCCCTCATTACTGTAAGCCGCCTTGGGTCCTTTTCCGAGGAAGGCGGGGTAAAAAATACTCTAAAATAAATAAATAAATAAACATACAGGGGATGCTTACCCAGTAAACATCTAATGCATGTTATAGCCATCACTTTACTGAACTTTGCCTTACCACTTTGCAGAGACAAGATTTTCTTTTTTTTTTTAAAAGAGTTTAATAATCAAGTGTTCATCCTCCTTAAGATGGTACTTGTTTGCATTACTATCCTTTTGAAATCATTCTATATAAAGAACACAGAGACATATCTAGACCAGTGATGGTGAACCTTTTAGAGACCGAGTGCCCAAACTGCAATTCAAAACCCACTAATTTTTTGCAAAGTGCCAATACAGCAATTTAACCTGAATCAAGGTAGCTGTGAAGGGGCAATGTTGCGTGCCCACAGAAAGGGCTCCGAGCGCCACCTTTGGCACCCGTGCCATAGGTTCGCCAACACTGATCTAGACTAAGCCCACTGAAATGAAAAGGACTCTCCATTAGTTGTGACCAATAAATACCTTTCTCCTAATGGTTATATGATCTCAGTAAGACTCATGTTGAGTTGGTCCCAAGGTCAGTGGGACTAATTCAACATGTTCAGTGCCTCATGCACAGACAAAACAGCCAGCGTTTCCAACTCATACGTCAAGGGAGAAAGCTCTGTCGCAGATGGTTCATTTACTTTCATTTTTATTTGAATATTTTTGAAGGGCTTGCCTTTACCTAATTTAAAGTGTTCAAAAGGCACTTGTTACAGCAATCCCCACAATGTCCCTACTAAATACTGCACCAGCATTATTACTTCGGATGCCAGAAAAGACAAGAGCGGATGGCTTCAGAACTCAAGGAGGTCATGAGAAGAAAGAAGGTTCCGGAGCAGCGTGACTGTGCGAGCAATTACCTCAAGAGGCATTCAAGAGAATAGTGGGCAACCTCCTGGCAGATACCCTTTGATTTTTATTCCTGTGTCCAGCAGGGGGTTGGACTTCATCATCATCATTATAGAATGGCAAAGCTGGAAAGATGGCCTTGTAGGCTACTGAGTCTGTGATTAACCCATTCCACTCAGGTTCACTGTTCTATGTCTTAGATGTACCCTCTCTGCAATAAACAGCATGTATTTGCTGAAAGCATGTACTGTATTCCCTATATACTGTACCAATCTTTCCCCCAGTTACCATTAGGCAACACTGTGACAAACGGGCAGATATGCCTTGCCACGCCTCAGGAAAGACTTGGCGAAGTCAACGGGATATTAAGGGATTAGGATTGCTAAATAAATTAATTGCTTTAATTTGTTATATATAGTTCCTGTTAAATGTTGTTCCTTTTGATTCTTCGGTGTCCTGTTGTATGGTTGTTTGTATTTATGTGAACCACCAGAGTGGCCTTGTTGCCAGATAGGCAAAATCAGATAGATAGATAGATAGATAGATAGATAGATAGATAGATAGATAGATAGATAGATAGATAGATAGATAGATAGATAGATAGATACAGTGATGCAGGATTGTGAAATGATTCCTCTACAGTACCAGAAAATAAAAATCCTCCCCTCATATATGAAAAACAACACCACTTGGAAACATGCCTGATTTAATAGTTGTTGCCCTCTTCCACAGTTATTGTTGTTTTATTTTCAGAATGGAAGTAACTCCACCTCAGAAATCCTTACTGTAGGAAAATTCAAAGTTGCCCTGGGCAGCCTAAGAAGCAGCGAGAATACCAGTGGTTTGTGAACAGATTTTGGACTTGCTTTTTAAAAATGCAATGTAGATACAGAATATGAACACACAAAGACATACATCTATCAGAACAGCAGTATAACTTTGGAGTTAAGCACTGCTGCAATGTATTTCAGGACAAAACTAGCTTCAAAACAAAAACAGTATTCATTGAAAATGGTTAAGGTTTAAATCGTGGTGAAGGAATACAGAACACACAGAAAGTCATCATATTTTAGATGAGAATGATTTCAACAACCTTCTTTTCTCCAGAAACTAGGAATAGGCATCGGAGTTTCCTTGCTTGAGGAAAATAAATCAAACAGAGCAGCAACTTTCAATCTCCCTATGCTAATGTGAGGAAGCCAGCCCACACAATCAAAAAGATTTAAATGGAGCCATTTATCCAAAATAGCAGTGTTCTCACATATGGAGTAATCTGAGGATACTGATTGGATTAGTAAAAACAAGTGATCATCAAAGCTTTCAGATAAACAAGAGTTGTCCCTGACAGTCCTGAAAAGGATTTGAAGGTTATTGACACAATCCGCCCCCCAAAAAAACTCAAAGAAACTACACATAGGAGAAACTGAATGAGATCATACAAAGACATCCTGCATTCATTTTTGTCCCAATATTCCTTGGTGAGTTGATACAACAATAAAGTCAGATGGTGCCATATCATCATCAACTCTTGGGAGGCACAGTGAACGGACAACACTTCTTTAAAAGAGACAGCACACTTCTCTAATTTGCTTTATGACAAGATATATCCATATCCGAGTTGCGGCATAATCCCATCATTTTCCAGTTTGGAGAGTTACCGATCCCGCCTAAGCATGACAGAGTGCAAGCCTTAACAACTGGGACATCTCCCATGGCAATGCAATGGCTTCTGGTGCTGCCTAGCTGCACACCTGCTCTGTTGGGCCATGTGGTAATCTGCCCCCCTCCCCACTGCTTTTAAATATAACATAATGCTCAAATTCAATAATTTGAAATGTATGCAGCCAGATAGAGTTGGGCAGCAGACACAACCGGTGCTTGCCCTCGTGGTGAATGACAGCACCCAAAGCAACTGATTCTGTGTAGAAACTGTGCTGGGCTCGACACAGAGAAATAATTTTAGGTCATTAAATCACTTCTCTAACCTACTTTAGGAAAGTGATGTAATCAGATTCTTATCTTTAAGCATAACTATCAATTGCCACTAGATTGTGAAACTCTGGTTGCCACGGCCAATTAGGCCAGCTTTCCGCTTCTGGAAGGCTGGGTCAAGATTCGGAGCAAGGGTAAAAGGCTTACTATTAGGTACATTATCTCCATAAGCTACAAAGAAGTGCCTTTTATCCAGCGTGCGCAACATCTAATGGATGCTAAAGCAATCAGAGGCAAATATTCCATTGTAAGAACAAGCTCATCACATGAGTGTGCATTGGTGCTTATCTTTAAAACAGCACCCTCTTCTGGCACCCATGCATTTTCATGCTACCCTCAGGAATCACAATGGTCTTGTTTTCATCATTACTTCCTGCTAGCTTGGTAATAAAAGTGGCCTGCAACGCATTTGTACAGCAAGAACGGGAAACAACCGGCGCTTCCCATCTCACCGCTAAGAGCTTCTGCAGCTACCGCAAAAAAGAAGCAAGCCGATTTTCCCCCATAAACTTGACAAAACTCCCAACTCCTGGCCATGTGTCCATCATATCTTTAATCATCTGATGAGTCATTGGTTACATCCCGATAACACAATATATTATAGTTGATCGTGAGAGAAACAAGCCAGACATACACTTTCCTCTTCCAGCAGAACTGTGAGAAATCTAGAGTTTCATTTCCAATTAACCATGGTTTAGAATTCAGAAGTAACACTAAACTCTGGTTAATCTTAACTACTGTTTAATAAATTGTCTTCATGAGCAGCAATTTGGGATTAGCCCTACTGAGTTATTTATATAGTACCTGAAGACTAAATGAGTAAGGGGGTGGGGGAGGTGTTCCTTTTCCCAAAACTTTCCCTTTTCACATTTCTTCTCTCCTTTTTTGATTTGTTTTATAGAGTTGTATAGAAACCTTCTTTCCAAGTTCTCTTACATTAGATCTTGAATTTAGATACACCCACATCCCAATTTCTCACAACATTCTTGGTAACTTTAGATCCTTCATTTCTCACATTTATTTACTTTAAATACTTTAACCCGCCTCCCTCCTAAAAAGGGACCCAAGGCCGTTTATATAATCAACATCATATTTAAAGCTAAAAACAGTAAATCGTTTAAATAGATACATATTATATTCGAAATGTTTGGTAAAAGCATTACTAGACCAGATTTAAAAGCAACAAACATACAACCTGTCCCATTTTAAAACCCTTTCAGATTGCCGGTCATTAAGGAAAACCTTGCTTGAAGAGAAAGGTCTTTGCCTGCTTGCTGAATGACAGCGAATACGGGGTCAGGTGGGCATCCTGTGGGAGAGAGTTCCAAAGTCTCTAGGCCCTCTCCTGAGTCCCCACCAAGTGCAACTGTGATGAGAAACGCCTTCCCTGTTGATCTTAACACTTCAACCAGTTCATAAAGGGAGATGCAATTATTGAGATAGCTTGAGCCCAGGCCATTTAGGGCTTTAAAGGTCAGAACCAGCACTTTGAATTGTGCCCGGAAATTGAATTGGTAGCCAGTGGAGCTGCTGAGGACTGTGTGAACCCTGTAACCAGATCCATTTGAAATCTGGCTGCAATGTTTTGTACCTGTTGAAGTTTCCAAACACTTTTCAAAGGCAGCCCCACATGGGGCATGTCATTGTTACAGTCATCTAGCCAAGACGTAGCTAAGGCACGCGTACATGCAATCAGAACTTTTCAAGAATGGCTGCAGCTGGTGCATTGAGTTTTGTTCATTTTGCCTTATTAAGAAAATGCAACATCACAGGAAAGCAAGCAAAAAAAGCCACAGAACATACCAGGAATGACTAGAAATAAGACTTTTGGTGTGTTTTCATTTTTACAGAGGTCTTTCCAAGGGCCACATTTTATGATGTAGGTAGCTGCTCCATTAATGTAAGTGAACTCTTCATGCATCACAACTTGCTCTTCAGATTCTTTTTTCAGGCTCATTGCTGGGAAAAAGAAAACAAAACTTTACACTGCAGTAAAATAGGCACAAATAATTGACTTTTCCAATATAAATTTCCATGTAACAGAACGAAGCCACTCTGTTGGCTGTGTTTCATAGAGGCACTTTGGTGACTCAAACTCTTAATCCCTGGCTCCTTGGCCAAGTATTCCAATTCACTAAGCTGTCCTGTCAACTATATTATTAAGTATGGGCTTTAACAATTCCCAGCCCATACTTCCCTCAGAACACTTGACATGATAAGAGATCTCCAGTTCAGGCAATCAACAAGTTCCCAAACACCTTGCTTCACCACCAGTATTGTGATCACACGTCCTCAGAACATCAATTATTGCAGCGCTAGATAAAGAGATATTGCTTTTACAAGGAGGACAGTGCATTCCCTGACAAAATTCCAATTCAGAAAGATGGAGAAGATGATGTTGCTTAATAATTTTTTAAAAATCATATTATAAGCTCACCCATTGTCTACTTTGATTATACAATACAAAGATCCTCAGTGGTTACCTGCCATCCACTATGACTTCAGTTCCAAATCATGAAATACATTACCACCTTGAAAGGCTGCTCAACCACACTGTTTGGAATCAAAGCTGTCACAGATTTTGAGCCGAGCCTTTATAAGCAAGAAAAAAGTTAAGCCATCCCTATTCTCGTTTTATGTGTCGTGTTTTAACATTTTAGTTTCCTATTAAGAGAACAGGCTTTAACGTTTTAATTTCCTATTATGAGAACAGTGGCAAAGAAATCCAATGGCATTAAGGATGGATTCCCCCAAACAAAACAGGGAGAGGAACTTCTGTAGGGCTGCAACATCTTTCTTCCACACCTGATCTGATCAGATTCTTACCAGCTCTCTCCAGCTGATATTTTGCTTCTGATATGGAAAAAAATGCAAAGGCAAGTTGGCCCTGTGTCTTGAGAGGGTGAAGACAGCTCATTATACTGGACATATCTCTATGCTGGGCAGCTGAATCCCACAACTGCAGTTACCAAAGATGTGGCTGTGTTGTAGATGTAACAAAAACAATAGCCCCGTGGCACTCTGAAAATGGAAGATTGATTATTGTGCACGTTTCATGAGTGTCAGCAGAAGGCAATCCATTGATAGGATATCATTCGGCATACTCTTGGGCTTGTTGTTGTTGTTCAGTCGTGTCCGACTCTTCGTGACCCCATGAACCAGAGCTCACCAGGCCTTCCTATCTTCTACTGCCTCAGGCTGGAATATCTTATAAATGGGGGCACACTGCTACTTTTGTATCCCACTTGATCAGTGAGGCTACAAAATAATACAGGCTGAACTGTGCTTTCATCATTGTAAGGCTAATTACACTGGTGACAATGAGGCCTGTAATAAGACTTACTGGGGTAGGAACTGGCAAGCCACCCCAATATCCCTGCCAAGAAAATTTCATCGACATAAACTGTTGGGCTTACATAAGGGCAATTAGGTGTTGGTTTTTCCTACCCTTCCAGGCTTTCCCCAAGTTTCTACAATAAAGTTCATGGGCCAAAACCCACTGTTAACTAATACAATCAGAAAGCCAGGGTGGTAACCCTTGATCCCTTGATGCTGGCAGCTTTATCAGAAACTTCCTCAACACAAGACCATTGAAAAACCTACCCTTGCTTCTCTCTCTCTCTCTCTCTCTCTCTCTCTCTCTCTCTCTCTCTCTCTCTCTCTCTCTCTCTCTCTCTCTCTCTCTCATATATATATATATGCATAGGTTTTTCCATGTGCACGCGCGGATGCATTGAAAAACCTATGCATATATATAGATATACAGTGGACCCTTGTATAACAAAGGGTTTGTACAACATAAAATCTGTACAACATAAAAAATTCCGGAGATAGGGGAAATTTGCTTAACAGAATCGCCTAAGGGGTGAATCCGTACAACATAAAAATGGTCGCGATTAGGGATTGCGCTGTTTTCAATGCATTCCTATGGGAAATTTGTATAAAGGAAAATTTACAACATAGTTTCATTTGGAACGAAGGCGATAGATAGATAGATAGATAGATAGATAGATAGATAGATAGATAGATAGATAGATAGATAGATAGATAGATAGATAGATAGATAGAAGATTTTTAAGATGCCACTCCACATTGGTGTTTTGTGCAAGCCACCCCTGCAAAGAGAGATGGTATGGCCACCCTGCCTACAAGCATGGTGGCCACCTGCCCTTCCTCTCACGCAGTTCGAGTCCCATCTCAGTCGGATCAGGCAGCTCATGGGAAGCGGCAGCATCCCAAAGGCTGCCTCGCTGCCGGAGGAAGGGAAAGAAAAATAGGCAATGAGCTTCAGTCCCGAGGCAGCAAGGGCTTTTTTTAAAAAAAATTTGTCCCCCCACACACACACACACTTTGGGGCCCCTTCGGCTGCCTCGCTGCATTTGCCCCTTCTGGCTGCATGTTTTAAAAAAAAAAAAAAACAGCATTCGAGACTCCTTTGCAGCCCGGCAGTCCCGCCTGAGGGCCAAAAAACGCGCGCGCACGTTACCTTCCCCGGTCGGGACTTCGCGAGCGGCTCCCTGCATTTCAAGATGCACCGAAAAGCGCCGCCGGCTTCCCCTGGGCCGGGCGGAAGGAAGAGGAAGAAGCCCGCCGAAGCCACAGCGCTGGCCACGAATGAAGCCACCGCCGGCTCTTCCGCCAGTCGCGAGGGAGCGATAGGTTGGCCACGACGATGGAGCCAATGCCGGAGCCCTTGTGGCCCTCGAGGTCCCGCCTCCGCCGGCAGAAGGAAGCCATTGGAAGGAACGCGTGTCACGTAGGGCGACTTCCCGCGTCCCATTGGTTCCTCCGCGGAACCGTTAACCCTCGCCTCGCGGGCGCGTTCTTCCCCCGCGAGTGGGTGGGAGGGAGTGTCATTAGCTGGAGAGCAGCATCCCAAGTGTGGGAAAGAGTGCTGCCTTTTTAATTGCATATGTGTCTTTGCCTCTCTTATCTCACGAGCCTTGCAAAACTAGCTGCTGGAAAGGCTAGGTCCTCCTCGTAACAGCTCCCACCCCCGCCGCTAGAAAGAGTGCAGAAATGCAAGGCACAGGGTTGCTCGTGGTCGTCAACCTACGAGAAGCAGGTCTTTTGTAAAATTAACGGCTCTTGGCTGCCCGTTCGCGGCACAAAAGTGTCCTGGCGCCCTTTTCACTACCTCAGGGATGACTTCCTGTTCCATGTATTTCTCTGACAGATATTGGGAGCTGAGCTCCAGGAGAATGGAGGAGTGTCTGAAAAGGGTGGCAGATCATATAATAATTTCTGCTATTCAATAGGTCCCAGGACTTTGGCCTTGCAAGCCCCAGCTCTGCCACATCACTGATTTGTTGTTCATTCATTCAGTCGTGTCCGACTCTTCGTGACCCCACAGACTAGAGCACACCAGTCCTTCCTGTCTTCCACTGCCTCCCAGAATTTGGTCTAATCCATATTTGTTGCATTGATAACACCATCCAACCATCTCATTCTCTGCCGTCTTCTTTTCCTTTTGCCTTCAATCTTTCCCAGCATCAAGGATGTTTCCAAGGTCTCCTCTCATGAGGTGGCCAAAGTACTGGAGCCTCAGCTTCAAAATCTGTCTTTCCAGCGAACATTCAGGGTTGATTTCTTTCAGGATGGATAGCTTTGACAGTCCAGGGGACTCTCAAGACTCTCCTCCAGCACCACAGCTAAAAAGCATCAATTCTACTGCAATCAGCCTTCTTTATGGTCCAGCTTTCACTTCCATACTTCATTACTGGAAAAACCATAGCTTTGATTATCTGGACCTTTGTTGGCAAAGTGATCTCTCTGCTTTATAAGCTGCCACCTAGGTTTGCCATCGCTGCAGTGATCAAGGAGCCCAAGAAAATGAACTTTGTCATTGCCTCCATTTCTTCCCCTTCTATTTGCCAGGAGGTGGTGGCCATGATCTTAGTTTTTTAGGTGTTGAGCTTCAGGCCATTTTTTTCACTCTCTTCTTTCACCCTCATTAAGAGGTTCTTTAATTCCTTCTCACTTTCAGCTATCAGAATAGTATTGTCTGTGTATCTGATGTTGTTGATATTTCTTCCTGCAGTCTGAATTCCAGCTTGTGATTCATCCAGACCTGCCTTTCGCATGATGTACTCTGCATATAAGTTAAATAGGCAAGGTGACAGTATACAGCCTTGTCGTACTCCTTTCCCAATTTTAAACCACAGTTGTTCCATATCCAGTTCTGATGGTTGCTGCTTGTCCCACATATAGATTTCATAGGAGACAGAGAAGGTGGTCAGGCACTCCTATTCCTTTAAGAATTTGCCATAGTTTGTTGTGTTCCACACAGTCAAAAGGTTTGGCATAGTCAATGAAGCAGAAGTAGATATTTTTCTGCAACTCTCTGGCTTTCTCCATAATCCAGCACATGTTGGCAATTTGATCTCTGGTTCCTCTGCCCCTTCGAAATCCAGCTTGCACGTCTAGGAGTTCTCTGTCCACATACTGCTGAAGCCTCCCTTGTAGAATTTTGAGCATAAGCTTGCTAGTGTGTGAAATGAGTGCAATTGTGTGATAGTTGGAGCATTCTTTGGCATTGTCTTTCTTTGGGATTGGGATGTAGACCGATCTTTTCCAGTCCTCTGGCCACTGCTGAGTTTTCCAAATTTGCTGGCATATTGCGTGCAGCACCTTTACAGCACCCTCTTTTAAGATTTTAAAGAGTTCAACTGGAATGCCATCACCTCCACTGGCCTTGTTGCTTGCAATGCTTTCTAAGGCCCGCTTGACTTCACTTTCCAGGATGTCTGGCTCCAGGTCAGCAACTACACTATCTTGTCCTTTATCATATCCATCTTTGCAGAAAATGCCCCTTTAATATCTCCAATTTTCTTGAATAGATCTCTGTTTTTTCCTTTTCGATTGTTTTCCTCTATTTCTTTGCATTGTTCGTTCAAGAAGGCCATCCTGTCTCTCCTTGCTATTCTTTGGAAGTCTGCATTCAGTTTTCTGTATCTTTCCCTTTCTCCCTTGCATTTTGCGTAGCTTCTCTCCTCTGCTATTTGTAGGGCCTCGTTGGACAGCCACTTTGCTTTCTTGCATTATCTTTTCTTTGGAATATTTTTCATTGCAGCCTCCTGTACAATGTTACAAGGCTCCATCCATAGTTCTTGGGGCACTCTCTTCACCAAATCTAGTTCCTTAAATCTAGTATTCACATCCACTGTGCATCCATAAGAGATTTGACTTAGATTGTACCTGACTGTACCTGGTCTTCCCTACTTTCTTCAATTTATGTTTGAATTTTGAAATAAGAAGCTTATTGAGATTTTAGGAAGGCTAGTCCTGCTAGGTACTGTTGGGTCTCAGTGTTACAAATAAAGAGTCCAACAGGAGAGAGATCTGAGGAAAAATACTGGTTTTATTGAGCTCAATAAAAGACAGCAGGCGAACACCCCACCAGGACAGTGCGAGAATGTTCCGTGCTGAAGACAAAGATGGATACCATTGGATACCTTTCCCTCTCCCCCCCCACAAGGTGTGCACCTCCCCGGGGTGGGCAAAGGGGATGGTCTTTGGCAATGTCCAATGGAAGCAGTCTGGGGGCCTGCCCAAGGGAGGTCCTGGGCGTTCCTCTTGTCCTGGAACCGGATACCTGCACAGGTGTGATCAAGCCATATATGGCCTTTAATAAGCCATCATGGAGGTGATAATAGGAAAGGAAGAGACTGGCATTGTCCAAGGGCTTGGGTAATCTTTGGGTAATTAACAGGTCAACGGGGGAGCTGAGAGGACACAATGGGAAGCCAGAAAGTCAATAGGGGGAGTCCCAACTGCCAGATGCAATTCCTGGTGGATGTGGAAATGAGACAATGAGATGCCTCCAGGCTGAGATTAATCCATGATGCATTCTGGAGTGAGATGTGCTGGAGTCCTTGTGGAGAAATGGAGTCCATCCTGAAGATGTGGCCTTCCCTTCTTCTGCCATGCCCTGCCCAAGATGGCGCAGGTCCAGGAAAGGTAGAACAGTGTAGGAACACGTTTTAAGCACACCCAGGGGAAGTGGGTTGGGGAGAGAGAAAGAATGATAGAGAGAAGGAGGAATAGAGCAGAGGAGAGGAGAGGGGGCTGACTATGGCTAAAAGCCAGGGTCCACATAGATAGAGGGGTGATGGAGATAACCTTATGTGTAAGGGGTGTCCCTGGGGTTTGAGGATGGCCATCTATGGCCATCGCCTCATGAGTTTATGAACACAGAAGATGCAGACTGTGACCCAAGGGGAGTTATACCTAGGGCATGTGACTGGCTGTTTTAAATGTCCGGAAAATGAATACTTGTCTGGCCAGATAAGGGTTAACCCAGTCTGAATTGTCAGAGACCTGGTCATACTGTGGGGAGAATGAAAAAGTGACTTTTCAGAGGCTTTAGAGGGAGGATGGTCTCTTTTCACGAACTTTTCCTGCCTGCTTGCTTTGGATTCTCGACAGTGGAGCCTCCTGGCTGTGAAGCAAGCCACGGGGGTGTTTTTTCTAATACCTCCAGAATGGAATGGTCTTTTTGGATCAGGTTTCTTGTGTTCTGCTTATGATAGTGTAAGGCGATCATCAGAGGCCTTGAGGAGCCCCGGAACCTGTCCAATTTTATAATTCTATGTTTTTCATTCCCATTGTGACTCATCAAGCTGATGATCTGAGCCACAGTCAGCACCAGGTCTCATTTTTGCTGACTGTATAGAACTCCTCCATCTTTGGCTGCAGAGAACATAATCAATCTGGATTCCGGTATTGTCTGTCTGGTGATGTCCATGTGTAGAGTCGCCTTTTGTGTTGTTGGAAAAGTGTTTACAATGACCAGCTTCTTCTCTTGACAAAACTCAATTAGCCTTTCCCCTGCTTCATTTGGAACTCCAAGGCCAAACTTGCCAGTTATGCCTTTTACCACTTTACTCCCCAGTTTAGTATTCCAATCCCCTATGATGAGAAGAACAGCTTTCTTTGGTGTCAGTTCTAGAAGGAGTTGTAAGTCTTCATAGAATTGGTCAATCTCAGACTCTTCAGCACTGGTAGTTGGTGCATAAACGTGGATTGCTGCAATGTTGAAAGGGCTGCCTTGGAATCATATTGAAATCATTCTATCATATTTGAGGTTGTATCCCAGCACAGTTTTTTCCACTCTTTTGAGGACTATGAGGGCTACTCCATTTCTTCTATGGCTTTCTTGCCCACAGTAGTAGATTTGGTAGTCTTCTGAACTGAATTCATCCATTCCCGTCCATTTAACTTTGCTGATGCCCAAGAAGTTGATGTTTATTCTTGCCATCTCATGTTTGACCACATCCAGTTTACCCTGGTTCATAGAACTCACATTCCAGGTTCCTATGCAGTATATTTCTTTGCAGCATTGGACTTCCCTTTCTCTTCCAGGCACGTCTGCAGCTGAGCGTCCTTTCGGCTTTGGCCCAGCCACTTCATTAGCTCTCCAGCTCCTTGTGTTTGTCCTCCGCTCTTCCTCAGTAGCATGTTGGGTTCATCTTCTAGCATCATATCTTTTAGCCTTTTGGTTCTGTTCATGGGGTTTTCTTGGCAGGGATACTGGAGTGGCTTGCCAGTTCCTACCCTAGGTGGATCACATTTAGTCAAACTCTCTACCATGACCTAGGACATAGCTCTAGCTTCTCTTAGTTGCTCAAGTCCCTTTGCTGCAACAAGGGAGTAATCCATGAAGAGGCATAACTGATTATTAGTATTATAAATAGTCAGGTTGGGTGTGTCCATATTTTTTATGAAAAAAGAAAGACAGATTAACTAGAGGTGGTCTTAAATTTTACCTAGAAACATCATCGAGGTTCCCCTACGCCCGTTATTATGCCATGGTATTTTGGTCATACCATTTACTGTTTTTACTGAATATTTTGTGTGTGCATGTAGCTAGATAATCTACTTGCATACTCAAGATAACATGCTCCTTTTTCATAATAAGAAAAGGTCAGAGTGCCCCGTCTTAAAAATTCTTATACAGTACTCAAAATTTGTTTGTCATTAGCCCTCCGGCACCAGGACCAGATATATCTCCTCTGACATTAACAGTATGTATGTTAAGATCAGAGCTGGGTGTAGGTGTTCTTTGGTACTATCACCTGGACAAGTGTTGCACCTTTCCAGCACCTCCCATGAAGAAGAGATTTGACACTGTGCCTCCTTGTTAGGTAGTGGACCTGATGGGGATTCTGTGGCTTGCATTCCAATCCAAAGTTAAATAAAACCCAACAGACAATACTGTCGGCCATCTAAACAAATAATAAGTGACCTATTTGTGCCATCTCTCCCTTTTAACCCATCTGCACCACCCTCCATCCAATGCCACTGGAGTCTGGTTGCAATTTGAAAAACAGAGCCTGTGCTTGTCGGCTTCCGCTGGTGGAGAGAGGGCACCCACTGCTCTAAAGAAATACTTGGCATCTGTGTGGGAGATGAAGCTTCTTTCTGCCACCTATTCAAGGGCTGTTTTGAGAACTGAATGGTTTGGATCTGCATGGCTTGAGATGCTGCATTCTGCAATAATAATAACAGGTTGCATGATGCAGCAACAACAACAAGAACAACAACAACAACAACTTCAGAGACTCTGGCATAAACCAGTACAGGTGGTCCCAGTGGTAACTGGCACGCTGGGCGCAGTGCCCAAAGAGCTAAGCAAGTACTTAGAAGAAATTGGAGTTGACAAAGTCACCATCAGTCAGATGCAGAAAGCCACCTTACTAGGATCTGCTCGCATAATTCGACGATACATCACTGAGTCCTAAATGCTTGGGAAGTGTTTGACTAGTGATTGGTAATATAAAATCCAGCGTAGATAGCTGTGTGGTTAATTAATTAATAATAATAATAATAATAATAATAATAATAATAATAATAATAATAATAATAATAATAATAATAATAATAATAATAATAATAATAATAATACTTTATTGTCAAAGTACAACCTGTGTACAATGAAATTAGCTAAGCCTCCCTCATACCCCCCCCCCCAAAAAAACACAATGAATCCCACTAACAACCATACAACCTTGTTGCACCTTGTGGACATGGAGTTATTTTCCATTCAAAAGTCTGACAGCCTGTTGGTATGGCTGGCTATACTTTGATATCTCCTGCCTGATGGGGAAGTGCTGACCGGGTTGTGTGTCATCCCTGAAAACTTTCTCTCTCTCTCCTAAGGCAGCGATCCCTAGCAATGTCATCTAGTGCACTCAGGGGACAGTCCATGATGTTTTGTGCTGTGTGCACCACCCTCTGCAATATCTTTCTCTCCGCGGCTGTCAAACTGGCATACCAAACTGTGATACAATATGAAAGGACACTTTCTATTGTGGACTGATAAAAGGAGGTCATTAGTTGTTCTTCCACCTTATTCCTTCGCAAGACCCTAAGGAAATGGAGTCCTTCAGGCACAGATGGAGGAGGAGGATGTTTGGGCAGAAGTTTCTTTAGGGTTTTGTCCATTCTGAACAATGGTTTGCTTAGAACAGATGTAAGAGGGATTTATCTAACATGTTTCCCCTAGGGGCTAGGTCGGTCTCTCCTGAACCTTCTCATTCTAGATATTTCAAGGGTGGGGCTCTTTTTTAAAATTCTCACCCCAAGCTTTCACCTTATGGACAGTGTTTCATCCTATTGAACAGTGTTGGCGAACCTATGGCACAGGTGCCAAAGGTAGCACTTGGAGCCCTTTCTGTGGTCACCCAACATTGTCCCTTCACACCCACCTGTATTCAGGTTAAATTGCTGTATTGGCACTTTGCTAAAAATTAGTAGGTTTTGAATTGCAGTTTGGGCACTCGGTCTCTAAAAGGTAGGCCATCACTGCTATCGGATGTCTTACAGGACTTCTTGGCTGCCTTGTAGCATTGCCTCTCAAAAGAAAAACACATGTTTGTTGCACTCTTGTTTACTTTAGAAAGTCAGTATGTCAATATTTGAAATGTTCTTTTTCATAATAATTTAAAAGGGTTGAGGATGGGTGGGGGAGGAGGGGGAAAAAACCTTAAAAGTAAAGTGCAGTTTAAAACTACAACTTGGAACTGAGTCCTCTGATAAACCTCTACATATACTATATCAATGACTGGCTGTACCTCAGATCAAGGTCACAATATATGAAAGCCATTTTTGGTCAGCTAAAATTTTGTATAGAATCTTATAACAGCAGAGCTGGAAAGGCAACCTTTGGATCATCAGTCCAGTCCAGTGTTTCTCAACCTGTGGGTCCCCAGATGTTCCTGAACTACAACTCCCAGAAATCCCTTCCAGCACAGCAAGTGGTGGAGGCTTCTGGGAGTTGCAGTCCAGGAACATCTGGAGACCCACAGGTTGAGAACCACTGGTCCAGTCCCTATCAAGGTGGGCACAGTGGGGGATTGAACTCCCAAACTCTCGCTGTTTAGCCCAATGACTAAGCCACTGAGCTGTCCAGCAGTTATCTTTGATTGAACATGAGCACCATCATTTGGAAAATGTAACGTTCCCAATATGTAGGTCTTAAGACTTAATGTTTGTCAGAATGTTTTGATAAACAGACCTTTGTCAACTTAAGACTGAACGGTACCTGATTCAATGAGCATCTGAATTGGGTTAGTACCAGAGCTGGGCAATGTATTAAAAAACAAATTGCAAAATTCATTCAAAGATCACTAATCCATCAGTTTGTATGCGAACAAATTTGAATTGATGGGATGCTAAAATGGGTTTTGAGTCAATGGCTCATTGGTCTGTGAAATGGCCCCCAAGGCATCTAGAGACACCAAATTTCAGAGGAACTTCTGCTGACTGTTCTCTACAATGCCTCCAAGTTTGGGGGAGATTGGATTTCTGATGTCCAAGTAATGGACCCCTAAAGAGGCCCCTTCAGGCACAGGATAACTGGGATCTTTCATGCAAAACCCATTGTAAAATTGAATAAGCTAGAAACTCCTTCCCAAAAAATGAGGAAATGTCTTGACAAACCGGGACTTATCTATCAGACTTCATACTAAAATACTTTTATTATTTTTATATTTATATACCACAAACCGATTTTCCTCAAACGGGAACTCTGGGTGGTTTACAACAGCAACTTATAAAACAGCATCCAAAACATAATAATAAGAAGAAAATAAAAAGGAAAACAAAACAAATGAAGGGGGGAAACAATATATAAAGACAATAAAAGCAACAAAATAACAAATACCTGGCAAGAGGCAAAACAACTCATAACAGACAAACAACGAACACAGGGAGGACAAAACACCTAGCAATTGCCAAAGGCATCCCTAAATATCCAGGTTTTCAAGGCTTTTTAAATGGATGCCAAGGATGGGGCCTGGCAAATCTCGCTTGGCAATTTATTCCATGCGGCCGGGCCGCACACCAAGAAGGCCCGATTGCGCGTTACAGCTTTACGGGCCTCCCTGGGGGTGGCAACCCGGAGCAAGAAAGCCATAGAGGCTCTAGTGGGACAGGCCAGCTCTGACTTTTGGGAGATATTTGGGAGGCAACAGGGAGGCAATGTTTCAGAATGAAACAAAAAACAAACTGATTTTTTTTAAAGAAAAACAAAATGAAACAAACTTGAAATTTTTGTTTCAATTCATTTCATTTTTTGTTCCACCGCCCAATGTGCCCAATCGGAGGGGGGAGCATGGGGTTTTTAAACTGTCTTTGAGCCACCAAAGCAAGTGGCGGCTGCAGCCTTCGCCACTAGCCTCGGTGGTTCAAAGACAGTTTTAAAATCCTGTGCTTTTCCCACAACACACCCAATGGGGTGTGTGTGTGAAAGTGCAGGGTTTTTAAACTGTCTTTGAGCCACTGAAGCAAGAGGTGATGGCCATGGCTGCCACTTGCTTTGGTGGCTCAAAGACAATTTAAAAACCCCATACTCTCCCCTGCAACGTGTGTGATTGGAGGTGAAAGCATGGGGTTTTAAAACTGTATTTGAGCCACTGAAGCAAGATGTGATGGCCGCTTGCTTCGGTGGCTCAAAGACAGTTTAAAAAACTCATGCTTCCCCCAAATTGGGCGCATTGCGGGGGGGAACACGTTTTTTAAAACTGTCTTTGAGCCACCGAAGCAAGCGGTGATGGCTGCAGCTGCTGCTTGCTTCAATGGCTCAAAGACAGTTTGAAAACCCTGGGCCTCCCCCCCAAGCACCTGATTGGGCAGCGGGGGGGGATGAATAACAAATAAAAATGAAAAACGTAATGATTTTTTTAAAAAAATCATTATAAATGAAACGAAATGAAACAAGGACAAACAAAATGAAAAATGAAACAAAAAATGAAACGAAACACCATTTTAGTGTTTTGTGCCCATCTCTAGTTGGGATCAATCAAAAATTCTCTTGTTCTTTTTGCCTGGACTTCTGTGTTGGGATGGAAGCATAGGGTTCACAGTAGAGTTGATTGGGAAGGTGGTTGGGGTTGGGTTTATCTCCAGGCTGGTATGGTACAAATCGAGGGAAACAGAGAAGTGAGATGGTTGGAAAAGGTATAATGAAGAATGTGAATCTTATTTGTACAACTCTTAATGTTAGAGGTTTGGGTAATCAGGTGAAGCGAGTGAGAATTGGGAAGTATATTCAAGAACTGAAGGCTGATGTTGTTTTTCTGCAAGAATCATATAATGGGGGGGGGGAGAGGGAGGTAAATTTTCCTGGCTTTAGGAAAGGGAAAAAATTTATGGCTCCCGAAATGTCAAAAAGTAGAGGGGTGGGAATAGTAATTAACTCCAAGGTGGACTTTGCTGAGAATAAAGTGTTAAGAGATAAGAACGGAAGGTTTGTTTTTGTTCAAGGTTGCTTGGAGGGAGAGCCGGTAGCATTAGCATCAATTTACCTCCCAAACAAGCACCAGCTGGATTTTCTTCATAAGTGTTTACAGAAGCTTGAGAAATTCTCGCCTTATACAAAAGTTGTTGAGGGAGATTTTAATGTTAATCTGCAAGGGGGGAACAGTCCCAAAAATAATAAGGTTGTGAAGTTTAAAAAACTATGTGGGAAATTTGGATTATTGGAACTATGGATGGAGTTGTTTCCTAAGGATTATTCATATTCATTCTATTCTAGCCCACATGGAACATTTTCAAGATTGGATGGTAATAATGTCGCAAGAGGCTAGGAAATGGGTGAAAGGGATGGATATTGGAATGATTAAAATAACTGACCATGCCCCCATATCTGCTTATCTTCAAATAGGTCATATTAATAGGTCTTACTCTTGGAGGTTTAACCCTTGGTTGGTTGCAGATTAGCAGAGTAAGTTAAAAATTAAAATAGCAGTAGAAAGGTATTTTGAGGGGAATCAAGACCCAGATATCCCATTAACAATAAAACGGGAAGCAATGAAGGCTGTGATTAGGGGAGAATGCATTCAGAGTCTGGCAATTTTAAGAAAAAGAAAAGATGGGAGGATTAAGGAGGTAGAAGAAGAAGTTAGGTTACTGGAAAAAAAATCAGGAAATCTAAGCAAAAGATGGATAGGGGAAAAATTAGACCAAAAAAGAGAAGAGTTGAAAGTTTTAGATATTAATAGAACCACATTAAAGATGTGGTATAGCAAACAAAAATATTATGAATTTGAAGGAAAAGGAGGGAAAATATTAGCAAATAAAATTAGGAATTATCAGGTGAGGAAAAATATTAGGACTATTAGAGATAATAAGGGGGGATTGGAAACAGATCCTAAGAAGATATTGGAGACCTTTTTAGGATTTTATAACTGACTGTATGCAAATAAAGGAATTAAGGAAGAAGAGGTTGATCAATTTTGTGAGGGATTGGAGCTCCCCAAAATAAGTGAAGAAAATAGAAGGGAACTAGATAAGGATATAACAGAGGAGGAAGTTAGGTCAGCAATTGATTCTATGAATGTGCAATCAGCACCCGGACTGGATGGGTTTAATGCGGTGTATTATAAGCATTTTAAGGATATATTGGTGCCACATATGACTGTACTGTACCAAAGTATTTTGAATGGAGCTTCAACTCCACCTACGTGGTTGGAATCAAGGTTGGTATTGATTCCCAAACCGGGAAAAGATCAGACTCCTATAGGCCAATATCTGTTACTAATATGGATTATAGAATATTTGCTAAAGTTATGGTAATAAGGTTTAAAAAATGTATTGCACAATTAGTGGGAGAAGATCAATATGGGTTTATACTCCAGAAGTACTTGGTGGATGCAGTTAGGAAGGTAATGGGTATGGTATATTTAGCAAAAGATAAGGATTTGCCTCTAACTCTCCTGTCATTGGATATTTATAAAGCATTTGATTCGGTGGATTGGAATTATTTGAAATATATATTTAAAAATATAAATTTGGAGAAAATTTTCAAAATATAATTGAGGCAATATATACAGAGTCCAAAGCAATGATAGAAATTAGTGGGTCAGAAAGGGGGTGTGCCCAAGTGTTAAGTGGTACAAAGCAAGGTTGTCCACTTTCTCCCATGCTCTTTATTTTAGCATTAGAACCATTAGCAATTAAACTCAAAAAGAATAGTGAGATTAAAGGATTTGAAACACCAGGGAAAGGGAGAGCAGAAGGGGAGCTTCTGACAATGTATGCAGATGATATGATGGTGACAGTTAAGGACCTGGGGACTGCAATTGTGCCGTTAAAAGAAATTTTTCAAGTATTTGAAAAAGTATCAGGGTTAAAAGTTACTTTTTCTAAATCATCAATGATGTGCTTAAATGTGAAACCTAAAACTCAGTTAGAAGCCTCTAAATCATTGGGTATTCCTATGCCAAATAAGAAGGTAATGTATTTAGGGGTAATGATAACTAAAAATGTGAAGAAAATATTTAAATATAATTATAAAAAAAATGGAGTAGTATTCAATCAAAGCTCAATCAGCACAAGAATTGCTTTAGTTAAAATGTTTCTGCTACCCAGATTAAGGGCCTTTTTACACGACCCCTAAGATCCGCTGGCCCCTTAAATTCGGACCAGAGATCTTAGGGGTTTGTCGCTCTTCGTGCATCTCCACCCCTCCGTACTTCCTGGCTGCCGGCTGCTTGAGGGAGGTTGGAAAAAAGGGACAGAAGAATAAAGCCTTACCTCCCGGTGTTGGTGGATGCTGCCGGGGGAGCCCTGGTCACTTCCTGGTTCCTCTTAAAGGGGCGGCAGGCAAAAAACAAAAACAAAAAGAAGCGAGGAGAGCCCAGCACATCTGCATCAAATATTTTTCACCTCCCAAGAGCAGGTACAAGAAAAGTGTGGTGGGTCGTGCTTAGGTGGGCGGGGTCGCACTTATTTGTCTGCAAACTCCAGAGTTGGTGGGGAAACATTTTTAAGCTCCGCAGCTTGCAGCCATTTGCAGCGGAGCTTAGGGGTCGTGTATAAATGCCCTAACTTACCTTTTTATGTATTGCCTTGGCACATACCGGAACGGATTCTGAAGGGGTGGCAAAGGTCAATAGATAGATTTGTTTTTGCATCCAAGAAACCAAGGACAGCTGGTAGATATAGGTACCATAGGATCCAAGATGGAGGATGGGGGATTCCCAATTTGATTTTATATTATGAAGCTTATCAGCTGAGACATCTTATGATTTGGTTGGAGGGAGAACAGGGGGAAGATTTGGGATGTATAGAGCGGGAGAATTTGGAAGCAGTAGGAGGGAAATAAGTAGGAGGGAAAATAAGAATCTTTGAAAGGAGGATAAAGAAAAGAAAAGAAGAAAAATTATCAACATTTACGGGGCCTCTTTTGGTATGGGAGAAGTGGGAAAAAAGCTTTCCCCTGACCTCTCTCCACTTACAAAAACATGGTATTATGATAAATTTGCCTCATTAAGGAAGCTCATCCCAAAAGAGGTAGGGGATAAATTAAAGGAGATTTCAATCCAGAATATGTATAAAATTTGGGAAACAGAAAATATGATGGAAGAGGAAAGTGGAATTTGGAATAAGATTAATTGGTTACAAAAAAACCAAATCTCCTCCTTGTTGAAGGAGAAAGAAGTTAAAAATTGTGGTAAAAGAATTATTACCCCCTTCGAGGAATTAGTGAAAGGATACAGGATAGATAGGACCAAAATAGTTTCAAAATTATACAAGGTTTTATTAAATATGGGGAAATCACTAAATGAAAGCTTAAAAGAATATTGGGAGCTAGATATTCAGGAACAAATTTTAGATGAAGATTGGGATAGAATCTTTCAGCAACCGCCCTTTGTTACGACCTCTAGGATAATCCAGGAGCAGGGGTTGAAGCTGATACAAAAATGGTATTACACACCAGTAAGGTTGTATCATATTACAAAGTTCGGAAGCAAAAATTGCTGGAGGAAGTGTGGAGTAATGGGAACGTACAGTCATATGTGGTGGGATTGTCCTCTAGTTAATAATTTTTGGATACAGATTGGTAGAGAAATATCGAAAATTGTGGGAAGGAAAGTGGAAATATCTAAATTAATGGTTCTCATTAGCCTGGGTAGCACAGAGTTAAAAACAAAAGAGGAATGTAAATGGGTAAACCTGATGGTAATTGCAGCCAGACAGGTCATAGCAAGTAATTGGAAAAATGCAGAAGAGCTAGTAGTGAACCAATGGAGGAAAAAATTAAATAATATTATAATTTTAGAATACCTAACTATGAAGATACACAGAATGAAAGGGTTTAAGGTCAATGAGAAAGAGGAGGAATGGTTTGAGAAGCTACTGAATTATATGAGTATGTTTGAACAATTTGGGGTAATTAAAACGTTTAAAGCTAAGTAAACCTTGTGGATTGTTAATTGTTAATTTATATAGAATTGTACATATTGTTAATTTGAATTTGTTTTATTATTAATGTATATCCAATGTATCGGATGCCTGGGGGTCACTGTTTTTGTCTGGGGTGTTGGTGATTGTTTTTATAATAAAATTTACTTTATTTAATTAAAAAAAAATCAAAAATCGTCTGAAGTGGTACTTTACTTACTCAAACTTCTGCCATCCCAGTCGATGTTGCTTCTTAAGGAACATAATGTGAAGGGAACACAATTTGAAATAGTAAAGAAATCAAGGCCAACATAAATTCCTTGATCAGTAACTTGTTAGGGCCAGGCCACAGGGATTTCTGTATGACCTCAGTGTCAGCAGGTTTTTAAAAATGCTCCGCTACTGATGAAGGCAAGAGCAACATCAATGTCCTAACAACCCAGCTTGGTGTATTTTTCCTGGCAACAAACCATAGGCACAGTGGCATACAGAACATTTTCAGAAGTTTGCTGGTAGTATCTCAGAGCGTCAGATCTACAGGAGATGGGTTATTCTGACCAGTGCTTTAGGGAGCAATAAGCTCTCTGTGTTTGTAGTTTTGTAATGCAAATAATACATTAATTGCTACAACTTATACATTTAACTCTCTTTTTACAGTTTGGTTCGAAATACCTAGTCCAAAAAAAGCACTGGTGGCATCCAAGGAAAATACAAAATTCCCTTTACATATCAACCGTTGTGACAGAAAACTCCATCTCCGCACAGATGGCAGTCGCTTTGTTAATCTTGCTCCGTAGCTGTGTGGAAAATAAATTTAAAAGCAACACAGGCAGAGAACTGAACATATGTGGTAAGAAACATGCAGAATGAGCTAGAACTGAATAAATACATAATAAAATAACAGCGGAGGAAAACGTTTGATTCTTCAAAGCCACCAGCAATATAAAAATGTTATGTGGAGATTGCTGTTTGATTAACGCAGCTGGATGTGCTGGAACAAACTGCACATTAACTTTTCTGTATTTATTTTATGCCTGTGAAGTGCTGAATGAAATAAGATGCTATACACTTTAGAAATAGAATTGCATATATCAATTCTCATTAGCTATTTTCTACTTTTGTAGGATTTTACATGTTCATAAAGAATGGCGAGTATTCCATTAGATATTTATGTGTGCAATAGGAACTTTAGATTTTGCCATGGCTAACGGACAGGCTGTTGGCTGTACATCATACATATATACCTAGCTATGCACCTGACTTCACGCCCAGTACGTGCACTTCAGAAGTTCTTCATGCCCATATCTAGATATGTAACAGAATTTGGGCCATTTTTATCTCTTGATTTAAGGTGATCTCGTACATTGAAACAGCTCTACTGAAGTATATTTCATTTCTTCAGAAAAAAATATCTAGTTTATGAATATGGAAGCTTATCAGCTTCTTGATCACAGTTCAAAACACCAGGAAATGGCTTTATATTGCTGCATAATTTCATGCCTGCATTGCCAGAAGGAAAAAAGAATGCCACACATTACATAGCTCAGGGCAGACTGAGTGTTGACAACAACAATGGCAGGAGTCAAGATGGTCTACAGCAGTGGTTCCCAGCCTGGGGGTCAGAACCCCTTTGGGGGTTGATCGACCATTTCACAGGGGTCGCCATGAGCTAGTGAAGAAAAAGGCACAAACGGCTTGGGTCTAGAGGATGGGGGAGAAAGGAGGGAAAATAGTGAGTTACAGCTTGATAGGTTGGAGGGGATGTCAGTCAATGGCACCGGAAGCTGCGACTGGCTGAGGATGCCTGTAGAGGGAAGTTCTCTCTGGCACCCATGGCAGTGGCCTGTCAAAGGGGGGTTGCAGCCTCTTCCAAGCAGGGCAAGGGGGTCACCCCAGCATGGGGAACTGTATTAAAGGGTTGCAGCATTAGGAGGTTTGGGAACCACTGGTCTACATGGTACCCTCTTGTGCTCACTGCCATTCACAAAGAGACACCATGGAAGGGAAAATCCCAGAATATGATTTTTTTTTAAAAAAATCAGTTCACCACTTCTCTCCCAAGCATAAAGCAATTGTCAAGGGTGTTTTTTTTTTTTTTTGACAAGTGGGAAAACATAAGTCTGATTGAGAGATTGCTTGGAGCATGGGATATTGTTGTATCCATACTTTTGTACGATTTGGCCAATGGGTGTTTGCATGTGCTTAGGGTTGGCAGACTCTGGGTTCCTCTCCCCCACCCCACCTCAAGAAGGTGCTGAATTTCTTCAGTACCTTCTTGGGGGGGAATGTACTGAAGTTCTGCAGTCCTCTGAGTGCTGGTTAGAATTCACCAGTCTGATTTCACCCTTCCAGTTTGCCTCTCAGTATCAAAATACTCATGAGGGTGTCCTCACACGATCCCTCACTGTCTGAGGGCACTTCTGCCTCCCTCTTAGGCTATTTGTGTGCTGTGCTTTTTGAGAAATGGTTCAACATTATATAATTTCTTCAGACATTCTGTGTACCATTCCCATATCTTTATTTGCTCTCTCTCTCTCTCTGGATTTTCTGTTGTCTGCTGGAGAAAACCTGTCCAAATCATTTGAGCAGTGTTTCCATAGTTTCAATCTTCTCTTCTGGTTTTGAGTGTGGGACTTCATGGAGTTTTGTGCAGCTGAAACGGTTGCATTCCATTTTCTTCTCAGCATCCTGAAAGATTCCCACTAGGGTATACCAAAAAAGTAAACATAGCAAAAAAGGAAGCATGTTCTTCTTCATTGAATGCAGGTTGCGCAGCCACCCCCCTGCCCATTGTGACAGAACATCTACCCTCAATGCTGGCCAAAATTGTAGTACAGTATATAGAAGGTAGATGTAATAGTGTGTTTGTTGATGCATCCTGAAATACATCTTTATATTCCATTTCTAAAGACTCAAAATGGACACAAGAGACTCCATCTTGTCAGTCATGAGAGAAAACTTACTGTAAATTTGAGGGAAAGTGTTTCTTCATCATAGCACAAAGCTTTCTTCACATGGGCACAACTCAGCGAAACTTTCGTTTCCGTTTCCGTTACGTAACAGAAACAATAATTAAGCCGTCAGAACTCAAACTCGAACTGAAAAAAGAAAAATTTGGTCAGGTTTTTCGTTTTTGTTTGTGGCATCGTGGCGATCGTGCAATGCGAAGCACAGAAAAAGTTTTTAAAAGTTTTTTTAAAAAAAACCCGACTCCCGGCCAAAAAAGCAGGCGAAAATATGCCTGCCTGAGGCTTTGCCACCTACCAGAGGGGTGGTTTCTGGGGGGTCCCTGGCCTTCCTCCCCTCTTCTCCTGTCCTGGGCTGCTTGCACCAGGCTGGGGGGGTCATCCTCATCGTCTCGCCATGCCATTTGGTGGGGGAAATCCAAAATGGCAACTGCAATTTTTCTTTTGAAATCGTGGTAAAGAAAACACACCAAATCACCACAGAAACATGTGAAATTTGTTTATTTAAAATGCCTGAATTTTAATAGTAGCAGCAGTGGGTTTTTTTATAGCAATAAAACATCGTATTGATTTTATTTTATTTTATTTTATTTTATTTTTTTTAGACCTGCCAATTTGGGCTGGGCATGGGATGGGACCATGCAATTTTTTTGAACCATTCCACCAATGGCATCGCCAGGTTTTTGACTGACACTTCTGGATGTCTCGGAGGGCATAAAAAGCTGAGGCACCTTCGAGAAATTGCAGTCGGGTGTATGGATGTGGTTGAGGGAGGAGGGCTGGCTGCTGGTGCTGGTGTGATCTGATTGAGATTGAGGAGGGAGGCTGGAGGCTTTAGGATTTAAGTTAGGCAGGCAGGGAGGGAATTGAATTTAGAAAATAATTTCTTTGATTCCCTGCAGCTTTGTCTGCTGAAGGGAATAGTAGTTTATTCTTTATTTCTTCTCTGGCAGTTTGTGAGGATTTTTTTCCTGATATTGGATAGAGGGGGAGGTTCGACTGGGAGTGGGAGGTGTGGATTTATTTTAAAAATATATTTTATACTACCATTTATTTTCTATTTTCCCAACTTCAATTTGCTTGCACACACACACATTTGGGGTGCAATCCAAGAACAGAACCTCTATCCTAAGTGATATCCTAACTGCCCACTCGCCCGCCCGCGGCTGCCGCTCACCCGCCCGCACCTCCCCCCTGCCGCTGTCGCCGCCCGCCCATGGCCCCCGCCACCACCGCCTGCCTGCACCTCCCCACCGCCACCCACCACCCCCCGCCCTGCCTGCTGCCTAGGGCGCAAAACCACCTAGCGCCGGCCCTGATTGCGGGACGCCCCTATGCTCTGGGAAGTCAAATTGCGCTAAATCGCGGTGGAAACGACAAACGACAAACGACAAACAAAACGACAAATTTTTGAAAAATTTCATGACAAACGGAAACGACCTGAAACAGACCCGTTCCGACAAACGAAAACTCGAAACGTCATTTTTTCTGGTCGTGCCCATGTCTAATCTGAATGAATGCCCATCTCTCCCCCTCTCTCTTTCTGTTCCTCTTCAGGTTGTCTCAGCAGTTCTGGGTCTGGTTATCATGTTTTCTCCTCTCTTCTTTGATAAAGCCCCAAACCATCTCGTCCACATTCCTGGCCAGACATTTTGATTCTTATGTGCCCACTTGTTCTGTTGTTTGTTCTCCACATTCCCAGAGCACAACTGGATCTGCCAACAGCTCTTTCTGTCTGTGCTCTTTTCTGAAAAGTTCCGCCAAATGGTGAGATGGCCAGATGGCACCCCTTTGACTGTGTGATTGATGAACACGCACTGGCATGAGGCAGCAGTGATGGTGCCTCACGGCAATTGAGCCCACCTCAGAAGATCCCTGGAGACTCAAGTGGATTGCTCGACACCCACGACCATGTGTGCTCTCTCTGTTATGCAACAGGTGTTTCATTCTGTCATGCTCCTTTGCTTGCTGAAAAGCCACCTAAAGACCTTGCTCTTATGATCTTGCCTCTTGTGGCATCACAGCAGTGCTGCTCTCAGTGGGTTGCTTAAAAAAGGAGTGAAGTACTGTTGTTTTCTCTTGTTGTTACAGTGATTTTTTGTTTGCCTCTGCTACTTTTTAAATAGGTGTTGCTACCACATAAGCCACGGCCAGCACCATCTTGTTCCTTTCTCATTCACTCCACAGCAAGCAGGATTAGAATGCCCTGAGAAAGAATGTTATGATACCACATTCTCTAGGAAGCTTAAAAGCATGAACAACTTAGGAGCACTACAACAGACAGGAGAATGACATGTTATCTGTAAAATAAAGAGCAAACAGTCTTGACTAAATTTTTATCAGAAAGTAAGCACTGACGTCCATCGAATTTGCAATAAGTAGGAGACTTGGGTTCCTGCTGAGCCATTTGTCTAGCTTTTTACCATTGATGGGAAAATTCAGGGTTCCTGATCTCCATCCTACTAGTTCTCGAGCCATTGAGTCAAATGTAAATCCCTATTCCACTGCTAGAAAGGTAAGAAAATACAAAAGTGCTGCTCCTGGGAATTTCTAGGACCAGTGATGTTCCCCCTAAACAAGGCAGAGAGAGCAAACTTTTTGAAAATGAGGGGGCCCCACTCCTCCCTCCTTCCTTCCCTCCCTCCCTCCTGTGTGGGTGTGTTTCTGGGCCCTGATAGTGAGTAGAAAATTGCCCACTCTCTTTTTAAAAAGCCAGCTTGAAGGTAGTGGGAAAGAGCTTTCTGCCCGAGGATCTTGGAGACCCTCTACCCATGGGATTTAGAAATAGAAATTGAAAGGCTATGGAATAAGAAAGCAAGAACAACACCAATAATAATAGGCACCTTGGGTGCAACCCCCAAAGCCCAGGATCAACATCTGAAAACTCTCGGAATGGACAAGATCAGCATTGGTCAGCTACAAATGGTTATATTATTAGGAACTGCATATATTCCACGAAGATATCTCTAGTCATCCTAGGCTCTTGGAAACAGCTTGATCATTGGAGAAGGCCAACTCCAGCTTAACACCTGGCAGCTGAGTTCAGATGATGATGATGATGATGATGATGATGATGATGATGATGATGATTCTGCCACTTCTGAGATTCAGAATTATTATTATTATTATTATTATTATTATTATTATTATTATTATTATTATTATTATTATTATTATTATTATTATTATTATTCATTATTTAATACCGTGTCTTTCTATTCTAACATGTTGTTAATTCTACTTGCAACATACGTGAACAGCATTTGATATGCTAGTTTTCTTGTGCCAGATGATTCAATGTTTGTCCCCAGTACGCTGCCACTTCTGTTTGCCGTTGTTATGCCTGGAAAGCATTAGAACTGAAACAAATGTTCACAAACGTCAGAAATTTGCCAGAGTTACAGTTTTGGCCTTGTTTCGCTTTTGAGCACAACATTTCCCGGTCAAATTTCAGAATCTGAATTTGGAATGTGAGCCTCCCGATCCAGCATTCAGACACATGAGACCTTGTTTGGTGGTTTGGGTTTTAGCAGGCTTCAAATGTAGTCGCATCAAGTGTTATTTTCTGAACACTGCATGCTACGTATCCAATGCAGCTGGACAAAAAACACCCAGGGCTTCAGCAGCTGTCAGGAAATTCTAACACGGGACAGCTATCAAGTCCTGCTAAGTGTGATAATGCCAGGGTTCAATATTTTTTTACCATATGTCTTCTGGATGCCCTAGACCAGTGATGGCGAACCTTTTAGAGACCGAGTGCCCAAACTGCAGTTCAAAACCCACTTATTTTTTTGCAAAGTGCCAATACAGTAATTGAACCTGTATACAGGTGGCTGTGAAAGGGCGATGTCGGGTGCCCACAGAAAGGGCTCTGAGTGCCACCTCTGGCACCCGTGCCATAGGTTCGCCATCACTGCCCTAGATCAGTCCTGGCAAACCTTCAGCACTCCAGATGTTTTGGACTGCAACTCCCAGAATTCCGAGCCTAGATTGCCAATGGCAAAGGACCATGGGAGTTGTGGTTCAAAACATCTGGAGTGCCAAAGGTTTGCCACCACTGCCCTAGATTCTCTGGAAGCTTATTGAAGCTTATTGTGGAAAAATCCATACTGGCCGACAACTGTTTCCCAATGGACTGAGCTTGATTCCCTATACATATCCCAGAAACTTCTGCAACACACATGAACATTTTGCAGTTTCTTTGGCATGGAAATCCACGTCAATCATGAATTATTAGACCACTGATAACCCCTGTGAGTTACACCACCATATGCCAAATATTGCCAAATATTAAGTCTCGGATACCTAGTGTCCAAACAAAATACTGTATCTCTGGGTGCAGAATACTAAGCCCATAAGGAAGACGCAGCCAAGCTCTAAAAATATTTGACACTGGCATTTGCAAAAACAGCAGAATTTTAGGAGCCAATTTATTTCCATTCTAAACAGACTAATAAAACGTGTCACTGACAATGTACAGAGGTGAAAAACTAGGTTGGTGGCATACTCAGATTATGTAAAACAAAAAAGAAGTAAAATCTGCCTCCTTGGCTGCTTTTTTTGGGGGAGGGGGAATTATTTTCATAAAGTATGCTTGTGATTTATTCCTCATAAGATGCTGTATAAAATGCAGCCACTCTCTCTTTTTTATTGTTTTTATATTTTTATTATTTATTGTTTATCTGTTGATACTGTTAATCGCCTGGAGTTCCTTCGGAAGACGGGCGGTATATAAATATACAGTGGTACCCCAACTTAAGAGCAGCTCGACTTAAGAGAAATTAGACTTAAGAGTGGAAAACTGTTGGCATTTTAACTGCCGCTTTACAAATTTTAGATATGGTCTGCTTGACTTACATTTTTAAAAATTTTTTTAACTTTTTTTAAAAAAAATTTTTAGATAGGTACCCTGACTTAAGAATAGTTCGACTTAAGAGCATGCATTTGGAACGGATTAAATTCATTAGTCAAGGTACCACTGTATAAATAAATAAATAAATGGCTGTCATTCTTAGCAGTGTGTTTCCGCGCACTAGAAGAAGACAGCAAACTTTCATGTAATAATTCTCTCTTCTGTCATGACACTCCTGGAATATCTGAAAGTTGAGTCATGGCAACTGGACGTCTTTTCTTGAGAGATGTAGCGAAACATTTCACTCTCTCAAGAAATGAAGTCTAGCTGCCATGACTCAACTTCCAGATTACCTCACCTGGATCACTGAGGATCTTCACAGACACATTTATTTATTTATTTATTTATTTATTTATTTATTTATTTATTTATTTATTTATTTATTTAAAGAGTATTTTTACCCCACCTTTTTCCTTGGAAAAGGACTCAAGGCGGCTTACAGTAAGGAGGGATAATATACAGTCCAGTATAGTTAATATATGTTCAAGTATTTGAGAACAAGGAATTGAGGGACATCTTACAGCACTAATAGACAACATTTCATTAAAGCTACAAGGTAATAAGTACAGTAGACCCTCATATAACAAATGGTTTGTATAACATAAAATCTGTACAGCATAAAAAATTCTGGAGATAGGGGAAATTTGCTTAACAGAATCGCTTATGGGGCAAATCCATACGACATAAAAATGTTCACGATTAGGAATTACTCTGTTTTCAATGCATTCCTATGGGTGATTTATATAAAGGAAAATTTGTTTAACAATTTCATTTGGAATGAATTAATTCCTTTATACAAGGTACCACTATAGTTATAAACACGAAGTCTATGTGAACTTATGGATTCATATGTACACCTCATAGTCTCACAGAGTTAATTGGGCAAACCTGCATGCTCCCTTTTAATTTCAAAGATGGTGCCTTTTTTATCTTCAAGGAATAAAACTGAACTAGTGCTTAATGACCCCCCCCCCACCAATCATAAAATACTTCTCCACCTTCCCATTTGAGAGAAATATTTGGGGGTTTTGCTCTACACTTACTTGATGGGGCGGTATATAAATCAAATCAAATCAAATCAAATAAATAAATAAATAAATAAATAAATAAATATGGATGGATGCATCTTTGTTAATGACTGCATAGAGGAGTTCACCGGTATAAAGCAGCTGTAGTTATCTAGGATTTCCTGACATCCGTCTGCATACGGATATAATTCCACTTTGCTGGCATAGGGGACATCTATGATTTTATATATAGCTTTGGTAATCATAATATTAATAGGAAAACTCTGTACATGTGTTTAACGTACTTAAAACTGCCCCGTTACAACTTGATAGATGTTCAGCCACTTCTCGTGGACGTTTGCGCCCATAAATGCATTTCACAAAGAGAAAATTAAGCTATTTAATACTATACTCTCTCTAATTTATGCATGATCTAAAAATTTGGCAAGTCACTTCAAGCCACACGTACTGGATAAAGAAAGGAGCTTTCCTGGCCAAAAACCTGCTAAGGTTTCACATGGTAGCATTTCGATTTTCAGCAAATACAGATGAAATGCAAACTTTGGATTTTGGAAAATGTCCCTTTCCAGTCCCATTACTTTTTTCTGGATCTTGAGCTAGTGCAGTTGTTGTTTCTGGCATGGACGCCCATGTAGATCTGCTTCCTACGCATTGCTTTGAGTTTGAGGAGGTCTTTATGCCTAAAGTGCAAAAGATTGTTAGCAGGATCTCCAGAAAAGTTGTTTGGCTGGGCACCCGGGGGCGGGAGGCGGGGAGGAATAACTTGCTATTGGTAAACAGAGGTGTTTTTTATATATATAAATATTTTTTAACAAGACAGTTCTGAAAACAAGATACAAAGCATGAGTTCAATCCAGGCTCTGTCCATATGTAAGTACTGTAGAAAGAAATTGGGATCTGGTAGAGGCTGCTCGCTGGAAGTGGGTGGGGTGACCATTTATTCCTGTTCCCTTTTTAATTTTCCAGTTGCTCTTCCAAAATTGTTGCGGGGGGGTTAATGTAAAAGTAATGCAAAATAGATACTTTAGGCGAGGGGTCATTGGGAGCAAAGACATTTCTTGCCTTCTGAATTCTGAACTTTAAAACTGTAGAAATGTTGTGGGTCATTTATCCAGTCAGCTCCTGCAACACTACCTATTAGAGAAGGGCACGGAATGAACTTTTTTTCCATTTCCGTTATTTGTTATTCGTTTCGTTACGTAACGAAATGACTAACGAAAATTGTGATGAAAATGCAATGAAACGAATAGAACCACGAAAATTGGGTTTGTTACATTTCGTTTTTGTTAATGGCGACACACAATGAAATGAGCTATTTTAAATGTTAAAAAACGCGCTGGACATCCATAAAAACACAGCGATAATTATTTATACTGTCTGATAATACCTACCGGGGGGAGGGTGTCCTTAAAACGTGCATTTATGTCTTTTCTCAGATCGCTGTATTTTTTTCATTTAAGGGGAGTTAGGGGACATCGAGCCAAAATGGCTCCCAGATGCCTAATATTGATTTCTTGGGTATTTAAACGCCCTGGACATCCGTAAAAATGCAGCAATAATGCAATAATTATTTGAAATTATTACCTACCAGGGGGTTGGGGTCCTTAAAACGTTTGTTTTGGTCTTCTCCCATTGTGATGTATTTTTCTTTCCCCTTTAAGGATGACAAAATGGATGTCGCCACAAAATGGAGGCAAGCCATGTGATGGGATCATGTTCAACTAATAGCATGCCCAGGTTGCAGACTGGGCAGGTCTGGCAGCCACAGAGGGCATAAAAAGCTCTGGCAGCCCCCGTCCTCCTTGCAGTCTCCGGTGGGAGTTAGGGTGGGATTGCTGTCTCTGCGACTCTAGCTTCAGTCCTGCAGCCTCCCTGTGTGCGTGCATGCATACCTCTCGGTGAGTACCCTCCCCTGCCCCGCAGTGCAGTCACTCTGCGGCTGCCTTGCACCCGGGCAACGCCCACCGCTGCCTTTGCAGCCTCCCCACGTACCTAGTCTATACTGTGTCTCTGCCAGCATCAATTTTTTTAGTGTTTTCCCTCTGTTCTGGGGCGTTGGGGGACGCCCATGCACGGAAATGCTTTTAAAATCACTCAAAAAGCGGGTAGAAACGAAAAACAAAAAAGAAAATGAAAAATGGAAACAAACTGAAACAGACCTCTCAATGACAAATGAAAAACCAAAATGCCATTTTTTTATTTGTGCCCATCTCTACTACCTATGGAATGTGTGGAACTGGAAAAGCCCATGCACTGTATTCAGCTTGAGAAACGTTTGAATTTACAAGCAAGATCCCTAGAACCCCAGAAACTGATGCATAGATCCACAGCCATAGGAGGGGGCATGGGTACCCCCACATCTCTTTCTGGCCTTCTATCCCAGAACAGAGATGTTCTGGACATTTATTTTGCTCAATTGTATTGTGCTTGACCTGTTTGTCCATGTATGAGTTTACTGGAGGAATCTATGCTGAAGTAATTACAAGTTCTGTCCCTCATCTACTTTTCATTTAACTCGGCCACTGACCGTCCTCTTCATACTCTAGGTGCACCAGCTGAGAGCCCTTAAACTTGAAGAGCTTCCTTAAAGTGAGCTTAAGGAAGCCTGTTCCCATCACTGTGATACCTAGAAATAGGTGACATGGAACCTTAAAAATGGTTCTCGAAAACATCTACACAGAAGCATGACTGTCATCAGAGGAAATGGTAGGATTATACTGTAGATGTTATCACATCATAGATCTTATCACAGAAAATAGCTGGAATTGTTTTGGACATAATAGCCAACGCAAGTTGTTGACCAGCTTTGCAAGATATCTAGAAGGAAGGAATACTGACTTTTGAGTGTGCCATAGAGCAAGCTGTTTTTATTAATGGTCAGTGAAATCATTTTAAAAAGCATTTCTTACATTTTTCTTATCTTTCCCCCTTCCTTCCTTCCTTCCTTCCTTCCTTCCTTCGTTCCTTCCTTCCCTCCCTCCCTCCCCAGAATGGGTTTCATGTAAGTCCTAAAGCTTCCCTACCACTCTGGGAAATACTGTAAGCGCTGGTTAATTTTTCCAGTCTCTGTCAGAAGGCTAAGGTTCTTTCTTCTTGTTGTTGTTCCATTAACGATTTATGATTTATGACCTTCCAGCACACAAGGAAGAGCAAGGTTCAGGTTCCATTCAAGAAACATGCTGCATAAACAGCACAATCTGTCCTGCACATTGACAGGTTTTCATTCATGTGGGTCCTTTTTGTGTGTGCAAGGAAGTAAAAGAACCCCACTAGTTTCTTAGAGTTAAACTACACTGCATATTAAACCAGTACCCTGCAATTTGCAATCCTTTCCTTTCCTTTCCTCTCTAGTAAGTGTTGCTCATCTCATTCTGGAGGAGAATATTCTCCTCTGAAACTTTTCTCTGTGTGATTTTTATTGATACAAAACCCCTTTTCATCTTCAATCAGGGCCACATCTCCTAGAAAATGAGGACGATGAAGAAGATAGGTTATTAAAAAGGAAAGTGTGCATTTAAGGTATTGTGTAACTCTCCCCTTACTGGAGTATCAGTACAGTCACCCCCCGCCATTTCGCGGTTCAGGTACTGTGGTCCCACTACATCGTGGGATCACAGTACCTGCACCTCGGGGCCGCGTGGGGGGCAGCGTGGGGTGATCACATCACTCCACTCCACCCCTCCGTGCTCCTCCTCAAAGCCTCGGGGCCGTGTGGGGGGCGGGGGCGATCGGGTTGCTCCGCACCACCCCCATGCTCCTCCAAGAAGCCTTAGGCGGCGCGGGCTGGCGGTGGTGGGAGGTAAGATCCTGCAACACCACATGCACACGCTGCCCCAAGACTTCTCGGAAAGGTGCACGATTGCCCCCCCCCACCCCCAGGCCCCACCCCACCCGCTTCCGCATATTGCGGATTTTCATGCATCGCGGGTGGGGTGGGTGCCTACCCCCCGCAATCAGCAGGGGGTTACTGTAGCATATTACAGTTTCACATACACTGTGCATCTGAGGAAAGGGCTTAGCGTTCACAGCCCAGTAAAACCTGCCTTTGTATGGTAATCTCTGGGCTTTGTGTATGCGGGTGAGTTTTTGATGGAGGCTAATACATTCTGCGCAGGCCTTTTCTGAAAGTGCTTAGAAATGGAAGAAAATATTCAAAGAAGCTAAAGATGCGGCCAACTTCACACAAGGGCATCTTGACCGACTGAGCGTCTGGAACGGCACGAAACAAGCCATAAACCTTTGGACCCCAGTACTATGCATTCTGGCACTGCCAGCTCAGCCTATTTTGATACTTAACTACTTCTTTACTTAATCCATACCTCACCTTTCTCCTAATGCAACTGGATTACCCAGGGTGACTTACACATGAGGGAGGAAGGAAGGATGTATTCATATAAAATATTAAAGGTTCAGCGAAGCAGATAACATTAAAATACTACTAAACCTAAAACAATTTTAAAACAAAACACAGAGCATACACACAGCAAACAAAGTTTGAAAGAAGAAAAGAGAAGTGCAACATGCCTTGTGAAAAACATTTATTTGGGCTGAAAGGAGACATCTAGCTAGATGACTCTTTTATTTATTTATTTATTTATTTATTTATTTATTTACTGCCCATCTTCCGGAGGAACTCCGGGCGGTGAAAAAACATCAACAGTTGACAATTAAAATGATAATTGTAATAATAACCATAACAAAGAAAAGAAAGAAAAAAATCTCTGAATATATAGCTGGCAAGATGGTAGGGATAAAGAAAAGGGTTTTTTTTAAAAAATGGTCCAATACAAGTATTGCCAACCTTGTCCACCTAGAACTCAGTGCCTTTTTTACTTATCTTTTTGTTTTCTTCTTTTGTTGTTGTTGGAAGTATAACATGTTCTTCTGGTAGGAGGAAATTGTACAATAGTTAGTTATTTATTATTTATTTATTTGATTTATATACTGCAACTATCTAGCAGAAAGCTACTCTGGACAGTTTACAAACATAAACAAAATACAAGAAAACACATTAAACAACTTAAAATAGCAAATAAATAGACTAGCTTGTAGATTATTTACTGGACTCCTTTGGGGTGGCTACTCAGAGGAGCAGTTTCCTTGAGGGGAAAATCTGAATGCCCTCATTAAGGTTGCTGATCTACAAACCCCTTTTTGAGAAACATAGTTCTGTGTCCTTTGTACATCTGACAAGAAATTTAGATATGGTCTCAGAAGATATTGTACATTGTTTTATTGTTTTATTTTTGGATTTATATACTGCCAAGTTTAATTAAAAGAACAACTCTAGGTGGTGTACAAGTAATGTTAAATCAATAAAATAAAAACAGTCAGTGTGGGGAATCACCAATGCATGCACAACTGCTCTCAAGGAGGTCTCATCAAGAAAGGGGCGAATCTGGGCGATGAGTCGGTGCTGATTGGAGATTCCTAACCCTCTCTGCCAACTGGAGGAAGATCCTATACAAACTGGGAAGAGGGCCACCATAACTCTCTGAGGTGTCCCCTAAGAACAGATGTAACTAATTATATTTAATTTAGTTCTTCATTCCTGGATATGCTTTCTTATTTTGTCCTTAAAAGTTCAACAATGGGCCATTTTCTTCTTTAAAAGATTTATTGGCAACCAAGCAAGTTCATGAGGTATAGGGTGCACTCTACCGTCTTTCCATGGGCTGCTTTTATGGACCAAGCAGGGCAAGGTTCAAGCAAGGAGGTAGTAAGCCTACAGTTAGCCAGCACCCTGGAAGCTTCCTCAGCTGAGACAGGGTCAAAATGAGTCAAGTGGACTGGGATGGGGAGCAGTGTCTATCCCCTGGTCAACCCATGTGTTATCTGTGGAATCAAGGTCCAAACGGATGGTCTCTATTTTGCATTTTTTTAAAAAAGCTGTAAACTGATCACAGGTAAAAGTCCCACTGGCTTTGTCCAAATCTCAATCCCTAAATGCATCGGCCTGATTTGTATATGATCTATATTGGGTGACATCTCACCAGCCCAAATCTAGAGAGGGCACCAGAGAGCTTTTCATACTCCAGGTGTTTTTGACTTTTCATAACCCCAAGTCAAAGCGTATATTGTTGTTCTTCACCAGATCAACACGTCTACTTTTAGCTCCGTAACCTCCTCCAGTTCCTAGGAAATAAAATGTGGGATTTTGTGCTTTTAGACTCAGAATTCCGACAGCCAGGAAGAAAAGGCCTGATATTGCTGTACACGCACAATACTGTGTTGACAAGGAGGGAAAAAAAGAATGCAAAACCTTAGATAGCAAAGGGTAGTCTGCATGTTGACAATACCAGTGGCAGCAGTCAAGGTAGTCTACAAGATACACTCTTGTGCTCACTACCATTCACAAAGTGATACCATACAAGGAAGAATCCCAGAGGCTGGCTTATTTATTTTATCAGTTCTTCACTTCTCACCCAAGCAAAAAGCAATTGCCAGGGCTTGTTTTCAACATGTGTGAATGATAGTGAGCTGAAGGAGTGTTGATTTGCTGTGTTGCACAATATCTATTGTTGCACTCCTCTGCAGCAATAATGTAGATATATCACCACATCTTATGGCTTACACAATAACCTTTTTGTTCACCATATTCAGGCCAAGCATATCTCTAAATTCATGATCTAGTTGTGAGTCACGCGTTCCTCTGGACACAATACCGGGAAGGTGTTTAATAAACACTTATACATCCCAGGTGCAGCTCTGGGAGTTGCATTAACCAGCCATTCACAACAAGAAAGGAATAATGATAGCACAGAGAGTGATGTATAACCTTTATTGCTAAAATGAATAGATTATGGCGTTCATTAAGGCATGGCCGTGGATAGGAAAAGAAGGCTCCAATTTATGACAGATCTGCAGAAATATTTCCTATTTCAGATTGTGCAAGTCTTCTCTCCGCCTTTTATGAGCATAGATGTGAAAGGCTGTTAGGATCTGAAATGGGTCAGATTGCAATTCATCTTTGCTTGAGTCTATCCCACTGTTTTGTTTTGTTTTTGTTGCATTAATCTCACTACCACCTCTGAGTGGTGAGATGAATTAGGAGGCCTTCCATGATTATCTTAATTTACAGGCAGGTTCACATGGGAAAAGATGGACTAGCACAGGCCTGCCCAACAGGTAGACCGCAGGCTACTGGTAGCCCATGAAGGGTTCAAAAGTAACCCGCTGGCCATCAATAAAAAAATTGAGGAGATAGGTTCTCCACCCCTCCCTCCCCCATCCCAAGGACTACCACTGTCCCAACAAAGTTCTGGGTCTGCCAGCCCAATGTCTCAGCTGAGTGGGACAGTTCAAGGGCCATGGTGCATTGAAATATGTTCCCTCCAGAACAGATTAATTGGTTTTCAATGCATTTCTATGGGAAACAGTGGTTCTACTTACAAAAGTTTTAACTTATGAGCATGTTCTCAGAACAGATAAAATTTGTAACTAGAGGTTTCAGTGTAGTAGCCCTTAGGCACTTTGGGCCAGAAAAAGTAGACCTTGGCCTGTTCAAAGTTAAACAGTCCTGGACTAGCAGATGTCCTAGCCTGAATCTATTAAGGGTTTATGACAGGCATGTCCAAACTTCAGCCCTCCTGATGTTTTGGACCACAACTCCCAGAATTCTAAGCTTAGATTGCCAATGGCAAAGGACGGTGGGAGTTGCTGTCTAAAACATCTGGAGGGCCGAAGTTTGGACATGCCTGGTTTAGGAGATCAAAATCAGAATCTTCAACCAAAGTCCAGAAATTAACCATTGAAACTGGCCCAGGGTCGAACACTGAAGTCAACCAAGCACCCTCCTAAGATAAACCTGCCCTATGTTATGTTGTATCAGCTGGAGTTCCCAAACTCTTCCTAAGGGCTTCCCCACTTAGGGTGCATGTTCTGGAAAGGGTTTGGCTCATTGGTATCAACAGGGTTGGAAAATGAACTCTTCTGAGCCACCCTGTGCTTTCTGTTTAGCTAGAGAGAGAAGAAAAGGATTTACCTATTGAATGTTTCTTCTCTTGGCAATACCCCCAGGCATTTTTTTTTTGGCTTTGCTTTGTTTGCTCTCTCTGTTGTACTAACAAAAGTCTGGCCTATCCCTGTTTATCTTAGAAAAATCTAATGAGACCTTGGTGCATTCAATATGACTGCAGAGGAACAGCTGTTTAAAAGGAAGAGCGGTCCAACGTTATGATCTGTGTACAGTACAAGCTTTGCTGCATATGTTAAACAGCCCGTTGGGGGCACAGTGGGATGGGTTTAATTGTCTTTAGCCAGGCTTTAACTTGCAAAAGCATTGCTCAAACGTGCTGCAGGATGTCAAGCCCATATTTTCTAATATGCTGGGCAAGCCATCAAATAGTGTTCTTTGCTTCATCCTTTTTTGATTAGTAGCCTTGCAGACAGATTTGGAAACATAGATGGAAACAATACGGAGAAGAACAAAGAAGGAAATGGAGTGATAATTTGAGAGAGCAACATGGGAGTCAGTCAGCTGGGAGGTGGGAGGAGATCATTACCTAGATGGGATGAGGCATGCATAAAAAAAAAAAAAAAGCCAAGTGCTGCTAAAACCTTATGCTGTGCTTTATGGTTGGTTGGAGTTTATTCATTTCTATTTGGCTTATGCAGGCACCTGATTGTTCTGAATCCGTATATCAGCTTCACGGCGGCTGATAACATCTGCTAATAATCTATGTGAAAGAACCATTCAGAAACTGATTTTGACGTTTCTCATTTCTAGATAAATACCTAAAACTCTTCAGCTGCAGATAGATAGATAGATAGATAGATAGATAGATAGATAGATAGATAGATAGATAGATAGATAGATAGATAGATAGATAGATAGATAGCAGGCAAGCAGGCAGGCTGGCAAGCAGCATTTGGGGACCTATTTCAAATACTGTCATACAACCCTATTAATAATCTTCTACAGACCGATGAGGCCATTTAGACATGTTGGTGAGGTATTTTCCAGCCCATGCCCATGCAACCTCATCCTAAATATGGTTACTTAGAGGTAAACCTCGCTGAGTTTTGTAGATCTTTCCCTGAAGTAAATTCCTCCCTTTGAGTCCAACTCTATGTTCATTTTTAGGATACTGAACTGTAAAGCGGCAGAGATGGTGGTCCTTGAAAATGATGTTTGAACGATACGGCTTCCCACCCCCCACCCCTAGCAAAATGACAACACAGAGATGATGTTCATTAGGGATGTGCACCAACATTTGGATTCAGAATTCGGATGTGAAATATTAGCCCTTTGTCTCCGTCCCACCACCTTCACAGGTGCATTTGGTGGCTTTATTCTTCTTAAAAAAAGAGAAAAAAAGAAGTGTGTGTACTGCCTAATCCATGTTATGTAAGAGTTCTCTCTCTCTCTCTCTTTCTCTGAATCTGCCTCAATGGACTTCTTTTGTCTTGCTGATCCCATCTTTGCTGTCCTTCCATAAGCAGGTGAAGACCATTCTCCTTAGGCAAGCCTCCCCTCAGTGACAGGCTGCCTGAACCAGGGTTTTTAATGGGCCCTGACTCCCTGCCAGCCTTCCGGAAGGCATTAAAAACTCTCCTTTTCCAGGAGGCGTTTTGGTGACTAAAGAGTTTTTTTTTGTCCCCCCCCCGCCATCTGCTATTTTTCCGTTGTTTAGTTTGTTACTCGTTTTAAATTGTTTTAAATTTTTTATTTAATTGTTGCCATTACTGTATTGCCTTGTTGTAAACCGCCCGGAGTTCCTTCGGGAAGACGGGCGGTATATAAGCCTAATAAATAAATAAATAAATAAATAAATAAATAAATAAATAAATAAATAAATAAAAATATGTGTTGTTGGTGTTGCTTTTGTTTACTGTCTTTTAGTGTCTTATTTGCTCAATCTTTCCCAGGATTTGTATGCTTACTGTGTTCACTTTTAAATCTTGTATTTTAATAATGTAAGCCACCTTGGGTCCTTTTTAAGGAGAAAGGCAGGGTAAAAATATTTTATGTAACTAATAAATAAAATAAAATAGTTGGCATTGTTTTGTTGTACCGTACTATGTGCACTCTGTGCTATGTCCTTCACTACTATACTATACTATACTATACTATACTATACTATACTATACTATACTATACTATACTATACTATACTATACTATACTGCACCACAGACTCCATAGCAATGATTGGTCCTGAGGATGCTGACAGACAAACCAACAAGGTTCTGATGATATTCTCTTTTCGTTCACTTGTTCTCACATGTTTATGGAAGATATACTCTTTCTCTCTGCACATGGGTGTTCCACTTAGTTCAGGGGTGTCCAAACTTTTTGCAAGAAGGGCCAGATTTGGTGAGGTGAAAATGTGTGGGGGCCGACCATTCAGCGGCATTTGACCACTGGGCCAGACTTTGGACAAGCCTCTAGGACATGGAAGGAGGCAAGGAGGATGCTGCAACAATGGATCTGGAGTAGGTAGGCTGGGCAGGTGGCTGGGGGATGGACGTAGTCAGGGAGGGCAGGCAAACCATAAAACTGTAAGCTGACGTTTCCATCTGGTATGGGGAGAGGCCGGCTGGTGGGGGTGCATGACAGGCTGAGCAAGTGGGGAGAAGAGGACGGCTGACTGGCACTAGGGGTGGGGGGAAGTTAAAAGAAAAAGAACAGTACCCGATCGGCCAGCTGCCTGGCGCTAGGAGGGTGGGGGAAAAATAAAAAAGCGCCAGATCCACCAGAGGACCAGCTGACTGGCGCGAGGGGTGGGGGAACGTTTTTTAAAAAAACCAGCGCTGACCGGCCCCAGGAACAGCCGGTCGGCACTATGAGAAAAAAAGAAAGAAACCGGATTATTTGCAGTCCCATGACGTCTGCCTCTTTAAAAGGTGGATTTTTTAAGTGAGGCAAAAAAATGTAGGTCTTGGAAACCTTGCTTAAGGGGGCATTACCAGGTTTTCTTTCTTTCTTTCTCCCCTCCCCCCCAAAAAACACCTGGTGGTCATGGGGAACGACATTTTTGGACACAGGCTATCTACAAATTTAATCTGCATTTAAAGGAACGTGGGATAGTTGAACCAGAACGAAACATTAAGAAAACGATTATTGAAATGAAATGGTTTACCTTTGATGGTGCCATTTTTGATGCGGGAAAGGCACCCTGATTTTAATGGATGTTAATTCTCGTCAAAATGCTTCTCTCTGATCTCGGGGACTTGAAAACCACGTTATTTTTCTCCCTGCCCACAACGGCATCAGGCAGCGGGATAAAAATACAATGTGACTTTCAATGTGTCACAGTTGGCTTAGAACCAGCATACTCTCATTTTCTACATTCATGTGTTTGGAAGGATGTTATCATAGCACATGAACATACTTCTCTGTGAATGGACTGTTTCTCCTTTTACCTGCGCTCTACGGTGTGCAGCAACAGCAGGAGCAGCACTCAGGACTGGCATCTTACCAGTGGTGCAGTTTAGAACTCTTAATAAATGCAATGGTGATAGAAGACAATGGAATGATCGCAGAATCGCCCTACTTGAAAGCAACATTCTTCGCTACTGATTGGTTAATTAAAACCTCGATGCAGCTTACCCCTTGCTGACATTTTTATAGCGGGAAAGAGAGAGAATGCTCTGAGGGGGAGGACCACTGGCACACGATTGCAGACAAAGAACAGACAATACGTGAAGCTTCCCTGCCCCGGTGAAAATAAACTCATGGCCTAAAAATGAACCCCAACTAGCATTTCGTACATTGGAAAGCCATAAGGAAAGCAGGCTGTGAACTAATGCGGGCAAGAGTAGGTTTGTCCTATCTCAGACAGTCATGCAGATGGCAAGCGAAAGCTGGCTGGGTTGTTGAGTAGAAAGAAAGATGGAGGACATTTTACTTCAATCCATGGTACAGATCCATGAACAGAAAGAACTCTGTTCTTTCAACTCCCTTTTTTTTTTCGTGGTGGTGATGAAATGTGTTGAAATTCTGAAAACATATCCCATCCCACCCACTGCACCGGAATGATTGAATGAAGTATAATTACAGTGTAATATATGGTTGCTCTGTCCCTGCTCAACCTACTGTATGCTTCCTGTTACACTGGCCCTTTTGAAAGTGAATTTATAACCAATGCTGCCATGGGTACAGGCAAGCAAATGGTGCTATCTCTGTTTCAGTCAGTCAGAAGAAGGAATGGAATGTTTCTCCTGAGCACCACTGACCAGTTGAAAGTATGGCCAAACACCTATCCTTGTTGCGTACTCTCCATGGTGGTATTTTTATCCACCCAGTGAGATTCAGATGGGCGTGATTGTGCATAAACACACTGGCAATATTTTGGAAATTTAAGTGCTGTAAGAAGGCCACAACAATCCCAGAGGGACCTGGCTTGGGAAGAGAAATTGGATGAACATTAATTTTCTCATTGACAGATGATTTACAAAATAGCCTTATCCAGTCTAAGTGAAAAAATAGTATATGAAAGTCTGAAAAAAGTAATCCTACTAATTTATACTGTGCCATAACATTTTTTTAAAATGGGATTTAGGGATATTTGTAAGGGCTGTGCTCCCTCGTTGCTCACTATTTATACACAGGAAAAACCAGCACAGCAATGAAAAGATTTCTAGCTGAAGGACTTATGAGCACAAGCTTGTTCCTCCTTTGGTTCCTCGTTAGACATGGGCACGACTTGGCGAAATTCTCGTTTCCGTTTCCGTTACTCGTTTCCGTTACGCAACGGAAACGGTAATGACAATTACTCCCCCAGAACTTGAACTCGAACCGACAAAAGAAATATTGGGTCTGATTTGTCGTTGTCGTTCCTGGCATCGCAGCGATCGCGCGATGCCAAGCGGCACAGAAAAAAAGTTTTAGAAATAAAAAAAACCCCGATTCCCGGCCAAAAAAGCAGGCGAAAATATGCCTGCCTGAGGGCACCTACCAGAGGGGTGGTTTCTGGGGGGGGGGTCCCCACTCCAGCCTTCCCCCCCTCCTGTCCTGGGCTGCTGGTACTGGGCTGGGAGGGGGCATCCTCGGCGTCTCCATTTGCCATGCGGTGCGGGGGGATCCAAAATGGTGACCGCAATATTTTTTTTGAAATCGTGGTCCAAAAACACACCAAAGCACCACAGAAACATGCGAAAATTAGCTATTTTAAATGCTTGAATTTTTACAGTAGCAGCAGTGGGTTTTTCTTTCAATAAAACATCTCCATTGATTTTATTTTATTTTATTTTATTTTATTTTTATTTTTTTACACCTGCGCACGCGCAATGATGGGCTGGCCATGGGATGGGACCATGCAAATTTTTGGAGCCATTCCACCAATCGCATGGCCAGGTTTTGCTGAGACTTCTGGATGTGCCAGAGAGGGCATAAAAAGCCCACCAACCCTAATCCTAATCCTAACCCTAACCCTAACCCATACGCCAGTACACTGTGTTCTTAGTGGGCCAGAGGCACCCAGAGGTACAGCCCACTAACCCACCCTAACCTTAACCGTTACCCTAAGCCTAGCCCTTACCCCCTAACCCCATGCTCTGGGAAGTCAAGTCATGCTAAATCGCGGCGATAACGACAAACAACAAACGACACGACGAAATGACAAATTTTTGAAAAATTTCGCGAAAAACGGAAACGATCGAAATGGACCCGTCCCGAAAAACGATAACTCGAAAAAAATTTTTTTCTGGTCGTGCCCATCTCTATTCCTTGTCACAGTCCCATCCTGTGCCCACTGAGCATGTGTTCTTAAACTGCAACCTCCCTCCCTCCCTCCCTCCCTCTCTCTCATTCTCTCATCTCTCTCTCTCTCTCTCTCTCTCTCTCTCTCTCTGGTATCAGCCCTTCTGCAATAAATGCTTCAAAAACACTTCAAAAATCTTGAAGACCTGTCTTTAGATCTTCTGTGCTAGCCTGTCATGGCCGATCTTCTCCAACATCATTTTTAAAGTCCTTCTCTGCAAGATTCTTGTTGTTGTTTCAGTATTTTTGTACTAAATTGAATGGTTTCTTATGAAATATGTCTGTCACCCAGGCGAGGGTCTCTGGAAACTGAGTCATGGCTACGAGACTGCTTTTCTTGTGAGATCGAAACGCTTCCCTACTCATCCAAGGAGCTCCATCAGTTGGAGGAAAGTTGGTGCGAGGTTTCCGATTTATAGTTCAGCTTGATTTCTCACCACCCTGGTCTGAATAGGCTTGTTAGTGGAGAGTGGCCTGAATAGGCTTGTTAGATGGACAATGGCCATCTGGTGTGTGTGAAAGTCCCACCTATGCAACCCACCCCAACACCCATTATGCATGGCTCATTAGCCATGGCCTTCATGTTGGAAGTGTGAAGTGCTTCCGATTTGTCTCAGGATCAATGAAAGGGCAGCAGGATAAATGGGAGACAGATTGAGAGAGATTCACCCTGCTGAGAGAGAGATTTTCAATACATACATGAATGGCTTCCCTGAACCCTCTATTGAGCCACCTATCTTATCTTTCTAATATGTGCACATCCTCATCTTTGAATGAGTGTCCTTTGTCCTTCAAATGAAGGTATACTGCTGACTCGTCCACCTAACAAGCCTATTCAGGCCACTCTCCACTAACAAGCCTATTCAGACCAGGGTGGTGAGAATCTAAGGTGAATTATAAATTGGAAGCCTTATACCAACTTTCCTCAGACTGATGAAGCTACTTGGATGAGTAGTGAAGTGCTTCAATCTCACAAGAAAAGAAGTCCAGTTGCCACAACTCAACTTCTGGTTTCTTATGAAAGTTCTTGGCAGTGGTCAACTGCTAGAAGAATTCAGATATTTGTTGCTTTTAAAAACCTCTGTTTCAACAACTTGAAGAAACCCTTTAAAAGTAGCTTCTCAACTGGCTTCCTGTTTTACTCTTGTTGAAGTTTTAGTAGATTAGTACTAAGTGAACAAAGTGAGTGAAACAAACAAACAAACTATGGGTAGTAGTTTTAAAAACCCTAGAAAGCCAGGATTTATATCACTTTGTGATAGCCATGTATCTGAGATAAAAGAAGATATTGAAGCCGCCTTTGGTTCTTTAATGGATAAAGGTGGGGTAAAAATATGTTAAATTAACAAAAAATGAAATAGGAGCAGAGGTTTTAAAATACAACATTTCAAACCTTGCATATAAAAAATATTTGCATGCCAGGGAGAACGATAGAGCTCATCCAGACAGGGACAAATTTCCCCCACCTTATGTTAGCATGTTTATTCTCTCTGATAAAATTTTCCCTGAGCCAGACAGTTGTGTTATTTTAAAGCTATTTAAGGAAATATGAAATGATACTTCCCCCTGTTTTAAAGTAGGATTGTTTGCCAAGATCCCCCCTCCCCCAACTGTTTAAACTGATTTACAAACACAAGCTAAGGTGCACATCCTGGAAAACTTTGTTTTGGACAATAGCTCTGAGAACACTGGTCTACTTATTTAAAATGCTGACTGCTTCAGAGATTAAAAAAATGTGCTATTATGCATTTTGATGTGCAGAATTTAAATATGACAATTAAAAGAAAGGTTTGGCTATCATTTTCAAATATATATTTTGTTTTTACATTTAACCTCTATGTATATTTTGTATAGATGTCCTAAGCACATCCAATCTCGTCTGATTTCAGAGGCAAAGCAGGGTCACCCCTGGTTAGTACTTGGATGGGAGACCACCAAGGAATACCAGATGCTGTAGGCACCTGGAGTAGGAACTGGCAAACCACTCCAGTATTCCTGCCAAGAAAACTCCATGGACATGGGGTCACGAAGAGTCATTCACGACTGTAACAGCACAATAAACACCACACACACACACACACACACACACACACACACACACACACACACACATTTTGTAGACGGTAGTATTTTAATCATAAATTTTAAACCTAAGTCAGCATTTTTCCTCCCAAGCTCCAATGACTGTCAGAGTGGCCAATCTATCTTGATGCAGAGGGAATCTCTTGCTTGATTATCTGATTCACATTAAAAACAGCTGTACGCTGTGTATGCTGTCTGCAGACCAAGCAAGAGAGGAACAACCTTCAAATCACCACAAAGCTACCACTTATGTTGGTCATAGTTTATACACCTCAAAAGTTGTTTCATGTTGTCATAGGTTTCCTTCATATGGACTGCATGGCCAACTGGAATCAATGGCAAAACATGGCCATTTGTGAGGGTTCGTTGGAATTACCACGGGGTACAGAGCGAAAATCACCACTGTCCAGTCTTTCTGATGCATTTTTAAATAAAGATTTATTTAATACAGAATAAGCAGCATTAGAGATGGGCACAAACGTGCTCGTTATTCGGGCCCTGGGGACCGCTTCGAGTCGTTTCTGGTTTTTGGGCCCCGGGGGCCTGTTCCATTTTTTGGGCGTTGTTTTTCAGCACCTGGCGGGAAAGCGTTCCATAGCCGCAGGGAGCCCGCCTGGGGCCAGGTGCCAGCGGTGCCAGTGGCAAGCTTCCTGGGAGAGCCGTCCTGCATCCGCGGGGAGCCCTCCTGGGGCCAGGAGCCGCTGGAGCCGGTGGCAAGCCTGCCGGGAGAATGATCCCGTGGCCACGGGGAGCCCTCCCGGAGCCGTGCGCTGCCGGTGCCACCGGCAAGCCGGCCAGGAGAAAAGTCCTACAACCATGGGAGTGCTCTCCTGGCCAGCTTGATGGCGCCGGCGGTGCCTGGGAGGGCTGGGGGGAGATTTTAAAAGCCCGCTCTTTCCCCACCCCATCAGGTGGGAGGAGAGAGCGGGCTTTTAAAATCTTCTCCCCTCCCAAAGCTAGCACTGAGCGGCTACTGGGTGCTGGCTCCAGGAGGGGAGAAGTGTGGGAGAGAGCATGGGTGGGGATGATCCCTTTCAGACCCCCCTTTGCCCCTCTGCGTGCAGAGGGGAGAAGGGGGGACTCAGCTTCCCCACGAGGTTCAGTCGATCTCCTCCGCCCCAGGTGACAGCTGCCCAGCTGTCACCCGGGGCGGAGGAGATTGAGCCGTGGTCTTGCCAACACACACGGAGGCAAGACTGCGGCCGAGGCTTAGCCAATCTCCTCTGCCCCAGATGACAGCTGCCCGGCCATCACCCAGGGCGGAGGTGAGACCGTGGCCGAGGCTCAGCCGATCTCCTCCGCCCCAGGTGACAGCTGCCCGGCCATCTCCCAGGGCGGAGGTGAGACCGCGGCTGAAGCTCAGCCCATCTCCTCCACCCCGGGTGACAGCTGCCCAGCCGTCACCCAGGGCGGAGGAGACCACGGCCGAGGCTCAGCCCATCTCCTCCGCCCCGGGTGACAGCTGGCCAGCCATCACCCGGGGCGGAGACGAGACCGCGGCCGAGGCTCAGCCCATCTCCGCCCCGGGTGACAGCTGCCCAGCCATCACTCCAGGCGGAGCAGATTGGATGAATGAACCGAACATAACAAAATGAATTTGTTCTAGTTCTGTTCGGTTCGTGCCCAAATTACTCTGGGCTCTGTTTTTCATTCCGTTATGTAACGGAACGGGTAATGGATAACGGAACTGAAAAATTTCGTTTCGTGCCCATCTCTAACCAGCATGTTCTTGACTTATACGTTCTTCAGTTTCTGAACCTTCAACAGTAACTCCCATAGTAAAAGAATTATTAACAACAAACGGATTTATAATGGGACTCAAACAGGGTGGGTTGTCTTTGGGTATCCTGGCCTTCTCTAATGAGGTGACCCCCGGCTGAAGCATTGGCTGCCACAGCAGGGGTGGCGAGCCCACTGTGCCCCCGGGTTCACTCTGTACATCGGACGTCCGCAACCCCTCACTCGTAGGCTGTTTTCCAGCCATCTCAGTGGGCGCACCTCTACAGACCAAGTCCATTCATCTCCCACCTTTACTTCATAGGACTCCTCCTTCTCCCTTCTCCTACTCCCTTCTGCCCCAACGTCTTTCTCCAACGATCTCTTATCCCCCTCTAACGGTCTTCCCCCGCGCGACTCTTCTACCCCTTGCAACTTCTCTTCTTCATGCACCGCTTCCTCCTTCCACGTGCCCCTCTTCACCTCCACCCTATCATCCACCCAAAACACCTCCTCCATTAACTCTATTCTTTCCTTCCCTCCTACTGCACCCTCCAACTCTCCTTCTATTCTGGCAGCTTCGGTTTTCTCCTCTTCCTTTCTTTCTTTGTCTTGTTCAGACGGCGCACTCTCTTGCTCTGCCGAATCCTCACACCATCAAGCAACAAAACAACTTTAAGATTCTTCCACAATGAATCAGTGAACAGTGTCCACTCATCTGGTTAGTGAACATCGTAGAGAGCTGCCAGTACTTCAGTGTTGATGCAGGCTACAAGACCTTCTTCTGTGAAGAAGAACCGGACAAGACAGAATGTGATTTCTAGGGCAAATTGTTCAGCAGAGGGATGCAGGCTTCATTATGATTGCATCATCTCTGATTTCTAGGAAAAACAATTCATATAATATATATGAGAATACCGGTTTCAGATTTCATTGATCATTGTGTTGCCTAAAAAGCAAGTACTGTCCAAACCCCTTCATACGTTTACTCATAGATCCAGTCCAAGATATATTTTAGTTGTTTCTGGTTTAAACTGAGCCCTCTTCCCTTTGAGACTCACTTATCCTCAAGTCAAGGTTCATATATACTGAACCAATAGCATATCTTGAAAACTAGAGCCATTCAACGGTTGTAAGCACTGTTTTTGTTTTCAGTGACCCAGAATTAGTAAAGTTTGACTACACTTATTTCAGAAGCATTCAGGCTGTAGACCAGTAAAATCTGTCATTTAACATAGCCAAGGGCCAATGTTGGCTGGGGGAATTCCATGGGTAGTCCAGAAAAGTAACATCTCCTAGCTGTGGGAGCCATACAGTTTGAAGCAGCTGCAAGTTATGCTGAAACATGTAAGATTTGAGTTCTCTGTGGCTTCCCATTGCATGATTCAGAGCACCTCCTTTGATATCAATGAAATGTTGGCTTGCAAGAATTGTGAAAAACTTGCCTGGAATGATTTTTCTTTCATACATAGATGGCATAAAGATATGTTTCTTAAAAGTACTAATCAGTTTCTCAACTAGCAAAAAATGTGGAAAATTAGACTGAGGTTGGGTCCCAATAAAATTACAGGAATTAGCTTCATTCCATGTGGAAAATTGGGGAGAAGCATGCATGCATTATGGAAATGTGTGCACTAATGATCTAGTTGTTCATTGTTTCCATGTGCTTCTTCCTAAACAGTATAATGCAAGGAATATGTATGGGTGAACTTTTTACAGATGTGAAACAAGGAACGAAATATAATGGAGCACATCTAAAATCATGAAGTTTCTTAGATTGTCAGCTTGAAACTATTTGGGGGCCAAGTTCGATGAATTTTCAGATACAACTCAATTCCTCAGTTTTGTTTCTTCGTCATATTCTCCTACAACCAAATATGGAACAGGGTGTGGGCTACTTCAAAGAAAGGACCTTATGAGTATGGGCTTGGTCTTTTCATTCTCTGTGGCTTCCAGTGGATTTGAAAGATGCTTCATAACAACAGTTGCCATTTTAGACAAGGCCACGCTTAGCATCATTTCAATACCTCTCACTAACCCTATTCGGTTGTCATCTTGTCCAACGGTGTCAGCATGGATAGGATGCCTACCTCCATTCCATCCTTTTGTCACTTTCTCCACAGGAGGACAAATGAGTCGGAAGAGGAGAGGTCCCTACTTGATTCTAAGCTCTACACGTGGGGCAGAAGGCAGACTTTTCAGAGTTCTTGTCCAGATATCAAGCATGCAAATAAGCAAGAAAGTCTTATCGGACATTATTGGTCAAGTGGAGGCAGGGCAATAACCAGAGAGGATAAAAACTGTGATGCCAGCTAAAGTAACAAGCATATAGAACTAGTGTTAATGTCTTCAAGTAGCAGCAGACATTCGGCTTAAAGCAAAATGTTCTGCTTATATACCACCCCATACTACTTCAAGTAGTTTCTGGGAAGTTTACAGATTTTAATTACAGTATGCAGGCTACACATTGCCCCCCTCCCAGCAAGCTGGGTACTCATTTTACCAACCTCAGAAGGATGGAAGGCTGAGTCAAACATGAGCCGGCTACCTGGGATTGAACCCCAGGTCGGGAGCAGTTTTACCTGCAGTACAGGCATTTAACCACTGTGCCATGGGGCTCAGTGGTTAAATGAGCCCCGTGGCTCATTTAACAATGAGCATGGGGCTCATTGTTAACCACCACCACAGGGTTGTTGTTTTAAAGACAATGTAGTATAGTAGAACATTCTGGCCTTTGAGCTCGGAGGTCTGCAGGTTGAAGCTATGATAGTTTTAACAACTACATTGTTGTTAAAGCTACCATAGCTTTGGAACCACCTTCCAAGCAAGATTTGCCTCACACAGCCCCTGCCAGCCTTTAGACGAGCACTTAAAACCTGGCTCTTTAAAGAGGTCTTTGGTGACCATTAACGTGCACGGTTGTTGGTTTTGTTTGTTGTTGCTTGTTGTCCTGGAGTTGTTTATTTTGCTGCCTTCTTCCCAGCAAGTTTTGAAGTTTTGCTACTCTCTGTTATTTTATCACTTGTTTATCAAATCCATGGCTCAATGTGGTTCTTCCAAGATTCATGGGTATTATTTTAAGGGATGGATAGTATACATTCCATCTGCAGCAATAGGTGTTTTTGTTTCACCCAATAAGCCTGTGTTGTTTTGTGCTTTCAAGCATTAGTAGTGCTGGTAGTAAGCTGTGGTTACCAACGCATTCCACATTCTCACACAAGCTGTGTGCCTCTCTTTTTTGCTTCTTGCTGATTGAGTTAGCACTCCCTCTTTCTCTTCCCCCTCTCTCCCTCACTCCCCCGCCCTTGTCTTTAGCAGCACAGCACTTTTCAGGAAAATCATGCGCTTGTTAAAAGAACCAAGAAATGATGATTTGTTTTAATATGTGCCAAGGAATGATTGCCAAGGAGATAAAGGAAAGGAAATTTCAAACAGAATATAACCGTCAGGTGGTAATACGCGAGAACCCTGTGAGTGTGCAGTTGAAAAATGACCAATCCAGCATGGAATCTTGTTTCATGCAAGGCAGTCTGAATTTTCCAGAAGGCTCATTCCTAAGTTATCCTGGCACCATCCTCAGGGGAACCATGAGCGGTGACACATTCACATACCATTGTATTAACTCTCCTAGCAAATTATTTGAGCCAGGCTTAACAATCTGGAGGGCGAACGGTGCAATAAAAATTAACTAGGCTGTAGACTGAGATCAAACTGATACAAAGCTTTAGACTGAGTGTAGGAGAGAGAGCTTTCCTTTAGAAACATGGCAGTTTGGACAATGCTGAGGACTGGAGCCACCCATCATGTCTCTAAAAATAGGCAGTGGGTTTATTAATTTTTTTTTTAAGTAAGAAGAAGGAAGTTGCTGAATTTAAAGCAGCACATTCCACATGGGCTTCAAGACAGATCCGCTGTGTTAGTTGCTCTGCTTTACATGAGATGTTGGGGAACTAAATGGAGGGATGCCAAATCTCAATACAAGAGCTTCACAGAAATATATTTTCAACCTTGAAATACCCTGCACAAAGGATACGCCCACACACAAGCGCAATTGTTATAGACCAGTGGTTCTCAACCTGTGGGTCCCCAGATGTTCCTGGACTGCAACTCCCAGAAGCCTCCACCACTCGTTGTGCTGGAATGGGTTTCTGGGAGTTGCAGTCCAGGAACATCTGGGGACCCACAGGTTGAGAACCACTGTTATAGACCAAAGCATGGAAGGGATACATTGCAAGTACCATGTTAATAGCACTTTATAGAGATGAGAGCAGTAAAATGATCTAAAGGTGTTACTTTTCAAAGATCACACTGTCTTGTGGAGGTTTCTTGCTATTTTAAAGCCATGCCATCATGTGTCTTTGTGTTTGTTGCTGCTTGTTGTCTTGGGGTTCTGGGTTTGCCTTCTGTCTATGACAAAATCTGAAGAATAAAGGACTCTCATCCAAAGATGAGGATGTACACATGTTGGACAGAGAAAGGTGGTTCAAGCAAGGGTTCTGGGAAGCCCTTTGTGTGTGTATTGAAATATTTATTTATTTATTTTTATTTATTTTTATATTTCTATACCGCAACCGATTTTCCCAATGGGAACTCTGGGCACTTTACATAGAAACAACACATAAGAAATTAAACCCCCAAAAGTCAAAACAAGCATACAATAAATGAACAAATAACCCAGCAAGAGGCACAAACCAAATAATGACAAAAACAACATCAACACACAGGGGAACACAGGACAGACATTAGCGGTCGCCAAATGCATCTTTAAAGAGCCAAGTTTTTACCGCTTTTTAAAAGGCTACTAGGGATGGAGCTTGGCGAATTTTGCTAGGCAATTTGTGCCAAATAGCCGGGCAGGCCACTGAGAAGGCCCGACTGTGTGTATCAACCTTATGGGCCTCCCTAGGGGTGGCCACCCAGAGTGAGAGTGCCATAGAGGCTCTGGTGGGCCGGGCCAGTACTGACCTTTGGGAGATAAGCTTTGCCAGATATCCAGGTCCCAAGCCATGGAGGGTTTTGTAAACGAAAACCAACACCTTGAACCTTATTCAGGAGGCAACGGGGAGCCAGTGCAAGTGGGCCAGAATTGGGATGATGTGGTCAAATCTGCCCGTAACAACCACCAATCTGGCTGCCGCATTCTGCACCCGTTGCAATCACCGAACCAGGGTCATGGGAAGCCCCATATAGAGAGTGTTACAATAATATATCCTCAATATGACCAGCGGCTGCCCTAATGTCCTCAGAGAGTCCCCATCAAAGTATGGATGAATTTGGCTGATAAGCCATAGGTGGTAAAAGTCCGATCTGGACATGGCTGCTACCTGGAACTCCAGGGACAGCTCCAGATCCAGGACAACACCCAGATTCCTGACTCTTTCAGCCAGCTGGAGGACAGTTCCATCCAGAAAACCCCTCTCTCAACAGGGATGGGGGACTGAGGCACAATTTGTCTCGCATTTATCATGCTGCCCTTTTACCGGGCAGGTGGAACCAGTTGTTGCAGAGGAACAACTGGTTCCAACTGAGGATCTCTCCCTCATCACAATTGATGAGATACAGGATCAGGTACATGTAGATGAACAGGCTGCAGGAGAGAAGCTCCTTGTACTAGGGGATTCTATAATTAGAAATACAGAGGGATGGATTTGTGATGAGCATGATGACCGTATGGTCACTTGCCTGCCAGGTGCAAAGGTTGCAGACATCACAAGAAATCTAGATAGCTTGTTAGAGAGAACTGGGAAAGAGCCAGTGGTCATGGTACACGTTGGTACCAATGATGTCGGGAAGGCCAAGCAGTCAGTCTTGGAAGCCAAATTCAGGTTGTTAGGTAGAAGATTGAAGTCCCAGGCTTCCAAGGTAGCATTTTTAGAAGTGCTACCTGTTCCTCATGCAGGACCCGCCAGGCAGGCAGAACTCAGAAGCTTCAATGCGTGGATGAGGCAATGGTGTCGAGAGGAGGGCTTTAGATTTGTCAGGAACTGGGGAACATTTTGGGACAAGCCAAACCTGTTCAGGAGGGATGGGTTGCACTTGAATCATGATGGGACCAGATTGCTGGCACTCAACCTCAAAAAGGCTGCAGAGCAGCTTTTAAACTGATAACTGGGGGAAAGCGGACAGGAGCTGAGTGGCATCCGGTTCGGAACACCTCATCCTTGGGGAATGAGGTTGGAGAGGGTAGAGAATCACATAGAGATGACATAGCAGGTATTAGCACTGGGAGAATAATGGAATATGATAGTTTGTCTATTGAAAATAAAAGCTGTGGGGGGGGGAGAACAAAGCAAGAGCTGTTGTTGCAGGACCCACTGTACAGGTGCTTCTACACCAATGCTCGAAGCCTCCGAGCAAAGATGGGAGAACTTGAACATTTGGCAGCTAGGGATAACATAGATATAATAGCCATAACAGAAACCTGGTGGAATGTGGAGAACCAGTGGGATACAGCAATCCCAAGCTATAAACTCTATAGAAGGGATAGAGAGGGGCGGGTTGGAGGGGCAGTGGCCATCTATATCAAAGAAGGGGTAAAATCCAGCAGAATGGAGATTGACAGAGGGCCTGACTCCACAATAGAATCACTGTGGGTTAAACTACCAGGTCCAAAGAGTGATGTGATAGTTGGGGTATTATATCGTCCACCAGATCAAAAACTTGAGGGGGACCTTGAAATGAGGAGAGAAATCATGGAGGTGTGTAAGAGGGATAGGATAGTAATCATGGGAGACTTCAATTATCCCCACATTGACTGGGCCAATGCGAGCTCTGGGGAAGAAAGAGAAACAGGGTTTCTCGACTTGCTGAATGACTGTGCCTTAGAACAACTTGTCATGGAGCCCACCCGAGAACAGGCAACTCTGGATCTAATACTGTGTGATACTCAGGACCTGGTCAGGGATGTGAATGTCACTGAGCCTCTGGGGAACAGTGACCATGCTGCAATCTCCTTTGCCATGCATGTTGGAGGAAGAGTATCAAGCAAATCAGACATAAAAACCCTTGATTTCCAAAGGGCAAACTTCCCTCAGATGAGGTAACTAGTTAGAAAGAAATTGAAGGGGAAGGTTAGAAGGATCCAATCTCTTCAGAGTGCATGGAGCCTGTTTAAAACAACAATAATATAGGCCCAGCTCAAGTGCATACCACAAAGAAAGAAGAGCTCCTCTAAGTCCAAGAGGGCGCCAGCATGGTTAATGAGTGGAGTTAGAGAGGCTCTAAAGTGCAAGGAGAGGTCTTTCTATAAATGGAAATCCTCCCCAAATGGGGAAAATAAAAAGGAACACAAACTCTGGCAAAAGAAATGTAAGAAGATGATAAGAGAGGCAAAGAATGATTTTGAGGAACACATGGCTAGCAATATAAAGGGTAATAATAAAAGCTTCTTTAAATATGTTAGAAGTAGAAAACCTGCCAGAGAACCAGTTGGCCCTCTGGATGGTGAGGGAGGAAAAGGGGAGGTTAAGGAGGACTTGGAAATTGCAGAGAAATTAAATGAGTTATTTGCATCTGTCTTCACGACAGAGGACTGTGAGCAGATTCCGCTGCCTGAACGGTCCCTCTTGACTAAAGAATTAAATCAAATACAGGTTTAAAAGGAGGATGTTTCAGGACTAATTGATAAATTGAAGATTAACAAGTCACCGGGCCCAGATGACATCCACCCAAGAGTTATTAGGGAACTGAGAAATTAAATTGCAGATCTCTTAACAGTAATATGCAACTTGTCAGAGGACTGGAGGATAGCAGATGTCACACCAATTTTTTAAAAAGGAAGGAGGGGGGACCTGGGAAACTACAGGCCAGTTAGCCTTACATCTGTTCCAGGAAAGATGGTGGAAAGCCTCATCCAAGAGAAAATCATAAAACACATAGAACAAACCTTGCTGAGAGAAAATCAGCATGGCTTCTGTAAGGGTAAGTCTTGTCTGACAAATCTTTTAGAATTTTTTTGAAAAGGTCAACAGGCATGTGGATTTGGGTGAACCGGTGGATATAGTCTATCTGGATTTTCAAAAGGCTTTTGACACAGTCCCTCACCAAAGGCTGCTGAGAAAATTGCACAGTCAGGGGATAAGAGGGCAGGTCCTCTTATGGATTGAGAACTGGTTGAGATCCAGGAAGCAAAGAGTAGGTGTCAACGGGAAATTTTCACAATGGAGAGAAGTGAAAAGCGGTGTGCCCCAGGGATCTGTCCTGGGACCGGTGCTTTTCAATCTGTTCATAAATGACCTGGAGACAGGGATAAACAGTGAGGTGGCAAAGTTTGCAGATGACACAAAACTTTTCCATGTGGTAAAAACCAGAGAAGATTGTGAAGAACTCCAGAAGGATCTCTCCAAACTGGGGGAATGGGCTGCAAAATGGCAAATGTGATTTAATGTAGCCAAATGTAAAGTAATGCATATTGGGGCAAAAAATCAAAACTTTATCTATCAACTCATGCACTCTGAGTTATCCGTGATGGATCAGGAAAGAGATCTTGGTGTGTTGGTGGACAGCTCCATGAAGGTGTCTACTCAATGTATGGCAGCGGTGAAGAAAGCCAATTCCATGCTAGGGATTATCAAAAAGGGGATTGGAAAAAAAAACACAGCCAACATTATAATGCCATTATACAAAACAATAGTAAGGCCCCACCTGGAGTATTGTGTACAATTCTGGTCACCGCATCTCAAGAAAGACATAGTGGAACTGGAAAAGGTGCAGAAGAGAGTGACTAAAATGATTACTGGGCTGGGGCACCTCCCTTATGAGGAAAGGCTAAAACATTTGGGGCTCTTTAGTCTGGAAAAAAGGCGCCTGAGGGGGGACATGATTGAGATGTACAAAATTATGCAGGGCATGAGTAAAGTGGATAGAGAGAAGCTCTTCTCCCTCTCACAAAATACCAGAACTAGGGGACATCCCCTCAAACTGGGGGCTGGGAGAGTAAGAACAGACAAAATATTTTTTTTTACCCAGCGTGTTGTTAGTCTGTGGAACTCCCTGCCACAGGATGTGGTGATGGCATCTGGCCTGGATGCCTTCAAAAGGGGATTGGACAGATTCCTGGAGGAAAAGTCCATCCCAGGTTACAAACCATGATGGAGATGTGTAATCCCCAGGCTTAAAACCAGGGTACTTCAAGGGCCAGATGCAGTGGAGTGGTATCAGGAGACAGATATCTAGTCTTGTGCGCTCCCAGACGCATCTGGTGGAGCTACTGTGCGATACAGGAAGCTGGACTAGATGGGCCGTTGGCCTGATCCAGCATGGCTCTTCTTATGTTCTTATGTTCTTACCTATCCCCAGACATATCAGAACCACTTCGCACCTCCACCAGGAAGGCCATGGCTAATGACCCATAATGGGTGTTGGGAAAGGTTGCATAGGTGTGACTATCACATGCCCCAGGCCATAGTCCAACTGACAAGCCTATTCAGGCCATTGTCCCCCTAACAAGCCTATTAAGATGAGGGGGGAAGGATCACACAAGAAATCCAGTTGCCATGACTCAACTCCCAGGCTTCCTTGCCTGCCACCACCATCTGAGTTAGCAGGCAATCTACTGAACCTACATGGGAGAATATTTTTCCCTTCTGCCAGTCCTTACGTGCTAAGGGTTAATGCTTCCTTGTTACTGTAAGGGAGGCAATCCAGAATCAAGTAGCAGTGCCTGTCATTGGTATGGGTTTCTTTCCATTGGCCCCTTTTCTTTCAAGCTCTGCTGGACACCAGTCATTGCTGCTTTAAAATTACATTCCCAGGGTTATTTTTAGGCAATTTGGGGAAACTGGAGCAATTTTATCAATTTAAAAAAAACAACAGTGTATGAATGTAAGTAATAATGTGATCTACAATTGTTGCATAATGACTCTGAATCAAAATTCAGGGCGTCAAGTAACACTAACAAATAGAGATGAGCACGACTCAAAAATGGTGTTTTGTTTGTCGTTTGGTCGTTTAGGGGTCCGTTTCGGTTCGTTTTCATTTTTGAGACTTTTTTGCAAAAAAATTTCATTTTTGTTTCGTTAGGTAACAAAACGAACAAATGAAAACGAAAACAAAAAATTGCTGTTTCGTTAGCATTCTTTTTAGTTCAATGCATCTGCTGCAATGAAAACGAAAAACACGGCAAATTTGGTCATTTCGTTTTGGTTTCGTTTTTTTTTTTAAAAAATTTGTTTTGTTTTCGTTGCGTAATGAAACAAAAACATGAAAACGAAAATGAAAAATCACTCGTTTCGTGCCCATCTCTACTAACAAATATTTTCAATAGTTTATTGTGGTTGTATGACCCGTTCAGAGGAAAGAAAAAAGAAATGACAGCAAAAACAGTGCAATAAAAAAGAGAGGGAGGCATAGACTGTGGTCACAGAGAATATATGCATAGATCAGCCTTCTGCTGATTGCACAGCCCTTCTATGAATTACAGCCAAAAAGAATTTAGCAACAGAGTTGTTATATAAGAATTCTGGTCTGAGAGGCAGTAGGAGACCAGCCAGTTATCTGAACAACCTTGAAATCTTTGGATCAGAGGATGGATCAGATCCCTCCTGATTTGTTTAAAGAAAATACAATGGAAAAGAGTGTTTGATAGAAATTCAGGGACGCTAGCTCCACAAGGGCAGAGTCTTTCTTGGTGTGGGGTTCCCTGAAACCTGCCCTGAAGTAAAGCTGGGGGTGGAACATTAAATCTTGCAAGAATGAATGCTCTACAGGCTTGAGGTGTTCGAAGCGTAGTTAGTTAGTTAGGTTGCAGGTCTTACTGGGCTTACTGCTATCTGACTCCCTCTAAGGACCAAGTCGTCAATAGATGCTATCACTGTTTTCTGCAACAGGTAGACTCACTTATGTCAATGGCAGGCAATCTTTTCTGCACTTTTCTGCATGGCTTTCCAATTCTTTTTGCTCAGCTGGGCATTACTATTTCTAGATGAATGGCGGTACTTCATACTAGGTTTTGGGTGATGCGGTTAAAGGGATCATAGTCTTTGCACGTTTGATTGACGTTTGATCACAGTTCAGGATGCTACAATTCAAGATGTTATTGGTGAGATGTAGCATGCAAGTGTCTAATCCAGTGGTTCCCAATGTGGTTGACCCAGAACTTCTTGGACTGCAATGCCCAGAAAACCTGTGGCAGCACAGTTGGTGGTGAAGCCTTCTGGGAATTGCAGTCCGTCACCTGGGTTGCTCAAGTTCTTATCTTGCTATGGTCATGCTTCTAATATGAACTGCATTTAAGTGTGATTTAACTTGATTTAGATTTTTTTGTTGGCAGATGAAGAAGCCAGCAGAACAGCAGAATATTAGGAGGCACGCCTGGTCGATACGCCCTGGGCATCACCCTGCAAAGGACCTGGAAGTCTTTCCCCACCATGTTCATTTTTCCAGCATTAATCAACTGAGTTCACCCTTTATGATTTCTAGCATCTATTATGACAACAGGTGGTACCCCCCACTCAACTTATCGTCAAGGAAATGAGTCAGTTTGAGCAGTGGAGACACCAAAACTAGTTTAGATCCCACAGAAATGAATTGATTTCCATTCAGTGCATGTGAACATGGCCATGCGTTTAAATCCTATGTGACTTGAACCTGACTTTAAAAAAATCTGAAGAGAAATTTATTCAGATTGCTAGTGTGACCAGAGCCCCATTGGAAAATCTGGGGGACATTGTGAAAAAAGTTTCTGTTTGCTGGATTTGGTTTTGCTTTGAGTTATTTGGCACAGGAGGGAGGTATCTTTGGGTGCTTTTACACGACCCCTAAAATCCGAGGCAAAGGGCTCCCAGATGCGGAGCTTAAAATTGTTTTCCCACCAGCTCTGGACTTTAAACAAAATAAAGTATGACCACGCCCACCTAAGCGCGTCCCAGTGCATTTTCCAAGTACCTGGTCTCCGAAGGTGAAAAATTTCTGATGTGGATGTAAAGCAGTGAGTGCCAGGCTCTCCTCGCCTTGTGTTTTTTTTTGTGTTTTTTTTGCCTCCACCCCTTTAAGAGACTGAAAGAGACTGGAATGGTTCCCGGAGCAGCTGGACAGCAGAGCGGTGGTGAGCCTGCATTCTTTTCTCCCTTTTTTTCTCCCTCCCCTCATGCAGAAAGGAACAAGGAAGTGTGGAGGGGTGGGAACACAGCAAGAGGAGCAAACCCTCAAGATCTCTGGTCCGAATTTAAGTTGCCAGCGGATTTTAGGGGTCATGTAAAAGCGCCCATTGGCAACCTGTGATTTCAGCCTTTGACAAGGAAAGCTGCCCTATCTATCTTTTGAAAATACTGTATATTTTATAAAATTGAGGGTTGTCTTATACATGGAAGTCAGCCGAGGAGAGAACCGCATGGTTGCAAAACTGCAATTTTGGCTTGGAAAAGTGGAGGCATCTTATAGGCAGAAAATTACATTAAGTCAGGCATGTCCAAACTTCGGCCCTCCAGTTGTTTTGGACCACAACTCCCACAGTCCTTTGCCATTGGCAATACAGGCTTGGAATTCTGGGAGTTGTGGTCCAAAACATCTGGAAGGCCAAAGTTTGGGCATGCCTGCATTAAGTCTTTCGAAAGTGTGAGGGGTAATCCTTTCAAAAATGATCCTCCGTGAGCTGTGCTGTTGAATTTCTGGTTCCGGCTCATACATAAACAGATGAGTACTAGCACTGAAACTTTCCAGCCCAAGATGTTTGCTTTGCACTACTTGGAAAGGTGGCACGAGCTTCTTGGGCAAAAACCTAATGAGTTAATGAATGAATCAAAATAACAATTCAAACCTGCTCCAGGAATAGGTGTATTACTTGGTCTCCGAATGCAAATGTTCCATGTACAGTGGTACCTTGTATAAAGGAATTAATTCATTCCAAATGAAATTCTGTTAAGCAAACTTTCCTTTATACAAATTTCCCATAGGAATGCATTGAAAACAGAGTAATCCCTAATTGCAACCATTTTTATGTAGTACGGATTCGCCCCATAGGCGATTCTGTTAAGCAAATTTCCCTTATCTCCAGAATTTATTATGTTGTACAGATTTTATGTTATACAAACAAACCCTTTGTTATACGAGGGTCCACTGTATTTGGAGGGTGGTGATGATAGACCCAGAAACATGGGTGAGAATGGTGGAGAACTGGGTGGAGAAAAGAGGACAGGAGCTCAGAGATTCATCAGGCCAAGTTGCTCTTGGCTAATCCTGATGTAAACAGATGCATTGTCATCAAGACATATTCAATGTGAATGTGAAAATGGGTAATGTCCACCAAGTGTCCTTAGCAAAGGGTGTAAGGAGTGCAAAACAGCACACTTCTTTCCACCAGTTTTGACAACCTGCCTGAAGCCGCCTCCATTGGCAAGCATTGTCCTCTGCCACCAAGATATTTCCTCCACTGTCTCCAGAGAGGGCTGCCTCCCCTATCTAGTGGGGCCCAGGGATCACAGATTTGCACTGTACTAGGCGATGTTAGAATATATTGTTTTTATTAATTTTTTTTTAAAAAAATCTGTCCTGGCACTTCTTTTAAGACTTCCAGAAAAGTATACAAATGACATAGTGCATTAACTATATCACCTGAGCTTTAAATTGCGCTTTTTAAAAAGGCAAATCTCAAGAAAGAGTTGGCCACAGGATACATTTTAATAGCTGCAGCGTCAAGAAGAGTTAACACATCTGTGCTCAGAGTCGCAGCTTTTCAGGTTACACTGATAGACTGCATTATGTATTTTAGTCCAGCACACTCACTCACTCGCACACACGGCACCTACTGCTATCAGCCCTCAGGTAGTTGTTGCAGGCTTCATTCCCCTAATGAAATATTTATGAAGTTCTTTGTTTAGAAGTCTAATTGTAACTGTAAATGACTTTCATATGTTCACAGTGCTTTATAATCCAATATAAATGCCATATGATGCTCTATCATACTGTCCGGAATAGTCATTACGCATTTCACCATCCCAACTGTTACATAACAATAAGCAGAGGGAAAAAAGGACAAAAGGATAACTTAATTTAAAACAGGCCCTATACATACTTATTTTGTTGGTAATACTGATCGTATCTGCAGCAAAATGTGCTTCCAATCAGGTAGAGTTGCACAGTTATTTTAATATTTTCCATATTTAATGTTTCAGTGAATATATCCTATCATAAAAGGTACTAAGACCCCAAACCTGGGTGAAGAATATAGAATTGGACTTGGGATGGCCTTCCTGAAGGGTGACCATGGTCTCTTGGTTTAGCACCACAATCTGCTCAAAGAGTCTTAGACTGGTGGTAGTACTCATATACACACCATTCTAGATCAAGGGTGAAGAACCTTGGGTGGTTTTCTAGCTATTTTCGACTTCAACTCCTCAAAGTCTACATCCACAAAGCCAAAGAGAAAGGATTGTGAGAGTTGCGTAACATCTGGAGATCCCAAGGTTCCTCACCACAATCTAAATTTTCAGTGGCTAAAATCCTGCTGCGAAGTTATGCAACTGGCGGAACTTCGGGAAGCAAATTAGTGTAAGTTAAGTCATCTCCATATGCATGATCTGTTGCATATCTGTGTCCTGTGACTCAGCCTATGACAGATAAAGCCTGTGGAGATTTCTTCACTCACAAGAGTTTGCCCCAAAAGTTAGGCTATCTTTTTAAGTGCATAGCAGAATTTCAGCTAATGTTTGTTTACTGTCTCATCCAGAGGACTCCAGAAGGTATATGAAGATAGAATCTGTGACACTGTGACTAGGTCCAAGTATTTCCCATGTATTAATCATAATAATTGCGTACTGCCAAGATGATTTCAACTTACGGTAACCCATTGCCGATAAAGAATATTCTGAACTGGCTTGCCACTCCCTTCTTACGGGGGCATCCTGGGACTATGTCTCTTATCGAAAGCCACACAGGCTGGCTTCTCTTCCAGGAGACACAATGCAGGATTGAACTCCCAACCTCTGATTCCACAGCCAGATGTCTCTCAACTACTGAGCTATCCAGACAACTAATAATTACATGTCCTGAAGTCAATTCTGTCTTACAGAGACACTTTTTAGTAAAAGAAGAAAATGGCTCTCTTGCCACTATCACACAGCCTTCTACAGTAAGAGATATAGCTCCAGAGCGAGGACTAAATCCTATTACATAAAATTATGCCAACATAAACCAGATCCAGCTGCCAGAAATAGTTAAATGGCTTGAAAACTTCCGCCCCCCCCACCCACTTTCAGTTTCTGAGCCTCCCTCCCCAGGGCTCTATGTTGCTGTGGAAAGTGTTTTGGGAACCTGAGGGAAGGTGGCTTTAATAGCAAACAAAGTGGTGTGTGTGTGTGTGTGTGTGTGTGTGTGTGTGTGTGTGTGTGTGTGTGTGTGTGTGTGTGTGTGTGTGTGTGTGTGTGTGTGAGAGAGAGAGAGAGAGAGAGAGAGAGAGAGAGAGAGAGAGAGAGAGAGAGAGATGCCAGCTAAGTCCCTAGCACTGGAATTAGGACTGCCAGCAGCATTTTTTTTGACTATTAAAAGCTCCCCCTTCCCTACCAAAGGCTTTGTAGGGAGCCCTATGGATCCTCTGAACCTCAAAAGGTGGGGAGGGGAATAGGGTTTTCAAAGTGCTTAAATCAGGGGTGTCCAAACTTTTGCAAGGAGGGCCAGATTGGGTGAGGTGAAAACGTGTGGGGGCCGACCATTCAGCCACATTTGGCCCCCAGGCCGGACTTTGGACAGGTCTCTATAACATGCAAGGAGGTGGGGAGGATGCTGCAGCAACGGAACCAGGGGCAGGTTGGCTGGGCAGGTGGCTGGGGTGGTGGTGGACAGAGGCAGGGAGGGCAAGCAAAACATAAAAGTGCAAGCTGATGCCTCCATCTGGTATGGGGAGGAGCCAGCTGACAGGGATGTGTGACAGGCTAAGCCGGTGGGGAGAAGAGGTCGCGGGCCACTTGAAATTTGAAAACGGGCCGCATTTGGCCCCCAGGCCTGACTCTGGGCATGCCTGGCTTAAATGAATAATTTCTGGTGGCAGATCTGGTTTATGCCCACATAACTTGACCCCACCAATATATTCACCATCACCACCCCTGAATCAGGCCTTTTTGTGTGTGTTGTTCTGGAAAACAGGTAGGTTTGGATGACATAGCAAATCATGTCACATGATTCATACCTGATAGCTGTATTTGCTTTACCCACTGAGACCTTTTTCTTCTCCCCCCCCCCCGGTAAACTTTGCTTGTTGATTTTTAATAGTTGAGCTGTGCCAATGAATGAATTCCCCAGCCTTTTCATGTCTTAAATAACCAACTTTGGAGGAGATCCAGTCCATCTACACATCATTAGTTTGAGTCAATTCACCCTGAAATTGACCAACCAAGCTTGCAGCTTTCAAATAGCAGTCAGTCCGAAATCATTTTAAATAAGATTTGCATTCAAAAATGGTTATCAGTGGGAAAACCTTTGTTCAGTATATTTGAGGCAAGTAATAAATGAAGATTTTTAAAAAATATTTTTTTCTACATTGCCTTTTTTCAGAGCACTTGCACTCTCATTTGGTATTCTCTGCTCAGCAGACTTCTCATATACCATCCGAGTAGACAGGAAGCTCAGATAGAAGAACTAGGGATGGGTACAAAATGGAAGAATAACATTTCATTTCATTTCATTTCGTGCTCACCCCCATTTTGTTTTGTTTTGTTTCTTACAATTTTTTTAAAAAATTCATATGAAACAAAATGGAACAAAACTGCTCCCCTGGGTTCTAGAGGCACCGGATTTTGTGCCTGGGATTCCAGGAGCCATTTTAAAAGGGCTCCTGCTGAGCTGTTATTGGCTGGACCCCTTTAAAACTTTACAACCAACTGGGCCAGGTTTAATGGAGTCCAGCCATTGACAGCTCAGCAGGAGCCTGAAAACGATGGAACAAATCAGTTTGTTTCAATGGGAAAACAACTGTTTCTTTTGGTCTATAATGAAATGCTGCTTCCTCATTTTGTTTTGTTTTGTTACGTAACGAAACGATGAAACAGCATTTCATTTTTCATTTCCTGCCGATCCCTATAAGTACCACTTCTCTCAATGGCCCCCATTGGCCTCAGGGATGACCACCACATGCCATCAGATTGCTGCCAATTTATGAACCAGTGACTAAGGATATGCATTTGGTGGGTTTTTTAAATTACAAAAACCCATAATTCTCAATGCTGGGAATCCCCCTCCCACAGGACCCAGACCTTACTGATTTCTAAATTGGGCTCACCTGGAGAGAAGGCCTAGCCTGGGGGTTCATGCCTTCGACAGTCTTCACTTCCAATTGGAAAAAGAAGCTTCCCATCATCCACTGAGGCAGCTGTCTTCCATACTCTCAAGGTGGTTAACATGTTAATTAATTCCCCTTCCTGATGCCCTGGGCTTGGCAGAGAGAGCTCCCCCTGCTATTTCTGTGGTCTCCAAAGCTCTTCCGAGTTCCTGGATCTTGACTTTTCCATTTCCATGTGATGCCCTCTCCTCAGCTGTTTTCCAAGTCTCCCTTAATAGAGCTGACATCATGGCAGCTGAAATTTTGGCAGGGGAGTGCTTTGTCAATGAGTGCTTTGCACCTGTACCAAATGAGTACTTTGATGGTGGCAGATTTTTTTTAACCTTCCTGGAGTGTTGGGGGATGGACAGGGTTGAAGTGAATCCACCCTTCTCAGTTCAGTTTGTTTTAAAAACAAATTGTGGTTACCCTGCCTTTTCATAGATGGCCCCATTTTGAAAAATGGAGTGTTAGGCTAACACTTTTGAAGTTTTCCTCCTTGGTATTGAATCAGGCCCAAACTTCAAGCCACTGAAACCAACAGGGATGAGGGGAAATTGACTGTAAAAGGGGCGAAGGCATGATTCATGGATAATAAGGTGCACAGAGAGAGAGAGGCTTTGGAAAAAATGGAAATCCTGTGTATGCAGGGGAATTATACAGTGAACACAGACCTTGAAAGCCTAGGCTTCATTTGTATTTGTGTGGCACGAGTTCTGTAACAATTCTTTTTCTATTTTGGGGGATCTTTATGAGAGCTCTAGCCGTTGAAAAAAGAGTTAGTCTACTGCCCTGGTTCCCAGCCTTGAACTACTACCTGTGCTGACCAAGATTTCAGGGAGCTATAATTCAAGAGTATTTGGGGACTCAAGGCTGGGCCTCTCTGATTATTAGATTTTCTGCTCTGCATGGCACAGGTTGGGTGGCATTCAACAGCCAGTAGCTATCCAGAAATTTAGCACATATAGGTTGTTTGCCATTATGGAAGAAGAAATACTCAAAAACTCAGTGGAATCACCCAATAACAACAGCAGCAGCAGAAGCAACAACAATGAAAAGTCAGGAAATTATGTGTTGTTGTTTTTTGTTTCCAGGGGAATGAAGAAAGGCGTTTGTGCCATTTTCATTCTCAGATACCAAAAATAACTTGGTTGAGCTTGGTTGTTCTTTTGTAAGATGATTGAGATGAGGTGGGAGGAGGAAGGGAGCCCATTTTCCATAGCTTTAGGTTGACCCGGCTTGAACGGCCTCTCATGTAGCAGGACCCCTTTCCCACTCAGAAGCAGTCTTTGTGCATTGGCAGACGACTTCATTGATATTGCTTCTTTTACATACTCCCCCCCCATTCTCCTCATTTAATATATGCTTGCTTTCCCATATAAAAGTGTTCTGTTTATTTACCGCCTCATATCACTTCAAGTAGTCTCTGGGCGGTTTACGTTTTTAAATTACAGTAATGCAGGCTATACATAGCCCCACCCCCCACCCCCAGAAGCTGGGTACTCATTTTACCGACCTTGGAAGGATGGGAGGCTGAGTCAACCATGAGCCTGCTACCTGGGACTGAACCCCAGGTCGGGAGCACAGTTTTAGTTGTAGTACAGGCATTTAGCAACTGCACCACGGTGCTTCCCCACAGATGGGGAAAAATATTTCAGTGGCCCGATTGGCTACCGTTTTTACCTTTGGATGGGTGAGAATTAGGTGATACCTGAGGCTGGGAGCTTTACATGTTTAGTGCAACATTACATATATCAGTCCATACCACAGGCATTGTATGATGTCCTGCGGCTCAAGAAGAGCCTAGGAGAACTCACGGATGAACAAAATTAAAAGAGGAGATTCCAAGAAGAAGGTGAAATCATCTGGATTTCCTGTACAGTCCTTTAAATGGCATGAGGTGACTGCCCTATAAAAGCTTTGCATGGAAGAGTCCTTGAGGTTAATATTGATTTGGCCATTTATGTGGGTGCTTTGCTTTGCTTAATATGAAAACTGTAGAGACAGAACAGCTAAAGTGGATGGAGGCCTCGTTAAGATCTCTTACTTGATTAATTTAAAATGTTTGTTTTACTGTTGTAACCTGTCTTAGATCCTCTTGAGGAGAAAGGTGGGGTATAAGTATTTTACATACATACATACATACATACATACATACATACATACATACATACATACATACATACATACATACATACATACATACACCTGCTAATTCCTACTGTTGCAAAGTTCATGGTGCCAATTTCAGATTAGTTTCCTCTTCACCATGCTCACGATTCAACAAATGATCCCTATTGAGAGTTCTGTTCACACATGCCGGCTCATGCTGGGTGACCAATATCTGTGATCGAATTCTCACCCGTTAATTACTACAGACAGAATGTCATCATCTGTCAACTGCAACAATGTTTCCAAGTGGGAACAGTTTTTACATTCGGCTCAGAACTGGCAAGTGGTGAAAACCAGGGATCGAATGAAAAATCAGATACTACATATAGATTCTTGAGTTGGCAGCTAGTAGTTTTTGCTACAAGGAATTGACCACAGGTTGTTTTACTTAAAGCATGCATTCCTGGAGTTGCACATGAGCAATATCCTATTCTATGGGAGTTAAATGAGCATTCTTTGGTCCCAAAACTGAGAAATGCTGAAAAACTGAACCTGAATATGCACACTTTACTTCAAAATATTACTGTCTCTTTTAGTGTTATTTGTGTTACAACCCCTGCAATTCTAAAGAGTGTCATAAATGTTTTAGATACTATTTGTTATATAAATCCTTATTTTCATTACTAAGCTACTTGTAATGCCGGGGGGAAAAAAAGAGAGAAGATGTGGTAATCATTCAGTAATAATGGATGCCATGTGGGAAGAGGGGAGTGACAGCCAATATGGCTTACCTATGAGACATAAAACATGCTTTACATTTTCAACAGTTTGAAAGTGAAATGAAAACGGAATATTTGGTACACCTGTAAAAACATATTTGATCATAACAACAAGCACCACATTCTTCGTATTGGATTTATATTTCATTAGCTGTATTCAAGCTAGAAAAATGATGATAACATTAAGTATTTCCTGAGTTTATTTTGATGGATGGCAGTAGAAGTATCTTTTACTTATTAAAATACGGATTGGTATAACTTAATAGATGAGTGTAATGCGCAGATGTTCAAGGCTGCTTGTGTAGGATGCTGATCAATCAACTTCTTTACCACACCTCTTCTGTCATAGTTATAAAGATATACGCAGGAGCCAGAATTTTATTAGACCTGCATGCTGTGGCCTGGTATCAGATATCAAGTGCTTTATTTGAATCAGGTAAGGAGAGCCAAGTGATGTTTGATTAACACACCGTAAACACACCACCTTTTTTTTGTTCAATAGATAGGGCCAGAATCAGACATGAAGGATAGGAATTCAAATATGACAATTAAACAAACTGATTGGCTACTGTTTCCATGATATTAAAGTTTTTTACATTTTATGTCTGTGTTTATTTTGTGTGTGTGTGTTGTGTCGTTACAGTTGTGACAGACTCTTCATGACCCCATGACCATGGAGTTTTCTTGGCAGGAATACTGGAGTGGTTTGCCAGTTCCTACTCCAGGCGTCTACAGCACCTGGTATTCCCTGGTGGTCTCCCATCCAAGTACTAACCAGGGCCGACCCTGCTTAGCTTCCGAAATCGGACGAGATCGGATGTGCTTAGGGCATCTGGGCAGCAGACATATATATTTTAACCATAATTTTTAAACCTAGATCTTGTCATGTGTTTATGGTTCCTTTACATGATAAAATTTCACCTGTTCCATTTATGTATGTAACACTTTAAAAATCAGCAAAATTTATTTATTATATAAATAAAATGTGTTATGAAATAAAAGGCAAAAAAACCATATTAATTTAGTCCTCTTCAGTGTCTACTTGGCCCTTCTTGTCTTGTCTCTTGCATTCATTAAATAGAACATCTCTCATCACTGTCCTCCAAGCATTGATGGTCTCCATTCGCCCTGATGGCTTTTCTCCACTGTTGCAATGACTTGGTGAAATCGCTCACCATGCTTGTTGCTCAGTGCTCTATAGTTGTGGTTCAAGAACATCTAGGGACCTGAGGATGGGGAACCACTGTTCTAGAGTCTTTGGCGTAGCCAATATATGCTTCTTACCCTTCTTCGGCACTTCATAAAGAAATTATAAGGTGCTGTTATTTCTTTTACTCCCGGGGGGCTCGGTGTACACAGAGTCCATCCAAGGTTCTGAGTCACTCTTCCATGATGCCGTCAGTGCCCAGGCCAAAGGTCTTGCATATTTCTTGATCCATTTCTCCAACAAGCTACTGCAAGAGCTCCTGTTTTTGCTATCCTTCTTTTTATTCCAATTCCCAAGGCATAATCTAGTCAGAGTTCAAAGTCTTCCTCCCTGGGCATCCATGTCTGGGCTAAATTACTGGAATGCAATTTTTGGTGCTGCCAACACATTTAGGCCTCTCTCCATGATGGAGAAAAACTTGTGTGGCTCGTTCTCTCCCTCCCCGCTGCACTACCTTGCCCACGTTGTGCTTCTGAAGCTGTGCCACCATGTTCTGAGCACTTTCGGGGACCAGTAGGAATCAGACAGGAGCTATAGTAAACAAAGAACTTTTCTCATAAGTTTGGCTTTGATTCCTACTTTGTCTCCATGCCGTTGTTTGCGAGTCACTTCCCAGTAACTCTTCGCTTAATGTGAACTTTGCTTCTGAGTCACCCATTGTCTTTTCTCACCTGCCATCCTAACCCCCTAACTTAGTTTCATGTATGCTAATATAAGCATGGGAGTCATTTATGCAGGTAACATCTGACCTCTGGCAAAGCCCCCTGGGTGGAAGATAAGGTGGAGATGCTTAATTGTTTGGGACTCCTTGTTTGTTTTGTGTGGAGGGTTTGTGTTGTTGGCTCATCTCCCTCCCTGAGAACGAAAACAAAAGAAACTGTGCAAGTTCAAATGGAAGGATATTGCTTTCTTTCACAGCGGTGCAGCAGAATGCTCACATTTGTAGCCTTAGGTCTGTTTAGAGTTTGCCACAAAATGGGACTCAAAAATGTCCTGAACTGGAAAAGGGTGAAGAAGAGGGAAGAGAGAGAGAGAGAGAGAGAGAGAGAGAGAGAGAGAAACACACACACACACACAGAGATGAAACACCACTTTGAGGATGTTCAAAATAGCGTAACACTTTATTTATATATTTTTCCACTGTCTATTTGGAAATGTGGTTAAACAGGAGGTTGGTTCCAAGCTTAATCAGTGAACCCAGTGGGACAGGTTAGCTATGACTAACACAAATTCCACTGATTTTGATGGGTCTTCTTTAAGCGTGGAAAAGCCTGGATCCAACTCATCTCCTTCTAATGTAGCAGAGTATGTTTAATTCTACAATATCTAACCTCAGAAATGCACTCCCACAGTTGATTTTTTTTTCTGCTTGCCTATATACTCACAGCTACTCCAGTGGAAGAAGTGCAGCATCTTCTTAGGGGGTAGGTTCCCCACCCCTTCCCCCATGCACATCCGTGAGAGTGGTGCTAAGCGTTGCTGGAATTTGCCAGGGAATAACAGGGGGCAAATTAAATTTGTGTGTGGAATTCAGAACAATAGTAATATTTCCTGAAAGCTGCTAATTCTAGCAGAGCTCTTTGAACTGGCCACATTCTTTACAAGTTGTCATGGGAGATGAGCCGTCATTTGTAAACGGGGGTCTTCCAGTACACCTGTTGATTGATTTTATTTTGGAGATTATTATTTTTAATTCTTACCAGAATCTCATTGCCTCCTTTTGTGTGATGGAGCAAAGCATGAGGGAATAATACTAGAAGCCAAGAGACTAATTCTACATGTTCTGTGACCCCATCATAGGATGTAGTCTTAGAACTTGTGGAATACTTGACATGGTTTTCCTCTTATTCCTTCATGGCCAAAATCCTGTTGCATTGTGTAGTAAATTGCACTAGGGTATGTCCATTGAACCAATGAGGATCATAATAAAGTCAGTTGATTTAAATGGGATTACTTTATCTATATTTTACTATGCTAAAATTAGAATGGGACAATTTGAATTAGTGGAATTCATAGAGGAGTTGACTCACTAAATCCACATTGATTCAGTGGCCATAAGGTAAAGTAAAGGTTCCCCCTGCACATGCGTGCTAGTTGTGTCCAATGCTAGGGGCGGTGCTCATCTCCATATTCAAGCCAAAGAGCCAGTGTTGTGCATGTCCGTGGCCATGTGGCCAGCATGGCTGCAAGGAAGCGGGGGATTGGCTCAAACATGGCCACTGGCCAGAGAGTGACTTGCTTCTCCCAGCACAGGGCTGGTCACATTCCCCCTTGTCTAGGCAGAATCCAGGACATTTCTGGGATAATAATAAATCAGGGAAGACAGCAGGATAGGTGCTTAAATCTGTGACTTTCCCGTCCAAAACATGACACTTGACAGGTATGGAATTGGCTAGGTAAAGTACCCTAGAAAGTACCCAGCTTCACTAAATGAATAATAGTTTTTATCAGAATATTTTGAAGATCTCCAGCCAAGTTACTCTGATCCATAGCACTCTTCCCATTTGAGTGAAGTCACCTTTAAGAAGGTTCCCTCCTATGAAGCACCACTATAGCTGCTGGAGCGAGGTTGTTGCCCACACCATGCCCACAACTAGGAAGAGGGGCCAATCCTTTACTTCTCTGCCTGGGACTTGTCCTTGTTGCCAGAGGTGTAGCCAGGATTTGGAGCGCCTGGGGCAAAAGTTTGTTTTTGTGCCCTTCCTGCCGAACCCCCCCCCACACACACATCACACCCAACTGGCAACGGGGCCCAAACCCTGCGGGTGCCTGGCCCAGTGTGGCAGAAGGGAAAATGCCTTACTTTGGCCCGTTTGAAGCAAGCCCAGAAGAAATCCAGGAGCAGCATGGTGGGGTCTGCAGGAGGGCTGAGGGGGCTCAGCCCCTGGGGGTCTGCCCCCACAAGAGCTGAGCGTTTCAACAAGCACCGGGATGGGGCATCTCTCCAGTGTGTGAACTGCCCGCAGCACCCCTGGCACCAGGTGGAGGGGCCACAGCTCCGTCTCGGGGCACCTGGCCTAGCCTAAGCTGCTTTTTTCGGAGCTGGAGCCTGTGGGAGCTCTGTTTACAGCACCGGGCCAGTGGGTGGAGGAGGAGGCAGAGGCGGGTCGGCCGTTCAAACTCTGTGCCGCATGGCGGTTGGCTAGGAAAGGGGCTGGGCAGGCCATTTTCCAGATTTATTTATTTTTATTTTTATTGGTTCTTAATTGAAAATATTCCATTAGAGGGAAAAAGACTATCAGCTCAGACTTCCTTTGAATAATAATAACTCCCAGAATAATCATCAACCTATTTGAAGAGCAGAGCTGGAAGGGGACTCATAGACCAACAAGTCTAGTGGTTGTCAAGGAAATGCAATGGGGAATCAAAGTTCCAACTTCTAGCTCTGCAGCCAGAAACCAAAAACACTGAGCTATCTGATAGCTGGCTAAGGGATTCTGGGATAAGAGCTAGTAAGTCAGAGAGAGAATAGAATAGAATAGAATAGAATAGAATAGAATAGAATAGAATAGTGGCTTTTTTCAAGCTGGGTTATCACCTTGCTGTTTGATATGACTGTGGCCCTTTCAGAGCCAGAGTGCAAACACATGATGCATGCTTTCTGTCTTTTAAAACACCAATTTAAACAGCATTCTTTCTATTCTAATGGCAGACACTCTAAATGTTAAAAAAAAAATTGATTGGAAAAGGCTTGCTTTTGAAACGTGACAGCACCAAGAATTACACCCAGCCTGGGTGTTTTCCCGCTGCCGCCGCCGCGGCTCCCCCGCCATCGCGCCCACCCCCCCCTCCAAGTCTTCTTACTTTCTCTGGTAGCTTTAAATCATGTTGAGGCGTTTGAACTTTGTAGAATAGCACGGCATTTCACGGCGCTTCTGCTCCATCCTGTTTTAAAACACCAATTTAAACAGCATTCTTTCTATTCTAATGGCAGACACTCTAAATGTTAAAAAAAATTGATTGGAAAAGGCTTGCTTTTGAAAGGTGACAGCACAAAGAATTACACACAAATCCCCTCCAAGTCTTCTTACTTTCTCTGGTAGCAAGGCTTTTTGCTCCTTGTCCCCCCCCCTTCCATTGGACTCTTCCCTGCTGTACTCACGATACCTCTACTGACATCCTCTGGTAGATTTCTGGGACTCCAGAAGATGGAGGAACAGCTCATAAGCCACCTGCCTAGCAGAGCAACAGATTTAAGCTCAAATGTAAAGTCAGAATTGTGCACATTTTCCCATTTCTCCCTTTTGTAGGGGGCAGCCGTTGCCCCCTGCTCTTCCTGTTGGAATGCCATACCCAAGCCAGAGCCATCACACAGTATATATCTAGCTGCAGTGAGACTGCTTTCTTAACATAAAGAAGAACATCTAATGGTGGATTTAAAGGGCAATTGGACTAATACATGGAGGATTAAATTTGGGACTATAGCTCAGCAGCAGAGCCAATGATCAGTATATGCAGAAGTTCCAGATTCAGTCCTGACCATCAGCCCAGAGAGGGCTAGAAAAATTCCTGTCTAAAACCTTGACGAGCCCCTAGCCTTTAATACATATTGGATAGGCATGTACAGCATCCCTTTCATGTTGGGAACCAGCTGCAGCTATAAATCTGATGTTGGAAATGGGGACTAATTTCATTCCTTTCGTTTGTTCCTTTGTTAGCCCTCCAAGGCTTTTTGGTGTCTTCCTATTGTAGCTCCTGAAACTCTGCCATGAGTGACTGAATGACTATTTATTTATTTATTTATTTATTTATTTATTTATTTATTTATTTATTTATTTATTTATTTATTTCTATGCCTCCTTTCTCACGATTACCAGACCCAAGATGGCTCACAAAATCATTAAAAGGCAAACCAGTGAAAAATCACAATGAATTATTATATTAAAAATAATAAACACATTAGTATTAAAGTATTATTTGAAACTGTTAAAAACAGCTTAAAAGTATTCATCAGCATAAAAATGGGTGCCCCTGTAAAATTATACAGACACACTCTCCACTAGGCTATCCTCCCAAATAGCCTTTTAAAAAACTAGAAATTGCTTTCTAACCACATCCAGTTTCAGTTTTAGGTTGGTTTGGATGTTGTAGGAGGTAGAAAAATGGCTTTTGGATTTGCCAAAGCTGACCAGGCCTGCTTTAAAGTACTTTCACAAATTTGCAAATTTATTTATATTTGGGAGGGAAGGAGTTTGATGTTTTAAAAATATCAGCTGTGGCCAAAAAGAGAAACTGAGATACTTGCTCATTCTAGTGCCTGGCTTTCATACTTGTTAACACATGTGGAGGCTCTGGAGTTGCTCAGAAGGGTTATATTTATGTGTGTGGAATTCGCAATGAGACTTTTAGAGAATCTGAAGCTTTGAAAATAGTTGCTGTACTTTGCTAATGGGTTGGGTTCCGCAAAGAGGGACCATTTGTGATTTGCAAGCACTTTTCAAACCTAGCTGAAGCAAAACCTTTGAGTCAAAACAGAGAAATTAAATGTGTCAGTAAGAAGCAATAAAATACACTTTGGGATGATTCACGAGCAGGGCTTGTGATGGGGACAAGAAAGACAGGGGCACAGAATCTAACTAGTAGGACGATACTAAGATTTTTGAATTTTTTTTTGGGGGAGGACTGCAACTCCCAGAATCCTCAAGCCAGCATGGCCAGTGGGAGAATTTCCAAATTCTTCCAAATTTTGCCCTGCAGGGAAAGGAAGGAGGGAGAGACTGAAAGGAGGGAGAATGCACACGAACGATTGAACTGTGCCTTCCCCTCACAGAAAGTTCAGTGTTTGGAAGTTCATAATCCAGATTGTCAGACGTTTCCTGCTCCTTTTCAGCCACCAATGGCAGGCAGAAGTGAAGGCCTCCTGGCTGCCGAGGGGCGGGCCGAGCAGGACTCTGTGATCTGCTGCCCACTCAACCACCTGCAAGTCGTTTCGCTTCAACTGTGGTAGACCTCAGGCAGAAAAGTGGCTTTTTAACAAAATAAAAAATAAAAAAATAAAAATAAAAAGAGCTGGCCGCTGGCCAACAACACTGTTAGGGGCTTGCAGCTTAATTCTGTTGCTGACCTCCTCCGGAGGAGCGTAATTCATTAAATGCAACATTGCCAAGGCTGTGGGAGATTAGAAACAGAAGATGCTTTGCCACCAGTGAAGACAGTGAACGAAACCTGCTCTCAAAGACTTTGCACGGCAACAGTGGTTGCACGGCGCGCAAACAGGCGGAAAGGTCTCTGTTTTGAGGAGCAGCCTCACAAGACAATGGACCTTGTTAGTGTATACAACACAGGTGGGCAGTCGATACAAAACTATAACTGAAGTGGCAGTTTCAGGAGGAGGACAAATGGAGAGACTACCTCTTACACATTCCTGGTCGGCATGCCAACAGGAGAAAGGGGAAGCCATTTTGTTTCAGTCAGGGTCAAACCTGCCTTGCCACACATTTAGAAGTGATGCTGTCTTAAGTAGCAAAAGATGTGGATTTGCTATAGCTCATACTTTCCCTCTTGTCCGTCTCTGGCATGCTGGCATGATTTGCTTTGTGATTGGATCTCACCAGGCTTAATTTGCAAATTTGACAGCTGATGCACATGCCTGGGAGGAGATGTCAGAAGGAAAGTGGGCCAAGTGTGGGGAACGTGCATCCCCGTTTGAGGGGTAAGAAAGAAAGGTTTGGGATTTTAAAGGTATTCATTCATGACAGTTTCCCAGCAAGGGGGGGGGATATTGCCCTACAACCTTTCTTGCTGGCTAAAAGCCGAAAGCGAAGGGGAAAGTGGGGCTGCAAGGTAACTCAATTGTTGAGCAAAATAGTTACTTAAGACAAGGTAAGGCTGGAGAGCTTCTCCTTTCCCTAAAATGCAAACTTTCTCTCCCATGAAAACTCATGAGTGCCTTTCTATACATATTTTAATGTGACTCTTGGAAAGTACTTTTCGGTAAACAGGCATGGAGTAAAGACTTTTATCTCTGTTTTCTATGGATTTATGCACAGAGACAATAGGAAACGGAGCCCGTGACAGAACTTATTTTTTGCAGAAGTTGTTTACTGCATTATTAGAAGCTTCTAAGCAAGTCTATTGTTCTCCAGGACAAATGGAGAGTAGTCAGCTGCTGGGTAGCTCCTGCAGTTTAGGCTTCAGAACGAGACATTGGGAGTTTGATTTCCCACTGCACCACCCTGATAGGGGCTAGATGTGATATTCCACAAGGTCCCTCCCAGCTCTGCAGTTCTAAAATGATGAAGATGATGACGACGACTGAGGGACAAAGCAGATTATATGTTCAGCATCTGGAGATGTTCCTTGAAATGCCAAAGACCTGCTTTATCATAGTTTGTGATCTTTCTCACATCCTGTCCCTTGCCTTTAGCTTTCTCTTGTAACTGAGCCCTGGGACGCAAACATGGGCTTAATTTGCAAGGCTGTTGGCTGATGCACAAGGAGTCTCACCGAGGCAGGGGGATTATAACTGTTGGGAATGTACACTCTCTTTCATGCACTTGGCCCCAACAGAAAGAAGAAACAATTCACGTATTGCATTATTTTTACAGCCAAGACATATTATCCCTTTCTTTATTTCCATGTTAGCAGAAACTAAGTAGCAAGGGAGGGTAAAGGATTAGCATGGTGCTAAATGGAAATTATATATTCAGAATCAGAAGCAAAATGTCCAAGTGAATATGGTTGTCAGAAAGCCATGGTAGGAGACAGCTATTGTCCTGTTTAGGGGTTCTGGATGTATTCTATACAGCTTGTATAATACATGATAAAATCATGGCCCCAAAACCAAGTGCAGCTTGTATCTTTGGGACTAGAGGGAGACAATAGCATCATTGCAATAGCTACTTGAGATCATGAATTTCAAAAGACTATATAGCCAGCCACCATCAAGTAAAATGAACAGATTTGGTCATCCTTCAGCAGTATTCAAACTGTTAACCACAATTGTTGGCTAATATTTTGCATTATTCTCAGGGTAACTATAACTGTTGTGCCACATGAGAGAGTCTGTGGACATTCTCAGTCATCCATGTGAGAATATCTGGGAGGGGAGTCATGGCAACTGGACATCTTTTCTTGTGGGAATGAAATGTTTTGCTACTCATCAAGATAACTTCTTCAGTCTGAGAAGAATTGGTGGGAAGCTTCCAATATATAGTTCACCTTCTTTTTACCCACCATGGTCTGAATAGGCTTGTTAGATGGACAATGGCCTGGTGTGTGTGAAAGTCACACCTATACAACCCTTCCCAACACCCATTAAGTATTGGTTGTCAGCAGTGGCCTTCCAGGTGGAGGTGTGAAGTGGTTCTGATTTGTCTGTGGTTAGATGAAAGGGCAGCATGATAAATGGGAGACAGACTGTGCCCAAGTGTCTGCATTCTAAGTGCCTAAGGTGAACTATAATTTGGAAGCCTCCCACCAATGTTTCACAGACTGAAGAAGCTCTTTGGATGAGTTGTAAAATGTTTTGATCCCACAGGAAAAGAAGTCCAGTTACCATGAATCAGCTCCCAGATTATCACATGAGGAGTTTTATTTTCAAAAGAGAAAAGGCTAATAGAAATCAAAATAAAACCTTGTACTATACTTTTCTTTTACAACAAGGAATGGGGTATATTATCATCTATCGTCTTCAAAAAGGAAGCAATTCAGCAGAACATAATATTTGGAAAGATTTGAAATATGGTGATTAGTATCCAAGAAAGCTTATATCATTAAACAGGGCATTAGAGAACTGGCTCTTTATTTATTAATCAATATACTATACCAGGATGGTGGTAAAAGAGAAAAAATCAAAATATCATACAGTAGCACTTAATTTTACTTCAATGTCAGCTTTGTTAGATCATAGTCTTCCCCTTTAGACCCCTATGTTCCATGTTGGCCACAGTGAATAGGTGATGGCACATTTATCAGTTCTTTCATCATAGCTCCACAAATACAGCTAAATGAATTTTACACCTGACTCATGCCTTTAGGGAACTCCACATGACCTTTTTGCCCAGTCTCCCCAAATATATACAGTATATATAGAGAGGTATTTCAGTTGCATTTTATCTACCTATGGTATAGTTAACATGAAGAAATAGAACTGTGAATCCACCAGCCCATTGTCACATGCCCATCTGACAGATAACCTGAGCCAGAGGTGACAAAAGTTGCACTTTCTTGTCTCTGTCACAAAGTAGAGCCCTCCATCATGCAAACAGGTTTTTAGTGCCCAAGTAAGACCAGAAGCTTAAGAGCTCTATCCCACGTCCTAGAAGAGCCACTTTTTTTTAAAAAAGGCACCTTTGCCCCTGTTGCGATCACATGATCAAAGGAGCGCTTCCATTGTCCCAACGAACATGGAGAGAAAAGCCGCCACCGCCGCAGCAACAAGAGGGGAGGAAAGTTGGGGATGGGAGGCGAATTCAGAGAAAAACATCTTTCTCCTTCCCCCACCCCTTGCTTCCTCAGTTCCTCTCTCCCTCTCGCTCGCTCTCACACACTCCCCCTCTCTCTACCACACACACAGAGAGACACTCACTCATGCTCTCTCTCTCTCACACATACATATCACACCCCTCCCTCCCTCCTTCTCTCTCTCCCTCTCGTTTGCTCTCTCTCTCTCCCCCTCTCGTTTGCTCGTTTGCTCTCACCCTCACTCTCTCTGGGTTTCCCCTTAAAAAAAAACATTGAACAAGGAAGATCCCTGTCTGTTTTTAAAGCAGATTGAGTCTGTTCATGGGAAAGAAGTAGATAAGAAGTGGCTTTTCAGGTCTTCACCTTCATTGATTCATTGAAAAAGCTGCTCCTAGCCAACACAAAAAAGAGAACCCCCAGTGGTGGTTCCAAGAAACATTACTTCAGGGGGCGTGGCCAAGGGTTTTTTCCCCAGGGTATTTTTTGAGGTCGTGGGACAGCAGACCAAGTTTCTTCAGAACTGAATTTTAGGAAGCTGCCTCAGGGCGTTTATACACGACCCCTAAACTCCGGAGCAAATGGCTCCCAGCTCCGGAGATTAAAAATGTTTACCCACCAGCTCCGGAGTTAACAGGAAATTAAGTGCGATCTCGCCCACTTTAGCGTGTCCCAGCGCACTTTTCTTGTACCTGCTCTGGGACAGTGAAAATTATTTGATCTGGTGTAAGGATAGTGACACTGGTTCTGTTTGTTCAGTGCCCCTTTAAGAGATATCTGCGGGGAACAAAACAGAGCATTCTTTTCTTTCTTTTTTTTCTCATGCAGCCAGTTGCGGAGGGGGTGGGGACAGAGGAAGAGCTACAAACCCCTAAGATCTCTGGTTCGAATTTAAGTGGCCAGGGGATCTTAGGGGTCGTGTAAAAAGGCCCTCAGACAGAGCCAGACCACTAATCTATCTAGCTCAGTTTTTTCAACACTGACTGGCAGTGACTATCCAAAGCAAGCATATTTCTATAGTTAGGGACATGAAAGAAGACCTAAACTATTGGGCAAATGCCCTGAAAGAAGACCAAAACCATTGGGCAAATGTTGGTATTGTACTCCAGGTCCAAAGCTGGTTTCACATAATTCCCTCTGTCAAAGATTCTGGTGCCACCCTGCCTCCTGAATGGTCCTGAGTCTAGCCAGCAGTTCAGTGTTACCAGCCAAGACAGGGATGGCTTCAGATGACATTCCATCCCACCTCAAGGACTTTTCTTTATCCTCGTAAAAAATTCAGTGGAACTTTATCGCATATAGATGGTGCTTTGGGTCCTCCATAACGGTATCAAAGTCAGTGTGACTATCCACTCAAAGTGCTCTCACTTCTAAGGAAGTTTGAAAAGGTCTGTTATTTGGCTATCAGAGGATATAGCTGTGGTAAAGAAGTACAGTGGTACCTTGTATAAAGGAATTAATTCATTCCAAATGAAATTATGTTAATCAAATTTTCCTTTATACAAATATCACATAGGGATTCACCAAAAACAGAGTAATCCCTAATTGCGACCATTTTTATGTTGTACAGATTTTATGTTATACAAACCTTTTGTTATACAAGGATCCACTGTAATATCTTCATCTCCATTGTTGCTGCAATTATATATGGTAACATGCTTTCATAGAATATTCCACTGGTATGTTTTCAATCGTGGTCAATATGAGACCATTTATCATCTCCTCCTGTTCTCTGGTACACAGCTGATCTTCACAGTTCAAGAAAGGATGTTTGGGACTGATTCTGTCAACAGCCAATTGCACAATGAGGTCAAGGCCCTAGCAATCAGATAGACGTGCCAACTGTGAACTACATGAAAGCAGCCAGAAATGCACTGGATTCTGTATGTCTTTGGCCCTTACTTCACGAGGCGCGGCGCTCTGCAGCGACCTTGCCTTCGATTTGAATTCGGAGGCGGTCACGTGGCGGTCACGTGTTCTCGCTTCGCTCCCGCCCCTGTTTCTCAGTACTCACGAGCTGCAGTTTTAGGACCGATTCGAGCACAACCTCACGTGCTCCCTTCGCATTCGCATGCCACTTTTCAACATTCCTTATTTCCCATCCATCCTTTAAAAAAATTCCTACCGACAGCGTATCGATGCACTGATGCTGGACTGTCAGTTGCAATGGCTCTACTGATTTCAACTGTTTCCTGGCATCATTGGCAGCCCCCCCCACCGCCGCTACTCAGGGGGAGCCCCGCATGGCACAGCCGCCCGCCCTCCGCCGCTTGCACGCTGCCTGCCCCGGGTGCCCTGCTCTGGCCGGGTGAGGCGGCAGCGGCTCCTCCTGCTCCCGCCGCTGCCGCCGCCGCCGCCGCTACTCGAGCGAGGAAGTAACAGCGCAAAGCGATGAAACGATATAGCGATGCATCAATATCCCTGTTTGAATATATTTTTAAAAAACTTGAAATAAAAGCCAAAAACCAAGACCACACGTCACGTTGGGAGCGAAGCAAGATGCGAAGCGAAAAGATTCCCGGCAGCAGCCAGGGGCACCACTCGCCCAGGTTGGAGCACGGTTAAGGGGGAGTGGTTGGGGCGGCACCGAAGCTAAAATGGAGGGGCGTGCGGACTAAAACGATCGATTCGGACAGAAAAGAAGGCTAGCCGCGAAGCGAGCGGCTCGTGAAGTAACGGCCTTTGAGGTGCAGGTCACGTTAACAGGTCTCCCTGCAGAGCAAAATAGAATCCTGTCTAGGAAACAAACTTCTCTTGATGTGACTTAGATATCTGTCCCCCAATTTCATATCTTCTATCAATTGCTCTTTAAAACAGGCTCACCTTATCAAGCGGTAAAGATAATTTTACCATTTGCTATGTATAGAAATATGACAAAATGTAATCGAGCATGTAAAAAAAAAAACCCCCACCATATATATAGCCGCAATGAGAAGAACTAATATCTTCCTTTAAGTAAACATGATTAAAAACTTCCAAGGAACAATCAATTAGAAGAATATCCTATACATCTTGCATTCCCATATGATATTGGAATTCAATCCCGGAATGCTGGAATAACAAGATAATTTTATACATTGTAGTACAACATATCCAAAGAGCCAAAGCTGAAGAGACACTGTTATAAACAGTAAACTGGAAGGTCCCCTCTTTTGATTGACGAAAAAAAGTTGACTTCTGTACAACTCCACCCTGAAAATGTTGAACCAATGAAAAATCAAAATAGCTTCAAATACCCCCCCCCAAAGCCATTTTTTACGGAAGTCAGTTTTGACACTGGAATCTTAGTAAGACCACTGGCATGCATATTAATTAAAGGCATGCACTGGTGTGGAAGCCGCCATCCCCCTCACTGCAGTATCTGGAACAGTCCGGGCAAGGTCTAGAAAGACAGCCTGGAATCAGCTCATTCACAGTTCCATTATTTAATGTGAGCAGAGTCTCTTCATTAAAATGATAAGTCTCTCCAAAAGCTGGGGGTGACATGTGACCTTCTAAATGCAATGTGGTCCTGCTTAACCTGCAGGAACATATTAAATGTCAGGACATTCGATTCCAAGGATTTGATATTTATGAAGGTCAGCTGCAGTGTGAGTAGTATAACATAGTATTCAATTTAAAGTAAGATTTGTGTTCATGGGGGTGGGGTGGGGTGGGGTGGGGGGAACAGGAATTAAACGCACAGAGACACACAGCTGCTGCCGCCACCGCTGGTAAAACACAGCACTGATCAATGACTGCCTTCGATTTAATGCCTGGTATATGTTTGCAACCTACTTAGAATTAAAAACTGACACCATATTTCAGTTTAAATAAGGGGTAGTATATTAAATCTGGCAAGCATCCAGAGTAAGGCTTGGAAGCAAAAGTATACAAACATATATTCAGTGTGCCTTTTAAGCTACATGGGTATAAAGCAAGGGCCTATATGAACACAATGTACAGTTTCTGGTTTGAATGACCTCTCTAGGTGTGTCTTCCAACCCTGTGCTTCTGATCTCAAAAAGATTGAGTACCTTTCTCCTCTGCCTTTCTCAACTCTGAGATCCAGAGTAAGTGATACAATTTAGAATGTCATGAAAAGAAAAGGTCCTTCAAGAGGTAAAAGTTAGGTTTCCATTCTAGCACAAGGTTGTTTCAACCTGCAATGCCTGAAAATTAGCTGACTTTTATTTATTTATTTATTTAATTTATATACTGCAACCACCTAGCAAAAAAGCTACTCTAGGCGGTTTACAAACATATACAAAATACAAAAACAGATTAAACAACTTAAAATAGTAAATAAAAACTAATCAATCAGACCAAATAATCAAATCATTATAATAAAAAGAACAAATAAGCAAATAAGCACAAAATACAATAAATCACAATGATATGACAATTCAAAATAAAAACAAAGGAAAAAAACTAATACAAAATTATCATAAGGCGGGGGGGGATAACACTGTTCTATTTATATAAGTTGGTGGAAACAGAATGATCAGGAAGGCCAACCTATAAAGCCAGGTTTTCAGTAATTTCTTGAAGGCTTGTAGTGAGGGCTCCAGGCGAATCTCCTGGGGAACCTGGTTCCACAGGTGAGATGCTACCACCTTGATGCTTTCCCAGCATCCCTCGGGGTCGGTACCTGCAGATAGCCTGCCTGGCTTGAATGAGTGATCCTGGCAGTTCTTTTTCAGAGGAGCCATTTTGTCAGATACTGAGGTCCCAAACTGTTTAGGGCTTTGTATGTTAATACCAAAGATGGTATTTACACCACCAAGATGTAGCCATTGGCTTAGTTTGCACGTGTGATTGCTCAGACATGGAGTTTTAACTATATGTAACTGTAAACCTAGATGGAAAATGTTTAAATAGCAGGAAAGGCATATTTCCATTAATATGTGGTTTGTCCCTAAGAGTTGCTTAAAAGGACCTAGTGAAGTTGGTGTTCTGGTGTGTTACTTTTTATGACCTGACAAGATAATACCATGTATCATTCTGATGATGGGCTAGAACAGGGGTCCTCAAAGTTTTCAAACAGCGGGCCGGTCCACCACCACCCAGACACCACTGGGGGCCGGATCACAGTCCAAAAGCAGCTGCAGAGGCTGGCTTGCTCACAAAACAGGGGTTAGGTGGGGGTTGCAATTGGTCCCAGGGCCGGATTCAGGACCTTGGGGGGCCGCATCCGGCCCCGGGGCCTTAGGTTGAGGACCCCTGGGCTAGAAAGACCCAAGAAACCACAGGTGAGTTGGAGATATTCCTTCTTAAGCACATACTTTTTAACTTTATGGGGATCTCTTTAGATGCTGAGTGATGGAACTCAGTGGGCATCAAACAATGTATAGTGGTACCCCGACTTAAGAGCAGCTCGACTTAAGAGCAATTTGACTTAAGAGCGGAAAACTGTTGACATTTTAACTGCCACCTTACAAATTTTATATATGGTCTGCTCGACTTACAATTTTTTTTTCATTTTTCATTTTTCAACTTATTTTTTCAATTTTTAGATAGGTATCCCAACTTAAGAGTAGTTCGACTTAAGAGCATGAATTCGGAAAAGATTAAATTCACAAGTTGAGGCATGGAGATTTCTTAACTTATGCAATTTACATGTAAAAGTTATGACTTTTATGTAACAGTACAACAAAAATTTTCCCCAATGTGTTTTGAAGGTGAAGAACTTGTAAATCATGTAGATTACATTCAAGTTACCATTATAAAAAAACCCTTGCAAAATGGCTCTAACAGCATCATAAAGAACCAAATAAAACCTAGTTAACCAGAAATACTTTAACACTGCTGGAGACAGTGAAAACTCACCACACAGCTAATGTAAAATCAGCTCAGAACCATGTCATTAACTGTAGTTTTGGTCAAATTAAATAAAAACAGATAAAGAACTGAAACTTAAACAAGGAATTGATCCAACTATATCGTTTTAAAGAGTGGATTCACAAAGCCATGTGCATGCACAGATAGCTTAGCTATAAATGCTACATATTCTAAACTGACAGTCATATTAATAAGACGCAAGCGGCAGCAATCTCAGAGGTAGAAATATAAAAGAAAAAAAGAGAAGAGGATAATGGAAGAAATATTATACTTAATGGAAGAGAGATGGAAATGGAAAAATAAAGCTGAGTTCAAATACAGAAAATTATCCAGCAGTGACAACTCTTTATCTAATAAGTTTGAGAGGGGCATTCTAATCCATGTTCTCAGAGGTGAAATATGAAAATTAATAATCTCCAAGCTGATTCTTCAGCCCCCTTTGGAATGTGTTTTAAACAAGGAAACCAGCTTCTTACATCTGGCCATCGATTTTGGAATTTTTATGTTTCTTCTGAACAACTGTAATATCCAACCTGATGAAGCCCCCTGTTTGTCAAACACTAGCTTATGTTTGTTGGATTTCAGTGGTCAACTATGGAGATCATCAACCCTTGTGTTTCAATTACATACAAGGACACACACTTTTTTGTTGGTTCTGATTATGGTACTGATGTTAACAGAGAAGTTAAGACCAACGTCCCATACACACAGGATGCAGTGCTGGTAGCTGACAAATTTGATGGTTTGCAAAGGTTGCTCAGCTAAATCAACGCAGTGGTGCACACAATCTAACAACACAGACTACTACAAAAGAAGAAAAATAAGAAGAAGCATTTGAAATGTGGATTTATCACAGAATGCTAAGAATCTTGGGTCAAGAGAGTGACCAGAGGAGAAGCACTAAAATAAATGGATAAAGACTTTAAAAAAAAATAAAACTCATAAAATTCAGGAAGCCAGAATGCTTTGGTCATATCATGAGAAGCAAAAGGTGCAAGTTGTTACAACTGATTTTTCAAGGTGTAATAAATGGGAAAAGAAGTAGAGGAAAGAGAAGAACTTGGTTTGAAAACTAACATTTAGTATTTTTCCGCACCATTGATTATAGCTGCTTCATCAAAAGTTGGGCTCGCTGAACTTTGTTGGAGGAGGAGGAAAGAAAATGAGAAGATTGCTTCTTTGTTTTCTGGTCTGTTGACTGTAATAAACAATTTTTGCTTAATCATGGCTGATTATTAGCATATGGACTAATGGGCCATCTTTGTTGTGTATGAAGAGGGCAGAGAATTGGGCGCATGCTTGCTGAAATCCAGTAGTAGCTTGCAGCTAGAGTAGCCCTTGGAATCAGTGGGGATTCTTTCCACATTTTCCTTACATAGGTAGGGGTTGTAAGTAGAGATGGTCACAACCAGAATTTTTTTTTCGAGTTGTCGTTTTTCGGGACGGGTCCGTTTCGGGTCGTTTCCGCTTTTCACAAACATTTTTAAAAATTTGTTGTTTCGTCATGTCGTTTGTCATTTGTTGTTACCGCCGCTGCGATTTCGTGCGATTTGACGTCCCAGCGAGTGGCGTCCCACCGGCGCTAGGTGTTTTTGCGCCCTAGGCGGCAGGCGGGGTGGCGGCAGGGGGGAGGGGCAGGCGCGCGGGCGTCGGGCGCGGGTCCCACAATGACCCAGAACAGGCGGAAAACACTTTAAACTGACTTGCTGCACAAGAGTGCATCGAATAAAGCAATTGCAATTTTTGCAAACAAAGTGGGCAGTGCACCCACAGCAGAGCTGCAGGCAGGGTGTGAAAGGACCTTGGCTTGCCACCAAGCAAATGAAAATTTTAAAATAAATCCACACCTCCCCTCCCACTCAAACCTACCCCCCCTTTGAAGCACTATCAGAAAAGAAATCCTAACAAACTGCAGGAGAATAATAAAAAAGAATAAACTGCATTGCTATTCCCCACATCAGACAGAGAATGAAAGGAATTCTTATTATTTCCTAAAAATTCAATTGAATCAATTCCCTCCCTGCCTGCCTAACTGAAATCTAAAGGCTCCGCGAAATCGAAACTAGTCTAGCACAGCAGCCAGCTACACACAGCCCTCTCCCACCCACATCCAAGCCCGGACTGCGACTCTTCTGGGAGTGCCTCGGCTTTTTATGCCCTCTTGCACATCCAGAAGTGTCAGTCAAAACCTGGCCATGCGATTGGTAGAATGGGTCCAAAAATTTGCATGGTCCCATCCCATGGCCAGCCCATCATTGCGCAGGTGTAAAAAAAATAAAAAAATAAAATAAAATAAAATCAGTGTGACCTTTTACTGCTATAAAAAACCCACTGCTGCTACTGTAAAAATTCAAGCATTTAAAATAGCTAATTTTCACATGTTTCTGTGGTGCTTTGGTGGTTTTTTGGACCACAATTTCAAAAAAAATATTGTGGATGCCATTTTGGATCCCCCCGCACTACATGGCAAATGGATACGCTGAGGATGCCCCCTCCCAGCCCGGTACCAGCAGCCCAGGACAGGAGGGGGGGAAGGCCGAGGACCCCCCCCCCAGAAACCACCCCTCTGGTAGGTGCCCTCAGGCAGGCATATTTTCGCCTGCTTTTTTGGCCGGGAATCGGGTTTTTTATTTTATTTTTAAAACTTTTTTTCTGTGCCACTTGGCATCGTGCGATCGCTGCGATGCCAGGAACGACAACGACAAATCAGACCCAATTTTTCTTTTTTCGGTTCGAGTTTGAGTTCTGACAGCTTAATTGTCGTTACCGTTTCCGTTACGTAATGGAAACGATATCCGAAAATGGAAACGACAATTTCGTCAAGTCGTGCCCATGTCTAGTTGTAAGTTCTATTGCTTCAGTGGACCTAGTCTAGTTGCAACCTGCTGTTGGATGTCAGTTTCTAGGTCATAGAAGCAATAAAAGATTGACCAACATCCTGCACGTATGCAGAAAACATCTAAATTGTCCTAAACATTATATGTAATGGATACTCTCATAGAAAGAAGTTTTAAAACTGTTAGCTTTTATTCAGCTAAAGAATTCAAGTGTGAATAATTCCTTTTCCTGTTTTTCATGTGAGTGCTTTCCTTCAATTTGTTCAATTTCTTCCCTTCACTTTCCTTTTAAAAAAGAATTATAGGTGTTAAATCACACCTAGTAATTTTATGGAAGGATTGTGTGGTTTGCTTACACTACCTAAACCAATGAGTGAACAAGGTGTTAAAAATAAAAATACAAGTGGCATTGAGAGCAAGACTGCCATGCCAATTTGTTAGGCTGCCCACTTTGTAGTGTAGTAAAGTGGAAAAATGTTGTTTATCATCTTGGACTGTATCTGGAAGTTGAGTCATGGCAACAGGACTTCTTTTCTTGTGATAATGAAACGTTTCACTACTCATCCAAGTAGCTTCATCAATCTGTCTTTGTCTCTGACTGATGAAGCTACTTGAATGAGTAGTGAAACGTTTCACACTTTCAAGTAGAGATGGGCATGAAACACCAAAATGGCATTTCATTTCATTATTAGTTTCTTCGCCCCGCTTCATTTCGTTTAATAGAAAATGATTTTTTTAAAAATTGTTTCGTATTTTGTTTGTTTTTTTTTTTTTAACTTTTAACATTTTCTCTTTTTTTCTTTTTATTTTTATTTTTAGAGTGGTCAGCACTGTTTTTTTTGTTTTTGTTTTTACAGCTGAGAGGCGCTGGCTTCCCTGTAACCCATTTTTATTTTATTTTTCTATTTCTATTATTTTACTCCCTGCCCAGACTGGCTGGCCTATGGGCTGGACCGACATTTTTAAATTTATTTTTATCTTAATTTTTAATTTTTTACATTTTATGATACCGACCACGAGGCCACTGGGGGCTGGGTTGGTGCTTTTTATTTATGTATTTATGTATTTATTATTATTATTATTATTATTATTATTATTATTATTATTATTATTATTATTATTATTATTATTATTATTATTATTATTATTATTTTACTTTTACAGTGTGGACCATGCAGCTCCTGGGCCAGGTCGGTGCTTTAATTTTTTTAATTTTTAGTTTTACTTTATAGTGCCCATCATGCGGACCCTGGGGCCAGATTGGCCTTTTTAAATTTATTTTTTATATATTTTCATTACTTTTAAAAATCTCCCCATGCCCAGGCTCCCCCCGCCTCTCAGCTGTAGCATGGGCTGGCGTGTTTTGTGTGTGTTTTTTTTTTTTTTTTTTTTTTTTTTTTGGCTGCCAGAGTTCCAGGCGTGGAGGAGAAGGCCAGCAAGGTAGGAGAGAGACACCGGGAATGAAAAATGAAATGAAACAAAACAGAAATTTCCATTTCATTTCATTTCATTTTTCTTTCATGGGTTGATTCGTTATTTGTTTCACTAGCCAACGAAATGAATAACAAATAATGAAACAAATGAAAAAATTAAAAATTAATTTCGTGCCCATCTCTACTTACAAGAAAAGAGGTCCAGTTGCCACAACTCAACCTCTGGATAACTTCACCTGGATGACTGAGAGTCTTCACAGACATATTGGACTGTATTGTTTATTTTTCACATTACAGCGGTACCTCGACTTATGAACTCTTCAACCACCAAAAAAAATTGATTCACGAAGGCTCTCCGCAGCCACACCAGACAGCTGATTTTGACAGGTCAGACCTGTAAAAATCAGGTCTCTGACAAGTGCAGCCTTCAGCTGCCCTTGATTGGGGGAAATGGCCACCTCCTTCTTTTTCTCCTAGGTGCTTTGATCTCTGGAAAAGAGATCCTTTCTTGCTTTCCTTGCAAGCCACCCAGCCTGGGTGGCTTGCAAGGGAACCAACAATCTGCACTTACCTTGCAAGGTGCCCGGGCTGGGCAAAGATCAATGGGTTCCTGCTCTGCCAAACAAATTGGTGGGCAGAGCAGGAACCCAATGATCTTTGCCCAGCCTGGGCACCTTGCAAGGAAATCGGTGATCTGGGCTTCCCTTGCAAGCTGCATAGACTGGCCAAAGAACAATGGGTGATCTCCCTCAATCAAGGGCAGCCAAGGCTGCTCTCCACAGCCATGCCAGACAGCTGATTTTGACAGGTTGGACCTGTCAAAATCAACTGTCTGGCAGGACTGCAGAGAGCAGCCTTCGGCTGCCCTTGATTGAGGAGGGTTGGAACAGTCTTCCCATGGGAATGCACTGAAAACCAATTAATCTGTACCCTGTTTTTGCCTTTTATTTCCAACCTCCAGAATGGATTAATTGATTTTCAATGCATTCCTATGGGAAATCGCAATTCGACTTAACGAAAAATTCAACTTGTTAGAATGCATTCGGAACGGATTAATTTTGTAAATCGAGATGCCACTGTAGGTGTACAGTGAAATAGTGTATATTTGGCCTTGGTACTAACTATATGAGACATAATTTCTGTAGGGGTGGGAGGAAAAATGACTTTCATAAGATAGGACAGGAAAGAGAGCAAGAAGAGAAACATCTGCTTCAACATTCATTTTAAGCTGTTTTTAGCAAGACAAATTGCAAAAAAAAATCTTCTAGAAAGTTCTTTTCTGGATCTAGAACAATCTTTAGAAATGCACTGTTGGAGGGCCAGGCCAATAAATTTTGCTGAGGTAAAGGACAAGTTATTGCCTCTTGTTTTACCTATGGAAACCAAACTGATTTTAATTTGAATCTCAGGCTGTGACTACACAGTATGGGAAATGTGAATTAACTTGCCATCTCTCACTGTGATGTATTTGGTTCTTTGATTTAAGTGACCCCAGAAGTGTGTGTGTGTGTGTGTGTGTGTTGTGTCGTTACAGTCATGATCGACTCTACGTGACTCCATGTCCATGGAGTTTTCTTGGCAGGAGTACTGGAGTGGCTTGCCAGTTCCTACTCCAGGTGCCTACAGCACCTGGTATTCCCTGGTGGTCTCCCATTCAAGTACTAACCAGGGCTGACCCTGCTTAGCTTCTGAAATCAAACAAAATCTGATGTGCTTAGGGCATCTAGGCAGCTTGACCTCAAAAGTATAGGAGGCTAAAATCCTTTTATTTCGGGTCTAAAATCTTTTTATTTGCAGTTCCATTTGAAACACCTGTAGGTGGCGCCATTCAAAGGAACTGCCTTAGGAAGCTTTTCTTCTTTTCATATCACTTCATCTGATCTCTTCAGCAAGAGAGTTCTTGTAATTGTTATACAGAAAATGAGTGATTAAATAGGACTGCATAGGAACGGGGACTGTTTCAAAACAGAAGTGGCAGAAGCTTTGCAGAGAGAGGTTAGTACTGGCACTGCTTATTATGTGACTTGTTGCAGCCCCCAATTCCTCTCCACCAGTCTTATTTGTCACAGATGACACAGAAAAATCACTTTTCAAGGGCAAGGATTCACTATTTTTTTTATATAACAGTGTGGTAACAGCATCAACCAGTCACTCGGCCTTTTGCTTGAATCCTACTGTCAGTACAATATATTGGTGCCCTCCCTGCCACTAAGAATGAAATTAGCATACAGGGAAGTGTCATGAGCAGGGAAGTAACTAGGATTGAGTAACTTTGCTTTAGGGTACCAGATTTAGACAGCATACCCTTTCCTTAGATGTCCAAGATAAGATGGCAGAGTGGTTTATCACTATCAAAAAGATGGTAATGGGCCAGGCTTGCTGGCTGAACCAGGATGCTAGGAAGTAGAGGAAAGATGACTAGTTTGTCAGTCTACCTTGATGCAGCAAAAAGCAGATTTATTTAGGATTCAGTAGACTAGGCTTTCAAAATGGATAATACAAAAAGTCAGATTATTAGAGTATGTATGATATGTGAAGCAACACATGTCTGTATTCAGCTAATGAGAGTCAAATGATAGTTCTTTAAACAACATTTTTCTGGATCTGATAGCAAGATGCAATTAATCATTAAAATATGTATACACTTATAGGACTGACTGATAAACATGTATGTAAGCAGAACATATGTTTATAAGTGCATGCAAATGTATACATTAATAACAACCAAACAAACAACAATTTTGTCAAATCAGTTCTGATCTGGGGCCCCTTTCAGGTTTTTAGAGAATACTCAGTGGTGGTTTCCCTTTTCGTTTTTCTGGGGGCATCCTGGGACTGTGCAGCTTACCCAAGATCACACAGGCTGGATTTTCATGCATTTGATGTGTTTACATAGCTCTAACAGTGCTGCTGATACACCATGGGGGTGGGGAGGGAGGGATGTTGGTAAGGTGTTCATTACTCTGATTGCATCTTTTATTATTTTCCCATGATTAATTATAAAGTTGATTTGACAGTGTCTTTTTCCCCTGCTTGTTCTGGGTTCCAAAATGGGTGGTTATCAGAGATGGGCACAAATAGAAAAAATGGTGATTCGTTTTGGTTCAGTTCACTTTAGGGTTCAGTTTGTTTCGTTTCGTTTTAAATGATTTCTTTTTTCATTTCATTGATTCGTTATCCATTTTGTGTGTAGAGAGTGTGTGTGGTGCTTGTGCAACTTTTGACATTTTTCCCCACAGCGGATGGCAGCGCTGAGTGGGTGCTCGGCACTGTCATCCACTGCAGGGAAGATCCCTTTAAAGAGACCCTTCTTCCCTGTCATTGGCTGGGCCCCTTTAAAAATGGCCCAGTCACCACCAGGGGTTCTCCCCAGTGCCAACTGGGGCATTTTTAGAGGGGCCCAGCTGATGACAGCTCAGCAGGAGCTCTCTGAAAATGCTAGGGAGGGCAGCTGGATCCCTGGAACAGCCCTCCCTAGCATTTTCACAGGACTCCTGCTGGACTGTCAGTCACGGGACTGCTTTAAACCCGGTACCGACTGGACCAGGTTTAAAGGGGGCCAGCGATTGACAGCTTGGCAGGAGCCCTCAGAAAATGGGTGGTAAGGGCAGCGTGATCGCTGCAACTTCCCTTCTGACCCATTTTCTGAAGGCTTCTGCAGGGCTGTCAGTCGCTGGACCACTTTTAACCTGGCCCAATTGGTACCCGGCGGACTGTTGGGCTGCTAGTCTGAGTCGATGAAGTGTCTGAGGAAAGAACGGGGTCTCTCACCAGTAACGGGGTCACTGTGGCTGGGACAGCATCCAGCTCTTCCCGCTCAACAGCTAACTGACTGCTTCCTCCTCGCTCGGGGCATTGCTGCACCCGCTCGCGATGTTACCGTGCTCAGCTTCTCCAGCCAGTGGCAATGGTTTCTGCTCTGATGTATCTGTCTCTATTCTCAGATCTTCATCCTCCAGGGGCACCTGGCGCCACAGCTGGTTTATGTGTCGCTGCCAGTGGAATCCCTCATCTGTTAGGACCTCATAAGAAACAGGCCCCATTAAGCGAATTACCTTGGCAGGGACCCATACTGTTCCACTGCTGTAATTCTCTGCATAGACTGGGTCCCCTGGGAAAAACCCTCTGGGGGCCCTTCTGTCTTCTGCTGCCAGTTGCCGATCCAGAGCTTGATCTGGATGCAGCCTGTCCAAAAGAGTGGTCAACATGCGCCCCATGATCAGCTCTGCCGGTCTTTGCCCGTGGAGGTGCATGGTGTTGTATGTTGTGCCAACAAAAACCGGGCCAACCAATCATTTTCAATGCATCCTTGGTCGTGCATACCATCCTCTCCACTTGACCATTCGTGGTGGGGTGGAAAGGCGCTGAGCGTATGTGCCAGATCCTGTACTTGATTGTAAAGTCCCTGAATTCCACAGAGGTGAACGCCGTGCCGTTTGTCTGTAACAATTGTATCTGGCACGCCGTGGGTGGCAAACAGCTTCCTCTTTGCACGTACAGTTACTTGCATGGAGGTTGTAGACACCGGAACCACTTCTAGCCACTTTGAATAAGAGTCCACTATGATAAGGAACGTTTGGCCCTGAGTGGGTCCCGCAAAGTCCAGATGGAGTCGGGAGCATGGCTTTCGTGTATCTTCCCATGACTGTACGGGAGCGCGGGGTGGGTCTGGTCGAGACTCCTGGCATGACTGACAACGCTGTACCCACTCCTCAATCTCTTGGTCGAGGCCCGGCCACCAGACTTAGCTCCTGGCAAGGGCCTTCATTCTAACCACACCCGGGTGGGCCTCATGGAGGTCCGACATTACTCTTTTCCGTAATGGTGGTGGGACCACTACTCTGTTCCCCCATAACAGGCAGCCTTTGTGTGCTGACAACTCATTCTTCCATGATGCAAAGTTTGCAAACTCCTTCCCCACCTGGCCTGTGGGCCACCCCCTCCCCACCCAGTCCAAGACCCGAGATAAAACACGGTCTTTGGACATATATTTAGCAATGTCCCTCGGGTGAAGGGGTGGTTCTGGCAGCTCCTTGAGCTGCATGATCTGGTACGCAGGTGCCGGGTCAGGGCCAATCTCAGGCAGTGGAAGGTGGCTAAGAGCATCTGCATGTCCCATGGCTTTTCCCTTCTGGTACTGCAGAGAGTACTGGTAGCCAGCTAAAAAAATTGACCACCGCAGGACCCTGGGGGATAACATTTGCGGTGTCTGACGATCCGGTGCAAACAGACCCAATAGTGGCTTGTGGTCCATAATGATGGTAATGGGCCTGCCATACAAATAATCGTGGAACTTCTTAACCCCTTTTACTATAGCCAGTCCCTCTTTATCAATCTGGGTGTAGTTATGCTCTGTCGATGACATGGTCTGCGAAAAGTAAGCCAGTGGTACCTCACTCCCATCAGGACGTTGATGTCTCAGGACTGCACCGACCCCATAGGGTGATGTATCACAGGCAAGAATCACTGGGAGGGTCTCATCAAAATGTGCTAGCATCTTATTGGATGTCAAAAGATCTTTAACTGCCTGAAAAGCTGAAGCTTGTTGAGGCCCCCAAATCCATTTGGCCCGCTTGTCTAACAGTCTATGTAGGGGTTCTGCTACAGCGGCAGGAAAGCATGATAAAAGTTTACAAGCCCCCAAAGGGCTTGCAAGTCTCCCTTATGAGTGGGCGGTGGAGCATTGCAGATGGCATGATCCTTTTCCTTTGCTGGGTGAATCCCGTCAGTATCTACTGTAAAGCCCAAAAAAATCTATGCACAAAACCCCCAGGAGACACTTTTCCCTTTTTCCCTTGAGCCCCGCTGTCTGCAAATGTTGCTAAATGGCACGTAATCGTGTGGCAAATTCAGAAGGCAAGGGCGCTGCTATCAACACATCATCAAAAAAAGGAGTTACCCCCGGGATCCCTTTAAGCAGGGAGTCCATTATGTCCTGGAATATCCCTGGGACCACACTGACCCCAAACTGTAGTCTCTTTACTCTGAATGCCCCCCGTGCGATACTATCGTTTGTGCGTCTGCCGTGGCATCATCAACTGACAGCTGCTGGTATGCTTGTGCCAGGTCTAGCTTCCCAAATACCTTGGCTCCTGCCAACGTAGAAAGAACATGGCTGATCATGGGGACAGGGTAAGCATGTTCTTGTAAGGCCTTGTTCAGGGTGCATTTATTGTCTGTGCAGATTTGGACTGACCCATTTGGCTTTACAGGTGTGACAATGGCTGTCTCCCACACCCCTTTTGGCACCAGCTCTAGAGCCCCCTGTCTATGAGGCAGTCAAGCTCCTCATCAATTTTTGGCGTTAGGGCCCATGGAACCTGCCAGGCCTTCAAACGGATGGGACAAATTGTTGGGTCCAACTGCAAGGAGACCCGGGGTCCATTTTATGAGCCAAGAGTCTCATCAAAAACAGCTGGAAACCCTTCACAAATCTTTTCCATGTCTGTTGTGGTCATGGCTGCGGTCTGGTGGATCCATGTGACCGCAGTGCTCAGTGGCTCGAACCAATTCATTTCCAATAGGCTGGTATATGGGCCCTCCATTATAAATAAGTCCAAGTCCTGAGCCTTTCTTTTAAATTGGACCCGGAAAGTTCCCACTCCTCTGAGTGCTATCACATTCTTCTGGAAATCCCGGAGTGGAAAGGGCGCAGGTCGAAGGGGAGAGACCTTCTTGGGGCACAGTTGTCTTAGAGTCTTAGCTGAGATGATAGATACTGGCGACCCCATGTCCAAATGCATTCTACAGGGGACCCCTTCTATCTGGACCATCACAAATATTTGACTGGGCACCCGGGAGGGAAGATTCAGTACCTGCAGCGTGTCTGCTGTGTTGGCGTCCTCGAGGATGCTTGCTGTCTGGTGCGGACTACCCCCTCCTGACGCCTCTCTGGCTAACCTGGAGTGGCAGGCACGGGCAATCTGCCTGGATTTTCAGCAAGTCCTGCAGATGGCATCACGAAATTAGCAGGTCCGTCTTGTGTGGCCCTCTCTGCAGCTTCCACACAGTTGCCGTGGTTATTGAGGGATCCAGTTGGCTCTCAGAGAGGTGGGACGGGTCTGCTGTGGGGCGCTGCTTTGCGTCCGGTGAACGCTATCCTCCTCGGAGTCCCTGCCCTCATCCCAACTCTCCTGATGTATAGCTGGCTCCCTTGTGGATGGTGGGCTGTGTGGCCGATGCCCCTCCCTATGGCCTTGTTCAGCAGCCGCTGCCATCTCCATGGCCTGGGTGAGGGTGATTTCCTTGGTGGCTATCATTTCCTGCTGCAACTTGGCATCTGTTTGACCCTGCGTAAACTGGTCCAGTAGCATCTTGTCCAAACTGGCAAACTAGCACTTACTTGCAAGATTCTGAAGCGCTGCCAGAAACTCAGTGGCCGACTCTTGCGGTTTCCTCATTTGGTCATAGAACACCAACCTCTGTGCCATCTTAGTGGGATTAGGAGTGAAATGCTCTGTCAACAGGCTCACCAGCCGGTCATACGATACTGTCTTGATATTTGCTGGGTCTACCAAGGTCTTGGCTAGCCCCAGCGTAGCTGTGCCACAGGAAGAAAGCAGCATGGCCCTCTTCAATGCATCATCCGTGACCCGGTGTAGTTCCAGGTGGAAATCCAACCAGTCAACCCAATCTTCCCATTCTTGTGAATTGCTGAATTCCGGCAGTCCACTCACAGGGGTAGCCATCATAATCGGTTGGGATGGTGTAGGATTGGCCCTTGCTGTTGGTTCTCCTGTACCGTCCATGTACCGCTTGCTAGGCCACAAGTTGCTCGTGGGGTCAGTGCCTGGTTCTGGTTCTGCTCAGCAGCATCCCACCTTCATCGCCAGTGTTATATAGTGGGCCAGATGAAACCAGGGGACGCCCAAGTGAAATTCAGCTCTTTATTCATAGCAAAGGCACACGTTGCAAAGGGATAAAAAACACACTAAAAAGGCCCCAACGGCCAGTTTGTATACACACCCTGTGGCAGGCCATTGGATGTTTTAAACAGCCTGCTGGCCCCCAATTGGACAAGCCAGAATCCTGCCCTTCAGTTATTCTCCAGCCTCCAGCTCCCACATCCCACATCTGTCTCCCATTGTAGTTGAGTGCAATTGACCATGGTAAGTGATCAGATTTTGGCCAGCAGGTATGACAATGGAGGGGTGGATGCTGGGAGAATGGTGGCTGCTGTTGAGTTTTGTCACTGAAGTGGGCTTTTGAATCAATCAGAAGCTTCCTGCTGCCACATAACACAAGCAGCTCTCCTTATGTTAGCACAGTATTGTGGTAGACCAAAGCAGCTGCTACCACACTTTAGATTTGAAATGCCTTTTCCTTAAAGACAAATCGCCTTAAAAATCACTGTCCGCTTTTCAAATCACGTTTTCTGAAGACCCCCCTTGGCCATGCCCATTTTTGACTGCTGTGTCAGTTTTTCTTGCAACGACCACTGGGGGTGGTGTTTTTTTAAGTTGGTTCCTCCATCCCCCTTTAAAGCAATTTGGGTTGATACTTCACGTCCATCTCATCACTGTTCACGGTCCCGCTGGGAACCGGTACAAAGAAATCTAACTGCACGTCCATTGCAGGACGAAGGGAGTTTGTCCCGACCACGCCCCTTGAACTGTGATTTAAGTGGGATCAGAGATTCCCTTTACTGGCCTTGGGAATCTCCTCATCTCGCTTCTCATTCCGACACAAGAGCCTGTGAGGTCAGTTCTCCTCCCACAACGTGCCATTCTCCATCTAGTGGCAGGAGTGCAAACTGCAGTTCACCAGTACATTCCCTATGGAGTCAGCAAGGCAGTGCAGAGAGATTAAAAGACAAATGCCTCAAACTTAGCTCCATAACACATTGAAGGCTGGAAAAAAAAAACGGAGAACAAAGGCATTGAATTTCACAGCTCATCACAGAACGAGGACGTGCAGTAACAGTCATGCCAGTATAATCCCTCACACCCGTGAGTACACAGGGACAGGGACAGAAGTGCAAGAAGACCACGTGACTGCAACCAACATCAACATGCAACGAATTTCCTCCCGGGACAAGAGTGGACGTGAAGTAACCGTCTTGGTTGTATTTGAGGACATACTACGCTGCCTTTAGGTTTAAAGCCTCTAGGTTAAAAGCGGTTCAGCTAAGGGCAAACAGGGAAGACAATTGCTAAGCAATCGCTGAAGTGCGGGCTACCGAACCGCTGTAGCGACCACGTGACCGCGGGAGGAGATAAGGCAATTCAAAATAAAAAGCGGCTGCTCATGGAAGTGTGGTAGTGGCCAAAAACATTTCAGCGGCAGGAAAATTGTACACCAGTGCATTCCAAGCTGTCTAATATCAAAGGGAAATCATTCTTATGTCATGTTTTCTGACACAAGGAGCAGCTACAGTGGGTCCATATTGTTTTGTGCCTTCGTGAAGGCAGGCCCGGGGCTTGCTATGCATGCATGATGACGGGTCTTGCTATTGTTTCATTAATCAGCAATTTCCTAGATTTCTACCAGCTGCACTCAAATGCGTATGAGCAATCTTGACTGTAATTTAACTACATTTTTGGAAAAGGGGTGGAATGAAACCTTGAAAAAAAGAAAAGAAAAGAAAAGAAAAGAAAACCCATCCCGGGCCCTTCTGTTTTAACAGCTTGCAGTCAAGGACACAAGATTTCTCCACGAGCTGGTGCTTAGAATGGCTTTTCTTGCCTTAAAAGGATTCGTGCAAGGGCTCAGGGCATGTGTGCTCTCCTCACCCTTAGGCTTAGTAGAATAGCTGTGCACATTTTATTGAATGAAAATGGTTCCTTGGGGGGCCGTGAGCCACACAAGTCCCACAGAAGGAATTATTTGAAGTGCAAAATGGCTGCGTCAAAAGCTGTCCCTTGTCTATAGTGCCCTTTTGAGAGATTTCCACCTTGATCCAATTGCTGCAAAATAAGTAAAAATATATATAATTGAGGTATTAAATATCTATTTCAATTCTTTCTCCGTCAGGCTGCAATTGTATAACTGAAAGGCATCCAGTTGATAAAAAGAACATATTTCCCCCTACTGCCAGCCCAGTAACTTGAGTTCAAAGACGGCCGATGCCAAGAGTGCATATCTCTGTAATGGCCGGCATACTTTTACAAGTGTTTAGTGCTATTACTGACAGGAGGGATTGCTTTGGTCCAAGACAGATGTAAAATACTTCATTTACCAAATATTTACTCCACAATTATCGGTAAATGTAGAATGTACAACTTGACATAGTCAAATATCTAAAGAACCTGCTTAAGGGATATAATTCCAAGATAATTGTCCCGAAGTATAATTTTAAAGAAGCTTGGATGTGGGTAATGGGATACTTTGCTTTGCACCTCCTGAACAGTCCTTCTAGCCTGCAGCATATTGGTACGGACTGTGTCCAAGTCCAGGGGGAAGGAGAATGCTCCTCATACAAGCTCCTTTCAAGAGACTACAATTCCCAGAATGCCTCAGCTAGCTTTCAGGTGTGTGTGTGTGTGTGTGTGTGTGTGTGTGTGTGTGTGTGTGTGTGTGTGTGTGTGTGTGTGTGTGTGTGTGTGTGTGTAGGCTAGGCTAACCAATCAAAGGGGTTCTTTCGAATACAGTAGGACCCCCGTATCCACTGATTCATTATCCACTGATTCAGTTATCCACGGTTGGCAGAGGGGAAAAAAATTAATTAATTCAGCAGCTACAAAGCAAGCCATTGTCATAAACAGCAGCTGTAAAGCAAGCTGTTATCACAAATAACATCCGTAAAGGGAGCTACTGTCACAAACAGCAACCATAAAGCAAGCTACTGTCTCAAAATAGCAGTCATAAAGCAAGCTACTGCCAGGAAACAGCAGTTTGGAGATGGGTGGGCAGGCGTTCTCTCTTATCCACGGTTTTCATTATCCACGGGAAGGCCTGGAACCAATCCCCAGTGGATACCGGGGTCCTACTGTATATTTTAGTGAAGAAAGAGAACAGAGGACATGCTTGGCTCTTCTCTTCTTAATGACAAAGAAACCATTAGAGCTGAGAAAAGTTACTTCTGTGGATCCCTGAGCCATCATGACTAGAGAAATTCCAGGAGTTACAGTCCAAAGGTGAACCTTTCCAGCCTTTGATAGGAAAATGTTGCCTAGTGACCCAAAATAAATGAATAAGTACATTCTTTAAAAAAAGAAGAAAGAAATCAGCTCTTATTTTGACCCCATCTTTTTTTTTCCTAGAAAAGGACTGAGTGTAATCTCACATAATGTGACTGATGAGGATATGAGCTTGGATGGGTGAAAGAGTTCAAGACTGGAAAGGGAACGTTCAAGAAATCTTTAATTACCTTAAATAAGTTTAACCCTTCATGGCCAGTTAGATTGTACCCCTCCTCAAATATGAAAGGAACTTTCACATGTATTCTCAAAGGTTCATCTGATCTTTTTCGGAAGCCTTGAAAAAAGTTAATGCTTTTTTATTGATTTCAGGAAATTTTCCTCATCCTATTTAGGTTTAGAATTTGGATAATTTTTAAACTTGACAGTACTTCTTATTTATTTTTTTGTGGGTGGGGGGAACCTTGAAGTGAATAATAATGATAAAAGATATTTAGAAAACAAAACAAGAGAACCATTCCAGAATTGTGACTCTTGATACAGTTCTGAATAAGTGGTTTATCACCCAGAAAAGCTTACACTGAAATACATTTCTTAGTCTCAAATAGGTGACAGTTCTTTGGGTGTTTTGTTTTTCACTTTTGGTTAATTTTGTCATAGAAGAGGCAGGACATGTGAATGCAGAATTCTCAGGCTATATCATATACTCTCTTTCTCTTAAACATCTTTTTTTATTTGAAATTATGCAATATAACACAAAATGACACGTTGACACATAAACTTGCCTAATAATTGGGAAAAAATAAAGCCATACTACTGCATCCCTCCCCCTATAGTCCATTATATCTTGCATACTTTTTCCTATAAACATAATCTTCCTTTTGTCCTTCTCCCAAATCCTTCCAAAAATACATAGATTAATTCACCATTTCCCCCCTTCACCTTTACATGATAGAGCTTTTATAAATTCTTCTTATATTTCATTAAATCTATGTTTATTTATGAAACATCTTTATCTTTCTTTTTTTAAACTTAAATTTCTGAAGTTAGTTTATTGATTTTGCATATTCCATACTTCATTATACCATTCTTGCAGCAGAATATCCAATTCTGCTTTTTTTTGCAATCAAGCTGCTGTTATCAGTGATTTTTCCTTTTTGTATTATTTATCTGCCAATTATTTACCATCAATAACAATGCTATTTTAGTACCAGTTCAATATTTTTATTATTACCTTCCAATAATTGTTTTACCACTTCAAAAACTTTGACCCACAGTTCCAATTACTGTACTGTACTTTACTACATCTCCAATAATTCTTAGAATATTTAGGGTCAATACTGTATAGTTTAATTTCATAGTCAATGCAATTTTGCTAGTATTAGATGCCATGTCCGCAGTATTTTATAAGCACTTTCATTTATTCTAATTGACATATTTCAAAAACCCATTTTGTTCCAATTTCCCCCCAATCCTCTTTATCTGTCTTTCCTATCCCTGTCTCCATACTGTTTTTAAAACTTCTAACTGTTCTCCCTGATCTATCATAGTTCTCTAAACTATGCCTCCTTTTTCTTTTCCCCATCTATCTCTTTCTTCATATTATTTACAATACCATAAAATTAGATCGATTTTCTGTCCATAAATTTAATTTTTTCATTTTCTATTACCCACAGTTCCAGTTGCATTAAATCTAACTACCCGTATTTTTCCATCTATAAGATGCCCCTATGTGTAATATGACCCCTGATTTTCCAGCCAAAAACAACACTTTCTCTACTTTATGTTTCTTTTATTGGCCAACTTCTGTGTATAAGACGACCCTAAGTTTTCAGTCTAACAATTCTAGTAAAACATATAGTCTTATACATGGAAAATACAGTAATTTCATTTTCAGCAGATTTAAGGGGGCAGCAAATATAATAATAATAATAATATATACTTGTGCCTGACACAAAGCAGGGCAGCAGTAACGTAGATAAAATGTTAGTATTGACATAAAGGGTTTGCAGAGTTAGTCTATCAGAAAGACAATGACAATGAATAGAGTAAAAACTCATATATTCATATATACATCAAAATATACACAGCATAACAACCAAGCATTATATATACAATATAGCAAACAGACAAACAGAGTGTGGGGTGAACTGTTCTCACCATAACAGTCCCCAGTTACAAATGGTAAGCTAGTGCCTTTTATACTTATTCAGCACTCATAAGATCTGATGCAATCACTAATTAACAATCTGATGCAATCTGATCTATCCATTACAAACCATGATGTTACAATCAGTTCCACCTGCACTTCATCACTTAACTTGCCTGTGATTACTAGTCTCTTAACACTTGTGGATTAACATCATGACACTGCAGAATCTAACTGCCTCCATTTTACAATTCACTTTACACATTCTGTTAAATATACATAACATATGTTTTATCAACTTTTACATATCTTGACACCCCTCCTATATTTAACAGATTTCAACTCCTAGCCTTTTCTTAAAACATACATGTTTATCTTTATACAAAGGCTTTGTAAATATGTCAGCATAATTATCAACACTTGTACAATATTCCAATACAATCAAATGTTGTTCTATGCAGTCCTTTACATTCTGGTAACGGATCCCAATGTGCTTGCTTCTGGATCCGACTTTCTGATTCTGTGTTAATTGGATACACGAAAAAGAATCATTATATACTTTGACTGGTAGTTTTACATTTATATTTACATCCTTTAACAACTGTACTACCCAGGTTAACTCACAACACAAATCACTCACAGCCCCATACTCAGCTTCTGTAGAAGAACACGAAATGTACCTTTGTCTTCGGGCTTTCCAGATAATTAGTGAGTTACCTAAAAATATGGCATATCCAGACATTGACCTCCTTTCTGGACTTGAACCCCAGTCAGCATCTGCATAGCTAATCAAATCAAGATCATCACATATGGATACTTTCAACTTTTCATGCATTGTTCCTTTAAGGTATTTCAAAACATGCTTTATACCTTTCCAATGCTTCATCAACAAATACTATCAATATCAAAAAACCTTTTGTGTACAAGCAACCTATTTCTCTTGCAAAATGTCCTTTGCTCTCTGGCGCCATCCACTGGTGCATCCACTTGCTGTTCCTTCAGAGACATATGCTCTTTGTCCATGGCCCATCATCCACTGCTTCCTTTCTTCTCCAGGCATCAGCAGCACATCTTTAAAATTCTGTGGCTCATGGAATACATTATTCACAACAAACCTTTCAGGTGGCACTCCTTTATTAGATCTTGTAGATTTTCTGATCAACACTGGCTCCTCATCTTTCACTTTTTCATCATGAAATGATGTAGACTCCCCTCCATCACTGGCAATCTCTTCAACCTCAGTGTGGGGATAAATGCTTGGCAAAAATACTTCATTATTAGCATGTATAGCTTCCCAATTTTTCTGTTCACAAAATTTGGTGACCTGCTTATATAAACTTTTCCATGACTGTCACAAAAACGCCAGGATTTAGCTGCAGGCTGAACACCAATAAACATAAGCTTTCTTGACTTTGGACCATTTTTGTGTCTATACCTCTTTGGAATTAATACCTCTGCTTCAGAGCCAAATATATGGAGATATTTGATTGAAGCTTTCTTTCCATGCATTAGAGTATATGGAACTTCATTCACAGCTGAACTCCACACTCTATTAGACACATAATTTGCATATTTCATTGCCTCAGCCCAGTAACCTTTGGGAAGTTTTGCATCTGCCAACATTGCATTCATGATATTTTGAAGAATCCCATTCTTCCTCTCAGCTAATCCATGCTCAGCAGAAGCAAAAGGGTTAGTCAATCTATGTTTCACCCCTTTCTTTTCTAAATAATCAACAAACTGCTTTGCTAAAAATTCACCACCTCTGTCACTTTGTACAGCTAAAATTTTCTGCCTGTACTGTCTTTCTGCCATCTGAAACCATTTCCTAAATACAGCACTCACTTCACTTTTGTGCTTTATTATGTAAACCCAAGAATAACGTGAATAATCATCTGTTATCACAAGACAGAACCTGGCACCACCAAATGAATTAGCCATGGGTCCAATCACATCAATATGTACCAGCTGTAGAGGTTGATGTGACTTTCTCAAACTCTTTTTTGATATGGGTGCAGACTTCACCTTTGTACTTTTACAAACATGGCAATCTAAAAACTTTTTACAGCTTTGCACAGACCCATGTTCCACATGTTGCAGAGTTTTCCTAATGTTTTCAAAACTTAGGTGCCCTAATCTTCTATGCATCAAATGTATGCATTTATCATGTAGAGGCTTATTTTCAACCATATTCAAAACTTTCTCAGAAGTGCTTATCATAAACAAACTGTTTTGGAGCCGCCCAGTTGCTATTGTTTTTCCATTCTTTACAATCTTGCAACTATTCTCACTAAACTGTACTTGATAACCTTGTTTTACAAGCATAGGCACACTCAATAAATTATTCTTTAAAGACGGTATATACAGGACCTTATCAAATACACATTTGAGAGGTTTGAAAAATATATTACCTTCACCACAGATTTTTGCCTGAGTCCCGTCTGCCAAGGTTACATTTCTACAATTAAACAAAGTTAGTTTCTCAAACAAACATTTCTTGTTTACACAATGAATACTGGCTCCTGAATCTACAATAAATAATTCCTGTCTTGAGCACTTTTGTTCCTTATCATTAATTACAGACAGCTGTTGACCTTCACTCTTCCAGCTTGTGCCGGCAACTCTATTTTGCTTTTGCCTTTTGTTTACCTTATCACAGTAACGAAAAACATGTTGGTTACTCCCACAATTATAGCATCTTCTAATTACTGGTATTGTTTCTCCAGACACTTGAGCAGGCTTATTATTTACTTTAGAATCATTCCTTCTTGATTCTTCCTGCTGGAGTCTTGACTGTATATATGATATAGACAATTCATCACTCTTCATAGCTTCTAATCCCATTACTAAATTATCATATGACTCATCCAAGCTTGATAATATAACAAGACATTTATACTCCTCTTCATGATTTATGCCCACTTCAGACAATTGCTGAAATATACTATTTACTTTCCTTATATAATCAGAAATAGTTTCACCTGGGCTCTTCCTTAACCTGAACAGTTTTTTCATTAGAGATACTTTACTCCCAGCTGTTTCTTTGATGTGAGCTGCTCTGAGAAACGACCAAGCCTCATGAGCTGTTTTTGCTTCCTTCACATAAACGAACTGCGTTTCTTCCAAGGATAACATTATAATTGCCAAGGCCTTTTCATCCTTCTTCAAATCTTCCTCATCAGCTTCCTCATCAAGCTGCTTATCTACATACTGATAGAGCTCATGGAGGATCAAGAAATGCTTCATTTGCAGACACCAATTCAGGTAATTATTGTCAGAGAGCTTTACAAGAGGCATTGAATTTAAATTTATACTTGCCATTCTTGCTGATATGTGCCGGCTCCTTATCTGCCGTTATCTGCAACACTTTTTTCAGCTTTTTCTGGGCAAATATTTCCTCAGCCTCCACAGCTTCCAGTTTAAATCACACTCTGTTTTGCTTGGCTTGTCCTTTATCAGCTGCTTTTCTCCTCTGCTCTCATTCCAAGCCTCTGAGAGAAATCCTTTGCAGCTCTGCTTTATCTCCGTTCCAACTCCAACCTGTTTCCTCTGCAAAAACACAACTTTACACAACACACACTTTATCTATACAGGTACAACAAATCCCATCAGGCTGCTGACCTAGCTGGGCCCATAACCCTGTCAGCAGATTTAAGGGGGCAGCAAATATAATAATAATAATAATATATACTTGTGCCTGACACAAAGCAGGGCAGCAGTAACGTAGATAAAATGTTAGTATTGATATAAAGGGTTTGCAGAGTTAGTCTATCAGAAAGACAATGACAATGAATAGAGTAAAAACTCATATATTCATATATACATCAAAATATACACAGCATAACAACCAAGCATTATATATACAATATAGCAAACAGACAAACAGAGTGTGGGATGAACTGTTCTCACCATAACAGTCCCCAGTTACAAATGGTAAGCTAGTGCCTTTTATACTTATTCAGCACTCATAAGATCTGATGCAATCACTAATTAACAATCTGATGCAATCTGATCTATCCATTACAAACCATGATGTTACAATCAGTTCCACCTGCACTTCATCACTTAACTTGCCTGTGATTACTAGTCTCTTAACACTTGTGGATTAACATCATGACACTGCAGAATCTAACTGCCTCCATTTTACAATTCACTTTACACATTCTGTTAAATATACATAACATATGTTTTATCAACTTTTACATATCTTGACAAAATTGGTTATTTGTTCTTTAGTTTTAATTTCTCTTTCTTTCTATTCTTTCCCCTTACATGTCTGTTTTCTTTTTTAAAAGACTAATCTACATCATTATTCCATATCTTGGAAAATTTTCCAACTCTGCTACTGGAGTTAAAGGCGCTAGATACTCTTAGATACTGTATGAAATCTGGAAATGGTTTGAATGTTGAGGTCTCCACTAGGCTCAGGGTGCTGGCAAATGCTAAACCCTGTTACCTTCTGGATTGGGAAATACTTGAAATGGAACACTGGAATGATGTGCCAAGAATTATGTAATTTATTCCTGTGCCTGAGGTCTTTCAGAAAAGCATCCTCAGTAGGGATGGGCAGCTTACAAAAAATGACACACTGTTTCGTCGCTTTGTAAAGTTACAAAATGTTTTGAAACAAAATGAAATGCCATTTCACCCCTCTAAAGTGAAACAATTTGTACTAGCGGAAATGGTAGGCGAGCTTCTTCAAGCTCTCCCCTGTAACCCCTTGAAATTTGGAAAGGTTTGGGTTTCAGAGAATGGAGCTATTAAGCTCCAAAGGAGGGTATGGATCAGGGTGGATCAGTGGGAAGAGACGGGATGCTGTAAATTAATCCTATAATTGGTCAAGCATGACAAACACACTCCTTCAATTAATCACCCCTGCACCTCTTTTGGAGCTTAATAACTCCATTCCCTGAATCCCAAAACTTTCCAAATTTCAAGGGGTTCCTTAAAATCACTAGAGGAAGCTGAGCCTGCCATTTGGGGGGGTGAAACATGCCTTGGATCAGTATTTTAGAGTGCATTTTTAATTTGTTTTTTAAAAATATGCAATTGAAAATTACTGATCTAACGCATGCAAATGGCAGGGGTACCTTCTGCAAGCAAGTTTAGGGAACCCCTTTAATTTTGGAAAGGTTTGGGGTTCAGGGAGCTGAGTTATGAAGCTCCAAATGGGGTGCCCCTAGGAAAAAAACTGTCTAAGTGGATTCAATATGAAGTTGTAGCAACGCTATCGCTCAGCTTCCTATTTCAATTAGAAAGGTTTTTTCCCCCTAGGGGCACCCCCTTTGGAGTTCATAACTCAGCTCTGTGACCCCCAAACCATTCCAAATTTCAGGGGGTTACCTAAAATTGCTTGATCCTCTGGGTCCTTTAGGATCCGGGGGAGCAAAGCGTTTCATTTCATTTTGTTTCATTTATAACAAAACTACTTTAAAATTTGTTTTGTAATGAAATGAAATGAAACTATTGTAGAGACGAAACGAAATGAAACACTATTTTTCCATTTCATGCCCATTCTTAATTCTTAGTAATCCAGGAACCTTGTGGCACAGGGCCTTTTCACACGACCCCTAAGATCCGCTGGCCACTTAAATTCGGACCAGAGATCTTAAGGGTTCGTCGCTCTTCCTGTGTCCCCACCCCTCCGCACTTCCTGGCTGCTGGCTGCGTGAGGGGAGGGAGAAAAAGAGAAAGAAAAGCATGCCGCTCACCTCCGTTTTGCCTTTCGCTCCTGGCGGCAACATTCCATTCTCTGTAAAAGTAGCTCTTAAAGGGGCAGGAGCCAAAAAACAACAAACAGAAGCGAGGAGAGCCCCGCACTCACTATCGTTACACCGGATCAAATAATTTTCACCTCCAAAGAGCAGGTACTTGAAAGGTGCGCTGGGACGCGCTAAAGTGGGCGTGGTCGCACTTAATTTCCTGTTAACTCTGGAGCTGGTGGGGAAACATTTTTAAGCTCCGGAGCTGGGAGCCATTTGCCCCAGAGTTTAGGGGTCGTGTATAAACACCAACAGTGGTTGAACTGCAGTGCTGTAGTAAAGACTGTTCTCACAAACTGTGTTCAGTTCCAGTGGGTTTGAGGTAGCTGTCTCAAGCTTGATTCTTCAACCTTCTCTCCTCCAAGTTTGGTAAATCAAGTACCCAATGTATTGCAGAAAAGGGGAAAATATGTAGCCTGCATAATTAATTTGGAAACTGTTTGGGGAGTGATATACAGTAAACCCCCACCTATCGCAGGGGTTAGGGATCTGACCCGACCCTCAATAATTGAAAATCTTCAATATGTGGATGCTGGGTCAGGTCAGGATTGGGCAGGCTCTCTGGGGGCTCTTGTACTTACCCCAGGCCTGGTGCTGCCCCAAACAGGCCTGCAAGGGGCTTTCCAGTCCCCCAGAGCCCCCCAAAGTGCTTTCTAGTGATCTGGAGGTCACTTCTGGTTTACCGGAAGCCATTTCTGGTTTGCAGGGAAGCACTTTTGTGGCCTCCAATGGGCCTGGGAAGGCCTTTCCTCCTTTCCCCTCATGGGGCCTTTTTTTTTCATATACTGCAGACCCGCGATATACCGGGACCGCAGTATATGAACCGTGAAAGGGCGGGGGACAACTATAAGTACATTTTGCATTTTGCTGTACCTCCCAGGAAATGTGTTTACTGTAATTACTTGTATTGCTGAGGAATGCTTGAGAAGTGACACCACATAGTTTCCAGAAGTACAGCTTGAGGACTTCCATTTTAGCGATTTTTAGGGAACCAAACACGGGGGGGGGATGCAGGTGTGCGTACTTATTCCTGCTTGGACCCTAGGCCAGTGATGGTGAACCTTTTAGAGACCGAGTGCCCAAACTGCGATTCAAAACCCACTAATATTTTTGCAAAGTGCCAAAACAGTAATTTAACCTGTATACTGGTGGCTATGAAGGGGCAATGTCAGGTACCCACAGAAAGGGCTCTAAGTGCCACCTTTGGCACCTGTGCCATAGGTTCGCCATCACTGCCCTACGCCTTTCATGAAATACAATGAAGTGGATAATAACTAGGCAACACATTATGAAACAGTTAACAAATGGCACTTGAGAACTTTGAGCTTATTTGTAATGAATTTCCGACGACATTGATCAGGTGGCCCTCTCATTCTCAAGATAGCCCTACTTGAACCTGCTTGGTCATACCACATTTTCAGTAATCAAGGAGTTGGACCCAGCAAAGTTGCACACTTACAACATCTGACAGTGTTTTGCCCATAGATGTTGTATTTGTTCTTTTTTTGTGTAGGGGTTGGGGAGAGCCAGATGCCATTTAAAGATGAAAAGCAGACAAGGAATAAGGTCCGCTTGAACCCAAAAATAGTTAGATCCACAAAACTTATAAAAACATTCCAAAGTAATGTCGTGTGATGACCTTTATTCATAATCACAGCAAATCTTTCCAACTTTTGGATTTTTTAATAACCCTACCATTAATCTTCATTGAAAATAATAGAAGGTTGGTGGTTTTTTTTTTTGAGGGGGGATGGGTTTTGTTTTTATGAAGAAGGTTCATGAAAGAACTTGGAAAACATACAGACATGTCTCAGCGGAACAGTGTATCTTTCAAATGGTCTTTAAAGGTACTCTTTCAAAATAAAGCCTTTTTGATCTGGTTTTATAGCAGTTGCTTTAGTTGAAAACACCATCCATCCTTTTTCCAGCTAATAAGGGAATCATCTTGCAGTGGCAAACTCCCAGGAAATACAGAGGAGCAGTCCCTACATCCGTTTGTATTATGGGTGCATGAGCTACATCAGGCTTATGGGTTCTTTGGTGGCACCTTGTCTCATTATCACTGTTTGTTTTTATTCAGGAGGAAGACGACATCAAGAGCAAAGGCTGCCTCCATCTGTTTACATATTCCATTGCACAAAAGAGAAATAATAATAGAAAAATGACTTTACGTGATACAAATGTTTCCTGCTAGAACTTTGATCTGGATTTCCTTTCTGATAAAGGACAGCTTGTTTGAAGATCCACCCTTTCGTTTTATGAGGATATCTTTCAGACCCATCGCATTTGCAAACCAAACTTGAAGGTAAGCCAGCTGTACTTATAAACAAACATCACAGGCCCAATTAATTCCCTTAAAGGTTTTACGAGGGGAAACATAAAATATCAAATAAAGGCTAATAGGAAGTATTTGGAAAATGCTGGAGCTAGTAACAGTGCACAATGTTGAGCAGCCAATCAGTGTACAGAAAACAACATGTGATTTCACGACTCGTTCCGATTTTAATCCACTGAGTGTTTCATCTCTCCTCCTGAACTTGTGTACACTTCAGGAATGCTTTGTGACTCTGTAACAGCAGTGCTCCTCTGGGTATTTTATGGTCTAATTCTAAAGGAGCAGAAGATATAAAAGCTGAAATCTCAATTAAAACAAAACAAAACAAATCAAAAACTGATTTTCTGAGTTCACGTTAAACTAAGGGCTGCTCCCTCTGAGTCTCCCATACCACAGAACCATCACATGGCTATTTGATAGACATTCCAGTGCACATACCGGAAACTGTACTTCATCAAGTGGGCATAATTTTACTGTTATCTTCATTAAACCAAGATAATAATTGCTGATCCCACTAGGGGCCAGAGTTTCAGTTTTCAAAAAGCACGAATTTAATCCGTTCCGAATTCATGCTCTTAAGTCGAACTACTCTTAAGTCAGGGTACCTATCTAAAAAATTGAAATAATAAGTTAAAAATCAAAATTGTAAGTTGAGCAGACCATATCTAAAATTTGTAAGGGGGCAATTAAAACGGCAACAGTTTTCCACTCTTAAGTCGAATTGCTCTTAAATCGAGCTGCTCTTAAGTTTGGGTACCACTGTATGTTGGATTGAGACTAAGGCTATCCTGTCAAGAACTATTGCCTATAAACCATGCTGCACTTGATCTGCGATGTCCAAATCATCTAGGGCTGCCCTACCTGTGTTTTCTCATTACTTCTTTTGTCCTTTTCCTTTGAGTTATAAAAGAAAATTAGTGAAGAAGAGCAAAAAAATGGAATAACTACACAGGGCCATAGGTTGGTCGTACTAAGAGCCATCTGTCTCGAAATATTCAAAGTGATCTCATCCTGATCAGGATGTGGCCGCATATACAGAAAATAATCTCTACCACTCACCACCTATAGGGTATGAAAAAGGAACCAGAATATTAATGCTGGTTCTTAGCGAGAGAGGCCTATTGTATGCTCAATGCAGTTAACATGCCTGCTTAACTGTCTCCCACCCAGGTAGTTGTTTTAGGCATACCCTTCCCAAATGGAAAAGCTGACTATCCTTGAAAACTGGGATATAGGGGGATGGGAACCATATAGAGGGCCTCCAGAACATGGGTTCTTTGCCCAGATGCACATCCCCCCCACCGCTTAGCAGGATGACACTACCTTAGCTATCCGTTGTCACATGTTATGTGTTGCCACCTATTAACTGTTGCCTCCCCAGGAAAGCAATGAATTGTATAGCTTGTTGTCTCAAATAAGACAGATGTGTCCATCCATCCATCAATTCATTCATTCGATTTATAGACCGCCCATTGTGCCCAAACGACAATGTGCTCAGCCTTGACAATTCCATAAAATTGATCAATTCCCTGTTTGATCTCTCTCTCTCTCTCTCTCTCTCTCTCTCTCTCTCTCTCTCTCTCTCTCTCTCTCTGTGTGTGTGTGTGTGTGTGTGTGTGTGTGTGTGTGTGTGTGTGCGCGCGCGCCTGCATGCATGCATGCATGCATGTGCATCTGTAACCTTCTCTCTTCCAAATCCCTGTTAAACAAAAATAGGGAATACCTACCGAATACTCCTGTTGCTTGGGATTAATTGGCCTCATTCTATAAATGGATTTTCCGATCATTACCCAGTTTTAAACATGACCCAGCCATGGAACCATGACATACTAGTGGCAGTTGGGTCTTAATGTCATGCATTCAATGGATCCCTTGCACGCACCCCTTCTTACAGTGCCTTGGCTATTCTAGATCTGCATGCCGAATATGAAATATATGGAAAGTTGAATAACCGATTGTGGTCATCGTGTGGCGCCTTAGGCGTTACAAAGTACCGTTTATGTGCCTCATTTTAAAACATGTGCACATATTAAAAGGCATTCAATAGGAGAAAAATGTTATGTGGGGAGGAAGAGGAGGAGGGGGAAGATATAGTGCCTTTGGATTCTTTCTTTCTTTCTTTCCATGTGCATGAGGAATGCTGGCACTTTGGGATAACCGTGCTCCTTGTTCTGTGTTATAGTTTATATGGACTCAGAACTGTCATCACAACCCACACATGCATATTTTATTTTCTTCACCTGCTCATGTGGCACACACCTGGGGTTTTATTTGTAGGCCACTCGGCTCCAATAAGTACAGGAAAGATGCCAGATTGGAAAGCCTGCCTTATTTCGTTCACGTTGGCTTTTCTGAATTTATCCACCTTTGCTTTCATGGGGCTGTAGAGGCACGAGACTGAGAACACCAGGAAAAAGAGCAGTTCCTACTACAAATCCAACCAAGAGAGAAAAGTAAGAGGATGACCATGAGGGCCTGAAAATGTAGTTTCCTCTTGAACCGTCGCCCTTGATCCATCTTTCAAGTAGGTTCCCTTTGCTCTGCTTTCCAAGGACCAGCTTCAGAATCACAGCCCACGGTCCACCCACCACTTGCCACCTTTCAGATGAGTATTCTTATCTTTCCTTTGCAGTCACTTGTGCTCTGCTCGTATTCCAGCCTGCCAAGTAGTGTCATGCGGGCTTCATGGCACTTTAGGAAGCTAGCAAGGCTCAGAGAGATGGTATTCACATTCCCTCTCTGAATGAGCTTTTAATATTCAGTGGATATGAGTGGAAAAGTCAGTGGTGGACCTATATTTTGGACCCCTGAAGCTTGAACGGTTATGGACAACCAACAACAAGAACTGGGTAACCACTGTTATCTTCTTTAATGGGGTTGTTCCGCAACAGATGAACGTATTTTTTTTTTTAAGGAGGACTCAAGTTGCTTTTTGGGCCCATGGGGAATTAGCAGCCCTGAAGCTTAAGTTTTATTAGTTTCATAATAGATCCAGCTCTTGGCTAAGCGTCTCCCCAGTGTACTATGGTAAAGCTGTTGGTTTTTGAAAGCATATATAGAATAGAATTTCATTCTCTGGAGAAAAAGTAATCTGCCAGTTACAAAACTTGGGAGTTTCTCAGACACAATGTCTTCCTGTGGGCTTCAAATCTTTTCCTGGAAGAAGTTTAAACATGGAATTCTGCATCTTACCAGAGTTCAGAGCGTTACCCTTTGATGTGCCTAAAGGCATATAAATTAACTTTTCCTTTGGGGCATTCCTATTTCTTTCCAGAGGGTTAATGTCATATGGGACTGGAGCCAAAAGGTGACATCCAGGAGTACTGAGAGATTCCAGCCAGCCTGGAAATATGGTCCTTTCCAGAATACTCCATTACCTGTCTTCACACTCCTAGCTTCCATCCTCTGCCCCCCTACCCCCCATGGACGTTCATCTTGCTCCCTAAGAACGTTCAATCCTATTTGGGCTGCTTTTACCTCCTCTCCAATCCTTGTAGTTCCATAAGCCCTAGCATTTCCCCTTATCTTTCTCATACTCCCACCTGTGTGCGCGTGGACAGTGCCATTCTTGCCACATAGCGCCACTCAGTTATTTGGCATTTGAATAATTGAGTTTGTTGGTAGCATCTGCTTGAGTTATTGACAATACCTTTTATAGTCCACTAAAAATCATCATACAGTGCATGAGCTTTCGTGGATGAAACAGCCACTTCATCAGGTTTATGCCATCTTAATAGGCCAGCAGTTCCATGGCAAGATGAATTTTGCCAAGAAAGGTACTCTTACACATAAAGTCCAAAGGTTCTTGCCAAGAGAGAATTTGCCAAGCACATCGCTTGTATGTGTAAGCCAGGAAGCGTTGTGGTTGTTGCTTTATGGTTACAACTGAAGCATGGCTCCCCTTGGTTTCAATGGAAAAAAATTGAGTTTGCTGTTCTCTGTTACCTGCCTATCCTAAGCTTCGCCCAAGCCACGCCAGGCTAGTTTTACATTCACTTTGTAGGGTGGCAGGGCTGAATGAGGGAGATTATGGCTGGGTATTCCACGGAAGTTTGCTCAGAGCTCAAAAAGTTACATTAGGAGAACCCAGCTCCCAGAATTCCCTAGCCAGCATGGCTAGTGGTGTTTGCCATCTTGGTTCTAGGACTGAGTAGGACGTTGAGTCTGGGGCCAGAGAGGGAAGGTAAAAGATCCAACATCTTGCCCTCTATCTGACTTTCAAGCACCTACAGCCATTATCTAAGAAATAAATAAAAATTAATTTATAAATTAGTTAGATGGCACCAAATGGCTGTTTTCTTACATGAGTGTAACAGCGTCCCTCCCTTTCTGGTGGTTAGAACTTCCTGGAGAAAAAGAAATGTCATGTGTTTATCTTTGACCTGGCTGCCGTGTTTATACAGGAATTGCATTTTGCATTAATGAGCATCTAAAAGCCACAGCATTATTTCCTTCTAAATATTTTTGTGGCCGTAAAAGATTTCCAGCATTCTACGTGTCAAGTAGATTAATGACACACCCTGACAGTGTCTACTCAGAAGTAGTCCCCATTGAGTTCATGACGGCTTACTTCCCGGTAGGTAGGTAGGAAGACTGTAGAGTCAAGCAAGCAGTCTGTTTCTCTAATGTACTAAGCTGCGAGTAGCCTGGAATGCTTTCCACATCTTAACCCCCATAGGAAAATGCTAGACACTAAATTGTTGCAGATAAAAGGGAAATCTGAGACTGCGAAAGTGGAGAGGCACAGTATCACTGTGGTGTATCATTGCCAAATACAACTTGAGCCATGGTGTCCAGGTCCTATATGGTGAAACAGGCATGGGGAGAGAGCAGTGGCACCCAACACCCTTTGGGAAGCCACATTAATGCATCAGTGAAGATGGTGATGTATTCTGATTTTCTTCTCTTCTGCCACTCTTGTCAGGCAGGACTTTCAATTCCTTGACATTTAGCGTCTAACTGAACGGAAGAATGGTGTCCCAGCAGGTCTTCCAATTTATTGTACTTGATACTGCAGAAGATGGGATGTGACGTCTTCCATTTTTCTAGCTGGCATTTTGAGGTGGGCATTGTTCCGATTGTCTTTAATTAACCAGACTCCATGTTTGAGACAGCAATATCTTCATATCATCTGCCTGGGCCATCTTCCTACAGCTATTTCTCCAAAACATCACTTAAAAGGCAGTCTTCCACTCCAGTGACCTCTGAGCATTGTATGGAATAGACATAGTGGCTTCTCTGGGTTCGAAGATAGCAAGCTGACACTCCAGAGTACTAATATAACAGAAGTTAGTTGCATGTTGAAGCTCGCCAGATAGGGCAGTGGTTTAGATATCTGGCTATGAAGCCAGAGGTTGGGAGTTCAATTCCCCACTGGGACTCTTATGAATAGTGGGGCTGCCTTGGAAGTTAATTAAGAATTCAGCTAGTGCAGAATTCTGCAGCTAGACTAGTAGCGGGGTTGAGAAAATATCAGCAAATCACTCCGCACTCTGGCCACACTGCACTGGCTGCCGGTCCATTACTGCATTGAGCTCAAGGTTCTAATGTTGACATATAAAGCCCTAAATGATTTAGGACACCACTATCTGTTAGAACAGCTCCTACTGTAGAATACCACCCATAACACTCAATCCGTTCAGGCAGGTCATTTGAGGGTGCTGACCACGAAGGAAGCCCATAAGTCAGTAACAAGGAACTTGGCTTTCTCAGTGCCCCCCCCCACCTATGGAGCCAGCCTCCTCCTGAGATCTGCCAAGCCCCCATGCTGTCAGCCTTCAGAAAACACCTGAAGACCTGGGTATATAGAAAAGCTTTCCTGGTTACTAATCACTGTTTCTGGATCTGCTGATATTTCAATCCACTTGTTCCGTCTTTAACTTACCATTGCTCTTTGTCTTTGATTTTATGCTTTTTCATTGCTGATTTAGTCACGTTTACTCTGTTTTATTATGTTGCATTACTTAGATCAGGTATGTCCAAACTTTGGCCCTCCTGATGTTTTGGACCACAACTCCCAGAATTCTAAGCTTAGATTGCCAATGGCAAAGGACTGTGGGAGTTGCGGTCCAAAACATCTGGAGGGCCGCAGTTTGGTCATGCCTGACTTAGATATTGTACATTGTTTATGTTTTTTGCTTTGCTGAATTTCTTGTAAGCCGCCCAGAGTGGCTTCGTTGCTAGATGGTGCGGTATATAAATCTATCTAATACATAAATAAGTAATAATAAATAATGCCAAACTTGGGTAAGCTGTGCATCCCCAAGGCACCTTCAGAAGAAGAGAATAGAAAACTCTGAAAAGAGTCACAACAACAACAAACAAAGAAAACAAAAGAGCAACAACAACACTGCTACTTGCATGTTGAAATTACAGTTAAGGGGCACTTAAGATGCAGCTAGACTAGAGTTAAGGTTGATTAATCATAGTCAGGCCAGGACCAGTTCAGGGAGAATCTCTAACAGAATCTAGCTGGACTTGCAAAACTACAAATTCTAAGATTTTCAGAGGGGGACACAATTACAGTGGGTCTGGTCTGCAATGGATCTGTCAGAAGAGAACATGCGGTACGCCTGAGTCTTAGCCCCTTTAATGTCAGTAGGTCTTATCCAAGTATCCTAAAGATATGGAGCTTATTTAAAACAAATATTTACCATACTATGTCAACCGCAGAACAGGTGGTCGGAAAAAATGAAAGATCAGGAGAAAGATATTCAGCCGCTCCACAATCAGGAGTTGGAACAGCAGCACATCTGTGTGCCTCTGACTTGTGGGAGTCTGGCCAGTTTTAAGAACAAGAACCGTTTGCAAAATGAAGATCTGTTTTATTTCTTTTCCAATAACTCTTTCGGGGCAACTCAGATGTTTATGTCTCATCACTTTGCTGCTGGCTATAGTCAGGACCAGCCACTTCTCATCTTATACTGTCTACAGATTCATGGCTATGATACCTGGGCTGCAGCACTGAAGACGACACATTTGTTTTGTAAGAACAAGGCATAAGGGTAGGCCAGATTTCTATTTCCCTTTGGTGTTGATTCTCAGCATATTGTGGAGCTTGGGGGAATGTTTTTTGTTTGTTTGCTTTTTGTGTGTTGGACTATCACTCCCAGAATTCCCCAACCAGGGGATTAGGGAAAAGATAGAACAGAACAGACCAGGACAAAACAGGGACTTCTTAAAAAAAACGGATGCCAAAATTAGTGGGATACAAGAGACCATCATCAGAGCAATATTTTAGACCTCAGCTTCCCCACTCCCCAAAGTACCATTTTTCATTAATCCTTTACTACCACTACCATCCCCAACCCTCTGGAATGGAGCACAGTGGCCGGGAATGGCAACCTTTGAGTAGGATAACCAAACTGAACTCATGACACATGTGTGATTCGATGAGACAGATGGAGCAAACCACAAATCGTCCGAAGGAACAATATTCCAATACCTGTTCCAGCTGGAAAATCAAGATGGGAGGGAACCAGCCCAGAACAGTGACTTCCGAGCAGGACAGTCCAACAAAATCCACCCATCCCATCCAACTAGAAGGCACCGATGTAACTGCCCAGAAAGCACCCTGGGAAGAACATTCTAGTATTCCTTCTGGGCAGAACATGGATGCTGTGAAATAAAAGCCCAGAATGGCGACATTTGGGTAGGGAAGCCCAACAAAATTCTACAATGCTCTTTCCAAATTGTGGCTTGCTGCATTCTATCGCCTCTAGCCACTGATGTGTCATTCATTTGGTTTGATTACCCTACTTGGCAGTTGCCCTTCCTGGCCACATTTTGGGCCATAAAGGATTAATGAAAGATTAATAATTTTCGGGGGGGGGGTTGATGTCGAAAATATTGTTTGGGTGTTTGTCCATCACCTCTCTCTCTCTCTCTCTCTCTCTCTCTCTCTCTCTCTCTCTCTCTCTCTGGCATCATTGTCCATTCTGTTCTGACTTTTACCTACTCCCCTCTTTGTTGCTTGATAAGACCTTAAAGATTATTTAACAATTGTTGAACAACAAGACCTTAAAGATAGTTCATTTCTTCCTGACCTCTCTCTCTCTTTCCCCCCTCCCCCCCCTCTCTCTGTCTGTAAGGGAGAGATGGGAGGGCCTCAGCTAAGAATGCCAAAGGCTGTGTTCCAAAAAACTGGAACATCAGCGCTAATAAATTGGAAATGGCCTGGGTTGATGCTCCAGATACGCTTGCATGTAAACAGCAACTTCTTCAGAGAGACAGACTTCCAGGCCTATCTGAAAAGTGTTGTTCGTTTCCCAAACCTGCCTCTGGAGTAATCTCCCGTAATTTATAGCCTCTCTGTGAGCAGCCAGTCCTCCGTCGTGGGGTACTCATTTGTTTGAAATATTAATCAGTTCCACGAGAGGAGTTACATTTATGAATGCTTCCCAGTGATAAATGGCCCAACCTGAAGCCATTTCTCTTTGCTGTGGTTTCCCCCATAAAGGGTGCGTTTGCTTTCAGGCAGAGCAGCAGGATGGAAAGTTTTCTTAACACCTGCTACCACATCTCGACAGCAAGAAGCCAGCAGGACCCCTGTCTGCTTACGTAGGCTTCCTTTCGTGAAAGGGACCTCCAAGGGGCTCTTCTTGTCTAACGCTTTGTCTTGCCAAGGTGCTGAACTGCCAGGGCATGAATTGGGGGGCATAGTTCTGTGGCCCCACTCAAAAGAATGAGGAGGGCAGGATACCAAAAGGCAGCAGAACCCGGTCTTCCACATGTTGTCATAAGGGAAGTAAGTCCCACTTAGGGAGGCTCGTCCTCATTCCCATGAGACCAGTTTGGTGTAATGATGCAAGAGTAGAGTTTGAGAGCCTTTTTCTTTCTAACTACAATTGCCACAATTCCCCAATTGTTGTTTAAGTAAAGGAGAATGTCCAGGTTCTTAATGAGACACATTACTCTCCAAAAGAGTGAGTGGTGATACAATATTAATTTTAGAATCGTCTTCCAATGGAAATGCGCCTGGACCCTAGGCTGCATATGTATAAACGGTAGATTGGCTTTATAGATTGGCCTTCCCTGAGTATGTAATCAATAAAGGGATTTAATTTGTGTTTCATCTGATCTGCCTCTGGTTTATATTTTTCTTATCTTTTCTTTTTGCTGTCCTATCTGGTTGTCTTAAATACTTATAATTTATACTTTATTTTGATTTTCTTTACATATTTGAAAGACTAAGCCATACAGTAGGTCAGTAGTTGCCAAACTTCAGTCCTCTAGATGTTTTGTACCACAACTCCTAGAATTCCAAGCCTGTATTGACAATGACAAAGGACTGTGGGAGATGTGGTCCAAAACTTCTGGAGGGCTGAAAGTTCACCACCACTGCAGTAGGTGATACTTTTATAGGCCACTAATAAAACCCTTGACTCCAAATGCAGTTTTAACAACACCACTGCTGCTTCCTGCCTCAGCTAAGAAGACCACCTGGCGAAAATCATCTTATCAAGGACTTTGCATCTAAGAATGATCTCCTGGCAAACCGCACATTTTGCCATGTTTGGACTTTTGGTACATGCTTTGAAAAAGAAGGCATTGCCCTCGAAAGCTTGCAATGAGTTTTTGTTATTAGGTATCACCTATAGCCTTGTCTTGCATTTGTATTTTGTAATGGCCACATATTTATTTATTTATTTATTTATTTTACATGGCTCCTCCCTTTTCTTACTTTTGTATATTTAGTATATTATAATATTGTATTATCCTTGCTGGTTGATGTTTTATAATTTGTGCCTTTGTTTGTTGTTCACTGCCCAGAGTGACCTTCATTCAGGCCAGATGGGTGGAATATAAATTGGATAAACAAATACAGTAAATATTAGATCATGAAGGCCACCACTGAAAAAATCACTGTATTGCACCGACTCTACCCTTGGGAACATCTTTTCTTCTGTAAAAGGAGGCAAAGAGGGAAAGACTGGCTCTTCTCATCATCCCTTTTAAACATTTCTAATCATCCTATTCAGAGAACCTCTTTTCCTTTGAGGAAAGCTATTGTAGGCCAAGCCAAAACTATCCCTAACCTTAGCCTGGTGTAGTCCACTCTGATTGCATCGGTGGTGACTGGCGTCCATTTTGGTTGTTGGGGCAGAAAGAACAGTAACCGATGGCTGGAAGGCTCAAAGGTCACATGTGACTATACGCACAGATGCACCTGCATCCTGTGAACTTCTGCTTCAGGTAAAGGGAACAGGGAGAAGCAGGTTGTCTGATGATAGCTTTAGTCTGAAGTCAGGCACCACCCCACTTGACAGAATGGACGAGTCGCCACTCCCTGAATTGGCAACATGCAGGCTCTCCAATGAGAGAGAGAAATCTTTTTAGTCAACACCGGCTGCCCCATTCATGTAACTGGAGGAGACTGCAATTGCTACAAGCAATGCATGTGCTTTAAAAACTGTGTTCTCAGCCTTGTTTCTTTAGCTTCCCCCTTTTTTTCCTCCAAAAAATAAACATGAGATGTCCTGCCATCTGGAAAACATGCTTCAATAGTAAATGTAAACATTTAAAAAAAAATTGATCATACAGAAACATCACTTCCCTCTTCTGCAATATTTAATGTTTTGGGATGGAGCCAAACTGAGAGCACTTTCAAACATGGCTTTTTATCAAGCTATCCTTCACTGGTGTTTGCGGAGACTTTTGGTTGTTATCCTCAACAAAACCTATCTTTGGTTTTTCTTTCTTTTTTGTTACCATACAAAATTTGCCAAGGAGAAAAGGTGCATCATGCCTCCAAACTAGTACAAGAAGGCGTATCTCTGGAAACACAGTAAGGGCTCTTCCAGATAAAGCAATTCTATCGGTTTAAATTTTCCCATAAAGGCTGAACTTAATGGTCTCTCCTCCCTATCCAGACGAGGCTACTCTCGTTCCAGTACATGCAGGGGTAACAGGACTTTGTTTTGCTTGCTTATTGTAGAAATTCCTACATCCTACCCCCCCCCCCTTATTCCTTGGTTTATTTTGTCCCATTTAGGGATGCTCTTAATCTCAGGCTCCCAGGCTGAGTCCCATTCTTGCCTTCTTTTTCCTTTCTCTTTTCAAAGGGACTGTACTGCTAGCCTCCCAAAAAACTAGGACGTGGCAATTTAGCGCTCTGGCACTTCTCCATCCTTTTAAAAAAAAGAAAAACCAAGATGGGTTGGTACCAAGGGAGTGACAGCGAGGCAAGAGCAGTACCCATAGCTGGCGCTTGGAGGTTGCACAGCAAAGCATCCCCGCAGGAGGAAACCATAAGGAAAAAAATAATCCTTTTCACTGCCTTGAGCACTACGTGGCTCACTACTCTCTAAAGTTCATTTGGACACCAGTCCAGATCTCTCCAGATAAATCGTGTCATGTAACAAGAGCAAAGGTTTTTGTTTTAGGGCATTTATACACGACCCCTAAGCTCCACTGCAAATGGCTCCCAGCTCCGGAGCTTAAAAATGTTTCCCCACCAGCTCCGGAGCAAACAGATAATTAAGTGTGACCCCGCCCACCTAAGCACGACCCAGTGCACCTTTCAAGTATCTGCTCTGGGAGAGTGAAAAATTTTGATGCGGAGAGTGCCAGGCTCTCCTCGCTTCTTTTTGTTGTTGTTGTTTTGCCTCCCTCCCCTTTAAGAGGAACCAGGAAGTGACGGGGGGTCGGAGCAACTTCCACCGGCACTCCGGAGGTAAGAGTGCATTCTTTTCTTCCCTTTTTTTCTCCCTCCCCTCACGCAGACAGAACAAGGAAGTGCGGAGGGGGTGGGAACGCAGGGAGAGCGACAAACCCTCAAGATCTCTGGTCCGAATTTAAGGGACCAGCGGATCTTAGGGGTCGTGTAAAAAGGCTCTTACTAATGTTCTGTCCAGAACAACCCCAAACTAATTATGTTTTCAATGCAATCCCCTAAATGTCCCCTCACTAATACCTTACCCTGAATCCAGTGAAGTTTGCTCCCAGATAAATATGACTGGGATTGCAGCCATAGTCCTCGTAAGGAAATCAACACAGCAAGCTAGCCATAACTAATTTGAATCTCATTAATTACAGTGGGTTGTAAGTATGATTAACTCAGTCTAGACCCAGCCCTTGGCATATGATCACTGCATTATTGTAAACCCCTAAACACAATGTTAAAATTCACAGTCTTTGAAGTGATAGGTATGCTGTCTGTCAGTCAGCCATTTCAAAGAGGGAAAATTTCCAGAAACTCTGAGGAAAAAACAGAAAAAAACCCTTCCTGTCTCCCTATTTTTTTCCTATTTTTTCCACTTTTTTGCTATGGTTTCAAAATTTCCAGAAATTTTACATCTCTAACCAGGACCTAAAAATACACACTCAAGTCTTGAGTCAGACCATTGGAAAATCTAAATCAATACTGTCCACATGGATAGCCATGGTGAGGAGGTTAGGGTCTGCTTACTTCCCCTTCTCTGAAATGTATTTATTATTTGAAAGGACAGAGAGGGACACACTATAGTAAGACACTCTCCCCCACACACACTTTTCCAGCCCAATATTACAGTTCCACAGCAGCGCAGTTCTCTCCTTGACTTACCTCTGTGTCTAAGACAGGGGTGCCCAAACTTTTTGTAAGGAGGGCCAGATTTGGTGGCTGAGAATGTGTCAGGGGCCGGTTCCTCCCCGACCCTGCCACCCCACTGCAAGCCCCACCCACTGACCCATAAGCCCCACCCACTGGCTCCTTGCAACCCCACCCACAGGAAGGAAGGCGGGGACCAAGGGAGGGAAGGAGGGAGGTGGGGAACGAGGAAGGGAGGGAGGGAGGGAGGTGGGGACCAAGGGAGGGAAGGAGGAAGGAAGGAAGGTGGGGACCAAAGGAAGCACAGGGAACCGTCGCCACCGCAGGGGGATGTGTGGGTGAAGAAGGGGGAGGGAGGGGCTAGCCAGCCAGCTGCGGGCCACTCAGAATGGTCTGATGGGCCGGATTTGGCCCCCAGGCAGGACTTTGGGCAGGCCTCGTCTAAGATGACCCTCGATGTTTAGTCTAACAATTTCAGATAAAAATATAGTCTTATACATGGAAATTTACTGTACGCACAGTTGATGTAACACTGTGTGATATGAATACATATGATGTAGCACTGTACAGCCTATCCCCTGCTGAACTTTTCCAACCAACATTCCTGATTATTTTAGTCTGAGTGTAAGTGGAGCTTCTGGCTAGGTATGTGCCCTGATGTACCTGGATCTGCAGGGGAGGAGCCCGATGACACAGTGGTCAAACTGCAGTCCTGCAGTCAGGCTTCTGCTCGTGACTTGAGTTAGATCCCCAGGGGCTCAAGTAGCCTCCTCGAGGTTAACCCAACCTTCAGTTCCACTAAGTGGTAAGCCATTCAGAGATTTATTTAAGCACTAGGGGACGATTACATAAGCAGCACACTTTGCTTTTGTGGGATTGAAACCAGGGTGTGTGAACCTCAAGGTCTACCCTACAGCTGTGGCCCTTCCACATGGTAAGAGTTGCAGGATGCTAAGGCAGCAGCTGAAGTCTAAGCTTCCCCACGTCTCAGGGCAAGCAGTGGCAGAGGAGAAGAGTGTTGGCTTTTGAATGTATATAAGACCGCTGTGAAGCCTGGATGCCCATCTTCGACTCTTCCCAGATGATGCCAACACCTCACTGCCTTAGCACCAACATATTTATATGAGTGCTGTAGAGTTTATACTGAACGCTCACTTAATTTTCCTTTCCCGTTGATTTAGGCTGTCTTAACTTGATAAGGATTTTCCTCATTCTTTGTTTTCATCAGGGAACAAGGCAAGAAGGGGTGCCATTATTTTATTTTATTTTTTGCTCATCCACATTTCCGTAACTATCACAAAATCTGTATAAAACTCCCATTCTTTCTACAGTATTTGAGAAGCCAAGTCCGTGTCTGGGCGTGCATGCACCCATACAGCATGGAACAATAGTTGATTGCCAAAAGAGACACTATAGGATGCCTGTCTGATTTACCAAAAACTCAGGGGTCGTTTAGACCCTCTGAGGTCCCTGCTTGACATGGCCATTCACAGGAGGCCCATATGGGAGAGTGAAGGCAAGCATCCCCTCCTAAGGTCATAGAATATTACTTCATATCCATTTGGACTATCAGCCATTTAAATGGTAATACCTGGGATTTAAGCCTTGACATTTTACGTGGAAGTGTGTTGCCCCAGCTAGCTTATAGATTGGATTAAGAGGAATTCCTATCAGCATTGCGAAGCACGGTTACTTGAAAATCTACTTTATAGCTTTTTCACCTGCAGTGCATGAACAAGAACTCAAACAGCACATATGGAAAGAGACTGGATGATGTGATTGAAATGACAATACTTTTCTTTTCCTCCTCTGTTAAAGAAACCCCTGGCTTATAAAGTGTGTGCCTTGCTTTTTGCACTTTTATAAATTACTCCACTGTGATTTACATCTTTAATAAGAAGGGAATGGCTGTGGAAAAATCCATCGTATATCACTGGCATAGGTTTTAGTATTAGCTTGTACTTATTCATTTCAGTACTTGTTGAAATTATTTGGTATACATTCAGATGAATTAGTGACCTCTGGCAATCTGGGAGGTTCTAGGTTTTCAAAAATTCATCAGGATTTCTTAAATGTATATTATTATTATTTTGTTTCATTTTCCGGCTCATCCATTCTGATGGGCTTGGAGCTGGTAACTAAAGGGAAAAGTTGTCAAGAAAATAATTGCAGTCAATAATAACAATCAGAGGTGGGGGTGGGGGTCCAATTGGTTAATTCCACTGTCTCTGGGCTGTTTTGTAACTTAGCTGTGAGCCTTCATGATCAATTTAAAGCAGATGATCTTCTTCTTCTTCTTCTTCTTCTTCTTCTTCTTCTTCTTCTTCTTCTTCTTCTTCTTCTTCTTCTTCTTCTTCTTCTTCTTCTTCTTCTTCTTCTTCTTCTTCTTCTTTGTCCCACTTGGTGGTGAGGTCTGCTATTCTTGTTTTGGCCCTCCACTTGGCACGGTCATCTTCATGTCATTGTCAAGAGTATTTGTCCAGTGCTGGTTGGATGACCCCTCAGTTGGGATCTGCTGACCTGCAGGGTGAGACTCTTTTTGGCCATAGTTTCCTCATCGGCACGCAGGACATGTCCAAACCAGTGCAGTTGGGCTTCACGCATCTTGTTGGTGATAGGTGCAATGCTGTATTTTGATCCTTTTGTGTGAGGCCAGAGGTCCATCATAGCATCTTTGTCTCCATGACACCAAGGCAACATTCAATTTCTTTAATTGCTGGTCACCACTCTGCACCATAGAACGCAATAGGTTGAACGATGGTGCGATAGAGCTTTGATTTTTAAATAGTCACTGATCTTTTTGTCACACATGACACTTGATGTTGTACGCCATTTTAGCCAGGCATTGTTGATCTTCGATGCCACCTCGTGACTCAGGCTCCCGTCAGGTGTAATTGTGGAACCAAGGTGTTTGAACTTCTCAGTTCTTGGCAGGTCAAGTTTAAAGCACGTCATTCTTATAATAGTTCCCAAATTATCTGGGCTAGGCCTTGGGCAAGTCTACAATGGAAATGTGCTCTTTCATTTGTTTAACCATTGACTTGGGGCCACATTATGCATCGCTTGCCAGTAGAATCTGTAATTGCTTTGGTTCTGAGAAGGACAAATTGTCCCGACCAAGCTTTGTACATCTCCTATAGCTTATAAAATCAGCTTGTTTTGTTTTCTGACTGGTCATCACTAGGAGGTAACCAAGGGCTTTATTTGTGACTAGGATTGCTCAAGTCATGAAGTTCTGCTAAAATCAATATTCTGCATCAGTGGTTCCCAACCTTGGGTAACTTAGGCATTTCTTGAGCTGCGACTCCCAGAAAGCCCAGCCAACGCAGTTAGTGATGGAGGCTTTTGGGAGCTGCAGCCCAGGAGCACCTGGGTTACCCAAGGTTGGGAGTGATGGCTCTGGGATATGCATGGATGCATGGGATTCGAGCACTGCTCTGTAATGTTCCGTTTCACCCTGAGAAAAGCTGTTGTAAATCAAATGGTGGCCTTAGGGCTGGAATGAGAATCTGCATGAGGAAAAGATGCTTGCCAAGGTTTTCCCTCTTCTCAGTGGAGCCTTTCTCATTCATTCCCTTGTCAAAAGCCTCCCTTGAAAATGGCCAATGTTGTGGAGTTTTGGAGAAGGTAGCCATGTTAGTCTGTGCAAGAATTCCAGGCAAAAATCAAAGAAAAAAAGAAAAGACAAAAAATGTGGCACCTTAAAGACTAACTTTCATATTTTAATGTAACATTTCATGGACTTCTTCAAACATATAGCAACAGAATGAGGTGTACAATAGAATATGTAATGGAGTCAGATCTAAGTTAAGGTAAGGTAAGGTTTATTATTATGGCATCAAGCCAGACATAAGATAAAATAGAATAGAGCAGAGTAAAATAAAATATGAAAAACATTAGCTAGAGAGTTTAAAGACTGGCAAACATTACAGTGATCAATATATAAAACAAAAAAGTTATTTTTTAAAAAGCCTTTAAGACAGGGGTGCCCAAATGTTTTGTAAGGAGGGCCAGATTTGGTGGCTGAGAATGTGTCAGGGGCCGGTGTCAGTGTTGGCGGATGATTATTTTTTAAAAAAACATGGGGCAAAGGAGGGGGAGGGAGGGAGAATGGCCTGACGGGCCGTATTTGGCCCCCAGGCCGGACTTTGGGCAGGCCTGCTTTAAGACAACAAATATAACAATATAAAACCAAGATTTAAGAGCTGAGCTATCTATCTGTTGCAGTGACATGCTGCCCAGAATTTTGCCACCAGTTCAGTAGTAGTCCGACTTTGGTCAATTAGCAATTGATTACAATAGTCCGAGTCCGATTGGCCTGCCATATCTTTTAAGAGTGGTGTGATGTATTTTGCCCGGGTCTTTTTATGCCTACTGCATCTGAGCATCATGTGCTCAATGGATTCTATCTCATTAGAGCCACAAGGGCAGAGTCTCTGTTCCCTTGGGATGTTCTTAAATCTGCCTTCCAGCACCGCAGAAGGGAAAGCCTCACACCTGGCCAGAGTAAAGGCTTTCCTAAACTTGTACGTCTCCAGCTGTGACAGATAGGCCATGGGGAGTGGGCGATATTTATGTGTATCTGGGACTCTAAAGTTGGGACAACTACTGAGACCTGCCTGTCTCTCCATATCCGTTATTCTCTGTTTAAGGGCTGATTTTGCTTCATCCCATTGCATGCTCAAGATTGCTTGGGAGGAAAGACCCATCGTTTGCAATTTATTTAGGACTGATTTTAACCACTTAGATTGAAAGTTGTCCACTAAAAGTAGATGGGTTAATCCCTGAGGTTGGAAGTTTATCTTAAGCCAGTACTGTAGGGAAGTTAATGTAATTTTAGCTATCATTGATAGCATACCTGTCTCTAAACGAATGTGTGCGTTTGTTACACATCTTGGGACTTCAAGAATTTCTGTAAGGAATTTAGATTGGACCCGCTCTATAGGGTCAAAACTACAAAATGCAGGCCCAATGAAGGTGCCATAGAGCATCTGGCTGACCACCTTTGCCTGAAAGAGTTTTAGGGCTGCTGGAATATAATGACCCCCTTTGGAATGGTAGAACCTTAAGATGGCATTTGCTGTTCTTTCACCCTGGTTAGCTGCATATTGGATATGGGCATTTCTAGACCCAGTAGATTGAAGGGCCATACCTAGGTATTTAAAACAGGAAACCTGTTCCAGGGATTGCCCATTAATAATCCAAGACCTTTTCTTTTGTCTTCTTCCAAAGGCCATGATTTTGGTCTTTTGGTAGTTTATTTCTAGTTCCTTCATTTTGCAGAAGCTTGCAAATTTCTTAAGGGCTCTCTTGAGGCCAACAGGTGTTCTCGCTAAAAGCACAGCGTCATCTGCATATAGAAGAATAGACCTATGTCTTTGCTGTAGCTTTGGAGGGTGAAGGCTGGGAGAGCTGAGATGTTCTACTATGTCATTTATGTAAAAATTGAACAATGAGGGGGAGTCAGATCTACCATGCTTCCTCCATTGGATCTCTCTCTTCTTCGCTTTCACTTAAGTCCCTGTGCTTCTTTCCTGAGCAGAATGTGAGAGGAGCACAATGGGATGAAAAGGGAGGAGGGGAAAGGAAGGCTCAAGTGACTCTAAATCTAAACTAGGGATGGGCACCTTAAGGAAAATGACACACTGTTTCGTCGTTTTGTAAGCTTACAAAACGTTACAAAACGAAACAGCAAACAATGTGTTGTCAAGAACTGAAACCAAACTCCAGTTTTTGTTTCAGAAATGAAACAATTCATCCTAGCCTCTTGATCCAGCTGTCTTGAGAACAGGAGGTTTATTTTGTTAAACTGATTAATTTGTTTTCCTTTCTTCCTGCGCCTCAGCTGTTGACATAGCTTATCTCTGATCTTGATCTGCCTGAAACTAGCCATGAGCTGAGCTTTTCCTTTTGCTGGCTGTGCCTGCAAGTTGATTTGAACTAATTGCTTTCCTTTCCTTTTTAAGTAGGACTGTGAAGTTTTTTTTTTTAAAAAAATATTTTCTTTCCTTCCCTCAGTGCACAGTGCCACAATCAGCTGTGTTTATCTCCCCAATCTCTCCAAGCAGCAGCTAGCTGTTAGATTTTAGCTTATTTACAGAGGGTTCTTTGCTTTAAAGCAAATTGGTTGAAAGGTTTGAGGGTCTTTGATTTAGGGCAGTGGGCTCCCTGTTAAATAAAAAAAGGAAAGCTCTTTGTTTCATGACAAAAATCTTTTACAAATCTGTTTTTTATGAAACAAAACAAAATGAAGAGAGAGAGAGAGAGAGAGAGAGAGAGAGAGATGGAGAGAGAGAGAGAGAGAGAGAGAGAGACTAGATAACCTTTATTGGCATTTTTTGAGATCCCAAGGGGATCTCAATGCATGTTGTGAAACCTCTGTCTTGTTTTAAAAAAAGCCAATAAAGCTTATCTTCTCTCTCTCTCTCTCTCTCTCTCTCTCTCTCTCACACACACACACACACACACACACACACACACACACACACACACACAAAATGAAGACTGAAATGAAACACTATATTTCCATTTCATGCCCATCTCTAATCTAAACCATTATCACTGAAAAGATACCCCTGTGAGACCTTGGGATGGGGCCCAAAGAGGAATGGCATTTTGCAGATAGACTGGGCTCAATGGGATGCAGAATTACCCATTCAGCTTCGATCAGAAAAACAACTACTAGAACAGATTGACCTCACCTGGACTCCCTATATCAGCAGATCAGCTGGATTCTGAATGTTTTTATCACATTATCTTATTGTTACTTTGCCAGCTGGACAAGCTGGAAATGAATTTGAACTGCTGAAAAAGATAATGATTAAAAACAAAAACGGAGAAACCAACTCATCTTAAACCATCTATTGTCCAGTTCCCGTTAGTATGACTAGTAAGCTGCGAGGGATTTGGAGATTTTACCCAAATACTTCTCTACCCCAAAATGTTCCCCTTCTGCTCACTCTTCTCCCTGTATCGTCATGGCCTCTCTTCACTCAAACTCATCCATAACAAAATCAACATTCTTTTCTCTGGCAAAAAGCTTTGGGAGGTTTCCTATGCTTGCTTCCTTACTTTTGACATTCCAGAATTGCTGATCACTTAACACATATGGATCTCGGTGTATTAGCTTTGGCAAAATCCCCCAAACCTGCTGAAGAATAAGAATTCACACCTCCCTTGGATGTTTTTTTCCCTCTCTCTCTACATGGGAGGCTCTCACTTTGGTGGCAATGCATCCAGAAGGTTTAGGGGTAATGCTTTTTTTTTTTGCAAGGGGAAAAAGTTTCAAGTTGCTGATTGGAACCCAACTGATGCACCATTGTCAAGCCAGGGAACAAGTTATGAGATTTTTACTTGTGTTGACATGTTGCCTAAAAATGATATAAAGGGGGAGATTTTTCTAGCCAGTGTACTGAAGGTGTAAGTTTAAATTGAAGATTGCAGTGCTCTTAATTTTTTATTATTATTATTTAATTGTATTTGGTCATAGAATAAGTTCTATTATTTGAAAACACTTGCAGTAAGAATATAGCCTGCCCACCCACCCACCCACTTTGTCCCATCGACCTCATCCAGTAAAAACAGGCGTTCATCAACGTACACCAAGGAAAAGAGCCATGGTATTTTAATGGAAGTTTTGCAGCTGTGGGAAATTATTCGGCCTCCTCATTTTATATGCAGTTTCTTGTTTTGACAAGATCGAAACCTTCCTTTCATCAGCAATGTAAAGGATTCAATTTCCCACACATGGATTAATTGTTTTCTAACCCAGCAGCCTATAACTTCATCAGCTCTCCCACTGCCAATTCCCCATCTTGTCAGCTAACGGTACCTCTCGTCTCCTGTGTGGCCTGTCCTGTTTTTCTGACTTGTCTTCTGATTGCCAGACTAAAATGGCCTCTTCAACATGGACTTCAACGGGGTTCATTCCATCCATGGACAGGCTGTGAAATAAGTGGTGGCATGGTTTACCCCAATATTGGGGGAGAACCCCCAGGTGTCCAGTGAGATGTGTATAATTCTATCCATTATATGCGTCATCTAAAGTTGCTCAGTGCTAGTCTGATATTTTTCACCACACAAGTCAAATGTTAGTAAGATGGCTATCATATTTCCACATTTCTGTAGTAAACAGGTGCTTCTGGACTGCCAGAATACTTTATGTTGCAGCAGGAGTGACAAAAATACCTGTGAACGTCTGGTATCACTTGTCAAAGGGCTGAATCAGTGGGCAAAATCCATTTGGAGTTTGCTTAAACTTTGTGTAACTTGCCTTAGCTAATTGCAGCAAATTAGCAGGATGCCAAGGTATGTCCTGACCACATGGCCAATGAGACACACTTTGGGCCTTTTTACATGACCCCTAAAATCAGAGGCAAAAGGCTCCCAAATGTGGAGCTTAAAATTGTTTTCCCACCAGCTGCGAACTTTAAACAAAATAAAGTATGACCACGCCCACCTAAGCACACCCCAGCACACTTTAGAAGTACTTGGTCTCTGGAGGTAAAAAATCTTCCGATGCAGAATGTAAAGCTGTGGACACAGAGCTTCTGTTTGCTTTTTTGTCCCCGCCACCCCTTTAAGAGACAGGAATCACTATGGGGCTGCTCGGGGCTGCTTGGATGGCAGACGGAGGTGAGCCTGCATTCTTTTCTCCCTTTTTTCTCCCTCCCCTCATGCAGACAGGAGCAATGGAGGTAGGAAGGGTGGGAACACAGGAAGAGGAACAACACCCCACGATCTCTGGTCCGAATTTAATTTGCCAGCAGATTTTGGAGGTCGTGTAAAAGCGCCCTTAATTAGCTCCAGTTATCCATGGCAGTGTATTAACCTCATGGGAACATCAGTCAGATTTAAGCCAGTGATGGCCATCCATCTTACAGGGAAATATCAACATCTTTGTACACTTCTTGATTTAAAACCATAACCAGGGTTTGCGCAAAACAAAATGGCACCACCTAGGACAGCCACATGACCATCATATTTACCAATTGGCATAAATTCTTCATCTTACAGGTGCCACAGTAAACTTTTGGTTGCAACAGACAGACAGATCTTGATTGGCATAAAAAAAACCCTTATTGGCATAAATTATAATACAATGTACATTGAAGGCCAAACATCTCTTTAAAGAATGTAGGGCTGAGTGAAGGCTGCACTTAGTTGGTTTCATGGTAGTTCTGTGTGGATAGGCTGAGTGTGGGATCTAAATAAGGACAAACTCACCACGTTTCTTTTTAAATTTTCTTTCTGGCAATGCTGTTTGGTTGCTTTTCTTGGGTTTTTTTGGCTGCTTTTTAAGGAAATCTTGGGGTGTAAAAAAGTCAAGTCTTAATAAGTCTCCAAGTTTTAGCACCATATAAAAAGAAAAGGTTTTGCACTTCTGTTAATAGTCATAGTTTAGTTTGGAGGGAAATGTTCCGTTCCGCTGGGCTGATTTTTTTTTTTTTAAGTTGAAAAGGTGTGGCTGGTGTTTATTCTTCTGGTTTTAAGCTCTTCATCCGTTTCCACCTGTTTTGTTTGCAATGCCACCAAGATACACAACATGTTGACCCTTTTCTACTTCACTCGCAAGGACAGGGCAGGATAGGGTAGGGACGGGGTTGACATTTTTTGTAATTTGTTCTTTCTCCTAAATTCTCTCTCTTTTTTCAGTCTTGCTTCCTAACTTTATTAATTACACACCCAGGGAATTTGTTTTGGCTTGCACAAACAGGACAGCAAAAATGTGTCATCTGAGAAGCCAACGCCTTTCCCATGAAGCAAAGTTTCCTTTGGAGTCCCACCACCATCACCACCACCCTACTTGGCTGGGCTAAACAAATGGCTATCTTGAAGCCAAATGCTTTCTCTAAAATATTAAGCCATACAGCTTAGTAGTAAATCCCAAGAGAGAGGCCAAGGTTTATCGGAAAATGAGGTTAGCTTGGAACAAACAGATTTACAGGCCACTTCCGAGTTCCAAATTAAAAGCTGTTACCTTGATGACAGCCTTCCATGGCCTGTTCCCAGTGTGCTGAAGGTTTCATTCCAATTCCTGTTGGACAGGTGTCCATCTCATGAAGGTCACCAGCTGGAAATGACTACACTTTTCCTATAAAAGAGGTGGTTATTGCTAACACAGCATTGTTTTTTTTTTTAAAAAAAGCTGATATAAAGTCTTCGTAGTTACCACAGCAGATGTTATACAAACTCTGGATTCTGTTTGTGAGAAGAAAATTGTGCCCAGATGCGTGTGTTAAAATTTTATAGCCTGTACTCTACATTCTATGTCCAGCTCACATAGATTTCAATAGAATTGAGGTAGGTCCCTTTTAAATCAGTATCCAGTCCCTAAAGCAAAACAGTGAAGGCAAAGGAGAACATTTTGAGGAGACAAAAAAAAAAAAAAGTGGTCAGGATGACGTACAATGGGACAGGACAGGAGAAAATACAAAGTGCCACAAGATATTCTAAAATGTTTATGGGGCCCATAAAAGCTAAAAGGCTGGTTATAAGCCTCTATGCAGACAAAGCTGTACTGAACAAAACTCAATATGAATATGGCAGACTTATAAAAAGGGATTTTGCAAGAGCTGCAAAACCATTTTCCTGTGCTAAAAGTTTTAAGATAACTCATTACTTCCTTGTTAATCATAGGGCAAGGATGTTTTATGCCCTTACAAATGCATTGGTGGTCTCCTACCCAGTCCAGTTGGACTCTTAAGGACATGCCTGCAGAAACTCATAGGAATCCAGGGTAACACTGCAATTTTAGGTGGATCTTCTAAACTACAAGCCCCTTTGGAGTTCAGTAGGGCTTATTCCCTCCAAGCTCCTGCTTATAGGATTTTTGTCCCAGGGATATGGGGACCTTGAGGTAACTACCTTGAGGTAATTACTTTGAGGCTGAGTTGGTCAACCATTTGAGATGAATGAAGGAGTCAGAATGGGTAGGATATATGCATACACCACAAGACCTGAATCTCCTCAGATACAGTGAAGGGTGTAGTCATGTTGCTTGTATTAAAATAAGGTTCACATTTCAAATTTCATCAAGTTTTAGAAAATGAATAATGGCAGGGAGGTGCTGACCTGTCCTTTGCCTCATGCAATGTTTGGGGGCAGATACGGTCATTTCTGATGATCAGGTGGCCATATGTAATGTTTTCAATGGGGATAAATAACACAGGTTTCTGTTCAACTAGTGGTTACCTTTGTCTCATTCCTATTTAATTCGAATGATAGAAAAGGAAAAGTGCTGTTCTACTGATCCCTCTGCCATGAGCACCATTTTTAGAAACATGCTCTCTAAAAAAAAAAACCTCTTCCTGTTGAGAGCAGAAAGATATGGTTGGAGCATAAATTCCCAATGTTGTTGTGATGTGCCATCAGAAAGCTCTCTTTCTGTTCTTGGTGACATTTCTTCTGAGCGCTTTCAGAGCAGCTTTCTAGAAATACAGGTTCTTTGTCATAGGATTCCTTTTCAAAGAAGTCTGCCATCCCTTTGTCTCTTTTCTACAGTATATGTCTTCAGTAGACTGTTTCCACCTTTTCTTTATTTTCTACTGGTCTGATAGCGTGCTCCCCTGTTGATCATTCAGCATTCCTAAATTAAGCTTAAATGCCCCTTTGATTTCTTTGATTTTCTGGAAGAGATATGTTGTTTTTCCTCTTTTGGTATTCTCTTCTATTTCTTTATGCTGATTATTGTAATTAGAGATGGGCACAAAATGATTTTTTAAAATTTTTCATTTTGTTTCAGAACGAAATGAAAAAAGAACTGGTTTTTAAAAGAAAAATGAAATGAAATGAACTGCAAATTTTTGATTCGTTCCATTTTGTTTTTTCTTAATGGCAAGGTTTCCCATAGGAATGCATTGAAAAGCAATGCATTCCTATGGGAAACCGCTTTAAACAACCCGTGCCTCCCCCCCCCCCAAACCGGGCACATTGGTGGGGAAAGGCTCGGGTCATTTTAAATGTTTTTGAGCCACCGAGACTGCCTTGGTGGCTCAAAGACATTTTTAAAAACTACACCTTTCCCCACCAAATCAGGCGTGTAGGGGGGAAAGTGTGGGTCCTTTAAAATGTCTTTAGCCACCGAGGCAAGCGCTTGCCTCAGTGGCTCAAAGACATGTTAAACAACCCCCCCATCAGGTGCATTGGGGAAAAGCAGAGGGTTTTTAAAAATGTCTTAGCGGCAAGTGGCAGTGGCAGAGCCGTTCCGTCTCTGTCGCTTGCCGCAAAGAGTAAAAATAAAAATAAAAATGAAAAAAAAAAAGAAATAATGAAATGAACTTTTAAAAAAATATATTTCAAACAAGAAGGAAAGAAACAGAAAAAAATGAAATGAAAAACGAAACGAAATGACATTTTTCCATTTCGTGCCCATCTCTAATTGTAATAGCTTTCTTGGTCTCTATTTCTGTCACCTTTTGATTTTGTTTCCCCTCTGTCCTTAATGTTAAGAATTTCTTCCGTCATCCATTTAGGATTCTCTCTCTCTCTCCCCCCTTTTACTACAGGATACATAGTTTTTGCTCTAATCATATCTCTAGTTTCATTCCACAGTTCTTCTGGTTCAGGGCCAGTTGAATTTAATAATGCAAATCTGTTCCTTATGTGGACTTTAAATTCATCAGGAATGTTGTTTAATCTATATGTTGACACTAGAATTCTTTTAGCATTCTTTTTCAACTTTTATGTTGGATATTATTGGGGGAAAACAAAAGAAATACAGTGGTATCTTGTATAAAGGAATTAATTTGTTATAAGTTAAAATTAGTAAGACTAAAGATTAACTGGTATGTTTAATACAGAACAAGCTTTTGTGACAAATGCACTTATTTAGATGTAAGAGCTCTAAAACTATGGATATTAATTCATGATCAGCACCACAATCTGCTCCTGATCTTCTTTTGGCTGAGAGAATACATCTTCTCCATTTCCTGTTTCCAATTATGCAGTCTATTTGATTTCTACATTGGCCGTCTGGTAATGTACATGTATACGGCCATATGTTTGATTGCTTCGAACATGCATTTGTAATTAAAAGATCACAGAATTGTTTTACTTTGGTTCTGACACCTAGGCCAAATTTCCCAACAGCATTTGGTTCTACTTTTGTTCCCTACTTTTGTGTTCAAGTCACCTTTTGAGGTTTCGGCCTGTTTTGTTTTGGTGTGTGATCAGTTTCTTCCTGGATGCTTGCATAGAAGCTTTCCATTTCACCTTCTTCAGCCTCAGTAGTTGGAACACAGACTTGGATGATGGTTTTGTTTATGGGTTTTCAGTAGAGTTTGATTGACATCGCATCACAACACTCAACCTTTTGGTCTGTGCACAGAGGGCAAAAATTGAGTGTAGGTCATCGAAACAATGCAGGCACAAAACTTATGGATGATTAAACCTGCTCAGATATTCCTTAGCAGCTGACTTAAGTCAAGCTTGATTAACATCCCTGATCTTAAGCAGTTTGGGATATTTATGGATTGCAGTCTTTTAAATCACTGGATGGCGGGAAGTTTCTAGGAAGAATTAGATGTTTGCCTCTCTCCAGTCCACTGGCTCTATGTGAGAGTTCTCCAGGGAAAATAATGGTCAGAAGTCTAGCATTTCTCCCTGCTAGATCTTTTCACCCAATGGAATTAGTAGTCACAGGGTTTGTGCTATTAAAATAGCTAGTTAGCTGCTCCCCGTCGCTCTCACATACACTTATCACTGTTGTTTGTTCTCGGTAATTACTAATAGTTATAATATTATTGTTTTAGAAACCTAAGGAGGTTCACGATATCTTCCAATAAGGAATGCACCAAATTCATCAATTATGTCTATTTGTTTAAGTCAAGTTAACTCTTAATCCAATTCATTTCTTGGGGTTTCATTTCTCCCACCCTACCTTACTATTCCCAAAACCGTTTCTTCCCCCAAGCTATCAAAATCATTTCCAGCTGAAAAGTTGCTGGGACTCATGAATCAGGGGCCTTCTTTCTCCATTATCATCTGAAAGGGGGGGGATGGAATTTCCTCCCAAACGGAGACCGCAAACCAGAAGTGAGTATATATGTATCATTGGGGCTTACATTCAGTTAGGAATTAAACGACTTCTGGTTCCTTTAGCGTTAACAAATCAGCAGCTCGCTTTCGAGCCCTTAGTCCTCTGGTAACCACTTGATTAGAGCCAGCTAAGCCAAGTCCCATAGCCCCTCTGGGGCAGCCCTATATTGCCATGTGATTACAAGGTATGACAAATCTAAAATTCACAGCATTTTTCTCCTGCCAAACTTTGCGTATTTTTCACCACAGTTTGAGTCTGAGGCCTGTGCCCCCCTCTGGGTTAGTCCGTCTTTCTTTCTCATAATAAACCTGAGCACAAAGATGATACCCAGTGTTCAGATTGCAGAGATTTTGCCTCAGCGCAGAGATGTGCTCTCTAGTAGGTTAACCATATGTCAGGGGACCCTGGAACATTCTTTGGAGATGGCAGGCAGCCATTTAAATTCTCCACAATGGTCCAGAAGACATGACATGCTGACGCAATGTTTCACGAGGGCCTCATGGGATGTTCAATGGCCACCAGCTACTGTCGGAGATGCCTTCCATGACCAGTGGGTAAACACCACTGTGCTCTCTTGCGGTTCAGGGCATTGAGGAACACATGGCCCAGGCCTCATTTAGGCCACACGTGGAATAATGTCCTGCCAATAACGTTGCGGTAATGCTTGACCCCGTAATCCATGTTTTAGAGCTCACCTCTTTTGGTCTTAGGCTTTGGATTTCAACTTTCAGGGAATGAGTTGCTACATTGATAGATTTGGGGAAGCCGCTTCTGTTGGCTTCTGGACTGGCCGTTATAGCACACTCACAACAAAAGCACCAATGTCTTTTTGGCTGCACTGGTTGCCGGTACGCTACCACATTGACTTCAAGGTTTTGCTGTTAGCATACAAAACCCTAAACGGGTTGGGACCTCAGTATCTGACAGATTGGCTCCTCCCAAGAAGAACTGCCAGGATCACCTGTGCTAGCCAGGCAGGACATCTGGGAGTCCCAACCCCGAGGGAGGCCCGGAAAGTTGTAACAAGGAGTAGGGCCTTCTTGGTGGTTGCTCCCCAGTTATGGAACCATCTACCCCCTGAAATTTGGCTGGCACCCTCGGTTCAAACTTTTAAAAAATTATTGAAGACTTGGTTGTCCAGAATGGCCTTCCCTGATTTTTCAAACATTTAGAAAGGCACTTTTTTTCTTTTTTAAACACTTTTCTTCTCCTCCCCCCCCCATGTTATCAATCTTCTGCCATTTTTATCTTCATTTTTGCTTCATTTTAGTTTTTTGTTGTTGATTTATGTATACTGTATTTTATTATGCACCTTGTATTTTGGTTTTTAAAATGTATTCCTTTGTTAATTGTGATGTTATCACATGTTATAAACCGCCCAGAGTAGCCCTAGGTCTAGATGGTCGGTATAAAAGTCAAATAAATAAATAAATACAATAAATACCTTGCATGCTCTAGAGTTGCCACTGCTACAGCTGCTGTTGGGATTCACACATTTTAACATTTAAATTAATCACCCTGGCACTACATTGCCTTTCCCCCATCTGTCGCCTACAAAAAAGCAAAAAAAGAAAAGAAAAATAGTGATGTTTATATACTGCTCCATAGCATTTAAAACATTCTCTAGATGGTTTACTAGTAATTATGCAGGCTATATATTTCCTCCCCAAGCAAGTTGGGTACTCATTTTACCAACCTTGGAAGAAAAGAAGACAGTGAAACCTGAGCCTACTACCTGGAATTGAACCTCAGGTTGTGAGCACAGTTATACCTGCAGTACAGCAGTTTAACCACTATGGCATAAGGCTCAGTTTACACCATTTTGCAATTGCGTTTTAATGGTCCACCCTGTGAAAGAAAATTTGCCTGTCCTTGTGATGCCCACCTCCAGATCACAGACGTTGTCTCTAAGATTTCAGGAAATGGGATGCAGATAACCTTAGCCCTTTCCATTTCTAAAGTGCCCACCAAAGGGGGATGGCAACGGGCATGGGGGTGGACTGCCATGGGCGCGGGGGCGGTGGGCAGGTGGCGATGGGGGGTGGGGGGTGGGGGGCGGGGGCCAGTGGCGGGGGGCGGGGGGCAGCAGGCTGGCCAGCACCCCCTCTCCATTTTGGCACCCTAGGCAACTGCCTAGTTCGCCTTAATGGACGCACCGGCCCTGCATACATACATACATACATACATACATACATAAGGCATGGGCATTTCATTTCAGAAGTGGTCCGGTTCCGAAATAAAATGTGGGAGCCCAGCTGGTGGTTGGAACTGGACCAACCCTCCAGAACAAATTCAGCCAATCCCTTACCTTGCTCTGGGATCGTGTGGGGCTAAATTCCAATGAGGAAGAACCCTCCAATGTCATCTTTCCTTCTCCCTGGTGCTCGCCAATCAGGAGCTGTCCAGGGAAATTCATCATCCCACCTCCCTGTCTGATTGGCCATACATACATACATACATACATACATACATACATACATACATACATACATACATACATACATACATACATACATACATACATACATGTATTATTTATACCTTATAATTTAAACAATATAAGGATCATAAATTGCATAGCATTTGCCATGCTACCTTTAAAAAATAAGCATACCTAATTGCTAGAGTACAGAATCTCAAGCAGTTACAGTAAAAAAAGTCAGAGATCTTGTCAACTCACTCACTGTAGTTATTAACATGCTACCCTTGGGGAGAGAGGGAGGTGGAAGGTTATGAATACTAAAGCTAGGCTATTTTAAGAGGGACTTCCTGTCTGACTTTCATAAATCATATATTGTAGTTTAAGTACAAGTATATTACCAGGAGACCACAACTTAAACAGCACTGTGGAACTTAATTGTTCAGTAATAAATAAGAAGAGGTCATGTTCTTCTAGATATTTTGTCCTCCTAGGAAAAAGGATTGTTCAGAAGTCTTTATCTATGGAACTAAAAACAACAATCCATAAACCAATGAAGGTTTTTAACTTAAGCCCCATTCAGGCATTAAGAGTATCCAGTTTACTCAACACTTGAAGAGGGTGAGTTGTTATGCAGGAATGAGTCACCTGTGGCCTTCAAGATGTGGTCGAGCAGCAGTTCCCATCAGCTTTCCCTGTTGGGCTATGGCTGATGGACATCAGACCTGGGAGAGGCACATATAGTGTCCACCTTTTCCCTAGAACTACAACTTTTCCCACCTTTTCCCTAGATTACAAATCCCAGGAGCCTTCATCACTAGCTGTTAGAGATGGGCACGAAACGAGTGATTTTTCATTTTCATTTTCGTTTTTTTGTTTTCATTACGCAACGAAAACGAAATGAATTTTTTAAAAACAAAACGAAAACAAAAACGAAACGACCAAATTTGCTGTGTTTTTCGTTTTCGTTGCAGCAGATGCATTGAACTAAAAAGAATGCTAACGAAACAGCAATTTTTTGTTTTCATTTTCATTTTTTCATTTCATTACCTAACGAAACGAAAACGATTTTTTTGCAAAAAACATCACGAAAACGAAAACGAACTGAAACGGACCTCTAAACGACCAAACGACAAACGAAACACCATTTTTTTGAGTCGTGCCCATCTCTACTAGCTGTGTTGGCCAGGACTTCTGAGAGTTGTAGTCCAAGAACATGTGGGGACCCAACGTTGGGAAACACTGCCCCGGAGAGTGAGCTTTTCTTTTAAAATAATAGTCTCCTTGGTTTGCACAGTGACTTACTGTCAGGCACTCTGATGTCAGGGCTTCTTACAGTTTTTAACTTGACAAAGCAACCAAAACCAAGAAAAGTGTCACCTCCCAAAGGGTTGGCTTTCAGAAGCGCTCTTTTCAGCATATTGAGTGATGACATTCTCACCTCAGTCCTTTGATCCATGGGGCTGCATCGTAGCTCTAGAACGTCAAGCAATCTGTTGAAGCTTACTTAATATCCTTGAATGACTATCACACACAGAAATGTACAGGCCACTTAAGTGAACAAAAAAGATGATTACTTGCAGAAGTTGCCATGACTAGCCACATTGCTTCTGTTTGGCTCTGTCTAATCCTAATATTCTGTGGGGATATTAGAAAAGTTACATGGTCGAGTCTGGAATCGGTGCATTGCCCGTCTTAACGGTGGCCGTTCTGTTGTTGATTGGATTCTCTATTGTGAGGTCTTTGATTTTAATCAGATCATTATGTGTGCATATAGATATTCCTGGTGGCCTAACCAATGAACATAATTAAAAGAAAGGATGGGCTTTCACTTTAAGCAGACATCTGTTTTTAGTTGAAACAAGATGACTTCGTTGTTTCAGAAACATACTTGTAACCCCGGATTCATATTTTCATCTTAAAATATATATTTTCTCTGTTCAAGCAGCATGTCAATGTAAACACAGTATATAACTGACAACCCAAATTTTCAGAAATATTTGATGCTCTGGGCATTAGTGAGACCACGAAAATTATTACATTTTTTTATTTGATCTCTGTAAATCAGTTTCAACAGTCACTCTGATTTAAACAATTATTCTGATTTATTTTCTGAGAGCTATAATTTGTAGGAAACATAACCAAGCAAGAATGTGTGTGTGTGTGTGTGTGTGTGTGTGTGTGTGTGTGTGTGTGTGTGTGTGTGTGTGTGTGTGTGTGTGTGTGTGTGTGTGTGTGTGTGTGTGTGTGTGTGTAAACAGCATAAACAAAAATATCTCAGAAATCTGGCTTGTGATGTCATGGCTTCCAATTTAATGGAAGTACAGTACTGAGAGAATTGAAGGGAGATGTCCTCAGCTTGCTTTGAGGTAAACTTCACAACATTTATTTCTTTCCCTGAATTATGGCCAATTAATACATTCTAAGGCACTATGCTGAAACAGCACAGGAGAAGTGTGTGCGGCTAAGTAGCTCTTCTCCACCACACAGAGAGGCATGGAGTGTCCTCTGACATACAGTATTTTTCCACAGATAAGATTATATTTTTGTCTTAAATTGTTAGACTAAAAATTTAGGGTTGTCTTATACGCAAAGTAAGCCAAGGGGACAACCATGGGGTTTCACAACTGTAATTTTGGCTTGGAAACAGTGGTGGGGGCGTCTTATACGTGGGGGCATCTTATAGATGGAAAAAATATGGTACATTTTGCATGTGGGAGATCCCTAGATCAGCGCCCACCATCTGTTCTCTCAGTAGACATTACAAATATGTTCTGGGGGTTAGCCTTCTGATTTGGTATAAGGCAGAGACATACGTGTGGAAAGACATGATTTACATGATTTCACTTTCTCAAAAAAAAAAAAAGGGGGGGATCCCGTGACTAATGTCAACTGGACTTTTACATGATGACAGTGGGAAAGTTACTTTTCTAACAACTATTTTCAGAATGTCCCACCCAACATTGCCACTGCCCATCTTAACTGGAGCTTCTGCAGTGATCATAAAGAAGAATATTTTTTCCAAGTTCTTGATCCTGATGATTATCCTACAATGCTTGGATCCTTCTACCAGTGTGGTTTTTTCATGAAATGTTTGTGTAAGAGAATTGCCATCATGGAGGGAGAGAGAGAGAGAGAGAGAGAGAGAGAGAGAGGAGAATTAACAGTCCAGGCTAGTTTTGAAGTACTACAAAAGTACAGGTTCATTTCTTATTTTACCCTCTTCCACATAGAATAAGAGAGAGAGAGTCTCAGCCCCCCTCCCCCACGTATCTCAGCAAGAAGAATAGTGAAACATATTATGGGTAGTCAGTTATGTATAGTGTAAACAAACAGAAAGCATACTTTAGTCTGACTTACTATTGTCTGATTTACCCCAACAATGAGACACACACACAAAAATGTTCACAGGAAATAATAGTAGGATGTCAAATGCAAACAGTATGTTAGCAGCATATAATTATCATATCCATTTCCTATTAAGAAATACAGTTTTCAATACATATGACGATGATTTTTAAAAAAAAAAATGATTGAACGATATCCACATAACAGTGGTAAATTCAAACAGCCAAAAACATATTATGTAGTTTAAAATGTTCATTAAAATATATGTGTATTGATATAGCTACACACATGCAAAATTCATCCTCATGACATACAAAGCCCTAAATGGTTTAGGACCTCGCTACCTATCAGATCGCCTTCTCCCAGCGATAGCTACCCATAATACCCAATCTTCCCAGGCCAGGGGTTTGAAACAATTAACACCACGAGAGGCCTGAAAGGGAAAAAAAAAACCAGAAATAGGGTCTTTTCTGCCATTGCCCTCACCTGTGGAACAACCTTCCACTGGACATCTGCCTAGCTCCCTCTTTTGGCTGTTAAAAAAAAACTATTGAAAACTTGGTTATTTAAGCAGTCATTCCCTCAAATGTAAATCTAGTATTCATCCACTAAAACATGATTTTAACTGATCTGCCTGCCAATAACATAAGTTTGAAATTATATTTACTACATTTTAATGTTTTAAATTTTTTATTTTATTGTATGAATTATATTTATTTATTATCTCATGGTGTTGATTAATTGTTGTTAACCACCCAGAGTGGCCTCACCACCAGATGAGTGGTATAAAAATCTAATAAATAAATAAATAAATAATGCTGTATGTATTCTCAAAGGCTTTCACGGCCGGGATCTGATAGTTGTTGTGAGTTTTTCGGGCTGTTTGGATGTGTTCTGGACGTTTTTCTTCCTGATGTTTTGCCAGACTCTGTGGCTGGCATCTTTAGAGGGCAAGGAGCTCAGGGAACAAGGATTTTATCTCTATACTCCAGAGCACAGTGATAAACTCACAACAACTATCAAATCATGTTCTTGTTTGCAGCAAAAAAAGCATAAAATAGCAACTAAGCCACTCAGTTTAAACTGGGAAATATTAATGATAACATGTAAGTTTGAAGTCAACAGTTCAGCAACGTGACAATAGCCTTGCTAAGAATATATTTAAGATTCAAAATAAAAGCCTTGCATTCAAGTAATGAATTGCAAGTGTGTAAAATTATCTCAGAAAGAGAATTAAATCTAACAAAGACCAATCAATCTCCTTTACTGTCTGCAAAGATAACCAGGGACCGGGAGCAGCAAGAGTCATGCCCCAACATAACGTATTTTTGGGATCTGCCATGTTTTCTGGTCTCATTGATGTTTACCCCCTAGCTCAACTGCTACCTTGTCCACTCCAGTCCATATGCTCAGCAACATGTGATAAAGGCCGTTACTTAAAGATAACAATCTTTGAATGCGGTCACGTGGTCTCCCTTCGCTCCCACCCCCTCTTTCTCTGTCCTCACGTGGCGAAGTTTTAGGATCGAATCCATTACTACCTCACGTGTTCCCTTTGCATTGGGAAGCTTATTTGCAACGTCCGGTTTCAGCTTTCTTTATTTTTTTTTAAAAAATTACCTCGACGTATCAATTCATCAATACCCGGCTGTCATTTGCGGCTGAGCAAAATTACTGTATGATCCTTCGTTTTCTAAATTGTATTATTTTGTCCATTTGAAAAAATTGCTGTTCTCCTCAGGGTCACTAGGTGGACCAGCACACAACATTTGTTGTTTATGATCCATCGGTCCTCCAAGGGCTAATCCCTTCCTAAATCCCTAGAGCAGTGACCAAGCAACTTCCGCCTCAAACTACCATTACAAAGCTATCATGCCTCCCTCGCGTTCATCGGTATTTCGGAGAAAAAGTAACTGAAAAAAATAAAAAAAAGAAAAATTAGTGACACGTGACTTTAAGTGGGAGAAAAAGATTCCCGGCCTCCGGCAGGGGAATCTCGCCCGCTTGGAGCACGGTTTAGGGGGCGTGGTCGGGGTGGCGCCGAGCCAAAAGGAGGAGCGTGCGGACTGAAACGATCGATTCGCACAGAAATGACGGCTTGCCGCGAAGCGAGAGGTTCGTGAAGTAACGGCCAAAGATAACTATCTGAGAGAAGAGACTAGAAATGCTGGTTAGTTGTGAACCATCATCAAAAGGCAAAGGGAGAAAACTCCGTAAATTATTTCATTTCCTATTTAATCTTCCTGAAACCAAGAGTAGAAGGCTAGAGTTGTCATGACCACGACAGGAGGATGCCTTTCAGATTTGGGTGTGAAGTCACACCATTGGTCCACAAATGTCCCTAGCAGTAAGAGAGACTACTAAGCTTTCAATATTAGGGCATGCTTTTTGGTTGTACGGCATTGCACCTATTGCCAACAAGATACACGAAGCCTGACATGTCCTGCGTGCCGATGAGGAAACGCTGACCAAAAAGGGTCTCACCCTGCAGGTCAGCGGATCCCGACCGAGGGAACATCCAAAACAGTGCTGGACGAACACCCTTGAGAATCACATGAAGCTGTCCCAGGTTCACCCAGACCTAGCCCATGCACCTCCCTGAACCTTGCAGCAGCCTGGCTGCTCCTCTGCAGGACCACGGGGCATGAAGCGCCCCACGGCCACCCACCAAGCTGTGTCGGGCAGGCCCACCAGGAATGGGAGGGATGATGCACCCCCGATGATGCCCACGTGGCCAATCAACGCCACATCTGCCCATTGAGGATGGCGAGTGGCAGTGGGGGGCAGGGACGGCAGCGGTGTGCCAGCCTGTGGCTGCAGAGGCCAAGTGGAAGGCCAAAACAAGAAGAGCAAATTCCACCATCAAGTGGGACAAAAAAAGATCTGTGCAAGGCAGTGAAACCTATTGTAGTTTGGATTGGATCTAGACTCACAGTAATGCTTAGATTAGAGCCACTGAAATCATTAAGATGTAAGTCAGCCTAATTTGCTCTGTTGATTCTGGCAGATCTTCTCTAAGCATCACTGAAACCAACAAAATAACGTTAAAAACACTTTGTAATCATTTGGATATTTCAGTATTTTTAAAAAATCACTTAAGAACATTGGTTTGGATAGCATTGCTCTCTGCCCTCACCAATTTAAGATGGACTAATCTCTTTAGCCTTTATCTTTGCAAAGTTAATTCCCATTTAACATATATACTGTATATGCAACAGAGAGAGGGGGGGAGCAAGAGAGGGGAAATGTTTTTTCCTCCCCATTTATCAACAGTAGAAGAAAGAGTGGAGCTTTCACCATTAGAACACTATCTAATCTAGTTTATTGTGAGATCTGAGAGAAGACAAGTGTGTTTTATTAAACAGAAAGCTCTCATGCACTTCATCACATCTGCTTGCTAAAAAAATAAAAATAAACGAAAGGTTATTAAGCGAAGCTCTTCATTATAAAAAGCATACGTTACTGCTAGATACGCTATAATGAAAAAACAGTGAAGAAAAAAAATTCTATTCATATGGAAGCCATCCATCTGGATACACCTAGGTAGACCACATCAGGATTTCCAGTGCTATTGAAAAGGTTATTCCTAGTACAAGATATTAAAAAACGTGCCTTGTGTGATTTAGGGATTTGAAGCATTGCTTCAGGTTTCTCAGGAGGAGGGACCCTGGGGCCGGCCGGGGTGGGGTGGGTGGGGGGAGAAGGCAGAGAGAGAGAGAGAGAGAGAGAGAGAGATGTGAATCCATATTGTGTATTTTGCCATGGCATAGAAACACCCTCCCTCAACCTTGAGAAGATAAATTGAAAGAGTATTTCCAATGTGGCAATTTATTCATAGGTGCAAAGCTACAAATAAACTTGGCTACATCCAATTTCTTACAATGGTTCACCCTGAAGGATTAATTCCAGAGCTGTTCTTATGACAAGGCTTTGCTTTGGTGGACAAAATCATATACGTAGAATGTTTTATTACTTCTCATGGATGTTTTATGGCAGCAGCTTCAGAATTATGGCTTTAGGGTGCAACACTAGGTGATCCCACCAAGGCACAGAAGAGCCAAACATGACCACTAGTGTCTATAGAGGTCCAGTTGCTTTCTGGATCAATGCTCCCCTCTCTCTCTCTCTCTCTCTCCCTGATAGGTGTATCATATAATATAAACAAAGTCCACCTAGTTCAGTGAATGAGTACATGCATCGAAGGGAGGGAATTTTGGGGCAGATCCTCTCTTGTGCCATGATAGCACCTGCCGAAGAATGGTGTGATTCTTCTCCTTGTGGGTAAAGGAAGTCCTGGTGCCATCAACAGACTTCTCACGTTGGTGAGAAAAAACGTTTAGTACAAAGTGGCCCATTTTTGCGCAAAATTTTGCAGTTCGGACAAGTTTAGCAAATTACTAAAATTGTTGCTGCATAGGTTTTAAGAATCTGAAGCACTGAAAGCTCCCATCTTTAGTTAGATGTGTGGGAAAGATTGTGGAAAAAGAACATAAAGTTTACCGCCTGTACTTTGATAAAAGAAAATTTGTTGAAAATGATGTATAGATGGTATATTACTCCAACGAAATTAGCAAAGATGTATAGGATGAAAGATGATTATTGTTGGAAATGTAAAGAGAAACAAGGTGATTTTTATCATATGTGGTGGACCTGTGAGAAAGTGAAAGAATATTGGGCACGGATATATGATGAACTCAAAAAGATGTTAAAGTGTACATTCCCAAAACGATCTGAACTTTTTCTGTTAGGGTTGGTGGATAGTGAAATTAAAGGAGCAGACAGGACTTTATTTTTATATGCAACAGCAGCGGCACGAATGCTCCTGGCACAGAATTGGAAGACAACGTATATACCATCTTTGGATGAATGGAGGGCGAAATTACTGGACTTTTCAGAGATGGCCAGACTGACGTGCAGACTGAGGGATCAAGACAACCAGAGGTTCCAAAAAGACTGGCAAAAATTTAAGAACTACATGGAGACTTATTGTAAGGATTTAAAGACTCTCACCGGATTAGGGTAGAACGCGAGGGACTACTATTTACTTTTAGAACCTTTTTTATAAGTATATAAAAGGGGTTCGTTTGAAAGGAAGGCTGGGAGATGAATAACGTTAAAACCGCGCGAAGAACAGAGGGAAGCCGAACCTTAGCGATAGATTGATTCTGTACGGTTAATGTTTTGAATTTGTTGTTCTTTTGTACATTAAAATTTTCTAATAATAGTAAAAAAAAAGAAAGCTCCCGTCTTTGATTTTTTTTTAAAAGGAGCAGCTGGTCCTTCTGCACTCACAAGGAGATGCACGCACACATTTCTGATCAAAAGGAGAGGGTGTGATTATATTTTCCACATATTACAGGGTACTTGATGGGAAAACTTGATGGGAGGGTACTTCTCCCTCTCACAAAGTACCAGAACTAGGGGACATCCACTCAAACTGAGGGTTGGGAGAGTGAGAACAGACAAAAGGAAATATTTTTTCACCCAGTGTATTGTTAGTCTGTGGAACTCCCTGCCACAGGATGTGGTGATGGCATCTGGCCTGGATGCCTTCAAAAGGGGATTCGACAGATTCCTGGAGGAAAAGTCCATCACAGGTTACAAACCATGATGGAGATGTGTCATCTCCAGGCTTAAAACCAGGGTACTTCAAGGGCCAGATGCAGTGGAGTGGTATCAGGAGACTGATACCTAGTCTCGTGCACTCCCAGACACATTTGGTGGGGCCACATTGAGATATAGGAAGTCGGACTAGATGGGCCTTTGGCCCGATCCAGCATGGCTCTTCTTATGTTCTTATGTAAAAGCAGAAACCTTAGTTTCTTTCTTGTGCAGACATGAGAAATCTCTAGCCTTATAAACTCCTTCACAGAGGTACCAAAAGACAACTGACAAGAACAAGTTTAACTAATTGTGTTTCCTTTTTTAGAATTCCATCTTTCTTTCTCCGTATCAGAATGTTGCAGATTTAAAAATCATGGGCATATATGAAATGTAGGTAAAATTAAAAAGAAATAAAAATGCTCATTAGACTTTTTTTTGCGGGGGGGAGGACAAATTTGGCTGTATTCTTGCCATATCCCCCAGTCAGGATTGGATCATGCGACACAGGTCAGACTTGCCACAGCAGTGTCCTTGAGCTGTTTGCCCTCTTTCATCAAACAACTGACTGGCCTGCTTGACAATTGCTATGATTGGGGCATGTGCAAGAATGAAGAACTGTGTTTAAAGAATTTGCTGAACAAAAACTCCCATCCTCCCTGGTGCTTCATTATGCTGGCCTAGGACCTATTAGAAGTCCAGCAACATGGAGGATCACAGGCTACCCAACCTAGATTTCATACATGCTTTATGTACTTTCAGTTAGTTCATTGAGCATGTCGGTACATTAAACATGCATTCTAAGTGATACAGTGGTACCTCGCAAGACGAATGCCCCGTAAGACGAATTCTTCATAAGATAAATGAAATTTCCGGGAAATAGGCATTTTTTGCAAGACGGCAGTTTGCCTGCTGGATGTTTTGCGAAAAATTCATCTTACGGTGCAGGCTTTTGAATTTGGAGGGGGGATGCCACTTGTGGTGTGGCTCTAGAGTAAACCGGGGCTACAAATGAGCCCACAAGCCATTGCCACCCCCTCTACCCGGCTCTGTGCCCGGAGCCATTTAAAATGCTCTGTACACAGAGCTGGGAGAATGGGAGGCAGCAGCTTGTGGGCTCGTTTGTAGCCCATTTACTCTCCAGCCACACCCGTTTTGGGATGCCCACAGTGGCGTGGCTGGAGTGTAAACTGGGGCTATGAATGAGCCCACTAGCTAGCCCCCTCGCCTGAGTCTCTGTGCCGAAGCGGCTTGGCGCAGAGACCCAGTCGAAGGTGGCTTCGATCCTGGATTTCCCGACCATAAAGTTTATGTTTATGATTCTTTACTTGTTATTCTGTTATTCTCAATTTGATCTTATGCTGTGTTCAACACCTTATATATTCCTCTGTGAGCCACCCACAGATGGGCAGGATATAAGTCCAATAAATAAATAAACAAATCCTACAAAAATGTAACTTGTTTGCACATTTGGAAACAACAGCACTCATTCTGTAAACATGCAAACTGTTTCAGCTCCTCCAGCACCAGTAAATGACGGGACCTCGGCACCTGCCGTATATCATGTTGTCCCAGCTAGGGTCAATGATTCATCCATCCATTGACCTGTACATTTGTCCACATGTATGTCATTTTAAAACATTTCCCCTAAAAATGCCAATCACAAAGGAGCACTTTTCTTTCAAACAAAATGAATGCCCGTTCTTTTGGAAGAGCAACAATGCAGTTATCTAAATTTCTTTCATTTCCTGTTCTTTTTTGCAATTGGCCCAGGAAAACTGCGAAGAAGTCTCTCTTTGCTGCCTGGTAAGAGTGGTTTGAACGCTTGGGTTTAAACCGGATCAGGCCTCCCTCCATACTTCGTAGTTCCTATGTTTTCTGCAGATGGGCTTTCCAGACAGAAACACACAAGAGTCGGTCTGTCCAAAAAGGAGAATGTGGAGGGGTAGGGGTGGGAGAGGGAGAAGTGACAGCTAGGTTAACCGAGTACAATAAAGCTTTCATACAAAGAAGTGAGTGCTGAAATGACGTGGCGTAGCTTAGAAAAGTATTAGCCAGTATATGGAAGCAGTTTGTCAAAATTATGTCTGATTAAAAGAGTAAGAACAGGCCTTCTCTGTTCTCTAATTTATCGGACTGAAGGTCAGAGGTACCTGCTGAAGGCAGCCCTAACTCGCTTAGTCACTGTATTACAGCAGGTATACATCAACTTCAGAGAACAGAGAAGGCTGGAGGGTTAAAAAGTGCCAAAGATCTACATATTCAGGGGCTGATCAATGTGGTCAAAATAATCTCCACTGATATAGGGCTCTTGGTACTGAACAACGTTGAAACGGGTGGGCATCCAGTAAGGTGTGAGAGAGGTAATCATTGGCTTTGTTTTTTCCAAATGCGCTTGGGAAGATTTACATTTACAAATGTGTATACTAGGTGGGGAAATCTTGCAGTTGAACAGCATTCAAGTGTGAGACGAAGCAAAACGTACAGGCTCTCCCTGCTTGTAGCTGTTCAAAGTCCTGGTTTGGACAGTTCTGCATCCCATCTATAGCAAAGGATTAGGCTTGTCCCCTCTTTTTATCTGATAGGCTCCTCACCTTCATGGCTGCGTGGAAGGCAGACATTTCTTTCTGTACCATAGCAGCTATCCGATCCCCATTGAATCTGGATACCAAAGAGGATTGAGGATTTTGTTGTTTAGTTTTGATATTGAACATTCCAAAGATGGCAAACTTACTGATGTGTTGATGGAAAGAACTTAACAACAACAACAACAACAACAACAACAACAACAACGCAGCCCAAATTTTCAGTACTGATGTTAGTATTGAGTTTACACTAAACAAATGTGCCACAGTGGCACTGAGAAAAGGAAAAATAACTGAGAGTGAAGGGATTGAAATGCCAAATGGGCAAGCTATTAAATATCATCAGTCTGAAGCCTATAAATATCCGGGCATACTGCAATTAGATAATATCAAGCATGGTCAAGTGAAAAATGGGGTCAGTAAAGAATATATCCAAAGGGTTAGAAAAGTACTAAAAACTAAGTAAACTGAATGGTGGTAACACCACCAAGGCCATTAATACCTGGGCCATACCAGTCATCAGGTATATCACAGGCATTATAAACTGGACTCAAATTGAGCTAGATACTTAGTCTGGATAGGAAAACAAAAAAACTTATGACCATTCACTCTGCATTACAGCCACTCAGTGATGTTGACGGGCTATATTTACCTAGAAAATTAGGTGGTAGAGGTCTTCTGCAAGTGAAGAAGACAGTTGAAGCAGAGAAGCATGCGTTTGGCAGATTATGTAAAAATAGTACAGAGTCAGCATTATTGGAGGTTAAGAACAAGGAGGTGTTTAAAGTAAAGCAGACAAAGAGTCAATACAGGAAAACAACAATGCAAATACGAGCTGATCGCTGGCATAATAAAGCACTGCATGGGCAGTTCCTCAAAAAAGTCAAAGGAAAAGTAGATGAGGAAAAGACTTGGTTATGGCTCACCAACAGAACACTGAAAAAAGAGACAGAAGCCCTGATTTTTGCAGCTCAAGAACAAGCTATTAGAACAAATGCAGTTAAGGCTAGAATAGAAAAGTCAGCTGACTACCCCACATGTAGACTCTGTAAAGAGGCGGATGAAACTATCGACCATATATTGAGCTGTTCTAAGAAAATTGCTCAGACTGATTACAAACAGCATCATAATGTAGTTGCTCAAATGGTCCACTGGAATTTGTGTCACAAAGTCACAACTATCATCTGCCCGTAGCAAAGAACTAGTGGGATCATAAGCCTGAAAAAGTAATTGAAAATGAGCATGCAAAATTACTTTGGGACTTCCAAATACAGACAGACAGGGCTTTGGAGCCTAATACCCCAGATATTATGATTCTGGAAAAGAAAAAAGAGTGGATCATATTGCTTAACAGGTGATAGTAGAGTCACTGAGAAACAACTTGAAAAAAAAATCCGATATCAGGATCTGAATATTGAACTTCAGAGACTCTGGCATAAACTGGTACAGATGGTTCCATGCTGGGTGCCTAAAGAGCTAAGCAAGTATTTATTTATATTTTTAATAAAATTTTATTTATATATACAAAAGAACAGAAAAGTCAGCACAGTAACATAAGGAAGAAGAAAAAAGAACACACATCAATATAACTAAAATATAACAATATAACATACATATATAACATCCACCCTCGGGACTTGAACAGAATAACAACTTTATAATAATGACCTGCCCATTTCCCTCCAAAAGTACATTGAATCTTCTCTGGGTGTATACCCTTTACGCTTTTGAAATACATATACCAATAATTTATCCCATATTCTAGCAAAATCATTAGATTTGCTCAGCCCTTTCCTAATTTTAATTTCACAAGTCAGTTTATCGTTAATAGCTAAATTCCATAACTCCTTATACCATTCTTCCATCACTAATTGATTATTAGATTTCAATATTTGGAAATCTAATATTCCAAAATCAACCTTGCAGTCGTAACCATTATAATTACCAGTTCCTCCTCCTCTTTCTTCAATTGTGTATCTGCAACTATATTTAACAATGCCAGCTGGGGGGACATTGGAATCTTTTCCCCTATTATTTCTTGCATTTCATTGAGAACCAAATTCCATTCAAATTTCCTTTTCTCACATGCCCACCACACATGTAAATATGTCCCCTTTTCTTTTTTACATCTCCAACAAATTGGAGATATTTCTTTATTTATTGTATTTAACTTTAGGCGTTATATACCATCTCCAATATACTTTGTAACAGTTTTCTTTTAATCTCACTGACATATTTTTCACTATTCTTTTATTCCACATTCCCCCATTCTTCCTTTTTTATCTGTTTATTGATATCTTCTTGCCATATCTCTCTTAACTTATTATTTTTTTATTATCCTTCTGAATTAATATTTTATATATCTCACAATACCTTTCCTCTGTTCCTTATTTTATATTTCATTTCTTCTATTTATAATTTCTTCAAATCTGGTCAATTTTCTACATTTTCCTACTTTAACTATCCATTCTTTAGTCCAATTTTCCAATTGTATAATGTTCAACCAGGAAATATTTCCTCCCAACTTTTCCTTTATGCTTTGTCTAGTCTGCATTTGCTTTAACCAATCCCACAAGTATATAACTTTTCTATCAAGCAGTAGCCTATTTAGACTCCCTTTTAAATTTTCTGGAAAACTCTTAATTTCTGTTATTCGCGTTAAAGGTGAAACCGTTGGGCTTAAAATCTCCCTAAAGCTCCTCCAACATTTCATAGTATTTTTTTAAGAATGGGTTATTTATCTTTTTCAACTGGACTTTAATGTCTTCCTTTAAAAAATATTCTCTTTTTGTGTAATTTCTAAATCTCTCCAAATTAAATTGTCATTCCCTATTATTAAATCTGGAATATGTCTTAATTGATTGGCTATGTAGTATAACTTGATATTAGGTAACCCTAAACCACCTTCTTTTTGTGTTATATACCACAGACTCTTTTTAATCCTAGCTTTTTTATTGCAATTACAAAACATATTAATTTTTCCCTGAATCCCTTTAAGTTCACTTTCATCCCATTCTATAGGTAGCATCCAAAATAAAAAAATTAATTTGGGGATAATTTTCATTTTGCATACTGAAATTCTTCCAAATCAAGAAATCCTTAATTTTTGATATTCTCTTATTTGTTCATTAATCTCTTTCTTAACTTTCTCAACATTTATTTTAAACATGTAAATTCCATGCTAATTTTATCCCAATAATTAATACTATTTATTAATTTGCCTTTAAATACTTCCCTAAATATCTTTTTCTCATCTTCACTATAATTTAATAACATACATTCAGATTTGTTCCAATTAACCTTTAATCCTGTTGCTTCCTCAAACCCCTTTAAATGCTTCTGTAATTTATAAATATTAATCAGTGGGTTTTTAATTATTAATAATGTATCATCTGCAAATAAGTTAATTTTATTTGACTTCCCCTCTTCAACCTCTTCTAGCTCTCTATCCCCTCTTATTGCATTAGCTAGCATTTCCATTATAAGTATAAACAAAACTGGAGATAATGGGCAACCTTTTCTAGTTCCTCGGCCCAAGATAACAGTTTCTGTTATTCCATCATTCACTAAAATTCTAGCCTTATTATAAGAATACAATTGATTTATTATATTGCTAAATTGAGCACTAAAACCTAATTGATTAATTAAAATTTAGAAGAATTTGGAGTTGACAAAATCACCATCAGTCAGCTGCAGAAAGCCACCTTACCGGGATCTGTTCACATAATTCGCCGATACATCACATAGTCCTAAATGCTTGGGAAGTGTTTGTCTAGTGATTTGTAATACAAAATCCAGTGTAGTTATCTTGACTGCTGTGTGGTGGTGGTGGTGGTGGTGGTGGTGGTGGTGGTGGTGGTGATGATGATGATGATGATGATGATGATGATGATGATGATGATGATGATGATGATGATGATGGTGGTGGTGGTGGTGACAATGGTGCAGAACAATAGATCCAGGCCAAGTCATAAAGCTGGGCTGTAAAACTGTGATGGAAGAGCAGCGTTAAATTTTACACCTCCATGTAAACCCAAGTTTTGTTAACCTGACACAGAACTGGAAGTGAATACAGGTGGCATTCTAAGAAATTCACAAATGGCAGATTTTCACATCCCTCCTCCTTTCTCTATCACTAAGCCAGAGCTTAGAATCTTGTTTTTTCTTTTGTTATGCATTCCTATTTCTTATGATTGTGCTTTGAAATACTTTTTGATGTTCTTACTCACTACAGTATTGAAAAAGAATCTTACTGCTTTATTCATTGCATTGCATTATATTTTTCAGGAAACCTTAAAGCGAATAGGATGATGGCATAAAACTTTAAATTTTTTAGCAACTTGCTTTCAGTGGCACATAATTTTCATTAATTAACTGGGAAACATGGCCAGTTGGAAGCATGAAAAAGAAACCACTTATGCAATTGCTCTTATGAGCACAGTCCTTCACCATAGGATGCTGGCTGGTGGTACTTTCAAGCCCTACTTTCAGGATGGACAGAAAGTGTATGATACTTCCATATGAGCCTGCCTGTACTCTAAGATCAGGCCAGGAGGCCCTGCTGAAGGTGCCATCCCTCAAAGACAGAAGGGGGGTGGCATGTCAAAGCAGGGCCTTCTCGGTGGTTGCCCCTCAACTCTGGAATGCCCTCCTATACAGAGATCCAGGTGGTGCCAACACTTTTGGCTTTTCAGCACCAGGCAAAGACTTTCCTGTTTGGCCAACATTTTAATTAGATTACTCAGTTGGACACATGAGCAGCAGAGTTGTATAATCTATAATTGGTACTGTATGTTTTTTTAATTGTATTGCATTTTATAGTTTTAATAATTTTATTGTTTTATAGTTTTTAATACTTGTTGTATGCCACCCAGAGATCTCTTGGTAGTGGGGCGGGTAAAAAATCTTGTTAATAAATAATAATAAATAAATATAGAAACTTTACTGAAGATAAGCAGGTCTAGAACTGGTCGACGAATGGACATACCTAGGACATAGACCATCAATCCAATATAAGACAATAATTCCAGCAGGGCAACGAAATCTTTGTTAACTCCCTTAATGAACTTTCCAAAAATGCTTTAAAAATGAATGAGATTACAGCAAACATTACTCAAAGCTGAAACTAAAATACCTAGAGAGCAATAGAAGCCCTTAGAAAGAATTGCTAGAGCAAACATATCCCACACCAAAGAAAGTCAGCAAAAGAAATGTATCCACCAGAAATATATTAGATGTCTACAGAGCTGACCACAAAGTATTTTATAAAACAATGGCTACCTCTTCAGTGAAGCCAGGCCTGTCAAAGAATACATTTTTTTCTGTGCTGTCAAGTTTTTCATGTAATGGATTCCAACTCAGTATATTTTTGGGTGATGACAGTTAAATAAAAGAAGGGGATTCTCCAGCAGATTTGCTTGCATGTGGAATGGGAAAGATCCACACTGTTGAGTGATTTAAGTCCTAGTTTCAGAGTAATCAAAAACCTCAAGCAACAGTTAAGAGTGTTCATTTTTAGCAACAAGAATAGCCAAAGTGGATTTAGAATTTGATCCTGTTCCCGCTGAAATCAAAGACAAACCTTTCTGTGAGAGTTAGAAGTTGGCTTGGTAGTGATGGTTACAGATGGGCACGAAACGACCATTTTTTCATTACCGTTCTCTGTTATTCGTTCCGTTACATAACGGTATGAATAACGACCATTGCAATGGGGCGGGCTCGAACTGAACAGAACCAAGAAAATTTTCTTTGGTTCTGTTTGTTTCCGTTACTGGCGTCGCGCCGCTCGTGTGATGAAAAATGGAGCAGTGGAGGGTGGCGAGAGGGGGCTGGACCTGGCGGAGCCTCTTTGCCCCTTCCTGCCAGAGCTGACGTGAGACTTTGCCGGTCTCATGAGAAGAGGCGGGATCTGAGCCCTTATGAGGGCTGGGCTCTGGGATCTCGGCATCTTCATCAGCACTCGGCAGACTTTGGAGGGGAGGATGTTGGAGCTCGGCTGCGCCCGGCACCATCTTGGCCACATGGCGAAGCGGCGATGGTGCAGCCGGCTTGGAAGCAGGAGCGGAGGGCATTGTTGGAGCATGGGGGGAGTGCAGCAGCACCCCCCACAGGTTTTCTGGGTCTAGGCTCGGAGGGGTACAGGGCGGTGGTCTGCTGGGGCAGCGGCTCTTGGGGCGGAGTGGTTTCTGGGGAAAAGGCCCCCAGTTAGGGCGGCACTGCGTGGGGCTCCGGGGATAGCGACCCGATGGGGGTGGTGGACGGAGCGGTGGATCGGTCCGTGGGGAGGGGGCCCAAGGGAGGGCGGTGCTCGGCAGTGCTCCGGGGGTGGCGGCCTGTTGTGGGTGGTGACTGGAGCAGCGGCCCCGGGCTCCCCGTGGCTGCGAGACGGCTCTCCCAGGAGGCTTGCCTCAGCCCCAGGAGGGCTCCCTGCGGCTGCAACTTGCCGCACCCCAAAAATGAAGAAACAGAAACGAAGCGGGCCCCGGGGGCGTGAAAAACGGAAACAGAATGAAGCAGGCCCCAGGGCCCAAATAATGAACAAAAAATGCCATTTTGGCATTTCGTGCTCATCTCTAGTGATGGTATCATACATAGAGCAATCAACAGCAAAATGTAGATATAACCTCTGAAGCCCACCAGAACGGTCGTGTTACTTATGGAACCTGACAATCATAGTCTGCTGTTATAATCAGGATCCTGGCTATGATGAGTTCTGAACTGTTTGTGAACCTTCAAAAGTACAGAAACACCCTCTCTCACTTTTGAAGATGATGGGAACATGATAACGCTGAGTGTGGACAGTGTTGGATGTGTGTATGTGTCAATAGGTAAGCGTGAATTATGGAAACAAAGCTAAATCTGTGGTCACTTTCATTATAGATGCTTGATACTTGCAGTTTCTTGGAAAATGTAATTATACATTATATATTATATATGCATTTAACTGGGAAAGACTGGTATGTCATATTTGCATGATAGAGCATTCTGGTCAATAAGAATCTGTCTGGCATTAACTAATAGAAGATGGGGAGGTTTAACTGTCAGATAGATATATAAAGCAAGTGGAAGTTGTTGGTTGGTTAGTTGTAAGATTGTTAGTTGTATGTAGAGAGGTTGGAAGTAGAGATGGGCACGACTCAAAAAAATGGTGTTTCGTTTGTCGTTTGGTCGTTTAGGGGTCCGTTTCGGTTTGTTTTCGTTTTCGTGATGTTTTTTGCAAAAAATTTCGTTTTTGTTTCATTAGGTAACAAAACGAAAAACAAAACGAAAACAAAAAATTGCTGTTTCGTTAGCATTCTTTTTAGTTCAATGCATCTGCTGCAACGAAAACAAAAAACACGGCAAATTTGGTCATTTTGTTTTTGTTTTTGTTTTGTTTTTTAAAAAAATTATTTCATTTTCATTGCGTAACGAAACAAAAAACAAAAACAAAAACAAAAACGAAAAATCGCTCATTTCGTGCCCATCTCTAGTTGGAAGTTATGCTAGAGATGTATCTAAAAAGGAGTAACTATGTTTGTCAAGTTAATATACTAGCATAAATAAGTTAGCCTGAAGTCTATGGATTTTAAGGTGTTCTATTCTACATGTTATCTACAGGTTATACGGTAGACGTTCTTTAACATTTTTGACCAAGACTTAAGTGGCCATTTATTTTCAACTACTGGTACACCTGCAAAAGGGAGGATGCCACTTCAGTGTTGCTGTTTTTTATATGGCACTTTAAATCACTGCGTCTGAAGACTGATATCCATTTTCAACACAATTAACATTCACACCTACAGTTGCAACTGTTAACATGGACAAGGCAGAGGGAACAGAAGTGCCATCCAAGACCTACTGCCTCCAAATCTGAAATATTACAGACCCCCAAGCCTAGGAAGTTTGAGATCCCTGCCTCCAGATCAACGTGGAAGGGGCCTTTGAGCACAGCAACACCTTGAGACCAGCACCATGGTTTCAGGAGCTGCTATTCTGATTCTGATGAAGGAACTTGGCTCCACATGAAAGGTCTGCATCATTTAGACATATCTTTACTTTACGTCTATAAGATGCTCCCATGTATAAGAGAACCCCCAGTTTTCCAACCCAAAATTCCAGTTTCACAATGACACAGTTCTCTCCTCGGCTTACTTCCATGTGTAAGACGACCCTCTATTTTTAATATAACAATTTTAGACAAAAATACATTTCTACACAGGAAAATACTGTATCCCATACAGAGGTGATGAATCAGAATGCACTGCTTTTAAATGCATCACGCATGTTTGTGATTCTTAGAGAAGCAGGAGAATCTTTGCCATCTTGTTAAACAGATTTGTCCTCTATGATAATATTTAGTCTTAAATGGACTTCGGCTAACTAAAACCGAGCAATCACTGCTGGGAAGTGACACCTCACTGAATTCCCAATACATGTGTTTGTCATTTTATGTTGTTATTGTGAGATTGGTAGCAAGCTTAGCAGCAGTACTAACAACAATGCTTTTGTTGTTCCCCAGGCATGTCAAGCTGACAAAACCACAACACATTCCTAAATCAAACGGCACAAATAAAAAGCCATGTAATGCTTCCAAGGCAGAGACCTTAGCAGTGACACTGTAGCTGGAAAACAAAGAGGGTTGTAAACATTGTATAAACATGACAATCGGTACACTTTCCATGGATTAGACACATCACAACAAATAGGTTTTGACGTGCAAGACAATGCAGTGTGAAAAACACAGTTGCAGTGAAAGAAAAATGAATAAAGTGGCAAGTACAACATGTCTTAAAAAAACCCCCCAAAATCACAGTTTTTAAAGCAGAAGTGCTTGACAGAGACTTTGGAGCTCCAGGTTCAAGTACTCACAGAGCCATCTAATTGAGTCACTCTTCTTCAGGCTGACCTACCACCACCCAGGTTGGTTTGAAGATGAAGTGGGAAGAAAAGTGTCAAGGTTTATAAAATAAGTTATAACCCGGCAGAGCTTTGTACTGCCCAGCGGAAATGTAATTTGTGTGGGCTACAGAAGAGCCAAATAGCAGTGCTTAAAATATAAACACAGACACAGCGGTGATTCCCTTCACCAAACTTATCTGTATTTACAAAATATACAAACAGCAAACTTTGTAGAATCGGAAGGCATAAGCATAGTCAAAATGCAGTCCAGTCCAGTGATCCAACAATCCAGAAACTCACCAATAATCCGACTGGCAAAATGACATGCTGCTCTCTTCAACATACCCCAATCACATGTGCTATACATCAAGCCTACTTTCTTGGCTGATGCGACCATGATTCAGCATATGGAAAACTGAGCATGTGCAAAGTATCACCTGATGTCTACACCTATCAGACAAATATTCCACAGGTGTGCAGCAATTTCTGTATAGTCATTCTCCCAGAATTCACTATGCCAATTCACTTTGAGAACAAACCTTGACAAAAAGAAATGTGAGTATATGGGAATGAGCCAAAGAAAAGGTGAGGCATCATTATGGAAGCAATATTTATTTTACAGTACTTAAATGTTCATATCCCACCTTATCTATATTTATATGCTGCTTCCACCTCACTGAAATGTAGTGGGACAAAAAAAAAAAGAGTTGCAAATTGTAGGTTGCTAACATTGTACCAACTCCTGTCATTTATTCAATCAAGGCAAAATGAATTCCCAGAATAAAATCTCTAGGCTTTTCCAGATGGAGCCATTATTCTGTGCAATATACTTGATTGGTCCTCAAAATTCTTATTTCTTTTCCTCCACTGTCCAGAGGTAACCCATTTCACTGATATGAACACCAACAAAGTGTGTTATCCTTGGCCATTTTACTAGGTTTTTTTTTTTGTCCCTCCTCAATTTTCAAGCCCCCTCCTTCTCCATGTTCCACTGGTGTTCTGTTGGTACAGGCTTTGTGTACAAATTATGTTAACTTCATGACAGCATGCACATTACTTGAATAAATCTTGTATCTGAGCAATCTACATACAGTTGTAAGAAAAAGTATGTGAACTTTTTGGAATTGTATGGTGTCCTGCATTAATGTGTCACTTACTTTTCCCACTAACACTTTGAATATTGAATAAGTGTGTTCAATGAAGACTTGAAAGATCCAAATGTTTTTGTGTTGTTATTTGAGGCACATTATATTTGTCAATACACCTTAGCAGAAGAACGTATCGTATGACACATTAATGCAGAACACCATGAAAATCCAAAAGGTTCACATACTTTTTCTTGCAATTGTATGTATGTTTAACTTGGGTTTTTTTAACCTTCAGCACATCACTGTTGTACAAGCTCAGCAAGGGATTAAAATCATGAAGTGGAGGAGCCAATAGTAAGCAAAAAGCAAAGCAAAGTGTTCTGCTTCTATACCGCCCCATACCACTTCAAGTAGTCTCTGGGCGGTTTACAGTTTTTAATTACAGTAATGCAGTTTACACATTGCCTCCCCAGCAAGGTAATTTTACTGACCTTGGAAGGATGGAAGGCTGAGTCAACCATGAGCCTGCTACCTGGGATTGAACCCCAGGTCTTGAACACAGTTTTACCTGCAGTACAGGCATTTAACCACTGCGCCACAAGGCTCCCCCATAGCTGTGAATTTGGTTAAACCCGTGAAAAGACACCAGTCATTTTTATTGCTTCTTGCAATTTCTAATCTTTCACAAGAGCTTGATCTTTTCTGCCTTTCTCAAAAGCCAAGCTGAGATTGATAGAAAAGCAGATTCCTCTCCAGAGACCTGATTCGTGATGGGTTATGCTGAGATGCAGCTATTAAAGTGAGCATTCTCTCTACCAAGTGATCGTATGCCACACTTATACTTAACAGCATGTTGCTATTTTATTACATGCATGTATTTTAATGGTGTTTGCTACCATTGCTTGTAGGGAGCCCTTGGAATTTTCAAAGGTAGTAAGTGGCTATCTAAAACCATTGAATGGATGGATGGATGGATGGATGATTTGTATGTCCTGTCCAGCATGGATAGCAGCTGGTGGCCTTACAGGGGATCCACACATCCTTGATGGTTGGTCATGCTAGCTAGGACTACAGGGAACCAGGACTTAACTATATGATGAAAGCCACAGATTCCTACCCTTCCCCATCGAAACAGTGACTGATCCTACAGATTCATCTTTTCACTGTTTGGATCCCAGGCCAACCCTAAGGTTTGGACACAGTTCAACTGCATTTCCTAGTATGATGACAGTTTCCTCCTGGTCCCTGAACATTGAGCTGGGGAATAGGGGTGTATAAAGCTGATTGCCAGCCCGCCAGCCCTGCATTTCCCATCTCAGACTCCTCTTGGGAAGGCAACACATACTGAAATGTGTAGCAAACCCCGCTTGCCTATCCAAGGGCTAATTACAAACACAGTCCTTCTCTTTAGAAGGGAAAACCTCTCTAGGAAAACTAAATGGTTAGTTGGCTTGTTCTTAAGGAAACCCTGTCAACAGCTCTTTCCTTCCCACCACAAGGTGCTTAACCTGCTCCTGCGGTACAACATCACTCTCCAGTTGCAAAAACAAAAACAAAAAAAACCTATTCCCCATTTCTGAAGCACCACTTAACTCATCATCAAAAACATGGCTGCCTCACTTTCCTCTGTCTGATGAAACAGGTATGTTTAAAAGCTGTAAGATCAATTCCTTGAGTTAGAAATAGGGAAGCCCTCTGTCCGCAATGTTAGAATGTTGGTCTGAGTCAGCATAATTAATACTGACCTAGGTGGAAGTGCATAACCGATATTGACCTAGGTGCCACCTTTCTAAGCATCCTCCCTTTTTTGACCCCATGGTAGCATGGGGTGCAGCTACCCCTTCTTCTTCACAGTTGTTGCTATCCCCGTTTCTTCCCAACTCCGTCTCCATCTTATATTTTCTTCCCAGGCAGCCATCTTCCTGTCAGGTCTTCCTCCACTTGTTTTTTATTTTTTTCCGTAGGCTCTTCTGTGTTAGTACTGATGAACTGACTTTGGAAAGGCTGGAACATCTATGGAGGTGCACAAAGAGAAACAGAATTGCATAGGTGGTCATGTTTCTTGTTTTGTTGCACTGACTTCAAAATCTGCTTAAAATAATCTGGTTAACTCAAGTCGGTGCATTAGCAGTAGACAGCCCTTTGACTTACATCTGGGAAGCAGAGTGACACCACCTGCCTTCCTCTCCATCTTCTCACAGTCTCTGATACAAAGGAAGGATGGATACATGGAGAGTAAAGATGGGCACAAAATGATTCCCCCCTTTCTTTTTTCCTTTTGTTTCTGAACAAAACGGAAAACAATCTTTTTAAAAGAAGAATGAGGCAAAACCAACTGGAAATTTTTTGTTTGTTTCATTTTGTTTTCCATTTCCCCAATTGGGAAATTGGAAGCACGGGGTTTTTAAACTGTCTTTGAGCCACCAAAGAAAGCTGTGGCTTCAGTTTTCAAAGACAGTTTGAAAACACCATGATTCCCCCCCACACACACACACATGCCTGATTAGAGGGAAAAACAAATAACGAATACAAATGAAAAATGATTTTTTTAAAAAAAATCATTAGAAACGAAATGAGGACAAACGAAATGAAAAACGAAATTAAATGCTATTTTTGCGTTTTTGGCCCATCTCTAATGGAGAGAACAATGGCTCTGAGTAACACCATTTTAGGGAACGGTAGGGAAAGACAACTGGCTGGCTAGCTCAGCAAGTTAAGCATCTGCCTGCAGACCTAGGTTGGTACTTCAGTTCCCCACTGGGCCACCAGGGAAAAGAGCCAGCCTGTGTAGCCTTGGGCAAACTGCACAGTTCTCTAGGACATTCCCCAGCAGAAGGGAATGGTAAACTACTTCTGAGTATTCTCTACCTGGGAAACCCTGAAAGAGGGCCTCCATAAATCAGGATTGACACAGCAGCACATCATCATCATCATCATCATCATCATCATCATCATCATCATCATCATCATCATCATCGGGAAAGCCAATCCTGTCCCCCATATTCCATTCCTTTACATTGTACAGTTCAGGCCATTTACTCTGGATATCATTAGATCGAATGGCATAGAACTGTGTATTCATATTTCTATAATTTCCTTTCTTTGATAAACCGCTTTCCTCTTGGCATGTGAGGAATCTTGAATATTATATGTCTTCTCTGAAGAAACCCAAACAAATCATTTGGAGAAATGCTGTAAGAAGACTCTTTTAACAAAGATGATTTCCTACCCCCCCTTCCTCACTCCAAGGCCTCAGGTTCATCTTTCTGTGTAAATAAAGCCCTGAATGAGATGTTTCAGTGAAGTGTTGGATTCAGAAAGAGCTTACTCCAGACCCAAAATGACACTAACGTAAGCATTTTAAGATTAAAATAATAATGGAATAGCATTCCAGAAATCTTTTCAGAAATGGCATGCTTCTTGACCCATATCCTGGTCTCATGGAAAGCCCTGCAAAGGTATACACCATATCTGTTCAGTACAATATATATATCTGTTCAGTATCACCATGTGAATGCTGAAGGAATGTGTGTGTGTACGGGGGAGGATCATGCATGCAAGCCCTGTCCCCAATTTAAGGATCATCTCTACAATGGAGGAAAGCGAGGCAGCCATTTCACAAAGTGAAACAGTAAAAATATTCATTAATAGTTCATTCAGTTGTCATTATGTGCTCACTGCCAGTGACAGAAAGAGGCACTGGCTGAGTTTTGTTTGCCTTCTGTACCAAAATGACTTCCTAGGGCATTGTGCACTTCAACTTGGACGAAGCTTTGCCAACATCCTTGTTCCCTCAGGCCCAGGTGATCATGTATTCATTAATGTGTGGTTCTGGCCTGAACAAGGGGTATTTACATAATTCTGAGGCGGGTACAAGGTAGAACAAGGAACTGCTTGATTCTAGGCAGAACAATGCCCCCATGGATTCTTCATCCCACCTGACATTCATAGAGTCAAAAAGATAGCGAGCAATTTGAATAGAGAGAAGGGGAAATCAGAATAAATACTGGCATCTAAGCTGTTGGCACCAACCGAGAAGGGGAAAGAGAATATAACTTGTCTCACACGCTCCCTTGGGCAATATTTGACCATGTGGGCGATGCTATGAAGATCTCAGAGGGCCCTCCCCAGTGTTTATGTTCTGTTGTAGCAGTTCCTGTCCCCTTTTGGCGGAGCTGTGATGTGTGAAGAGAAAGGCTGTGGCTACTGTTCCATAACATTCTTCATTTTTCTTGTTTCCTCCCTCAGTTTACTAAACATTCCAGGCAAAAATCAAAGAAAAACAAAACAAAATACAAAATACATGTGCAACCTTAAAGACTAACTTTCATATTTCAATGTAACATTTCGTGGACACGTCCACTTCTTCAGCCATATAGCAGCAGAATGAGATGTTCAATAAAAGAGGTAATGGGATATGTGTTTCATACCAAATACTGATTGGCTGTTGTACGTCGGTGTATTTTCAGGCAAGGGTGCTCAGTGAACGTCATGGCTCATTGAGGATTTGAACCTGTGGTTCCCTAGAAGAGACACATTCGCTTGAGGCCCATAAACAAACTGGCACGGGACACGGAACCAACGGTTCGTGGGCATTTACATTTTCTAGTCTTCATCCAACCCTCCAACTACCATAGAGTACCACCCTGATGAGGAGTAACATTTCCTTCTGTAGAGCAAAAAAAGTTTAAAAAGGGGAAGGAGAAGCCATCTGCTTTCGAATGACAGTCCTTTTGAATTCTTGCAAACACCCCTACCTATAGTTATAGCAAAGACCCCAAAGAGATTTCAGAAGTGAGCAGCACAGCGTATCTTTAGGCTGCTGTCTAATTACTCCCCCGGCTTTGTTCCTTAGGAGGGATTTTGCTCCAAGTGCTCGAAACAGCAATCTGTTAGTCCTGGCAACCTCCAGCCCAGAGTGTAACATTCATCAGTGCTTTTCTTTTCTCTTTCAAAGGCAATACTTAAATCTAATGATTTTGCTGTGAAGCAAAACAGAAAACGCTCATTGTGGTGCTGAAAACACATTTTTTTTTTTGTGGCGCTGTTACAGGCCAGCTGGAATGGGGCCCTTTCTTTAAGGTATCTTTCTGCATTTCGCCATGTGTTCCCATTCGGTCCTTCTTTAAGTTTGCATTAAGCTGTGGGGAGCTTGATTGTCCCCGAGGGTTGTTCCAGAAAAAGTGTTGTTGGGCTGATATTGTGGTGCTTTTTTTTTTTTTTACACCTGGTCTATTTATATGATTCCCTTCACGATTACCAGTGTGGCTTGCAAGCCTATGATGAGAGATCAAACTATTTGTTCTCCTTTTCCCTCGAGGTGAACCACACTTTGCTTGTGATTAAAAAACACGCGTCCACTCCCAACCTTGACCAGAAAGCCACCTACTGCTCAGGGGAAGCTTCCAACCACCCATGTCTGTGTCCTGCCTCCTCTGCTTCGGCCCACTGCCTTGAGACACATATTTTGTAGTCCTGTCCCCTGAGTTTTGCTTCACTGTGTTAGAATTTCATCAGCTGGCTCTTATGTGAGGACTTCTATTCCACCAAGGTGCACCTCCGCACAACATTTGTGGAGATCCACCTTGCATCCCTTTCAGATTGAAAGCTTTGAGTTAGCAGTGGGGCAGCTTCTTTTCGGAATGGAAAGCTAATCGGAGCTAGGCTTCATAAACTCCGAAAATCTTCTGGCTGAGGCCTTTCCCTCAGTTGAGACACATTAAAATATCTGTAAGTGTCTGAATGCCAGGTAGAATTCTCTGAATGGACAATTATGGGATTTATAGTCCAAACTAATGAGAAAATCCAGTTCCTAACTGGAACTCGTACATAGTCGTCTCTTTACCCATCCACTTGTTTCTTTATTTGCTATCCTTCTTTTGCCTGTTGCAGGACTCAAGGCATCATGTTGCATCATTTTTTTAAAAAAAAATACATAGCATTACAGTATATTACAGGAGGATCCTAACCCAGTCCATACATGAATAAGTGTGCACAGACTGGTACACAAACCACCCTCTACCATTTTGCTGATACTTTAACCCGTTCTTTGTCCAGGTCTGTGACCATAGAGTTTCAGGATCTCTGTGAAAACCTGCCTTTCTTCGAAAACAAATGGTTATGGCAGGACAGGGTTGGGTCGGCATCATCTGTTCTGGGCAGATGTCAGACTTCAGATACTCAGAGACAGATGCTCAAGAGGGTGTTCTTTCTTACTACAGGCAGCCTTTGGGCATTGGTGCCAAGATCTCTCTCTCTCTCTCTCTCTCTCTCTCTCTCTCTCTCTCTCTCTCTCTCTCTCTGTGTGTGTGTGTGTGTGTGTGTGTGTGTGTGTGTCTGTCTGTCTGTCTGTCTGTCTGTGTGTACGCTAGTGCTTATTTGAAGAAAGAATTCCAAAGTCACCAAGATGGAACTTTGCATAGACAGTGGAATGATAGCACTTCTACTCATGACACACAAAATATTTAGTTTTTTGCACTTCTCTGGTACCAGTAGCTCATGCCGTCATCATCAACTTAATTGATGGTGCCCAGTTTTCCTCCAGAGGTAAATAAGATAATTTCCTGGATCACGAAGATTGCCACCTCTTTCTTCTTGGTCAAACAGGTACTACCTCTCTTTTTCTCCCCTCCAAGGAGATTTACCCCCTTTAGGATCCCTTTTATCTGGAGGAATTCAACTTGATAAAAACCACAGGGGTTATCAAGTCTTGCCATGGTGGAACTGGAACCGGAACTCTGCTTGGGAAAAAAAAACCACACATATCTTAAAACCTGGCTGTTTAAAGCCACCGTTGGTGACTTCTGAGGGGGCAATGTGCAGCCAGCATATTTAAATTGTGAACCGCCCAGAGAGTGCTTGACGTGCTTTAGAGTGGTATATAAGCAGAACACTTTGCTTTGTGACATTGGATTACATACAACTAAAGGATGAAAATATTGAAACAATACTGAGGTGGTACTTCTCCCATCATAGGTAGGTTACCTTTGGACTGCATTAATGCAAATTCCAGGCATCTTTAATATAGGTATTAAATAAAATCCAAAGGATTTCATTTTCTCTCTCCCTTTTTTTGGACAGGGTATCCTGCTTTATATTAACAAAGAAGAATTCACAAGATGAAATATACATTGTCCACACTATCATTGTTGATTGTCCATGGTTGCATAAATAAGGAGGCCTTGCTGTGTCCAATATGTATATTTGTATAATTGCTCTACAAGTATGAATGAATGAATGAATGAATGAATGAATGAATGAATACTTTATTGTAGTCAATGACCAAATCCAAAATACATACATATATATGAACAAGGGAGGGGGAATACCATATAAATTGAGCCAGCCTAAATTGTGGGTGCTTGAGCAATTGTTGAAACCTTCTGAGCATGAATTATAATTGCTGCCACACAGAATTTAGTTACATTGGACAGCATGCTTGAAGTAAGACATTCTACAGTGTATATATTTTGCCCTGACATCAGGAGGTGGGTATAAAATACCTCTGGCCGTCCAGGGAATTGTTTTAAATAAGGAGCAATAAGTTTTTCCCTAATTCCCTCATATAAGGGGCAGTGCAGGAATACAAGTAAGAAAGATGTTTGGGTGTTTTCAGTTGTATCCGCTCTTCTCTAGAATCGCTAGATAATTATTATCTTATTACCGTTCCCGACACGGGGTGCCCTCGTGGTGGAATTAGGAGTGCTTGAGCTTTTGACCTTGCCCCACAGTTTCTGTTGATCCTCATTAAAGAAAAAAAGCAACAACATTGTTTGTGTAAGCATAACCCTTGGAGAGGGGACACAGAAAACCAAACTGAAATGAATCATCAGTCTTGTATGGAAGCTTATAAAAACTCAGTCAGTCCCCCGGGACCAGTAGGTTCATTTGAAAACTACTGACTAGCATTTTCTTTCTCAAATGATGACGACATATGTTAAAGATGCAGAAGGTATCCACTTTAAAGACTGGTTAAGTCTCTTGAATCTTGCCAGGTCTTGTAAAAGGGAGGCTTGTGTCCTCCAAATACGGTATTCCTCAGATTTTGGGGCAGCGCATGAAGAGGGTTGCTTAAAAACTGCCTAAGTCAGCATTCAGCATGGCTTTCCTCTGTGCTTGAAAATGGGACCAGCCTCAGTGTGGGCTGCTTTTTTGTTTTTGTTTTCCCTTCTTTTTTAAAAAGGTTTTTAATTTATGAGGTCTTCTGGGGGATAATGTAGCCTGAAGCTGAAGCCTGGAGGGAAGGTAAACAAATGTGTTGACTTAACTTCTGGTGGCCTGTAATGGTCACTTGGCGTGTGTGTTAATGTGTGTGTGAAAAGCAGTTGTGAGCCTCACGGGCCCTTGCTGCAGGTGCGGGGGCTCCTTCTTCCATTCCCAAATACATAGACAACTCCAAAGGTAGTTCAACACCAAAGTGATGTGGGAGACAAAAAAATCACTTGTTGCCCCTTTCTGGACTGTTCGACCTCTGATTTGAGTTGAGATCCAAAGAGTGATGTCACCAGAGGGGGTCAAAAGTCATCCCCCTTGGGGGTCCTTCATGCCAAGAATGCCACAACAGCAAAGGTGTATATGCCCACCCTGAGGCAGTGGTGACAGTCCCCACTTCTCTGATAGGTTTGTTCCTTCAAGGTCTGGGGCTGGCACTGCTGTTGTCCCTGCGTCTTCTCCAGTGTCTGACCTGGGTGGCAGTTGTCTTTTCCCTTCTCCCCAGTCACTGGGCAGGGGATAGGGCCCAGGGTTAAGGTGGCTTTCCATTTCATTCTTAAACATCTTTAGCCCTCAGTCTAGGAGCCCTCTTTATATATATATATTCCCAGTCACTTGGAAGTTCAGGTTCATCAGAAGGGTCTTTGCCTACCTGGAAGCTGTTGTTGTGATTCACGGGTGCTCCCCAGGCTGCCCCCTCTACTACCATATCTAGTAGCAGGTCTCCTGCTTGGACACCCTCCTCTCTTCTCTCTTCCTTTTCTCCTAGTGCAGTGGTTCGCAACCTGTGGGTCACCAGATGTTCCTGGACTGCAACTCCCAGAAGCTGCTGTGCTGGAAGGGATTTCTGGAAGTTGCAGTCCAGGAACATCTGGGGAACCCACAGGTTGAGAACCACTGTGGCTTCACATGCCCCTCTCCTCCTCCAGTACTCCTTTATGTCCTATAGCTCCCTTGGGCCCTTCCCTTCTCCTTCAGGGGACACTCTTCCTGGCCCAGAGTCTCACCTGGCACCTCCTCCTTCAGCACTTCCATCTGGGCCTGCCATTCTAGCACCTTGGGTTCTGCCTTGGGTTCTCTGGGTACCCTATCAGTCTAGAAGGCATCTTCCAGATCTACCAGGGAGCTCTTGGTCTTGAATTCCGTAGTGCCAGGGAGGAAGGGAGATACCCACCCTGCCCAGGGCACCCATGCCACTGTCACCTGCCTCACAGCAGTGTCCCGTAGAGCTTAGAATGCTGGATGTTGACTGGGGAGATCTTAGTGCTCAGTGCCCGCAGAGCCGTGGGACTCAGGGAGTGGCCTTGGACTGACCTCTCTTCTCTCTAAGCCTGACTTTCTTTACAGGCTCAGAATAAGGAAACTGGGAAGGGGGGGAGATCTGTAGTACTGTTGAACTCCTTGAAGAAACAGTGTCCTATAAATTTAACTGATGATCACATTTTTCAGAGGAGGGGGATGGGCTTCCTTCACAGCATGAAAACGAGATGAAAACGTTTGACTAGAATCATTGCCTAGCAGGCTGAAAGGGGTCCCCTTTCTCTTTCTCCTTTCAAATCTGTTCCTATACATTGTTAAGATATTGATAGAATAAATCAGTATGAATTTATACACCAGTGCCAGAAATGTATGACAAGACACCAAATCCACAACACAACAGTCAAGGGGTCATGGGCTGATGCGATGGGCATGAAAAAATATACATAAAATTACTAGTACCTGGTTGATCAATGAAGGTACTTACATAACTAGACAAATATTTTTGTTCTTCCTTGTCATCTGTGTTTGAGAGGTTAAACATCAACAGAAAGAGAGGTATTCATTTTTGTTGCCTAATATCTATGCTAATATCATTTTGTCTGAGAATCTGCTGTAAATATATGTAAATAGATTTCAAGTTAGAGTCAAATAACTCTGAGTCTGTGTGTATTATTCCTCACTGAGGACTAGTGCTTTGAAAGCCTGCAACCTAGCTTTGTGTTTTTCTGGATTTTTTACCTGACCTACACTGTGCACACACTGCATCTCTGGCATAAATGACATTTTGAAAGTTTTTTTTTAAGGTGAGTGCCGCCCCTAGAGTCAAACTCATTAAAGATTCTTGTTTGTGCCTGCTTTTGCCTTGCCTGCACTCCTGAGAATAGTTTACAAGCTGGACTGTCTGATTATCTCCCCTGCGCCCCCCCCCATTTAACTGGGCTTTTTTGGCTTGATCCATGAAGACTGTTGAATGCTTGTTTGGAAATTAGACTACCTTTGAGGTTGCAGCCCAGCACTTACTGCTCACAGACATAAAACTGCCAGGATGTAGATTGTATGTTCTTTGGGACTGGCACTTGTCAACTGCAATGCAAAATGTCAACATGCTGCTGCTGCTGTTGTTGTTGATGATGATGTGATGATCCAGAAAATAAGACTAACTAGCTTTGTTTCCTTGATGGAAGGCTCTATTAGCAGAACAGGGAGGGATGCTTTTCGGTGATTCTGCTGCCTTTCTGTAGCACCTTGTGCCTTCTGAAAACCACTTCTGAAGAGCAGGAGGAGTCATGGGAAATTGCACAAGGGAGGAGACCATAGATAGAAACAAAATGGATTTCTACCTCAAGATTTCATATTATTCCTCAAGATTCAGATTTGAAACTTTTTCAACCATCCAATAGCCAAAAATGGATTTCTACCTCAAGATTTGATATTTTTCCTTGAGATTCAGAGTTGAACCTTTATCAACCTTCCAACAGACAAAAATGGATTTCTACCTCAGTATTTCATATTCTTCCTCAAGATTCAGATCCAGACCTTTGTCAGCCTTTCAACTGGGTGCAAACCAAATCAAATGGTTTTTCTAGATTTTAAAATTTCCAAATCAGAGTTCAAGATGAATTTTGCAGTGTGTGCATGGGAAAGCCCACAAAACAGAAAAATATGACCATAATTCTCCTTCTTGAACATAAGAATAATATTTCCAAAAGAATGAGGACATGCTACTCAAATGACAGTATATTTACGTTTTTAAAAATGCAAACCATGACACAGCCATTTATCCCACCAATGGTGTCCATAAAGTAATGTAACCCTGTTGTATTTAATGTGTCACTTCCAAGCTCAGCCTGAGGGAACAGAAGTAGTTTGGGAGAAAGATGAAGACAAGAATCTGTATATAAGCAGTGCTTGGGGACATTTTGAAGTGTCAGGGCGAGTAGCGGAATTGGAGTGAGGAAAGCCCTATTTTGTTTCAGGCCTCGAAACGTCTTGGCAGGGCTTCCTGTGCTAACTCTTCAAAAAGTCTTTGAGTAGAATTACCTGCTCCATCCCTGAACTACATATCTTTGCCAAAATACCCATTCTGATTTACACACTAGAGTAGTATTGCACGCTAAACGGGCATTTTCTTTTGTTGTTCTGAGGTAGTCAAGGATTCCTTTAGATGTTGGTGAGTTGTGCTGACGGTAATTATAATTAATTACACCTCGGTGGGATGTTAAAAGTACACTCATTCTGCTTCAGACGCATTAATTTTAATCTTGTTTGATTATTAGTAGTGTCATCATGCAGTAAATCATTATTTTAACCTATGCAATAATAAGACACAATTGCCCCCCACAGATGCTCTTTTAATTTTAATCTAAAAGTTTCCATTGCTGATTAGAAAAAGTGAGACATAGCAGGTGTGTCTGGACAGAACTGAAATAAATGGAATGTGCACATAGAAGACATATTGTCAATCAGTTTCTTTTAGACAGTGTTCCTTGAACGCACTCAAAATTCTCCCTGCAGCCAGGAATTATGAGGATTCAAGGAAGACCCTAAGCATGTTTGGGTGCACAAAGAACCCCACATCATCTCTGCTTCCTTTTTGCAGGAAAGTTTGAGGTGGAATTTGTGAGGTAGCCACACCCGGCCTGCTCTTCTTCCATACTTGGCCCTCATACATGCTCTTTGAATATGTGAGGGATCAACCTGTATACAGTCTACATAATGTAGTTATTTACCTAATTATTCCATGGAAGCTAAACTGCTTGATACTTTCCTCATGTGGGAACACTCAGCACAACTGATTATGTGTCCTCAAGCAGGACCTCCCTGAAATGGAAAACAACATGGCCTCCTTCTTTTACATTTCATGTAAAGGATTGGATAAGTGTCCAAGAAGCCAGTTTTCGGTGGAACAGCATCTTCTACAGATGAAAGTTACAGATCCGTTTACTCTAGAACTGAAGAATTTCTTTTGGCTTAACGCTTGCTGTGCAGTAGAAGTACAGAGACCCACAGAGGAAAATAGCTACAAGTTCCTCAGAGTCCACCCCTTTTTTTCTTAACAGGCACTCTGAGACATTTGTAGGACAAAGAACAAAAATATTACTTACAGTTGCATTAAATTACTAGTGTGTGTATGCCACTTTTTTTACAGTAGCAACCAACCAACGAGATCAACAGCAACAATCAAATGCGAACTACTAAAGAAAGAGAAGGATAGATTAGCAGAGAGGCAGAACTGTGTCTGAATTTCAAAAGATGGGAAGAACAGTTGGTTAGCGCTAAATACATAGACAACCACACCAGTCCAGAAAAGGTCCTCCCAAACACTCAAACTACAGGCAGGTTGCAAAGTTGTAAAGAAAACTTCACAAATCCATTTGAAATTTTATTTTTCAAATCACTGATTAAATATGAGGATTCCCCTGCATGAAACTAAATGCAAAGGGTCTTCTTCAACCTTAGGTAGGTTAACTTGGGCATGGGATGGGAATCCTATAGGTCAGATTCATGGGGCAAGGGTACACCCCCTCTGGTTTTGGAGATGTAGGTGTAGGATAATTATCACAGACTGATCTTGCCATCCAACACCTTGCTCCACCTGCCCAAGTACTAATACTTCTGGTAGCAGAAGTCACCATGGGAGTTCAGAGAAGCATATAAGTGATCATCCCCACTTGTATGTTCTTAAAACTTGACATTCATGGGACAAGGACATCTAGTGAGCATGGTGGGTATGAAAACATGAGCTGAGGCATCATTTGAGATGCAAACTTGTCCCCCTCCATCTGGTCCTTCCATTTTCAGGCAAAATATCTTCCTTTTCAGACAGGCCATTACGTAAGAAGCCTCTCAGGAATGCTCTGTTTATTTGACAATATATTTTTAGAGGCTTTTATAAATATTTTAAAACTTGTTAATCTTGGACTTATTGTTAATTGTTTTCTTAACACCTTGTTTCTGAGATATTTTAAAAGGGTCGATTATTATAAATGGTTGTGCGCTGCCTTGGGGACAAAGGTGGCAACTAAATAAATGAACATTACATGTTATTTGCATATCCTTGTAGCCTTTTCATGCCACTGAAATAGATGCCCATGGCTTTCTCGAGCTGTGAAAATGGGCCAAACCATAAGCGTAGGATCAGCCATGAGGTTTATATATCCTCACAAGGGTATTAAAAAAAAATATTTGGTTGGGAAACCTAGATTGTGGTGCTGAACATTCTATAAGGTGGGAGGATGCCTGATCAAGACCATTTTCTCTTGCCCCAGATCTTTCCGAAACTCCTCTACACCTAGCAAATGAAAGATGGGTCATAACTAAAGCTTTAAGGAAGTGCAGAGTCCCTCATTCCTCGGAGGAAAAGGAATGTGTCTCTTTATCAGCTACATTGGTTGTTAATGGGCAGTGCCAAATCATAGGAAAACTAATATTCAGAACTAGCTGTGTATAATGAAATGTTGAGAAAAAGGTGAGAAACCAACTCAAAGGAGGATCTTTGTGGGAAGTGTTCCATTACATCCAACTGGATGATGTGCTATCATATTAGCACAACATGACAGAAAAAGCCCCAAGGATAGTTGCTTCATGGGGTTGAGACCCCATATGGTTGTAGCCGGTATGGAAGGATTCAGATGTCTTGTTTATGGACCAGCCTACACAATCATTGATGCCAACAATAATAATCCCATTAAATCTAGCCCAAACAGCATTTAACAAGATTTAAATCAATACATTATAAATATGCACACTAATAACAGAACTCAAAGTGTTTTAGAAATGCCATCAGGAGAACATTAGCCAATTTTGATCCTAATAATTATTTGCTTCCTGCACACAAATCTGTCCAATATGCTCTTTTTGTAAGAATAAATATTTGCTCTACTAATTGTTCTCCGTTTCTCATGGTTATTTTGAAAGGACCAAACGGCAAGGCTAGGCCAGCAGCTATCCATTAGAGAGAGATCTGGTTGTGTTTTTTGACTTTAATCATCTTACAGTATTTGGAGGAATTAGTGTGTCCAGTCCTTCTGCCTTCTGTCCAGATTTCAGTTGTCTGTATTTTGTATACCATTATGAAGCTACTACTCAAGTAAAATCTCTGCCAGACTAAACACAGTTTTCCCTTCTAGGACATTCCATTTAAAACCCCCAAATACATACTGTAGGCCTGCTCCAGATTGTTTATAAGACGTGGATTCCTGCACATTAAGCTAGGTAGCGATTTCTACGATTCTTGGGTTATTTTTTGCGCCCGTTAAGAAATTATCATTTCAGAATGCCATTTTCTTTTTTTGTAGGATTGGGAAGCCTTCTACATCTTTAGGATGCAAATAATATGAAGGCCAAATATGGATTAGATGCATACAAATAACATTTGAAGCAAGGTGTGTAGAATTACCACCCCCACCCCCAAATTTGGTTTGGTTCTTGCTGCAGTCAGCAGGAAAAAAAAGACTATTTTGACCTCAACAAATAGTAGCTTCAGGCCAAGCACTGAATATTTGGGAATTCCCAGCTTAAATTCCTGGCTTGTTTATTTGGGCTACATTTCTTCAGTTAAGCTTTTCATGATTTTGCTCAGTCAGATGGAGAAATATTACTAAATCATTCCACAGGTGAGGGAACAAGTGCCTAATTATTGTGAGGACCCCAAAGGATGCTTGGTCAGAATTGAACTGGATAGACCAGGTCACTCTAAGATTCAGAAAAGAAAAGCCATTGGTGGAGCCACCAGGACTCAAAACATATGCCAGCCTGAGTGAGTCTGAAATGAGTGGGTGCCATTTGTGCTGGCACAACCACCTGTATGCCTACAAAACCCCTTTGTGTTGGCTGATGGAAGATCTGGTAACACAACTGGATTGGCTGATATCAGCCAGCAGAAGAGCCCAAAAGGTGTGGGGGAGCATGGGAAGAGAGAGGTGAGATAGAAGTCTAGCTATACCAGATCTCAGCCTCTCTCAGCTCAGTCTCATAGTCACCGTGCCTCCTGTTTCTTTCTCTCCTCCTCTTTTTCCCACCTCTGTTTCAAAGAGCCATCACTCTCTTCTTGGCATCTGCAGAATAACAGTATCCTAAACGCACGCATCTAGGGCAGTTAGTTCATGTCTGTTTTGTCTCTGTTAGTGTTGCACTTAGGACAAAAAATGTTACTTCCCATCATGCAGCTACTGAAAATTGTCTTGACCACGCCCCCTGGAACGGGTGTTAAGCACGACAACCCTGTACCTGGTGCTGGGGTAGGGTTTCCCCTTGTCACTCTTTGTTCCTGCTTTCTATTCTGAGACAAGACACCATGTAGTAACGACTGTCATGCAACAAAACCTTCATTTCTTTAGGAAAACTGTGTCCGTTTTGTTTTTATTTTGACTTTTCAGAAGCGAAATATCAAAAAAGTTTTTAAAGCCCCCCCCCCAAAGGAAAAAGGAAGCTAGAAAAATTCAGTGTTTGTCACGGTATAAGACTGTGAGGTAATACTTGTCACAAGACAAGTTATCATGACCATGGGGACACTGAAACAGGGACAAAACCATGTGATCGCGACCAATGTTGTCATGGTACAAAACTAGTTGTGGAACAAAGAAGGACGTGAAGAAACCACCTTGGTGGCTCTGCTGGTGAATGGGTGCAAGTAGCTGTGCTTCAGTCTAAGTGTGTGCAAGTGCCCCTCCTAATATTCCACTGTGGGACTGGGCAAGGAAGGCTGTGGGTTTGTCCCAGCTCCTGTCCAATCCCACATAACTTTGGGTATGGAGATTGCCACGCTGTGAAGACAGTTCAGTTCTCATGGCCTTTTCCCCATGTTGAGTCATTGCCGGTGGATAGTAACTAGGAAGTGGACTAAAAATTCAAATATTTTGGAAAGGGGCTGGATGTTTTCACATCAAAAACATTTAAGGGAATGGTATGTGAAGGACAATGGAGGGTGTTTTGGAATGGCACAGAACTAAACCCATGCAGGTGTGTTAGTGCTTAGGAGAAGCTGGTCTCGGAAATCTTCAATGGGTCCAAAGCACAGTGGCCAGATTGCTGACTGGGGCGGGTTACAGAGATCACATTACACCCCTATTAAATCAACTTCACTGGCTGCCAATCAGCTGTCGGGCACAATTCAAGGTGCTGACCTTGACCTACAAAGCACAAAATGCCCTGGGTCCAAGCTACCTCAGAGATCGAATCTCGCAGTATGAAACGGCTCAGGTGCTAAGGTCATCAGGAGAGGCCTTTCTCTCCATCTCGCCTCCCTCACAGGTGCATCTCAGAAAAACACCTGAAAGGGCCTTCTCTGTTGCTGCTCCCAGACTTTGGAACTCCCTCCCACTGGAGGCCAGGATTGACCCATCTCTTCTGTCTTTCCAGAAGCAGCCAAAGACCTTCCTCTTCAGGCAAACTTTCCTTGAATGAGGGTCTATTTACTATGTGACTTTTATATTGATTACTGTACATGATTGTGTTGACTGATTTCATAAGAACACTAGTGTTTTCCATGTTGCTTTTCACCCCTCATAATGGATTTTCTTTTCTTCTGGTCTTTGTAGCTCTATTTATTTATTTATTTATTTATTTATTTATTTATTTATTTATTTATTTATTTATTTATTTATTTTGTATATTTCTATACCACCCGTCTTCCAAAGGAACTCCGGGCAGTTTACAACAGGCACATATATCAATATATGCACAAAACAAAAACAAAACTAATAATAAAAACAACAAGAAAATAAAACAATACTTTAAAAAACTCAGTCAAGGCAGCGGCAGAAAGAAGAGGAAGAAGGAAAAAAAAACTAATGGTCGCCAAATGACTCTCTGAAAAGCAAGGTTTTGAGAGCTTTTTAAAAGGCCGGCAGGGATTGTGCAAGGCAAATCTCACTTGGCAGTTTGTTCCAAAGTGTAGGGGCAGCCACAGAGAAGACCCAGTTTCGAGTGATCAATTTCCTAGCCTCCCTGGCAGTGGCCACCCAAATTGAGAGCGCCTGAGACATTCTGGTGGGTCAGACCACAGTTGACCTTTGGGTGATCCACTCCACCAGGTACTCAGGTCCCAAGCCGTGGAGGGTTTTGTAAGTCAAAACCAGGATCTTGAACCTTATTCGGGACATGATGGGCAGTCAATGCAAGAGAACCAGAACTGGGGTGATGGGTCATAGCTGCCTGCACCCACCATCAGTCTGGCTGCTGCATTCTGCACCCTCTGAAGACTCTGAATAACAGTCAGGGGCAACCCCACATAGGGAGCATTGCAGTAATCCATCCTCAAGATCATGAGCACCTGCACAACTGTTCTCAAGGAGGCCTCGTCCAGGTATGGGTGAATCTGGGTGATCTGCCTAAGATGGAAAAGGTGGACTTGGATACTGCGATCACCTGGGCTTCCAGGGATAAAGCCGGATCCAAGATCATGACCAGATTCCTCGCTCTATCCGCTGGCTGAAGGGTAATACCCTCCAGACTGGGGAGAGGGCCACTGTACCCAGCAGAGGACACCCCAAAGAACAGAACCTCGGTCTTCTCCAAGTTAAGTCTGAGCCTGTTGGCCCTGGTCCATTCCATGACCACATCCAGGCAGGAGTCAAGGGTCTGCAGTGCTTCCACTGCAGAGGTAGTAAAGGAGAGATACAGCTGCATGTCTTCAGGGTACTGATGACAGCAAACTCTAAATCCCCTACTGACTTCAGCCAGCAGCCTCATATAGATCTTAAACAGCATGGGGAGATTGCCAACCCTGGGGCACCCCACAAGGGAGCATCCAAGAAGCTGACAACTCTTCCCCAGCTTAACATGCTGGGAATGGCCACCAAGGAAGGACCGGAGCCAGCTAAAAGCTGTGCCTCTAATCCCCACCTCAGAAAGCAGACCCAGCAGGATACCGTAGTTGATGGTATATATCAAAGGCCGCTGTCAGATCCAGGAGGACCAAGAGGGTAGAGCAACCCCTATCAGCCCCCTGAGGAGGTCATCTTGCAATGTGACCAGGGGTCTCAGTCCCACCACGCAGCCTGAACCCGGATTGGAATGGATCCAGGACATGATCCTCCTATAGGAACATCTGGAGCCAGACGGTGGCAACCCTCTCAGTCACCTTTCCCAAAAAAAGAACATTGGCAATCAGTTGATAGTTGGACAAATTGTCTGATGCCAAGCCAGGTTTCTTTAAAATGGGCTACAACACTGTCTCCTACAGGTGAGAGGGAAAATCCCTTCCCTGAAGGATGCAGTGGAAATAAAAGAAGCCGACTCTGGCATGTTTCCTCTGGCAGACTTAATAAACCAGGATGGACAAGGGTTGAAGGTGGAAGTTGCCAGCCTGCAATAAGCCAGTGCCCTGTAGGCCTCAGCTGATGATACAGGCCCAAACTCAACCAGATGAGGAGATCGAGGGGATGTGGCACTGAGGATACTTGAGGAGAGATTAGAACAACTGGAGTCTAGACTGTCTCTGATGGCCTCCATTTTAAGTTCTAAAAAGGCTGCAAATATCTCACTAGTGAAATTACTAGGAGGAGGCCCTGACTGACCAGGGTTGGTGAGGTCTCAAACCACCTGGATCAATTCCGCCTGGCAGTTCAAGGCCACACCAGTTCTCAGGGAGGCATAAGTTCTTTTGGCCTCTCTGACTGACTGAACATAGTGCCTGTTCAGTATATGAACAGCAGCCCAATTAACTGCCAAGTGGTCCTTTCTCCATCTGTTCTCAAGTCTTCTTTGTTCTTGCTCATCGCTGAAGCACAGCAAGGAGCAAGCTCCACAATGAAGAAGATGTTTCAGGGCAATCCAGTCAACAACCTGGGTGGCATCCTCATACTACCTCTCCACCAGGGCTTCTACTGGATCATCAGCCAGACCATCAGGAAGCTCCCCAAGGGCCTCCTGGAACCACTCAGGGTCCAGAAGCCTTCAAGGAAGGGCAAAACAAGGGACTGAGGCCCCCACAGGGTGGGGTAGTGATCGACAGGTTAAAAGGCAGAAGATAATGGTCTGACCATGACATGGGTTGAGGAACAATATCCTGAACCCTCAGATTGTCTGCCAATGTGAAGAAAAAACCCAGGTCCCAAGCTATGCCCTGTTTTATGGGTGGGACAAATAACATGCTGGGTCAGATTCAAGGAGGCCATGGACTCCCTGAAATCCAGAGCCACACCTGAAAGCCTGTCCTTGGCATGCACGTTGAAGTTCCGTACTACCAAAAGGTGGAGGACCTCAACAATGCCGCCAAAATGATCTCAGTGAGCTCTGGTAAGGATTGTGCAGGGTTGTGGGGAGCATGGTACCCCAGCACAATGCCAAACCTGCCCCGCTGATCCACCAACAGATGAAGGCATTCTAGTCGATGACATACCAGTGCCACGTATCTGCTGATGAAAAGGGGTTCCCTGTCAACAATGGACACCCCCCCTTCAAACTCCCTGTTCTTAACTTGAATGTGTCTTAAATGTTCTGGACTGTATATTGTCCCTCATTATTGTAAGCCACCTTGGGTCATTTTCCAAGGGGAAAGGTGGGGTCAAAATAAATAAATAAATAAATAAATAAATAAAAAGTGTATCAACATTATCATGTAGTTCTCCAGGCCATCCAGAGGCATGAGCATGGAGGGACAGAGGAGTGGTTGCCCCAGGTACAAGATTCTTAAAGGTGTACAGGCCACCCTGCCCAGCACATGCCCACAGCCACTCCTTGTGCCCCCCCGGCTGTCCAAGTCCAAGCTGTGAGGGAGTGTCCAGCTCTTCTCTGCTGCCACCAGCACAGATCGTGAGTGGCTCCATGGCCCTGTGCCCACCCTGCTCAGCATTGGGAGAGGTGCAGGACACATGCTCTGCCATACTTGCCTTGCCCCCATTGTGGCGGAGCATACTAAGATAGAATGCCATGACACCAAAATGCAGACACATTCTATGAGATAATGCAGAGAAGAAAGGGCAATAAATTCATTTGTGCCATGTTCACCTAAGCCAGTTAGTCCAATATGGCTACTATGCTTAGTTGTTCTGGGGTACTCTGTTGAACCACATCTTCTTCCAACTGGCTTCAGAAGCCCAGGACCCACATTTCTAGCCACTTCTCTCTTCTTTCCAACTGTTTGGGGATATGAGATGTATCCTTCTGAAATTGCACATGAAATCTGTGAAGCAAGCAAGCAAGAAATCTGGGCAAATCACTATCTAAGTGGATCCTGCAATGTCTTATTCCATGCCAATTTTAATCATTTTCACTGCTGCACAATTTCTCAGAGATCTCTGCCACAAATCTTAGGTGCTTCCAAACAGCTGGGATTTCTGAATACAATGCAACCATGACTGCATTCCACTGAGGCAATGCTCAGTTGCCAGGAGAATCCATTGGTGAATTCCTTAAGTCTCATTTATCGTGCAAGGAGCGACACAGCAGGAGAGTCTTTCCTTTTTTATTTCTCATTTGTCCCAAATATTCTCCGTTTATTACAAAACCTCTCCCTTTACAAAAGTGACAATGTAGCTGTTTTCCAATACAGCTTTATAACTTTTCCCCCTCTCTAGGGGATAGCCCCATGTGAACACTAAGTGATGCATGATGAATCTGTTTGGAGAGCCCTTCCAAAACATCTGGCGGACAAGCAAACATTATTGACTTGCTTGCCAAAATCTGTCTACCCTACGTTGCCAATGCCAAGCATTAGGCATTCTTGCTCTTGATAGCTCTGGAAAAATCCCTTGGTGTGTATTATGCAATGCCTGCGACTCCTGAACAGGGGTCAAAGTCAAGATGACAGTGTTTGTCTTGATTTTTGAATATTCAATGTAGGCCTTACATGTGAGATGCAAAACAACGAGGAACCATGTTAAGGGCATTTTCAAACCTGTATGTTATATCTCCCCTTCAGCATGAGAGCAAAACAGCAACAACCTTTTTGGGAGATGTGTTTTGTGCAAGAAATCTCTAGTATACGTCCCCTCTTAGGAAGCTGTGTGTGCACAGACATGAGAAACACAAAAGGGCTATCCGATTGCTCACACAAAGATGCAAGCAATTGCACCAATGCCATTCTTCTGCTTTTCTGGGGGCGTTTATACATGACCCCTAAACTCCGGGGCAAATGGCTCCCAGCTCCGGAGCTTAAAAATGTTTACCCACCAGCTCCGGAGTTTACAGGAAATTAGGTGCGACCACACCCACTTTAGCGCATCCCAGCACACCTTTCAAGTACCTGCTCTTTGGAGGTGAAAATTATTTGATCCGGTGTAAAGATAGTGAGTGTGGGGCTCTCCTCGCTTCTGTTTGTTGTTGTTTTGGCTCCCGCCCCTTTAAGAGCTACTTTACAGACACAGGAATCTTGCTGGCAAGAGCGAGAGCCAAAGCGAGAGCCAGAACGGAGGTGAGGCACAATCTTTTCTTCCTTTTTTTTTCTCCCTCCCCTCACGCAGCCAGCAGCCAGGAAGTGCGGAGGGGTGGGGAAGCAGGAAGAGTGATAAGCCCCTAAGATCTCTGGTCTGAATTTAAGTGGCCAGCGGATCTTAGGGATCATGTAAAAAGGCCCAGAGTCAGTGCAGCAAAGCAGCATTTTGCCCCATTTCTGCAATTTTGTGCATTGACCAAAATGACCAAATGCTTCTTTTGCAAATGTGAGAATTCTCTCTGGGACTGACCACCTAAGGAAACACAACTAACCAAAATGAATGAAAGAATAAAACAAATCCCCACTGCCTCAAAGTAAGACAAAAGGTGTGTGTGTGTTTCTCATAGTAATAAGACATGATTTGCAGACCTCAATCCAGAAGAAGTTCAAAACAATGAAAAAAGTCAAAACTTGGTGAAAATGTTTGGAAATGGATCTGATAGAACAGTGAGGGCAAACCTTTTAGAGACCGAGTGCCCAAACTGTGATTCAGAATCCACTAATTTCTTGCAAACTGCCATTGCAACCATTTAACCTCAGTACAGGAGGCTGTGAAGAGGCAATGTCGGGTGCCCACAGAAAGGGCTCCGAGTGCCACCTTTGGCACCCGTGCCATAGGTTCGCCAACACTGTGAAGTGCAAGGAGAATGAAGGGACTTTCTATCGTATGTGGTGGACATGCTCGGTGATTAAAAACTATTGGCAAAGAGTACATGAGATGTTAGAGAAAATATTGTGTTGTATGGTACCATTCAAGCCATAAATAATTTTGTTAAATATTATGCCGGAAATCAAAGACCATGACAAGAAACATTTGTTAATGTATATGTTAACTATAGCTAGTATTTTGTTGGCAAAATACTGGAAAACAAAGGAATTACCAGAATGACATGAGCTTTTGGACAGATACTTGGAAACAGCGGAAATGGACATTTTGTCAGAAATACTGAAGGAGAAAGACCTACAGAAGGCAAGAGAACACTGGGGACCTTTATATGTTTTCTATGAGAAAAAAGCTGCTAATAGACTTTGACCCATAGTAGACTGAATTTATATTTAGATTTGGTATCAAGATTGGTAATGAGGTGGGTTTTTTTAATGTAAGGTTTTCTTTTTATCTATAATAATAATACAATTTTTTAAAAAAGGAAATTAAAAAGTGATAGCTAAAGGCATGTTACTGTTGATGTCATTGGTTTCCCTTTGCCTCTCCTCCACCCAAAATCAGAAGTGGGGGGGGTATTTTGACTTGACTTTAGCCCTTTTTTATGGTGCTCTAATGTTCTCCCTGATTTATTAGTTGCATGGCAGAAGACAGAGCCCTGGTGGGATATTGTTGATTTCCAAGTTGAGTGTGTGAAGCAACACCTGATGTTCTTGGAAACGGATAATCTGAATGGGCCATCTCTGACCTTTGAATAAAGAATGGGTTGGTGGCAGGTCGTAGCATTTATCTCCAGTCTTCAAAGAGTTCTCAAGCTTTCACAACCACCGTGAGCACACAAAGTGCCATGTTTCTCCACTCCCCCCTTTCCCTTCAGCACTTACTTCTCTGCTGGAACCATCTCATGTCCTTTTGTGGTCTTACAACCCTGCAGCATTCTTGAAAGTGCAGGCATTCCTCTGAATTTCCTCTTCAAGGGTCAACACACCAGGAAGGTGGAAGGGCATTCCTGCTCAGCGTGTGACCATGAATTCCCCATGTGCCTATTGGTTCATTGCTGCACACCGTGGTGGTCTGACAACCCATTAGAACCAGGCATCGTGACAAGGTGGTTGGAGGTGAGAGGGGAGTCCTAGAGAGAAACCTAGAGAGGGGTGGGGGAAACACCTTCATTCTGTTTGAAGGAAGTAGGAAGAGTTGTTACCTTTCTAATCATGTCTTGCTTAGTCTCATCTGTTTGTGTCCTAGTGATATTGAGGACGGTTCGGAAAAAGACTACTTCCAGATAGGAAATCTGTTAGTATTTTGTTGATACATACTGGTAATGTTACAAACCCAGTTACTAGAGATGGGTGTTTCATTTCAGAAAGGGACTGTTTCTGAAACAAAACAAGCCAGTACAGCTGGTGCTCGGAACCAGGACCCACCCTCTGGAATAAAGTCAACCACTTTCTTACCTTGCTGTAATTGGCACTGGGCGAAATTCCAACCAGGAAGCAGCCTCCAATGCACCATCTTTTCCCTCTCCCTGCTGTTGGCCAATCAGACATGGAGGCAAGATGACACATGTCCTTGCATAGCTCCTGATTGGTCAGCACCAGGGAGAGGGAAAGATGATGCATTGGAGTCTGCTTCCTGGTTGGAATTTCATCCAGTGTGAACTACAGCAAAGTAAGACAGGGATTGATTTTGTTCTGGAAGGGGGACTGGGTTCCGAGGGCCAGCTGTGCTGGCTTGTTTTGTTTCAGGACCAGTCCCCTTCTGAAACAAAATGCCCATCTCTACCAGTTACCTTTCTAGACATTGGAATTCTGGCTATTGTGTATTTTTCACTTCTCCCCTTAAAGCAGTGGTTCCTAAGCTGGGAGTTGGGACCCCCTTGGGGGGTGTCAAACAACCATTTCACAGAGGTTGCCATGAGCCAATGAAGAAAAAGGCACAAACGGCTTGGGTCTGAGGAAGAGGGGGGAAAGAGTGAGTTACAGCTTGATAGGTTGGAGGGGATATCAGTCAATGGCACTGGAGGCTGCGATTGGCTGAGGGTGCCTGTGAGGAAAGTTCCCTATGGCAGCTGTGGCTGTGGCCTGCCAAAGGGGGCTTGTGGCCTCTTCCACACAGGGCAAGGAGATCACCACAACATGAGAAACTGTATTAAAGAGTCGCAGCATTTGGAAGGTTGGGAACCACTGCCTTAAAGAAAGGCAGAAACAGCTGCTTACATCAATCAATGTAGACTCCTGTTCAGTGACTAAATGGACTTTATGGAGACAACTCACCAAATCCCCACTGATGCAATGGGCATACACAACTTGTGACCTATTACTGAACTCCAGCCAATGTGTACTTACCTAGCAGAAAGACCCATTGAATGTTATGGCTGCCCTGGCTTTTATTCCATAGAACTGGATCCTCTGAAATGTTCACGGTGCTCCATTCCAGTTAGGAGTATACTGACGATTTCTGTATCAACAAGAAACAGGACAAAACAAGATACAGGTTTGCGTGAAGATTACACTTAACCATTATATTAATATAGATTCATGTTTTGCTCCAGAGGCAAAGGGAGACACTTGCAGTCGGAATGGTCCGTATCACTGGAATTTGGAAGGATGACCTTGCCTTTCCAACTGCAGCCACCTCTGCACCCTGATACAGAGGGCTGGGAGCTCATCCAGGGCTTGTTCTCATGGGATGGAGGTGCAAAGAAAGGGGGGGGGATCCCATTATGATGACACCACAGTGCCAATGTGATGCTGGTTCAAATAAGCATTACTAACCAAATAGTAGACTGGATTTGAACTTGGTCTCAGTCTCTGAAAATGATCTGGCTGTCTTGGGTGCATTCAGCTCATTTCTAGTGTTGATGTTGAATTGCCACTTCAGCCTATGTCCTCTTAATCCAAAGTCCATGCCATCCCATCATTTCAAGTCTTTGGGCTTAATCCAATGGCTCCTCCAAGCTGGAGTAGATCCCCTGAATCCACTGCTGAATAGAGAGCCAAAGTTGCATCTTTTCAATGGGTCTTATGGAGACTAGTACTGGATTCAGGCCTTTAGGCTGTAAATAAGACTTGGGCTGAAAGGACCTTTCAGAGGGGAAATATTGTGATGGGGTTCCTGCATGGCAGGGGTTGGACTAGATGGCCCTTGAGGTCTATTCCAACTCTATGATTCTATGATTCTATGATTCTTCAAACATCTGTTTGTAAAATAGGACAAAGAGCCACCAAAAACTGATGAAAGTGAGAAGTTATATCCAGAAAAAAATGCCGCAATTTGTCTATTGGTTTCTTTTGCCTCCTTGCTCCAGCCCCTCTGCTGGACAGCATGTGGCATTTTGTTTTGTTTTGTATTATTTTCATTCTTTAATTGTGGCATCAGTTCAGATTTCTGGGTATTATTAAAGAGTGCATGGCCTTTATGAATCTCAGAGGCAAAAATGCAGATTCCTTCATGAACAAGAATTTGAAGCGTGAGCAAGAACAGAATCTTGAAATGGCAATAGACCTCTGCTCTCCAAGTACTGGCCGCAGTTGTGTACTTGAGGCCTCTGTAGCGAACATATTTCAAACATGTTTGGGCTTTTTTGACCATTCTATCACCTCCTCGCTCCCAAAAATAGAGTAAATCAACATTAATTAACTGGCAGGACATGATACGTTAGCTTTGCATCTGCTAATGATAATAATTATTGGTATGACGTACCATTGATTCTGAGCTGCTAAATCAGCATGTGTGTGGCCACCAATGGTGGAGTCCTGTAGCAACCAATCTCCATTTGCAGGAATGATGTCACCGGCAGGAGCAGGCTGCTGCTAATTAAAGAGTCCCTTTCTTGATTTCAGAAAGTGTACAACTTGCACGAATAAGACCAAGTTGGACAATCCCCCCCCAATTCAATTTTAGTACAAGACTCTTAGTTCAGAGAGGAATGAAAGGTTCTCCATATCTACTCTCTCTATCATGTGTATCATTTTATATACCTCTATCGCACATTTCCCCACAGAGGTGCGCACTTCCCCCTTGGATGTTGGCTGAGTTTTAACACTAGACAATGGTGGGGACATGCATGAAATTTAAAACTGAATTCATCCATGGGATGAAGGCCCAGGGATAATAACAACAGTGCTTCTGGTATTTGCTACAAACACCATGGAACAAACGGCCTTGAATGATGGTGCTCCATTTGACTAATTTCCTTGCCATGGCTAATGTCTCATGGCTTTGTGTTGCTTAGTTCAGCAGCAAGTGAAGTTTATCCCTCAATCTTATGCAGAAGAAGTCTTAAGGAAGTCAGTGGAGTTTATTGCTGAATAGTCCACATGTTCCTTACAGGAAGGCGGTGCCACGTGGGTTGAGAGGGAGGACTACCTACCTATTTTCTGGAAGGCTACATGTCTTCTTGTGGTCATTTCAACTGAAGAATCTAGTTCTGCGCAACTCTCCCTACTGTTCTTTCATTACTAGTGGGTCACTGGTGCAATTGAGGATCCTGATTTGATGACAATCTATCAGAAAGTTAGTCAGGACAGCCATGTTAATCCTCAGATGCCCAGAAACAGGGTCAGCAGGTGCCTCTTGCTAATGGGACAAGAAGAACAGCCCAGTCCTTGGTTATTGTGTGTTGCTGTGCTCTTTGGTACAGGTGACATGCCAAAGCTATAATAGGAAGGGGTCTCATAGATCATGTAGTCTGAACTAGAGATGGGCACGAAACAGAAAAACGGTGTTTCGGTTTTTCGTTTGTCGTTGAGAGGTCTGTTTCGGTTCATTTCCGTTTGTCGTGAAATTTTTGAAAAATTTCGTTACCATTTTTTGTTTTTTCGTTTGTCATTTCTACCCGCTTTTTGCGTGATTTTTGAAGCATTTCCATTCGCAGGCATCCCCCAATGCCCCAGACCAGAGGGAAAACACTTAAAAAAAATGGATGCTGGCAGAGACACAGTATAGACTAGGTATGCAGGGAGGCTGCAAAGGCAGCGGCGGGCATTGCCCAGGGTGCAAGGCAGCCGCAGAGGGACTGCACTGTGGGGCAAGGGAGGGTACTCACCGAGAGGTACGCAGCACGCACGCACACAGGGAGGCAGCAGGACTGAAGCTAGAGGCGCAGCAGAGACAGCAATCCCACCCTACCTCCCACCAGAGACTGCAAGGACGACGGGGGCTGCCAGAGCTTTTTATGCCCTCTGTGGCTGCCAGAACTGCCCGCCCGGTCTGCAACCTGGGCATGCTATTGGTTGAACATGATCCCATCACATGGCTTGCCTCCATTTTGTGGCTGGTGGCGACATCCATTTTAAAGGGAAAAGAATAATACATCGCAATGGGAGAAGACTAAAACAAATGTTTTAAGGACCGCAACCCCCCTATATCAGACAATATAAATAATTATCGCTGTGTTTTTATGGATGTCCAGGGCGTTTTTTAACATTTAAAACAGCTCATTTCATTGCGTGTTGCCATTAACGGAAACGAAACGTAATGATCACAATTTTTGCAGTTCTGTTTGTTTTGTTGCATTTTCATCACAATTTTTGTGTGTCGTTTCGTTGCGTAATGGAAACGACAAATGGTAACAGAAACAAAAAAATGTTCGTTCCGTGCCCATCTCTAGTCTGAACCCATGGTTAATGCCAGATTGAGTTACTCTAGGGCAGTGGTGGCAAACCTTCAGCACTCCAGATGTTTTGGACCACAACTCCCACAGTCCTTGGTCATTGACAATCTAGGCTTGGAATTCTGGGAATTGTGGTCCAAAACATCTGGAATGCCGAAAGTTCACCAGCACTGCTCTAGGGTAAGAGCACAGGAACCAAGGATTAGTGCCAAAGTGTGGTTAGAAAATGGTACACTGTTTTACTGGAGAGCAGGTCCAACAAGTGTTGAACGAATTGTCATTGTCACCACCAGCATCATCATCATTTTCACCAAGTCCTATGAACTATTATGGGGCTGAAATGACAAAATTCCAAAGGCATTCCCGTTGACACCAAAGCTGCCCTTGCCTCCTGTAGGAGATTGTGATTTGCTGTGATGATTCATTATCGGGTTTATGGGACAAGGAACAGCACTCATGCTACCCCCGCACTTCTCTCCTCCCCATTAAATAATGCCCAAATAGTTATTTCTCACACACTTATTGTGCTGCTTTCCTTAATTTGATAACACACTGTGACCCAGTGGGATGCCATTCAAACGTTATAGCTGCGATCTCGGAGCTGAAACTCCCAAGGGTTTCTTTTACAAATGGCTCCTAACAGATGTGTGGCACACTTTATTAACCTAAGTACCCATTAGTTTTGAAAATTTCATTAGTTTGGAGAGAAAGGGGATCCGTTTCATCTATAGACCTGGTACGGATAAATTCTTTTGTGTCAACCTGACCCATATCAGAATGGATTATTGTTATAAGTGAGACAAGTGACCTAATGTTCTGCCTATTATGCACACATGATCTATAACCTTTTAAAACACTAGTGTGGGAAAACTGCACAGTTCACTGAATCCCCAAACCACAGATTCTTAACAGGTGGCAGTCCCTCTCTTAGCAACATTTGTTAAGAATCTCCCTCTGTGTGTGTGTGTGTGTGAATTATCAAGGGGTACAGTTTCCAACCAGGTAACCAAGGGAAAATTGTAGCAGAGAATGAAAACAGGACAATGAATTGCAGAGGACCCCCCCCAGGAGGCTCAGCAGCCCTTCCGTGCAACTTTGGACACAGTGCCACCATCTGACCATCCCGAAAGATTTTGACTTCCACTCTGATCCAGAAAGGCCTCCCGTGCCTCTCTGCTATTAGTGCAACACTCTCTCGTGTTATGATGATCTAGCGCGCAGGATTGCTGTGAGCAGAAAGGGAGGGAGGAAGAGAGGTAGCCATGGAGCTCCTTTGAGGAATGGCGGGACAAGAACAGCTCCAAGGAAGCCTCCCAGGATCACATGATAGAGGAGCTCCAGTGAAAGAAGTTTCTTCTTTCTTCCAGTGATATAAAGAAGTTTCTTTCTACTAGGTTGGACTCCATGAGTTGCTGCCACCAACTATGGAAGGGCTCCAAATAGAGTCAGGGACGAGCTCCACTTCCTAGGTTCTGCCCTAGCTTTCAGATAGATAAATAGATAAATAGATAAATATAGATAAATAAATAAATAAATAATATGATTTTGACCACTGTAAATGTGTTGATCCTCCCTTGGTGTTAAGGTGTTTAGAGAGTGGTCACAGAAGCTTGGTGGGCAGCTCCAAAAAGAAAGAAAGAAAGAAAGAAAGAAAGAAAGAAAGAAAGAAAGAAAGAAAGAAAGAAAGAAAGAAAGAAAGAAGTTTAAGGCCAGAATCTCTTGAAGGCACAACACCCTCCTGAGGATGTAAGGGAGCAAATTCTGAGGGGAGGACACTAAGATAAAAGGAGAATGCAAGAACCCTATTCAGGCATCCAGTAATAGGGCTATGTAAACATGTGGGGAATGGAAATGCCCAGTCCTTCTTCCTCCAGTCTCTTCTACCTGTGGCGAATCTTTGTCTAAATCAGGATTTGGGTTTTCTGGGCTACTAGAGGGCCTGGATCCCATCCACGCCTTTCTATTTCTCTATAAAAAAAATTCTGCCTTAATTTCCAAATACATCATCCTATTAATCTGTGGCCAGCTACTTTCGAAAAGCATTGATGCTAAGGAAGGATAACTCCCAGCTGGTTTTCAGCTGAGGAGCCCAAGTGGCTTGTTTCAGAATATGTAGCCTGTCGTTCGCTCTGTCAAGTTGGACCATGCATATTATTTTCAACAGTGGGGGGGGGTAATGACAAGTGTACAGGACCTGCCACAATCTGGAGAGGACATTTCATATTGGATGTTACCACTGATGAGGAGATTAGGTGGTGCAAGTCAGAACGTCATCAACCAGTGCAGGTTCAAGGAGGGATTGTGCGAGGTGACTGATATAGTATCTCCTTGCTTCTGTTACACAGGTGAGTCCAAGTAATGTGAGAAGTAGACATGGATGATGTGGTTCACACGGATAATGCTAAATTATGGTTTAGTCTCATGTGTTAACCCATGCAAATTGAACAAACCCTGCTTCTTATATGGACAATGTAACACTACCCCCACCCCCAAAGCTCACAGGGTCAACAGTTGAATTAAAAGACACATACACATACTGCTTCTATTGACACTGCAAAAATGAGTTTATTCTAATGGAAGCAAGAAGGGAAGGGGAGAGAAAGGGAGCTGTGGTATGTACATAGCATGCTAGCAGCATAATATAGCACCAAATAAATTATTACACCCAGATAGTTTGCTTTTAAAGTTTCTATATTTCCCTTATAAGAAGAGTTTTGATGAGGCTTCCCCGGAGCATGTCCCAAAGAGGGCTTTAGTCTCTTTAAAGATTGAGTCTGTTAAACAGGTTCAAGAGTGCTGAAATGCTGAATCTCTTGAACTTATCCCCAGCTGCATAGCACTCTCTTAGTACAGACAATGAACGGCACAGAAGCTTCCTTCAGAGCGAGGAGCTGGCACCCTGGGATTAATCTGAAGCTTTCCTATACTATGTTTCACAATCAAAACAGAAATATCAAAACAATCATTGCAAAGTGCAGAGAATACTAACTTGGTTAAGAAGGAGATAGAAACTTTTTTTTCTTTTGCAAGTATGGTTTTGACCCTTGATTGGGTAGAAGGACTAACTGGGGAAGGAAAAAAAGATGCATTCTGTTTTACTTGTGGCTATATTAATTTAACGGCCAGTAGTATTTTTTCTTCTTTTCTTTTTCTGTTTTGTGTAGAACACAAAATGCACCGTGACTATTCTTCAGCTCACTGTCTTTTGACTTTCCAACGTAGCGGCGTTTAACTATACTGGTTCCCTTCTCAATTTAAAATGACTAATAATTCCTACTCTTGAGTTTAGGCTGACCTTTTTTTCACACAAGCTGCTTCTTATGTTATATTGCACGGCATGGGGCTATAACTTCTGCTGTGAAGCCACTGGAGGGCCCTTCTTCATTCACAAGCGCAGGATCACAGTCTGGCAAGGAAACTGGTTTTAATAAAGGACACCAAGATGTCATACAGAATTCATTTATTGGCTTTTGCAGAGTGTGAAGCTAACCTGCAGATTACTCATTCAGCTTTCATGTCGGAATGGCAAATTCAAACAAATAGCTTACTGATGTTTCCACATCAAAAAAATGAAACCCCCACAAACAAAACAAGTGTTGCTGAATGTTGGTTTTAAATATGATGTTTTTTTTTAAAAAGTGTGTACTAACTTCCCATGCTGATGTATCTAGGACCGTACACTTGGTCTGATCCTGCTGCATTGTCCCTTGCCCAGCACAAATTTGCCAATCAACCAAATCTGGGAGCTCTTCCCATTATTATTATTATTATTAGACCTTTTTGCTCTACGCCTTTTGGTAAAACGAGGGCAAGTCAAACGGCTTTGGTATGTCAACTCTGAGCTCTCCTTGCCGAATGACTATATAAGGCCGTAAGGTCTCAGCTGTCGTAGTTTCCAAGCGATCCAGAAGCTGCTGGAGATACCGAATCAGTTCTGTATAATTTTCTATCGTGAGGTCAATTAATTTCTTGGTCTCATTGATGAGCCTTTCGTAGGCCTCTGGAAGGTATTCATAGGCCTCTTGTATTTTCGCCTTGACTCGCTTGTTTTGGTCAGCAGCACTCTTCCTGGCAGCTTCGGACCAATAAAGGATTTGGCCCCGAGCAGACTGAGACAGATCGCTGAGCGCCCCTTGGTTCGCCACCATTTCTTTGACTTGGTCCCCCAGGCGTGCCACCAAGTCAGCCGTCTCACTGACGCATTTGGTATGCCACTCAATCAGAGCACTGAATGCCCTTTTCAGCCACTCCAACACCTTCTCCTCCACTTCATAATATTTGACAGACCAGCCAACGATGCTCGGGTCAAAATATTCTTCCCTCAGGACTGTCACACTTTGTACAAATTCTCCCAGCTTTTCGGAACTTGAGTGCAGGGTCTTTTGGATGATGTCTTCTGCCAGACTCTTCAGTCCTTGAAAGAACCTTGTGAGTGCCTGCTGTACCTGGACATTGACATATTTGTAGTTTTGAGCTTGTATGTTTCTGATTATCTCTTCGGTCGTTTGGAAGAGTTGCTGAATGACTTCTTTTAGGTCTCTCAGACGCTGGGCAAAGTCAATCTCCTGGATCCCAACAAATATATGATTGACTTTCCTATGTACATGTGTCAAAAAGCCTTTAATTTCATCAAGTATGTGACTGCCTTTGATAATTTGGCTGGAAGTTGGAACTTGAACCTCTAACTCACTGACAAAAGCAACGAAAGCATTGAAATATTCTTGCAGTCTGGTAATGCAGAGGTTGACTACTGTGGCTACCTTTGCAGTGGCCATCACAAAAAGCTCTTCCCCAGTGTGTTTCTCCACCATGCCTGGCACCTGAAGTTTTGTTACTTTCAGAAATTCAATGCTAGAGTCAAGGAGTTGCTTTCACTTTTTTATTGTATGCTTCTATTGCGTCCATTGCGGCACTGAAAAGTCTGGCTCTGATTTGGCCGTAGTCCATTTGGTTGGCTTGATCTGCAACATCATGGTACAGGTGTTGGGCTTTCTTTCGGAAACTCTCATATTTTCCAGTGGCCTGGTTGGTTACAAGATGGAGCTGCTGCTCCAGATCATTGATGCTGTTCAGAGTGTCTCTGTAAGCTGCGTCAGCATTATTTCTCAGTCTGTCCTTGAGCTTTAAGGTGGCAGTACTGATCTTCATTCCCATGTGCTCCTGGTGGTACTTGTCAACAGCATGATAGAGAGCATTGGCCATTTTAGGCGTCTTCTCTTTCAAACCTTGGAGGAAATCCATTGCCCCATCCTCTTTCCAGTTGACTCTGAACTGAATCTGCTCAGGATTGTTGAAAGATATCTCACTTTTAAAGACATCAACTTCATTCTTAGGATGCTGCTGTGGATGGAAAGTACATTTTTAAAGAATATCCTCTACTTTCTTAACAAGACAGTCATTCACGCTTAAATTATCCACCCTGGTTAAACAAGGGACTGATGAGCTCTGACATGAAAAGTAAATTAAAATTTAGTCAAGTTAGGCTCAAATTGTCATTTTCGCACCAACCATTCAATAATAACTTGCTGTTGTTATTACTGCTGTTATTTTACACAGGACTAGTGATGGGAACAAATCAGAAAAATGGTGATTCGTTTTGATTTGTGATTGGACAATAAATTTTGACTTTTTCCCCAACAAATCAGTTTGATTCATGTTTGCATTTTAAACCTTATAAAGTGTCCCCTGATGCACCCCAAAACACCAAACCTGCAGGGAAGATTTCCCTGATTCTCCTCTACGAGTCCTGCAGGTGTGGTAAAGCTGTGTTCTGGGTTTCTGAGTTATGTATCTCTCAAAAGCCCCCTAGGCACCTAGAGGCACAAAAAATGCAGAGCAGCTTCTCCCAACTCTCTTCTACTACCTCTCCAGGTTTGGTGAAGATTGGGTTCCAGCCATCTGAGTTATATATCCACAAAGATGTCGCTCCTAGGAAAATGCCCTTTAGAAATTGGTTAGGGAAAACTAATCTTCACCAAACATGGAGGGATTGTAGAGGAGAGTCAGAAGAAGGTCCCCGGTTATTTTAGTGTCTCTAGGTGCGTTTGGGGCAGGGGGCATTTTATAGCCCAAGAAACCGGCAACTCAAAGTTTACTAAAAATTTTTGATTTTTATTTGTTGGGGGCTAATGATTCATACCAACATGCTGAATCAACAAATTAGTGATTTTGAATGGTTTTTGCAATTCATTTTTTAATTCGTGCCCATCCCTCCACAGCACACTAAAACAATCCACAGATCACTGGGTTAATTTTTGAAATATTTATACATCCACCTGCTTCATAGTTTTGAAAGAAAAGTAGACCAGCCATTAAATGCTTGCTGGTATTTAATGAGCAGGCCATTCAGAAATGTAAATTGCAGCTAGTGGGGATTATGAATCGGATGGATACTCAAACAAATATTCTTTATTTAAAATATCCTGAAATTTCCTGCCAAGAATCCTCATGCATCAATGCGACTTCATAGCCTGCCATGAAAAAAAAAGAAGTTGGTTTCTCTTTTATGGCTCCCATTTTTAGCTTGCATTTCTGCAAAGGAAACTCCTAAATTCCATGCACCTTAATGACTTTCCTCATAACCAGTGTAGAGATGGGCACGAAACTAACAATTTTTCACTTCCATTTTCATTTTTTTGTTTTATTACGCAACGAAATGACAAACGAATTTTATCTCTAAAATGAAACAAAACGAACAGAAACACCAGAAATTTTGTCATCCGTTTCGTTTTCGTTACGGTAATACATTGAACTGCTTTAAATGCTAACAAAAAAATCACAAAAAATTAAAATAAATGGTAACGAAACGGTAATGAAACGAACGAAAACAAAAATGAATTTTTTGGCAAAAATTCACAAAAAAGGAAACGAACCAAAACGGACCCCCTAAACAACAAACGACAAATGAAATGCCATTTTTTGATTCGTGCCCATCTCTAAACTAGTGCATAGGAGAGATGTACCCTACAAAGGAATTATAATAATCCTACACAGTGCTGTTTCCTGCACATACCTTCTGTGTAGGAAAGTTGATATTCTATCCAGAAATTGACAGAATCCTATGCAGAAAAATCTCTATAATCTCCCTCCCAAAAAAACCCACAAGATTTCCTGCAAGATATTTTGAGGAGGGAAAGTTTTGTCTGGTGAAAGATCAGTGCAAGGACAAAAGATTTCTTCCTTGCTTCTCATGAGTAGTGAAAGACTAAGATGCATTTTCCTAAAGGACAGGGGTGATAGTTATAAGGATTTTTCAAGTGGGAGGAATTTAGACTGTTCTTTCCCTGCTGTTACCCTTATGAAAAACCCTTTTCTTTTTTTTTTTAAAAAAAAGGGGGATGGCCTAACTGATCTAAATTTGGTCCATGTCACTTTTGCCTATCTCCAAATGAAAGATTGTTCTAAGAATTAGAAACTAAGAACAGAAGTGCTTGTAGAAGAAAGGAATTGGTGGTTGATTTAACTGTTACTATAGAAGGGCTGCCTAGATGCTCTTAGCGCATCCAATCTCACCTGATTTCGGAAGCTAAGCAGGGTCAGCCCTGGTTAGTACTTGGATGGGAGGCCACCAGGGAATACCAGGTGCTGTAGGCGCCTGGAGTAGGAATGGGCAAACCACTCCAGTATTCCTGCCAAGAAAACTCCATGGACATGGAGTCACTAAGAGTCAGTTCCAACTAGAGATGGGCACGAAACGAGTGATTTTTTGTTTTCGTTTTTACATTTTGTTACGCAACAAAAACAAAATGATTTTTTAAACAAAACGAAAATGAAACGACCAAATTTGCCGTGTTTTTTGTTTTCGTTGCAGCAGATGCATTGAACTAAAATGAATGCTAACGAAACAGCAATTTTTTGTTTTCGTTTTTGTTTTTTCGTTTTGTTAGGTAACGAAACGAAAACAAATTTTTTTGCAAAAAAGTCACGAAAACGAACCGAAACGGACCCCTAAATGACCAAATGACAAACGAAACACCATTTTTTTGAGTCGTGCCCATCTCTAGTCACAACTATAACACACATAGAAGAAAAGGGGTTACCATTTAATTAACTCTTAATGAGCTCCATGGCTGTCTCAGTAAGAGCTCGTTAATAACCAAGAAACTTTTGACCTTTTTCTGGTACATTTCCCAAGCTCCAGTCAAAAGTGATGCATCTTCCCCTGCTTCCACTTAGCCTCACTGCCTGACAATTGACAATTTAGCAAGACTGTGAAAACAAATGAACTCTAGCCAGGCATTCCAGGTAGGGTGGACCTGAATAAAAGAGGAAAGGAAACACTGTGGCCTCTCCATCATGACATGGCTCTCTTCATGTGGAAAGCGCTAGTCTGAATAGGAAAAGCTCCTCTACGCAAAGAAGCCTGAGTAAAATAATGTCGTTTGAGAAGAGGTATCTGAGTGAGTCTCTGCTAGCATATCAGGCGCGAAAAAAAGAAAAATAAAAGATGAGGAAAACCAACATGTTGTGGCACCTTAAAGACTAACTGCTTAATATGACCTTTCATGGACAAGGCCAGTTCCTTAAAGATAAGACTGGGACTACATGGAAAATATTTATACTTGGCCTCAAACAAGGAGGTTTTGTTTGAGTGCAGGTTTCGGACAGTGTGGCATTTCACACTTGGCAATGTCTTTTAATGACCTTTAAGACCCCTGTTGAGACACAGTTCCTCTCCCAGGAAGCATCATTCTGTAAACCAAACTCATAACTGCTGATCACATGGAGAGGCGCAGTGGTTAAATGCCTGTACTGCAGGTAAAACTGTGCTCACGACCTGGGGTTCAATCCCAGGTAGCCGGCTCATGGCTGATTCAGCCTTCCATCCTTCCGAGGTCGATAAAATGAGTACCCAGGTTGATGGGAGGGTAGGAGCAATTTGTAGCCTGCATACCATAATTAAACTGTAAACCAACCAGAGACTACTTGAAGTGGTATGGGGCAGTATATAAGCAGAACATTTTTTTCTTTCACACGAATACAGTAATACCTTGGTTTAAAATCATAGCTCATTCTGGAAACATACTTGTAAACCAAAGCACTCTTATATGAAAGCAAAATTTCCCCATAAGAAATAATAGAAACTCAGATGATTCATTCTGGGGTCCTATGGAACACACAATATGCACACAAAATCCCAAAACGCACAAAAGAATTTGGCTGGAAGTCCACGTCCACATCATGGTTTAGATACCTGGCAGCCAAATCTGCTCTACTTGGGACTAACAAATGGATTTTACTCTGTATTTTTAATGTGACAATAATAAAGTGCAATTTGTAGCCCTATACACACTTGACAAGCTGCCCCATGACTAGAAAGGGTTTGAAAAAAATAAAAAGAATGTTGAAAACAATTAGATGAAAATATAAATATGAAGAAAAATAAAACCCTAACCTGAATTCCGCTTTGAAAATATTCCTGACTGGTGCAAGGGAGACTTCTGTTCCTCTCTCCTCACTCTGCTTTGGAGGCTGTCTGAGATGGAACATTTCAGACACTCACCCGCAGTCCAGCAGGGGGGGAGGGAGAGCCACCATTGGTTCTCTTGTGATCATATGCCCTGCTCCAATGCTTGTATATCAACACATTGCTTATTGATCAAGGCAAAATTGAGAAGAAATGTTTGCTTGTCTTGCAAAATGCTCTTAAACCATGTTGCTCTTAAACAAAGGTATTACTGTAGATTGAGCATGGACTGAACAAGGCTAGCCAGCTCATGTTCTCATGCGTTCAGCTTAACATCACCCCAAATGCCTGAACCAGGCTCTGGCAAAGGGAAAAGCCAATCCTGGAAGTGGAATTCCCTCACCCAGTGCTCATAATGATTTGGAATAAGCCCTATGTTCCAAATCCATTAGACACATTCCTTTTCGTTCATGTCCTGTTCACTTTTGCGGGATTGAAGCCTGACTCATATGGACAGGACATTGAAGCAATGGCACAGTGTTTGATCTCCCAGGGTCCTACCTGAGTTTGGTAGAAAATCTTGCTCTTGAGGACGTCGCCATCCACAGTTATCAGAAAGCCAAGAGTACCAGCTGAAGAGGTAGATGCTGATGCCATGATTTTTGAAGAATCTATCTGGTAGCGGACTTGAAGATCTGTGAAAGTTGGGCTAATGATGTTCACCGATCCGCTGTAGTCTGGGAGCCTGAAGTGGTTAGAAGGTAGACAGAGAGGGAAGACAAATTCATGATTTTTAAAATTTATTTCTTATTTACATTTATATCCAACCTTTTGCGCAATGACCCCTAGTTGGCATGGACAGCTTCCCCATTGTGTTGTCCTTGGGCAACTTCGGAAGACAATGACATAACTGAATGTCATGGAAAACCCATATAATATAATTTTCTGTGAGGAGTTTGCCTGGCATGGGCTTGGTTCTCTTTTTGGCACCAAAGACCATTTTATTTGCTTCCATGCCACCTAAAGATTATTTCAATAATTCTTTTTTTATCATCTGGATTTATTTTGTTGACCTGTTATTCTACTATTATGAGATTGTAGCCTATGGTAATTTGGTCCTAGTAGGGAGAGGTCCTCACACAAAATAGTGGACCAATTTTTTTCTATCTGTGTGAATCACACACTGTCTGAGAAGGCCCATCAATCCTAGTTTTCCATGGAGTGTGTGAGGAAATTCTGTAGGCAGAGCAAATGTTGAAAAGCTGGTTGCCCCACTTCAGTCTAGTAGAAATGCCTCCATTGCTGGATTACAACAACTGCTGAGTTTTATCTTTAATGAGTTCTCTTAGCTCCTTTGGGAAATTCTGTTCCATGAAGTATGAAGAAAAAGGCCATGTGATCTCTGTGCAAAATCCCAACACACAGGCAGGTGATATCATTATACCCCTGAAATTTCACAAAGTTAGATGTCACTTGCTGTTGAGTGAAGAGACTAAGAAGCAATGCATCCATTTGTACACACACACACACACACACACACACACACACACACACACACACACACACACAGGGTGTGATTCTTACTGAAATCTCCAAAGGAACACAAAATGTAGGCGAAATGATATCATCTGCTATTTTAAGTTAATTATTTAGAACAGGATGGGTGCTGAAAAGTTAGCGTTATAGCATCACTCAGCCATATGCCATGCTGCCTGTCATTCAGTTTACGGATAAGCTGAAAAAATAACTACCTGTATCCCTGTGAAATTAAAACTTCTTCGTAGTTGATACTCAGGTCCCGATGTGAGAAGGTGCCTTTAGTATTGGCTCTTAGGAGATTGCCTTCATATGTGTAGGTAGACACAGCTAGAAAGGAAATGTTTCAGATACATGAATCGTAAAATAAATTGAGTTGGAAGGACCTATAGGGCCATTGAGTCCAGACCTCTGCTCAATGCAAGAGTCCCAATCAAAGACAGTTGTCTAATTTCCCTTTAATGTCTTGAATGCAATCAGTTCCATTGCCATACTCCTCTAACAGTTAAGAATCCCCCGATATTCCTGCTAAATCTGGCTTCTATTGTAACTTGGGGCCCTCATTATGTGTCCTGCATTCTAGAATGATCAAGAATACATCCCACCCCTGCCCTCTGTAATAAACGTCCAAGCATTTGAAAAGTGCTACCAAATCTCCCTCAGTCTTCTATTCCCTCATCCAAATCAGTAATAAAAAATGTTGAAGCAAAACAAGTGGTGAGCTGTGTAGCCAAATCAGGAAAAAATAAAAAAATCCGACAAAGCTGTAGCTGATAAAAAGGTATGACCTACCTAGACCTTTGCCGGAAAAATGTTGAAGACTACCAGGCCCAGGACTGCGCTTTGTGGTATCCTACTTGTTACCTATTCCCAGTTTGAGAAGGATTATCCTTCTCTCAGTTAAATTGCATAACCAACTGTGTATCCAATGGATGCTTGTTCTCTTCAGCCCACACCTAGTTAGTTGAATATCCTGCAGCACTTGGTCAATTGCTTTGCAGAAGTCAAGGTATATGATGTCTACAGCCTTCCCACTGTCAAGGGAGGCTGCCCAATCAGGCTGTTCTTAAAAAAAAATCAATGTTGTCTTCTAGTCATTACTGCACTGATTTCAAGATGCATGTTAAGTAGTATCCTTATAAGGTGCTCTAGAATCCCCCCCTCCCGGGATTGATATCAGGTTGATAGGTTTGTATTTCCCAGGTTCCTCGTTGTTGTCCTTTTCAAAAATAAGGAAAACACTGGCCTAATTCCCATCATCTGCCACTTCACCCACCCTCCCTGATTTCAATAAAATAATAGACAGTGGTTCTGACAATTCTTCATATAATTCCTTCAATATTCTTGGATGTGGTTCATCGAACCCTGGATTTTTTAACTTCTTCAAAATAATAAGGTATTATTACTTTTTTATCAATCCCTACCTACAATCCTGCCCCCTCCACTGGTACTCACATTTGCCTGGGGGGGGGGTCAAATACTCTCTTGGGGGTGGTGGTGGGGAACCTGTGCTAAAGTAAGAAATGAACACTTCTGCTCAATTAAAACATAAATCAATGCATATGACGTGCCCAGAAAACATTGGTGCGTGATGCAATACAATAAAGGTCTCACTTTTTGCTCAACACCATTTCTATTTCTAAATTGAAACAGAAGAGATTCTGCTATTATGTTAAATTTCAAAACATTTGGTGTGACTAGTGAAGACAGCATTGCTTAGAGACTGAATTGTGAACCAGAAGTCCTTAGATGCAGACTTCCCTCCTGCATTGTTCTACCTAGATGGCCTATTTTTAAAATACTGTACCATCTCCCTCCCTGTACTGCATTCCTGGAAAATTTGAACAATCCTGTAGACAGATGGCAGCTTTCCAAAGCATGATGTAGGGAACATGGGATACTCATTTACCAATCCTGCCTGCTCTACTCTTGACTTTGGGTTGAAGGCATGGAGATGTTTTCTCCATACTTGGGGACCCTGATAGTTCTGAGCTCCTCATCACAAGCAGGATTCCTCATGTGTTCAGCTAAGACTATCTCATTGGCACATCTGGAGAGAGAGGTGGTGGTAGTGGCTGCACACGTTTGTATGCTACCTACCCACCCACCTTAGAAACAGGGCTTATAGGCTAAATCTAAGGATTCTGCTTCACTGGGGTTTTTTTAATAGGAAGTAATTTTTTTTGCTGACATGCTGAAGCTTAGATGCTAAAGTAAGGGGATTCCAGTGAAGTCATGGAAGGAAGATACCCCCAAACCTCTCCCACAGCAGTTGCCAATGCTGTTTGGAGGGCAAGGCATTTCTGAGGAACAGGATATTATTCCCAGGTTAGACCTAGACCATTCGTGGAGTGCATTAAGAAAAAGGTTACAGAAGGAGAAGTTAATAAGGGGGATAGTTTCCTTCTGTGAAGTTTTAACTATTGATTTGGTTGAATATCCAAGTCACTATGTTCAGTTCAAATCTGGGGGGGGGGGACAGAATAAGGAAAAGATTGCTAATCTTACCATCTAGATCGTACTCCAGAAATTGCAGGGGTGAACTTGCAGTAAAATCAATTGAATGTTCGAAAGAGTCCTTGCTGTTCTTGAAATCCATTGCCCAGGTGCCATTGTACAAAGGGGAATCCACCTTGAAAGAAGTAGCCAAGGCTCCAAATTTGGGCAAGAAGAGTCCAGCAGGCAAAGCCACTTTAAAGGCCGGGATTTCAATCTGTTGCTCAGGAATAGTAATTGTCGGCAGATCGAAGTCAGCTATCTTATTGGCTACAGCATTCAAATCCACAACCATATCACCCAGGGAGAATGTCTTTGGAAGAGTAAACTGGGACATAGTCAATAGCTTTTCTGGGACGATCAGCTCAAGGTAGGGAATTTTATGTTCTTCCACGCCAATGTGTCTTGTTACTACCTCTAACTGCGGAACCTGGATTTTTGGCAGCAAAGGCAGTCTGAGGTCAAATGGCTTTGTGCTCAACCTTTCTGGGATTCTGATTTGGTTCATATTTATGGGGACAAAATAACCATCTTCATTTTTTGTGTATACTATAGATGTTGATGCGTTGAGGTACTGCTTCTCTTCAGGGCTAGTTGTGGAATCCAGTTTCAAGATGTCCCATAAGTCCTTGTCATAAACTGGCAGCGTATAGTATTTGAGGAAGTCCATATGCCCACCCAAAGTCCCCAGCAGCTCAAGTCGAATTTCTGTGTTGTCATTTGATAATTTCAGGTCGTGCCCAAGGAAGAGGCTTTGGATTTGGTTTTTGCTGTTCCAGCCTATTTTCTGGTTTCCTTTGTTGATGACAATGAAGAAGTCTTGATTAACGGAAGTGTCACCAAGCCTATTATTCAATTGGGCGGCTCGTATCTGAACAGCAGATGACATACTTTCTGGCGCTAGTTCAAAAGTTACTTTGGAGTTCTGATTTCCTCTAGTTAGAACTAGTGGATGATAATGTAGATAATTTTCTCCGGTGTGGTCCCAGACAGCATAAAGTCGATGGATAGATGCTTCAACGGCCACATTTTCTTTTGTATCAAACTTCCAAACCCCATCAATATTAGAATTAGTTTCAAACTTGGCTGAAGATCGAGCACCTTTAGAATTTAGGTAGCCATTTGCTTCATGAACTAGCTTTCCAGAAAATGAAGTGCCTTGGTAAAATGCCCCATTAATGAAACCATTGGTTGAAGTTTCTGCAGATATGTAAGATATAATACTTTCTAGGGAGAACTTGTGGGCGATGGCTCCTTTAGCAGTGGCAACCTGAGCATCAAAGTCATAATTGAGATTTATATCTGAATTAATGATTGGTTTTGATTTAGTATTTCCTTTAAGTTCTTGTGCAAAAACCAGTTTTAAAGCTGGTGTACTGATTCTTGCCGTGGTTGTTACCAAAGCTTCTATGTTTCTCTTCGTGAGACTGATGGTGCTATCATGGTTTCCCTCCAGAAATTTATGGAACAAGTGTAATGCAGTTGCTAGCTTCAACCCCCTCTTCCTGGTGAGACTGGTTGTTCCATCCAGTTTATACTGCAGAGCATCAATCACTGAAGTGGAGGATGAGCTCAAACGAGCAATGATATCAGACTGGTTAAAAAAGCCTGCGTTTGTGTTTAAGGTGATCATGCTGGATTTAAATGAAAATTCATAGGTGATATTTCCCAAGGCGGGAATGTAAACTCTGTCAGGTGGACTGTGTGTTTGATAGCTGGGAAGCTTCAGTGTACGGAGACCTTGTGGGACATGAAGGACAGGAAGTTCCAATGATGGCAGGACTAATGTATACGATGGCACTGAAAACCCAACAAGTGGTACTTTGAAACTGGGGGTGCTCATTTCTTTTGGAATGATGTAGCCCATAGCTGGCAACTCGGCTGTAAAGGGAGAAACCTCAATGTTGACTACCGGAATGGTGTATCCTGGAATCCTGAAGACCTGTGGGACTTGGGTTGCAGAAGGAGGCACTTTGTACTTGTCAAACTTGGTTTTGGCTTGGTTATATGACTCTGTCAGGAAGGCTAAGGTTTTGTCCCTACCTCTTTCAAAATGCCTGTTGAAGAACACAATATAGTTGTTGATGGCTCTATGCACTCCCCCTAAAGGAATCTGGAATGAATGCATATCTTTGTTCTTCTTGTACTGAGCTTTTAGGCTCAAGTCAAAAGATTGCTTGGTAGTTTTCAGGAAATTCTTCAGCCCCGTTTCTTCCCACAGGGAGTACTCTTGCACCTGGGGTGTCTTGACACCAATGTAGGGGACAGCTTGTTCAGGAAACGAGAGGGGGATTTTTAGGAAGTCCAAGTTAGCATCACCATTCATAGACACAGATGCTTCCATGCTGTCTTCATTGTTACCAGCTGACATGTTGTGGGCATATTTGTATTGGTTAAATCTGCTCTCTGCTGCCCAGCTGACTTGTTGAGTGGAGGGACTCAGCTTCAGGCTGTAGTTATTCAGAAACTCAACTTTGCCAATGATCTTCAGTGGCAAGCTAACTTTCACATTCACATTGTTATTTGTTGATGCATCGACTTCAAAGGGTTGTACCAAGAAGGCCACATCGTTGTTCAAAGTCCCAGAGATGCGCCCGCTCAACTTAGCATTATGTGTACCACTGACTTCCACTTTCAGTTCTCCAAGGTTCCCAGTGCCTTGAAGGTTCAAGATGCTACGGCCCAGCAGTGGAGATTCCATTGTAGAAGCCACCTGTAGTTTTGCAGAACTTGGTAAATTATATTCATATGCCAATCTTTGGTTGAGTTTCAGATACTTATCATTTATCCTGTTTTCTGCCTCAAATGCAGCTAGAGATCCTCCTATGCTGAAAGTGACACTTGATTCGTGGGTTCCCTCATCAGAATAATCATGCATGGCCCATTTCCAATCTCCTTTTCCAGTAGATGTAAGTAAGATGCGACCTGCTTCCAGTTCTGTTGATATCTGATTGCTTAATTCAGCTTGGCTGGTGAACTGCACCTTCGGAATATTTAACCTATGTGTGTATGTTGTCTTACTCTCCATGGAAATCTTCTTCTGAACATTGACCGTTAACTTGTTGTGCAGATCCATAGCATTCCTTGCACTAAGAAGGTTTGCAGTACTTTCAGAACTACCTCGAACAGATGTCCCTGTAAAGATCATTTCACCAACATGATCAGCTTTCATATAGACATTGGAGAATTTGAGGCTGTCCCTCAGGATTAACCGTTGCATCTCGGGAGCCAGGAGGCGTATATCTGCGACCAATGTGGAAGCAAGGTAGTCAATCTTGGATGTTGTGGTAGCCGACACAGAAGCCACAAATTCCGGGCTATGTTCAGAAGCTGTTACATTGTGGAAAGCAGCATTTGTTGTGAGAACAAAGAAGGGGGAAGCAACTCGGAAAGTGCCTGTTAGTTTTCCAAAGGTAGGGACAGTTGCTGAGTGTGGAATACGTGGTAGCTGGAATTCTGGAATCTGGATGTCTGGTAACTGGAATTCATTCAAGTTGAGCTTGGGGATGGATAATACAGGTACTTGTAGCTCTGGGAAATTCACTTCGGGAAAATGAAAGTCGGAGAAGGACATATCTTGCATCTTGAGATCTTGGAAATACACACCAGCTGCAGGCAATTGAAAGTCACTTCTCAGCATTTGATCGATGTTCTTCACAATCTTCAGTTTGATTTCATTCAGGTCAATGGTATAGGAAGGGACCAGAAAGGTATTTAGAATAGTAAACTCGGGCGTTGTAAATCTGGTTGGAATTTTGATATTTTTCAGATTCTTGACGTTCACCTGATATGAAGGGACACGCAGGTCAGTGAAAGGTATTATAAAATCCGGAGTGTCAAATGTTGCTTCTCGAAGAGCTCGGAGGCTGACTTCAAATGCGGGCATGTTGATTAGTCCTGTTCTCATTTCAGGAACCTTAAAACCTGTTTCAACAAACTGATTCAAGCTCTCTGCCAGATTTTTTACATTGTACTTTTCAGCAAAAGCCATAATCTTTTCTGAGGCAGTCTTCCACTGATGCGTTAGGTAGGCAATCATCCTATCATACAAATGGCCGACAGTCTCGAGGTATCTTTGGCACTCGGCTGCAATGTCCATTCGATAAATTCTGTCCCGTGCATCTTCTAGATATTCATATGTCTTCCTTTTCAGCTCCCTTATGGCTGTAGAGCTTAAGATATTGTTGAACCAGTCAATGATGACAGCAAGCCTTGTGTCTTTTAATTTCTCAATGTACTGGGAAATGACAGCATTGACCTCTTTGATGTATTGTTTTATAGCTTCTGCTTTTTGCGGTAGCTCTAATGCTTTGATTTCATCGTTGATTTTCTGAGTAACTTCCTGGATTTTAATGTTTGCTTCATCTACAAATTTGTTGTAATCAAAAGCTCTCACTTTTTGTATGACAGTATCAAGGGAATCGTTTATTTCATCCACTAGATTTTTGTAATCAAATGTCTGGAGCTTCTTAACTGCATCATCAACAAATTTCAATACCTGATTGAGAAAGGTTTTTATATCTATTTTTTTCAGTAAGGTGGTCAATTGCTGAAGTGTTTCTTTGATTTTCTGTTGTTTAGACAATTCTACAAACTTATCAATCAGAACTTTGACTTGTTGGTCTACTTTGTAATTTACCATAAGTTCGTGCATTTTGGCTCGGAGGACGTTGATCTTCTCAGACACTTCATAGTCTTCCACAAAATTGAGAAGAAGATTTTTTATTTGTTCAAGAATTTGGTTAAATTTTTCAAGTGGTAAGGACATGTGTAGCTTTTCTAAAAGATTGCTGATGTCAATTGATTGTATCTCCTGCTTTAACCTCTCTGCGATACGTGTGGCATCTATTCTCTGAATCTGTCCCTTCAGTTGATCTAGTTTTTCTTGTATTTGAGCTTTGATTCTGTACTGAGTGTCCATATTTTGAGCCCAGGTTGCCACTCCACTTCCTATCTGGCTAGGATCAAATTGAGAGATGATGGTTTGCAATTGTTGTATAGTGTTAACCATTTTTGCGCTGATTTCATATTGTTCGTCTAGAAGTTTCAATTTTTCAACAATTTGGTCAATGAGTTGTACAACTGCTGCCTTCAGATCATAGTTCTCCCTGATGTAGTTTTCAGCTTTTGCCAGGAATATTTGAAGCTGAGACAAGGCCTCCTGAAGATTAGCTTTAGTATTTTCTAAAAAAAGTTGAAAGTCGTCTACTGTGATGGCATAATCCTTTACAAAAGCATCCAGTTTCTCTTTTAGGTTGTTTGCTTTACTTCTCAAATCGAAACTGTCCACATACTCATTGACCTGCTGGGGTAATTTATCTAATGTTGCCCTGTATTTTCTCATGAATTGCTCTACATTTACATTCCTCAGGTTCTTCTGAATAGACTTCAGTGCAGCTAAGAGGGTCTGCCTCCATTGCTCATAATAAGCAGGTAAGTTTTCCAGGAAGGGCAGATTGATGATATGCACATCGTTGTTCTTGTCATACTTCACAGAAAGAGAGAGGCTGAACTCTTGAGGCTGGGCTATATTGTCCCGCAGATCAAACGTGTCAATGAGGTTGACTCTGCCGGTCCTAGTGAATGGTATATTTATAGGAAAGTCCAGTCCAGAAAGGTCTGCTAACGTTTGACCACTCAGCTCCACCCCAATTTTCTCTGCATCATTAAAGGCACTAAAATCTTGAGTGTACACATTATCATTTAGTTGGCTCTTCATTGTCCAGGCACTGCTTTGTTCAGATGGAGTAAAAAGTACAGTGACTTTGTTGTCAAGGACCGTGCTGTATCTTCCCCCTGAGTTGAAGTTGTGGCCAGTGGATCCTTTATAATAATGGGAATATGCAAACGCAAGAGGCTCCACTTTTAGCAGAAGTTTGCTGTAAAGCTGCCCCGACTGGTCTCCCAAGACCTGAAGTTTCCCATCGCCATTGGTATGCATGTCAAAGGTGAGGGTAAATGGGGCCACGGCAGATCGAATTTCATTGGTAAAGGTTAGAGATTCTGAATTACAGTTTGTGTTGACAGTGACGGAAGAAGAGAGTCCTGCGACATCCATGTTAAATCTGTGGGCCAGTGCTGCCCCATGAATGCTTCCAATGGTGTCAGTCTTCAGATGTGCCACCAGGTCCGCGTAGGTGAAGATGTAGGTGTGCTTCACCTCATCGCCGCCATACACACCTTTCACATTCCCATCGAGATTCACCTTGAGAGGCTCAAGTTGCAGCCGAGCTTTGTTGTTGACACTGGTGCTGTGGTATTTTAAGTCATTGTTCACGTTGGCTGTGAGAGAGAAGGGTTGCAGCTGCAAGCCCAAATGGTGTTTGTGTGATTTCTGTGGGCTGATGGTGTGGTCCAAATTTGAAGTGTAAGCCAAGGACAAGCCAGCAACGGTCAAGTCATGGGTGTGTTCAAGCTTCATATCTTTGTAGGATCCTATCAAGTTGTTGGAAAATTTGAGCCCTCCTTTATTGATTCTGAAATTTAAAGTGTTCTTGCTGTCCACGTCTGAAATGCTGCCTTGATAGACGCTCGTGAGTGACACTTCCGTGAGAGCTGCTTTCCCATCTAAGTCAAACTTTGTGTTGTGTCTCCCAAAGCGTCCATTGGTATTGACTGTCATGGAGGCTCCCGAGGTGCCGATTCGGGCATTCATTTCATTCTCCACCATCAAGGGGCTAAACTGCACCGTTGTCATTGCAGTGCTGTCCAGTCCATTCCGGTTAATGCTGAGCGTGGACTTGTGTTCCGCTTTGTTTCCTTTCCATTTCCCCATCACGTGGCTAATTAGTCCGGCCCCTTGACTATTAATGGAGCCTGAAACCAGGGCATAGCCTTGGTCCTGCTCGTAACTGACCTGGTACTCTGAGCTGAGTGCAGCCCCCTGTTTCTCTAGAGTGAAGTCAAACTTATTGATGGCTGCCAGGCCTCTGTGACTTCCAGCTGTCTGAGATGAAAACTTCAGCTGGCTGGTTTGATAATTCAAGGAAGCGGTGTTGGTTAGAAATCCGTCCTGGACATTTGAGACTGAAGTGATGGCCCATTCTTCTTTGCTAAGTTTCCCCGTCATCTGGTTAGTAGCCTGAAGGAAGGAAGAGTCAAGCTTCAGGTTGGATTCCCCTGCGAGCACTTGGCTGTTGATGTTGTAGGTGAAGGACTCGGTATGTGTCATTCTCACAAAGGTTGAAGCGACATCCAACCGGGCTTCAAGGTTTCCATTTCCAATGGCCAAATTCTCTTTGTACTCCGTGTCTCTGTCTAGAGACAGGGAGAAACGAGCACCCAGAGGGGTGGAAGCACCAAAGACAGCAGTCATTTTGCCCTTGTTATTCCCAGTGTTGACTATTTCGTTGAATTTAAGATTTAAACGGAGAAGTCTATGTTGGAAGAAGGTGTCATATTCACAGGCAAGTAAGGTCTCATCATAATTTACCGCTCCCTGACCTGAAAAAGAAAAGGGAAAACAAATTTAGAAAAGGGACGATGGGAATGTTAAATAATCCAGGCTGTTTCGTTGTCTGATTCCTTTATTCTTTCATTTCCACAGAGCTTATATTTCTAGCAATAATCTGCTCAAAACTATGTAAGATTTTTCATGAAAACAAGTCCTGCTTGGCTTGATGGAGATTATTCCCAAACAAGTATGCATCACATAGACACGAATGGAACTTTTCACGTTAGCTGCATTTAGAAGCTAATATTCAGAATGTAGTCATCTCAGATAGCCATTCCCAACAGGAGCCATATGGCTCCCTGGGAAGGCCCTGGCACATTTGAAAGGGGCACCAATTGGAAACTATTCTTCACACACCACCTTATGGGGTTCATGTTGTGACTTATACACAATCCTGACTCAACCTGATATTTCTTTCATGTTGTGTATATGGCCATGCCCTCAAAATGGTTGAGAATGGGTGACCCTAAAACTGTGGTCCTATACATGGAATTAAGGAACATGGAATTAAGTTTCCCTAACCTCATTTGGAAATTATGTGATTTTCCAGATGGCATTAGATAGTAACTGCCATAATCTTTCACTGATGGTTAGAAGTGACGAGATACACATTTTCTTGGGCAGGCAATAATAGAATCATTGAGCTGGAAGAGACCACAAGGACCATCCAGTCTAAACCCCTGCCATGCAGGAACCCCCATCACAGGACACCCGACAGATGGCCATCCAGCTTCTGCTTAAAAACCTCCAAAGAAGGAGACTCCACCACCCTCCATGACAGCTTATTCCACTGCTGAACAGCTCTAACCATCAGGAAATTCTTCTAAATTTTCTCCTCAGCCTCTATTTTCCAATGCCATAATACTAGTCTTTCTCTCTTCCTGCTCCTTCAAGACCCAGGGCAAAGACAAAGACAACAGTAAGAGGAAACTGTTATATAAACATCACCTAGCGGGCCCCATGTTTCATGAAAAAACCAAAACTGGCTAGTGTAAATGTAAGAACATGACCAGGCTGCTGCAATTCTTCCTTATGTTCTCTTTTCATTATTTTCTTGTATTTGGGTGTGTATTGGGGTTGTAGTTGGGCAGTTTCTGTTTGGTGACGTGTTGTACACCACCCAGAGTTCCCTATGGGAAAATCAGGTGGCCAATAAGTAAAATAAATAAATAAATAAATAAATAAATAAATAAATAAATAAATAAATTCCCTAAACAGTTACAAGCATATACTCAGAGAGTTCTTCCCTGGACTCAGATATTTGCAAAAGAGTCTTCTGAGTTTTTGTTTTTTAATCAGACTCATGGGTAGCTTGGAAGACTGACTTTAGGAGAAATGCAAACATGAAATAATATCCCAATTTTCTTATGACTTGGTATTCAGAGAAAAGGAGTTCCAACATGTTTCTGAAGGCATGGAGTAAACAGCGGGTGTTGAGACCTTGTACATTTCCCCATGGAGTCTTACCTTGCATGTTGTACGAAAGTAGATCCAGTGCAGAATCCGCCTTCATCAAGAAGTTTGTTCTCATGCTGTAGGCATCCCTCGAGGCGTTCACCAAGGTATAAGAGCTTGACCAGTTGTAATAATTGCTGTACACATTAGATGATATCTCGAGGGTGTCCAGCAAAGGAATTTGAAGTGTGTTAGATTCTGGGAGGGTGAATTGTGGAATTCTGTACTCTTGTGAAGGCAGGTTCACACCCAAGGATTCCATCACCAATGGAGGTGTCCTGACAGTTTTGGGCACTCTCATGTCATAGGAGGATCTTCCACCAAATGGCAGAGGGATGGTGAAGACAGCACCCTCCTTGTTCCAGACATATTTAATTTGGCCGTCACTGCAATGAATGCAGAAGAAATAAGAGTGAAGACTCAATTAAGGAATAAGAACCCATAGGGGCAACATTTTGCTTAGGAAATTCCCTTATACATGAGGACTAACTAGCTGTTGTTTCTAGACCAACGCTACTTCCTCTAGGGGTTTGTCTTGCACCTGTGTCTGAGATCACCAGCTACTGGAGACCCTTTTAAGTGTTTGAAACTGTTACATCAGATTGAATCTTTCTGCAGATTTTGATGAAATATGACCCTTTCAAAATATATAAAAATATTCTAACTTTGATGAATAGCAAACAAAAACAATAACTAGTAGAAATTATTGGATTCAGTGCCAGTGGTGTCTTCTCTGGGTTTTAGTCTGATCTTCAGAGAACCCAATCAAATCAAATATTCAACACAACACCCTTTATAGCTTCTTCTTCTTCTTCTTCTTCTTCTTCTTCTTCTTCTTCTTCTTCTTCTTCTTCTTCTTCTTCTTCTTCTTCTTCTTCTTCTTCTTTACAGAAAACACACTAAAACCTAGAGCAAATTCACTTTCACTGTGCCACTAACATGGAAGCCACTGGTGATAACTCCAAGGCAATGAATATGACTAGTAGTGCTTTGTGATTTATGTGGGATAAGAAAAGGGCCCCTGGCATTAAGAAATTTCCCCTGCTAGAAACCCACAGAGCTTCCAGGCAAGGCTTTTATTGCACAATTGCTCTAGATTATGTGAATCTACTATACATGACTACACAGACTTTGTATTTCTAATCACTTATAACTTGTGTTTAGGGATGGGCTGTTTGTTTCAGAAACAGTAGCTTCCAAAATGACCCAAAGTAGCCCAGATGCTGTTCGGAAGGCACTGAAACACAAGCAGCCAATCACTTACTGTCAAGATATGTAAAAGTTGATAAAACATATGTTATGTATATTTAACAGAATGTGCAAAGAGAATTGTAAAATGGAGGCAGTTAGATTCTGCAGTGTCATGATGTTAATTCACAAGTGTTAGAGACTAGTAATCACAGGCATGTTAAGTGATGAAGTGCAGGTGGAACTGATTATAACATCATGATTTGTAATGGTTAGATCAGATTGCATCAGATTGTTAATTAGTGATTGCATCAGATCTTATGAGTGCTGAATAGTATAAAAAGCACTAGCTTGCCATTTGTTACTGGGGACTGTTATTGTGAGAACAGTTTACCCCACACTGTTTGTCTGTTTGCTATATTGTATATAATGGTTGGTTGTTATGCTGTGTATATTTTGATGTATATATGAATATATGAGTTTTTACTCTATTCATTGTCATTGTCTTTCTGTTAGCCTAACTCTGCAACCCTTTATATCAATACTGACATTTTATCTACGTTACTGCTGCACTGCTCTGTGGCAAACACATTCAAGTAAATATTATATTTGTTGCTTAATTGCTGATACTTACCTTCCTGTAGGGTCGCATCGGACTAAACTCCAATGAGGAAGAAGCTTCCGACACATCATCTGTCCTTCTCCCTGACGCTGGCCAGTCAGGAGCTGTGCAGGGAAATGCATCACCCCGCCTCCCTGTCTGATTGGCCAGCACCAGGGAGACGGACAGATGACATCAGGAGACTTCTTCCTGGTTGGAGTTTAGCCCGATGTGACCCTGCAGGAAGGTAAGTGATTGGCTGCTTGCATTTCAGAAACTTCCAAACAGCACCTGGGCTTGCATGGATCATTTTGGAAGCTACTGCTTCCGAAACAAACAGCTCATCCCTACTTGTGTTTATACCTCTCCTTGTACGATTGCATTGACAGTATGTTTTCCAATGTTTACCTTCCATCCCTACCTAACTTTAGATGGTCTACCTTACCATTACATCGACTGACTTCATAAATACACCTGTGTTTTCAATGTTAGTTCCATCCCTCATAATGGAATTTATATTTGTTTCTTTAACCACTCGCATTCTTTTTTTTTACTTTAATGTTGCCATGTAATGCTGTACGATGCCCTTCAATTCCATGTTCTTAAACTTGAACATGCCTTAAATGTACTGGACTGACTGTATATTGTCCCTCATTACTGTAAGCTGCCTTGGGTCATTTTCCAAGGAGAAAGGTGGGGTAAAAATACTCAAATCAATAAATAAATAAATAAATAAATAAATAAATAAATAAATAAATAAATAAATAAATAAATAAATAAAAAGTGGGTGCCAAACATGGGTAATGCAGGGGTTCTTGGACTGCAATTCCCAGAAGCCTTCACCACCAGCTGTGCTGGCCTGGGGTTTCTGGGAGCTGCAGTCCAGGAACACCTGGGTAACCCAAGGTTGAGAACCATTGATCTACATCACTGAAGAAAAACGTGCAGATGATCCAAACATTGTTGAGTTAGAGCTATAATCTTCCCATCAGTTATTCCACCCTTTTTCTCATCACAAAAAATACATAGAAACAAAAACAAAATGTACACAAACCAGTGTACGATGAAGACCTTAGATCGTTTGGTTCTTACCTTCTCCAGAAGAGCTCCTCAGGAATGGTGATAAGATCCATGTTCTGAAAGTTTAGGTCTTGAAGTCCACTCAGTTTCTCCTTCAGGTGATGGGCATAAGGGACATCTCTGGATGCCTGCTGTAGCCATGTATTAGCTGCCTGAAATTTCAGAGGAAGATCTCCCAGTATAAAAGACCTGTGACCCAGTTAATCCCCCTACCCTGTGTGACAAATGAAGTAGGCTATTGCTGGTTCAGAATTAATGTCATCTTGGTGGTATGTTAGCTCTAGTAACAGCATCACTTCTTTCCATCATGGGAGAAACCTTGAACCAAGTGGGTGAAGCTTAACATGGCTGGCCCTTGCCAATACTTCCAAAAGGGAATCCATCACTGCTTTGGTGAAGAGCCTCAGTATGGCCTCCTCATTGCATGGCCCCTCACTTCCTGTCATGCTGATGGCTGGCTAAAGGATTTATTACATAGCTGTGGCTCCCACACTGTTCCTCTGGCATCGTTTGGCCTTTGCCTCCCTTGCGTCAGTTAATCGCTGCTCCCCTTCTCATGGGGACAAAAATCCAAACTCTGTCTGATAGATGGCAGGAGAAAGTCACACTTACGAGGCATGCGTGCACATTCTATTTAAGCTGTTGTTACACAACACCTTGAAAATCTGCCTGTAAAGCAGGCATGCCCAAACTTCGGCCCTCCAGATGTTTTGGACAGCAACTCCCACAGTCCTTTGCCATTGGCAAAGAATTCTGGGAGTTGTGGTCTAAAACATTAGGAGGGCTGAAGTTTGGACATGCCTGCAAAGTGTAAAACATTCCCCTATGTCCCATGTTATTAATTGTCTCCTTTTCACTTCATGGAAAACGTCTTATGCGAAATACCCAATGCGTTATAAAACTGCAACACACTAATATAAGCTGTCATTCTCAAGGGTCACAAATACCTTCAGCCATTTAGTATCAATAACCCCTTACTTCCGCTGCCTCCTGATGATGGTCACTGGTAAGAAGTTGGATCTCTCTTCCCCTTGGTCTCTCCAGATTTATGAATGGGTGCCTGCCCTATTTCATCAGCTACCATTGGGACTGATGTAGACACTGGGGAGAAAAATCACTTTCCTTTGAACTTAATACATCTTCTCTTTCTTAGTAGGACATGGTTCCTAATAATCCACAGCATTTGCCCTTAAGAGAATCATTCCCTCCCAAGATGAATGGGAATTTCACCAGGACAGTTTGATAGGGCAGCCATCTCCACTTACTGTTATAAAATGAGAAACAATATGCCGGAGTGTCATATCTGTATTGACAACTTGCTGGTCCATCAGCTCATTAGCACGTCTCTTCAAAGCCTTTGAATAATCTGCAAAGTCTGTAGGTAGCTTGCTTGACAATTTCTTCACGGCTGCATTAGTGCCTGAATTCCACTGCACTTCAAATTTCTCATTATCTGAAATCCAGGGAGAATTAAAAAAAACTAAACAACACAAGCACACACACACACACACACACACACACACACACACACACACACACACACACACACACACACACACACACACACACACACACACACCATGGGGGGAACCCTCAAATGAATCCAAAACAACATCAAGGTGGGTAGGCCAAAAATATATGATCGAAATATGGGAAGTAAGCTTATACCGGATCAGAATATTTATCCTTTTAACTCAGTTTTGTCTTCTACCAATGTAGAGTTGAGGCTACAAGTATCTAATTTCTACTTAGATGCCCAAAGCTCTATCCAACAAAGCCTGGTTCAGGAGATCAACTATGGAAATGAAAGAATTCTGTGCCCAGGAACTAATTTAAGAGCACCAAAACTGAATGGAGCTCATGGTCCTTCTGTGAAAGATTAAAAGAAAAAGGCTCATGGCTATTTCTAAACTCACTTCATGCAATTGTCCATAACACTTAGGATGGGAGTGAAATTATTTTGTTGCTGTGGTGGCTAGAGGGGGCGTGGTGGCTCAGTGGACTAAGGCTTCCGAAAACTGTCGGCTGCAAAGTCGGCAGGTCGGCGGTTCAAATCCCGGGTGCCATGCAGTGGAGCGAGCTCCCACTGATAACCCCAGCTCCTGCCAACCTAGTAGTTCGAAAGCATGCCAATGCAAGTAGATAAATAGGTACCGCCATAAAAAGCGGGAAGGTAAAACAGTGTTTCCTTGCAGCCATGCCGGCCACATGGCCATGGACGTGCACAACACCGGCTCTTCGGCTTGAATATGGAGATGAGCATCGCCCCTAGACTCGGACATGACTAGCACGCATGTGCGGGGGGAAACCTTTACCTTTACCTTTATGGTTGGATAAGTCAGTGAGTTCAACATCTGGCTATGGGGCCAGAGGTTAGGTGTTTGATGCCCCACTGTCCCTCCTGGGGAAACAGCCAGCCTGTGTGGCCTTGGGCAAGCTGTACAGTCCCAGGACATCTCAGAAGAAAGGAAATGGTAAACCACTTCTGAGAACTCCCTTTCTGGAAAGCCCTGGAAGAGGCTGCCGTAAGTCAGAACTGACATGATGAGTTGTGATTAGGATGACAGCTGAACAACCACAAGTCTTGCCAGTGTGTGTTGTGTTGTTACAGTCATGACTAGAGATGGGCATGACCAGGAAAAATTACATTTCGAGTTGTTGTGTGTCGGAGCCAGCCCGTTTTGGTTCGTTTCCGTTTGTCACGATATTTTTCAAAAATTTGTCGTTTCGTTTGTCGGTTTTTCGTCTGTCGTTAGTACTGTTTTTTTGGGGGGGCGGGCTCCTGGAGGCACCTCTCTGGGGCGGGTGCCTCCTCTGGCCCGCCATGAAGGGAAAGCAGGCTCCTGGAGGCACCTCTCTGGGGTGGGTGCCTCCTCTGGCCCGCTACAAAATGGCATGCATAGCCAATTGGATATGCATACCAAGATGCAGTAGCAGGGCAGAGGCACCTCTCTTTCGGGTGCCTCTGTGACTCACTGCCTGCCGGCATACGGTGCACTTGGGCTGGGGAACAAAGTGAGAGAGGACCCCTACGGGCGCCCTGTGACTCACTAAGAAGGGAAGTGTACTTGCTGTAGTGCAGTGCGAGTACACATCTGGCTTACTGGTTAGGGGTTAGCGCAAGGGCTAGGCTTAGGGTTATGGGTAAGGTTAGGGTGTTACTGGGGTGCACCTCTGGGTGCCTCTCTGACCCACTAAGAAGGACAGTGTACTGGCGTATGGGTTAGGGTTAGGGTTCGGGTTCGGGTTCGGACTAGGGTTAGTGGCTTTTTATGCCCGACTGGCACATCCCAGAAGTCTCGGTCAAAACCTGGCCAAGTGGCCATGCAATTGGTGGAATGGCTCCAAAAATTTGCATGGTACACTCCCATGGCCAGCCCATCATTGCGCAGGTGTAAAAAAATAAAAATAAAAATAAAATCAAATCAAATCAATGGAGACGTTTTGTTGCAAGAAAAACCCACTGCTGCTACTGAAAAAATTCAGGCAGTTTTAAAATAGCTATTTTCGCATGTTTCTGTGGTGCTTTGGTGTGTTTATGGACCACGCGATTTCAAAATAAATATTGCAGTCGCCCCATTTTGGATCCCCCGCCCGCACTGCATGGCATGGCGAGTTGGCGAGATGACGAGGATGCCCCCCACCAGAGCAGCCCAGGACAGGAGAGAGGGGGAGGCCGGGGACCCCCCCCAAACAACCCCTCTGGTAGGTGCCCTCAGGCAGGCATATTTTCGCCTGCTTTTTTGGCCGGGAATCGGTTTTTTTTTATTTTTAAAACTTTTTTTCTGTGCCGCGCCGCTTGGCAAGTTGGCGACTCGACGAGGATGCACACTTTGCGCAGCCCAGGAGAGGAGGGGGGAGGCCGGGGACCCCCCCGAAACCACCCCTCTGGTAGGTGCCCTCAGGCAGGCATATTTTCGCCTGCTTTTTTGGCCAGGAATCGTTTTTTTTATTTTTAAAACTTTTTCCTGTGCCGCTTGGCATCACGCGATCGTTGCGATGCTGCCAGGAACGACCACAACAAATCAGACCCAATTTTTCTTTAGTCAGTTCGAGTTCGAGTTCTGGCAGAGTAATGGTCATTTTTCGTTTCGTTACGTAACGGAAATGAGGAATGGAAATGGAAACGAGGATTTCACTGGGTCGTGCCCATGTCTAGTCATGACCGAGTCTTCGAGATTCCATGTCCATGGAGTTTTTCTTGGCAGGAATACTGGAGTGGTTTGCCAGTTCCTACTCCGGGCACCTACAGCACCTGGTATTCCCTGGTGGTCTCCCATCCAAGTACTAGCCAGGGCCGACCCTGATTAGCTTCCGAAATCAGGCAAGATTGGATGTGCTGAGGGCATCTAGGCATCTACAAGTCTTGCCATCCGAACCCCAAATCCTTGCAATATCTACCGGGAGGGTAGAGCCCACTGAAAGAGCCCAAGATTGGGATATGATGCAGTTGGAACCAGATCCTTCCGGGCTCATTGGATAAAATGTCTGCACTGATGGCAGTGTTGGGGAGGGAAATTTTCATGGTGGGGAAAAAGCTTACCATGTTTCAAAACAATTCTCTCCGAAACAGAGGAACCATAAGCTGTGGCTGAAGAGTCAATATGAAATGTGATCCCACTCGGTGACCTCTGAAGGGATACATCTGTTTTAGCCTGGGTTTCCATGCGTGGAATTGAGATGGAAGCTTCCCAGGATGACTCTCTTTCAGGACTGTATCTGTAAAATAGCAATCACAAACAATGTTATGCAATAGATATGCAATTATATTTTTCCCTTATTTTCTTTACTTCATTTGTGGGTTTCCTTTCATAATAGGTGAAAATGGAGGTGACAAAAAGTTTCATTTCAATTTTCAGATCTACCAGAACACCTATAATTGGTAACATTCAATTATTGGTCTCCGGTTACTAACTTATTGCACTTTTAAATATTACACTAGGCTTCAAACCTTAAATTAAGGCATTCCAAATACTCCTGGAAGTGTTTAACCTTGCACATGGCTTCCATTTCCTCTCCCCCTACTTGGTATGTATTAAAGACCTGAGTCACCAGTTCTGAAGAATCAAAAGATAAAGGAGGATTTCATGTAAATGAACTTTAAATTGCTTTGTGAAAGATTTGAGATGTTTATCAGTGGTACTGTCCTGATTTCTCCTCACAAGGCTGTTCATAAACAAGAGGAAATCCGGGGATTTTTCAGATGAAAAGCAACCACCTTTGGTGAGTTTGTTCGGTTAGATTGAAGGCAACAGTCATACAGAGGCAGCTATTCTTTCCCCATGTTCAGTTTGTTTCCCTCAATAGCACTACCATGTAGGCATCAACATGCTCCCCTTCATCTCCTTCAGTTGAGGATTACTAACCCAATCAACCAAGGAAGGAGGTATGATAACTAGAAGTTTTTTGAAAAATGATGCTAGAAGCAAGAACTGGAGAATAGCAAATACAGATGCTTGAATCAAATGTGATAGTTTCAAGTGTGGGGATTCCATACCCCAATAGGCTCTGAACCTCAAAATAACCTGGCAGCACTGAGGCAACCTAAGCCCTGGACAAACATGTCCAGAGAGCAGCAGGGAACCCAGTGTGGTTAAGCTGACCTGGAGCTGGCAGAGCTCAGGAGGCCAGGGGAAACAATGGCAATCCCAGATATCAGGCTATCAGCCCAAAGCTCCTTCCTCTCTCTCTTATCAATGAGTCCTCACTAGTCAGCATTTCCTCCTAGATAAGGGTGCATATGTGAGGACCCTCATCCCCCCTCACCAATGGAATTCATATGTGACCGAAGACCATCATTCCTCTGTCTTCCTCTGTCCCATGGTCAATGCTTCTCTCCACCCCTTGTGAACTTGTTTACTGTATCCAATAAAGCCTTAGGTCCCAGGCGTGGCACACAGACACTCTCACACGCACACACACAGACAGCCACGCACAGAGAGAAGCAGCCTGGGACCAAGAGATGGTTGTACCCCAAATTCTGTGTATGCGTAATTAATAACTCTACATTCAAGCCTCTCATTTTTTTCTAGTGACAAAGTCACTCTGTGACTCGTCTCTCTGAAGACAGCAGACTACAGCCACACAACTGTGATCATGTCATCACCCACATCTCTTTTGGAGGAACTTAAAGTATTCTGTTCCATCTATCCCGGTTCTGGGGATCCCCAGGGATCCATTTTGCCCTGGGAAAGCTTTTAAGAGCCACAAAAGCAGAGGAAGGAAGTCTTTAATGTTTGAAAATTGCCTACAGCAGCTCTCTAAATCTTTAAGGGTTAAATTAGATGTTAATTTAATGTCGGAGTATAGCTTCTCTGCATGTTTGTATGTTTTCTCTCTGACAGTGAGATTTCCTCAGATATGCATGTCTCAACAATTAAACTAAGCCTGTTTTTAATTTTCAAAGACCAATCAATCAATCAATCAATCAGGAAGTAAGGAACAGCTAAATGCATAATATGAGCTGAAGAAAAATATGTGATGTGAGAAACAGATTATTTCTCATCACTAAAGATAGCACTGCTTCTAAATATGAACTGCCTTAACATGACCCAAAGACACAAAAATATTTTGGAACGACAGAAGTCTGCAATAAGGTCTCCAATGGCTCAAAGACTCCCTCCAGTAGCAAGAAGTACTGACCATCTCTAGTTAATACTGATATACTGTATATCTGCAACAACCAATGTTTGCTTATAGCATTACCCAATGCGTCCAGTAAGAGTAACTTCAGGAACATTCTTGTTGTTGATATCTAAGATATATGTGTATGCTTTCCTTTCCGGAGTTGAGGAATCAGTAATTCTGAAGTTGGTTCCGAAATCAATGTTGAAACAGGGAACATGGAGATCACTGGTAAAAATGTGCTTGCCTCGATTATACCGGAAGACCAGTGTGGCTTCAGATTGTTTTACTCCTGAAAAATAGCAATGAATGATTGATACTCATGCAGCATTAGTATGAATCAGCCTTCCTCAGGCTGTGTTGCCAACTACTGTTCCCATCACCCTGCAGCCAAAACATGCTGTCCAGCACATACGGATGGACCCGCACAGAATATGCTACGTACGCCAATAGCCAAAGCTTGAGAAACACAGAAAAAGGAACATGGAGATGTATTTGCTTCTTTGGATCCTTGCTCAGAAGAGCTTGTTTTATAACCTCCTTTTGGGTTCAGATGAAAAAGTGCTTCACTTGATCTCCCTCGATTTCCTGACTAGCTGCTGGACATGGAAATCAACCCAATGGAAAAGCGCACATCCAAAGTCACAGCTCCATCTGTGGTAGACTTGCGGCTGGCAGTGCACTTGCCCAGGTAAAAGGCATGCGTGCATGAATCGGCTCTCTGGCTTTGCTCTATGGCTGCTACAGAGCCTTTGACAGAGAAGACACTCCACGGGTGACCACACAGGGAAATAGGTTGCATTTTTTGGACTGCTTGCTGAGTGGTCCAGTGCAAACTATTTCCTTGCGGTCAAGTGACATACATGGAATGGTACTCCAGCCTGATTCTGATCTATGCCCATGCTGGATCTCTTGAGTCTAACTGTAGATTTGATTGGTTCCCAATAGACCAAAGGATTGAGTTTCAAGGAGATAGAGATCTTGGCAAAATAATTCTTTTTGGACTATATAAATAATCCCCTTCTCATTGTTTGGCTGCACCTTTAGATTCTTTCCTGAATTCTCCTCTCCAAATTTTTTTGTTCCTCTGCGCAGTCTAGTTCACAGCAACCTTAACAGGATTTTGGAAGTATAGGACACATCCAAGGAGGAGTTCAACATTGCCACCCCCAAGTGGATGTCCATGGCTGAATGGAAATTTGAATCTAAGTCTCCCCAGTCCCCCATCTGACACCCACTTCTACAAACATAAATGATTGCACAACCTCTTACCTTCAACTTGAGCAATGAACTTCATGGTGTCTACCAAGTGTTTATCTTCTTTCTTTAATTCATAATTGGCACTTAGGGTATATTCCCTTACTTCTCCTGATGGCTGGAGTTCAATCTCATACCTAAAGTCAAAGGGAATGGTCAGCTCTTCCTGTTGACCACCCAGTACAATCCTAGCTCAATTGTCAAAGACACTTAAATTAAGCATTAGAGATGGGCACAAATAAAAAAAATGGTGTTTCATTTGTCGTTTGTCATTTAGGGGGTCCATTTCAGTTCGTTTCCATTTTTGCGAATTTTTGCAAAAAAATTGTTTTCATTTTCATTCGTTTCATTACCATTTCGTTACCATTTATTTCAATTTTTGTGATTTTTTTTTAGCATTTAAAGCAGTTCAATGCATTGCCGTAACGAAAACGAAACGGATGACAAAATTTCTGGTGTTTCTGTTCATTTTGTTTCATTTTAGAGACAAAATGCATTTGTCGTTTCATTACGTAACCAAAACAAAAAAACAAAAACGGAAATGAAAAATTGTTCGTTTTGTGCCCATCTCTATTAAGCATTGCAAGAGGAGCAAACCAGATGTCAATTGACTGCTGATTCGCGTATCTGGATTTTAAATACTCAAGATGTATTTGACAGAGACTTGAACAAATAGAAAAAAGAATAAATTATCTTGAGTATTATTGGCAGTTGTGACAGTCACAGAATCTGAAGGTGTGTTATTGCTTCAGATGTTTAATATCCATGGGGGGGGGTCTCACAGACATCTCACAAATATACTTCTCAAGATAGGCAGATTGGCCTGTTTTATGTGTCACTGTCACCTCTGTGCATGCACACAAACACACAAACATAATCATAAAATGCTTGTCACCAGGGAAGAATGTATTCTGAGGTTTCATCCTGCGGACATATTATTTGATGCAAGGCAAAAAAATGCAAGTTTCTTCCATATAATCCTTACTTTTGTTGCGGTGCATCACATATAATCCTTACTTTTGTGGCGGTGCATCACAACCCAGGTGAGCCTTCCATGGTGGCTACCTTTGGATAACAACTATCCCTCAGAATTTTGTTGTCATGGAGACTGAAAGAACTGAAAAGTCATATGGCCCAACTCACCTGGTTTCCCCAGTGAGAGGATAATATGGGGCTGCCTCGATGGAGCTAGCATTGGAGTATTCCAGTTTGGTACAAAGGTTCAGACCATTAAGGAAACGTTCGCAAGACGTTCGGGACTCTCTGTTCTCAATCAGTGGGGGGATCACTTCAGTCCGGGTGGAGGTGACCAAGTGCAAGACGTTGCTGGAAACAAGAGGAATATATTACCTCTGTTCTTCATAAACCCTAGACCTAGTTTCCCTAAAACATACAAGTATGTCCTCTAAGGCATCCGGAATCATAAACCCATAAATATGGCCAGTTTGGGAAAGACTGCTTTAAAAAACAACAACAACAACAACAACAACAACAACAACAACAACAGCCCATCGTCTTGATTTACTATGTAGTTGGGAAATAAGTTGTCATTGTTTTTTTAAAAAGCAGAGGCTAGTAACTTTCATCCTAGGATGTGAAAGAAAATGCTTACTGGTAGACAACAAGAATGTTGGAAGTTGGACTCATATTCCTAAAAAAAATACCTGACACTGAAGAGTTTGGTGGGAGTCTTTGGTGCAGGAATGGTTAGCTTCAGTTGTCCACTTCCTAACCGAAGATGGGCTTCAATGCCAGACTCATGGTAAATATTTGTATTCATCTGCACACCATTTCTGGCAAACTCTGGGATATTGACTCCTAGATGGGTTATGAACTCAACTCCCACGGAAGGTTTAGCAATCACTTCCGCTTGCATCTATGGGACAGACATCACACAGAAACAGTTATTTCTCTCTCTCTCTCTCTCTCTCTCACACACACACACACACACTCTCTTTTTAAAGCCTGGTAGACTACAGTCAAGCAATCAGAAGAAGACTGGAATTTAGAAGGGCAGCAGTGAAGGAATTAGAAAATATCAAATATAAGGTGTAGAGATGGGCATGATGAACCACTGGTTTGGCAGGTCAGTACAATTTATGTCCTGGCCAAGTAGCTGATCTGCAGTTCGGTCCGCTCCTGCGCTATGCCCACCACTTAAAGCGTTTATCTTTTTTAAAAAAGAGATACAGTATTTTTATTGGCAAAGTTCTCTCATGCCCTCTGGTGACAAAATTTAAAATTGCTTAAAAATTTGGGTAGGAAAAATACGCAGCAAAATTGGATTCCAAAGGACCACACTTGAGGGCAGGAAGGGACTTTCTGAGAGGTTCCCCCACCCCAAGTTAAATTTGAGACCCTTGAGGCTGGGTGGTGCCTGTGAGCTACACTTTCTATACTCCCTGGAGCACAGAAAGAGTTGGATGGATAACAAGTGATGTTAGCAATCTTCTTCTTCATCATCATCAAGTGCCAGGTCCTCGTAGAACAGAAACGGCTCTGAGGGCCACCTCTCGCACCCGTGCCATAGGTTCGCCAACACTGTTCTAGCTGCTCTATCACATTGGCATTCTATGTATCGCTTCTTCTTCCCCTGAAATGCACCTTTACTTGTACAAGGAACTTGAAGATCAGGCGGAAAGAGCAAAGGACTCACGCTTTTCTGAAAAATCTTGACTCCAGCCTTCGCACCAGGTGTGGCTACTCCAGATAAAGCAAACTGTAGTGGCAGTCCCGCACCCGTTGGGAGCTCAAATTCATTGTCCATGAAGATGTAGTGAACAAACAGGTCATTCTCGGTCCCCTTGGAGATGATCTGGGCAATCTGTAGGCAAGTCATATATGTTTATTTCCAAGGTAGGAAGTGTGGCCTTTGGATATTCATGCCATTAGGCAAGTTGTTGAGAAATGTTGCTTAAAAGCTTACACAGTGCTGTTACTTGAAAAGAAAGTAATTTTGTTGGTGCTGATTTATCCCTTGAAGTCTGCCTGACCTCTTTTTTTCTTCCCAGGTTGAGTGGTTGGTACTGAAGCCCAAGAGAAGCACAGAAAGTGATGGCTCCCGACCTGTGGAACAACCTCCCACCTGATATACACCTCACCCCTTTCCCGGGAATTTTCAAGAGATCTTTCAAACTTCGCTGTTTAAAAAGGCTTTTCTGGTTATCATCTCATCAGACCACAGGGACACTGACAGTGCTTAACTAATTTGTTCCACCACCTTGTTTTTTTAATTAATTGGTTTTTTTTTTGCTTTTTTTTTAGTTCTAGTCAACTGATGCCTAATTTGATTTTATTTCCTGTTATTGGGTTGCAGATTATTTAAACTGTTATTTGTTATTTTATTATGCTATGAACCACCCAGATGGCCTTGTAGCCATAAGGGCAGTGCAATATTTGAATAAATAAATAAATAAATAAATAAATATTATTGCTTACTTAAAATATAAGTCATTTCATTACTCATTCATAATGAGCTATTAACATTACTTTGAAAAAAGAGAGAAATCAAAATAAATAATAATTAAAAAGTTCCAAATTCACTAACATTATTTTGCAGGAACAAGCAAATGTAAGTTGCTATGCTCCAAAGTGCTGCTTATAATTTATTTATGTATTTAAAACATTTATGTACCTGTTATTCCCTAAAGGATCCACTGATTAACACCTGTTGCTAATCTTGCTGATGTTAAAAAGATGATAAGGAAAGTTGTTGGCTATCAGTTGCAGTCCCACCCTTCCTTTTTTTTTTTTTTTTTTTTTTTTGAGGGAGCCAAGGCAGCAGAGATGGCAGCCCTCATTTTAGTCTTAACATTCTCTGTGTGAGAGAAAACGAGAGGCTGAAGGAGTGAAGAATGTCCCAGTGAAAAGTTCATGGCTCAGTGAGCCTGGGTCTCCCAAGCCCAAATCTGTGATTCTCCCCCTTACACCACATGGGTTGTGGGGGGTCTGTATCTGTCATGCATGGAGCATGCCTCCTTGATTACCTGAGTTCCAGGACACTTCAACACAATATGAAATACATCACAGGATGCTGAGTCCACAGAATAAAAAAAGAAAGCTTTTATTGGTCTCATTTATGTTCAGTCTAGAACATTGTGTAGAACTAGACCCATCCTTCCTAGTAAACATGTTCAGGGCTGCAGCCTTGAATTTGGAACTTGGCAGTTCCACTTCCAAGGCACCAGGTGACTAGAATTACAATTTGTTAAAAAAATTAGTTACTTTCTTCTTATTCAAAAGTAACTTTAAAAAATTACCCTTTCAGTTGTTGTTGTTTTAAGAAACATCAACCAGCTACAAGCTTCTGATTTGTGGTTCACTCTCCCAAGAATAACACAACACATCTCTTAGAACCATGGACATAATTGAAAACCAACTGCAGTAACACCACAAAACGAGGTGACATGCCTCCTTGCTAATCAACATTTTGAAAGCCTACCTTCTCGGGCACCATCTGCAGAGTTTTCACGCTTTTCAGAATCAAATTTCCTAGAAGTTTGATATCATTCAGTTTCACATAGCCTAGTTCTTCTTCGAAGATTTGAAGGTAGGCTCTGGCTTCAGGCGATTCTTTGGTGGTGAGTTCTTTGACCAGTTTCTCAAAATTCAGCATGATGCCTTTCATAACATCCTGCAAATATAAGGAAAAGGCCAAATCACCAGTAAGGCATCCCATGTAGCCACCGGTCAGGACTGTTTCATTTGGGGGGGCTGTAATTCCCAAAGTACTGGCAGGGTTTCTGGATTCACAGATGAAGGCTAGCGAGTCCCTCCATAGAGTTGGGATCCCTGCTCAAAAGAGAGCCTAATAGGGTGAGATAATATGCCAAGAGTCATCTGGAATCCCATTTCCTTAAATGCCTGTTATGCTTTGATATTATGCCTAGCAACCAAAGCTATGCATGCCCAGGTGACCCATTTCTGATGTTTCCATTTCTGAGGTGAGAAAAATGGCAGGTCAACAACCTCAAGCAACTCAAAATGGCAGGTCAGCCACCCTTTATTTTTAAAAATGGCAGGTCAAGTGATGTGGAAATTAGAGATGGGTGTTTTGTTTCAGTAGGGGTCTGGTTCTGAAATGAAACACAGCAGCACAGCTGCCCTTTTGAACCAGGACCCATCATCTGGAATGAAATCAGCCACCGACTTACCTTCCTTTTGATCACGTGAGGCAAAACTTCAGTGAGGAAGCAACCTCTGACACATCATCTTTCCTTCTCTCTGGTGCTGGCCAATCAAAGAGGGAGGCGGGATGATGCATGTCCTTGCACAGCTCCTGATTGGCCAGTGCCAGGGAAATGGAAAGATGATATGTTGGAGGCTGTTTCCTCATTGGAATTTTGCCTCATGCAACCCAAAGGAAGGTAAGTCCGTGGTTGATTTGGTTCCAGAGGGTGGGTCCTGGTTCCAAACAGCAGCTATGCTGTTGTGTTTCGTTTCAGAACCAGACCCTTTCCAAAATGAAATGCCCACCTCTAGTGGAAATCTGTGCTAAGGAGATATGGCCTCTTACAAACTTGAGCCTGTGGTTGCCTACGCCCCTGTGTGACTCTTCCCGCCTGTTCCATCCCACCTCTTTGCATGCCCTGCAGCCCTTCACTGAAATTAAAAATTCTTTTTAAAAAGCGTTGACCTACGGTGACTATAACAATGGGCTGCTTCTCAAGGATTTCCCTCAAGGGAAAGAGGGCTGCCTCATCTCGGCAGTGTCACAATTTTTAAAGTGCATTGGAGCAAGGCAACTTGACCGAGTACTAATGAATGAGTGAGGCAAGTTGACAAGCTTGATATCATTACTTTTTCAGCTCTGCATTATCTCCTTACATTCTGTACCAAGATAGCTAGCTGAATTGTGGTCGAGATCTCTGGTGGAGGTCTCTGGCTATGGAGACAGAGTACAGTGCCTCCCTGACAAAGAATGGGGTCCCTTTCACCTCTGTCATTCTAAGATTATTAGTCTTACAGTATAATACGTTCCTCATATTTGTAGCAAGCTTGCCCAAATACCCCTTAGTAATATCATGAAGGCATCCAAGGTAAAAACGAGCAGTGCAACATAATTGAGTAAATGAGAGTATACCTGATCCTTTGGCCCATCTTTGGGGTATCCAAAATAGTCGAACAGTGCTTGGGAAACGTGGTCTGGTATTTTGCCGTCAACCCAGTACAGGGCTTTGGTGGCACTGTCGGGAAAAACCCCTGGGTCCAAACAAGGCTTCTATCATAGGTTCAAAGTTCTTCCCATCCCAGCCAATCTGATTGGAAAAGAAGGGGGTGGGGTGGAGAAGGAGAGGTGAGTGTAAATTGCTTTTCACATGAGCATCCCTGGAGGACTGGAAAGGGTAATCATTGACACTTGTTGAAAAACAATTCAGACACTTGCTTTGTGTTTGGGTGAGAGGTGGTTAACAGATGGGGTGGGTGGGGAAGGTAGCTTCCTGGGTTTTCCCTGTGTGAATGTCACTTTGAGCTCTATCACACGTCCTTTAAAATGCTGATTAAATTTCAAGGTAAAGTGTTTCCAAAAATATTGTCCCCACAGCCACCAGTCTTTAAAAAAATGGTTATGCCCCAACACCTACCAAATAAGTTGGGAGGTTTTTGCTCCGGTAAAAAATGGGAGCCAGAAGTCTGTGGGAACTCATGTATGATCCAGTTTTCTGCTCTCCCCCAGCCCTGACCAGCTCATCCTGGGGCTCCTCAGCACTTTTAAAAAATATTTTTGTTTCCCCTCCCCCAACACTGATCAGCTGGCCTCCGGGCTGTCAGCGCTGTATGTATGTATGTATGTATGTATGTATGTATGTATGTATGTATGTATGTATGTATGTATGTATGTATGTATGTATGTATGTATGTATTTTTCTAGCACCAAGTGCTTTTCAAAAATATTTTTTAAAATTTTCCCTCCCCCCCCAGTGCTGATCAGCTGGTCTTTGGGTTGTCAGTGTTGTTGTTTTTGTTTGTTTGTTTATTTTCTAGTGCCACCTGCTGGCCCTGGGGCTGGTCAGCACTTTTTTTTGTTTAAAAAAATCTTTGTACATGAGAATGGAGATCCCACATCTTCAGTCAAGTGACCAAGAAAGAAGAAGAGCCGGACTTTCACAATATCGAGATCTTCCCCCAGGTGAGATAGCGGCCTTTGTGAATGGTAGTGAGCACAAGAGGGGATCCTGTAGACCATCTTGACTGCTTCCGTTGCTGTTGTCAACATTCAGGCTGCCTTTTGCTATGTAAATCCCGGCCTAATTTTTCCTGCAGGCAATGTGGGCATGATATTGTGTAGCAACAGCACAATATCCCACATTCATAAACTTTTTTAAAGAACTGAATTAAACAAAAGGCTGCAAAAGCCTAGCTGTCTGGCAGCTCTCATATACACTTGAACCAGGAAGGAAGGAAGGATTGAGTGGATCTCATCTGGGGTTATCCTAACCTTGAATTCTAAGGGAAACTGTGTCTGTATCAAAAAAGCAGTCTTAAACAATAAGGTAATCTGTATGGCTGGAAGCCTGATGGGCAAAGCAACATTTTCAAGGAAGGAAGGAAGGAAGGAAGGAAGGAAGGAAGGAAGGAAAGAATTTCTAATGTATATCGTGAAACATGTCACTGCACTGTCTATCATCCTTTGTGACTGAAGCCAATTGGAGAATGGCAACTGCTTTGCTACCTGATCTCTAGAAAAGGCACTTGAGAGAGAAGGTTGTTGAAGGAAACCGAGTTCTGCAGTTTTTCATATGTAGATTATTCTGTTCCGCTGTTCTTTGCAGTGCATATTTTCCCTATTAAAATGGTAAGGATTTGAGTTTGTTTGCTCTTTGCAGGTCTTTCTTCAAAGGAAAAGACTCAACATAGAAGTATTTTAAATCACTACTGATGTTTGGTATCTCTCTGCTTGGAAATTTACAGTGGTACCTTGTATAAAGTAATTAATTCATTCCCAATGAAATTCTGTTAAGCAATTTTTCCTTTATACAAATTTCCCATAGGAATGCATTGAAAACAGAGCAATCCCTAATCCAGGCATGTCCAAACTTCGGCCCTCCAGATGTTTTGGACCACAACTCCCACATTCCTTTGCCACTGGAAATACAGGCTTGGAATTCTGGGAGTTGTGGTCCAAAACATCAGGAGGACTGAAGTCTGGACGTGCCTGCCCTAATCGCAAGTATTTTTATGTTGTATGGATTGGCCCCATAGGCGATCCTATTAAGCAAATTTCCCCTATCTCCGGAATTTTTTATGTTGTACAGATTTTATGTTATGCAAACAATTTGTTATACGAGGGTCGACTGTAAATCCCATTGAACGCCTATGTATCATGTTTTGATGGCTGACCTTTGATGAGCAGCCTTTTATGTATCTTCTTTTTAATCAGAGACCTTTTTATGAGGATGCCCATGCTCTGTCATTTTACTGTTTTTATGTTCTTTTTAAAAAAATCCTTTCAGCATTGCTTCCAAGGGTTGAAAGGCATCCCATAACCAACATAACATACATAGGAGCCATTGCAGAGGTCAAGTCAAGAAAGCAGCAAAAAAAAGGGAGATGTCAATAATAGGAAACAAATAGGAAGCTTTCCAAAGCCTTTTTTTTTACCTCAAACAGATCCAGAGGCCGGTGTCCAAGGGTCTCAAGTGTCATTTTTAGCATGGATTCCTTAGGCAAGTAGCTGCTTGAATCAAAGAGCAGGTTTCCTTCCAGTCTTCCCGTAAATGGATCAGAAAAGCCCGGCACCGAAACTGTCTTGCCTGCCTGGTAGTTTTGTGAAAATCTTCGGAAGTCTTTAGATGTTGGAACTTGGGCTCCTTTAAGAGCTTCTTGGATTTTGTTTCTAAGTCTGATGACACAGAAATAGTGTGTCAACATGATGACAAGCCCTGGACAACAAGATTACAAGCCACATGTGTCTTGGTATAGATCCCCCCCCCCCAAATATCTAATGTGTTTAATATGACTCTTTCCCCATCCTTGTTGGAGGCAGTTCATGCCATGCATTGAGTAGTATATTTTATTATATTGATTTATTTGCTGAATTTATATAAAATGGCCCGATAACACCCTACTCTGCCCCAGCATGCCTAAAACAACATCAGTTTGTAAAACACCGTATCTTAAAACCTCAGATTATGGCATTAAAATACTTTTTTTCCAGAGGAAAAGAGGAAAGAAAACAGATTAAAGGATACAAATGATAAACAGTGAATAAAAGGTTCTTTTTTAAAAAAAAAGTCTGGGAACCAAAATGACCACCAGGAAGGCACCAGAAAAGCCTCTTTGGAAAGGGTATTCTGAAACCAGGAGGCTACTACTGACAGACCCTTTCCACAATATCCACCCACTCCATTTCACTTGGTAGGGACACCTAGAGCAGGGTCTCTATGGAGGGTGTCCAGGTGCTGGGAACTTTGTACAAAAATATATATATTTAAGAATCAACCCATACTGTGGGCAAATTTCCAGTGAGAATCTACAATATCTAGCTGCAATGCTTTGTGTTCCTCCTTTTGGTTCCAATCTGTTTCCTTCATGTCTAATTTAGCAACTTCACAAATCACTGCGATAGGTCAGAGCAGGCATGTCCAAAGTCAGGCCCGGGGGCCAAATGCAGCCTGTTTTCAAATTTTGAGCGGCCCTTGGCATCTTCTCCACGCTGGCTCAACTTATCATACATCCCCACCAGCTGCCTCTCCCCATACTAGATAGAGGTGTCAGCTTGCAGTTTTATGGTTTGCCTGCTCTCCCTGCCTTTGTCCACCCCCACCCCCAGCCACCTACCCAGCCTACCCTCCCACAGCTCTGTTGCTGCAGCATCTTCCCCACCTCCTTGCATGTTATAGAGACTTGTCCAAAGTCCGGCCTGGGGCCAAATGTGGCTGAATGTTCAGACAACACACATTTTCACCTCGTCAAATCTGGCCCTCCTTTCAAAAAGTTTGGACACCCCTGTGTTAGAGGCTTCTGGGACACGTTCTTATTGGAATTGAAATGACACCTGCCAGTACACTTTTTCATGTGTCCATGATCTCTGTCCCTTTGGGTTATGTCATGGTGGAGAAGTCGTGGTGCTCCCTCACCCCATGTGTACCTTGGCAAGGAACTTATTGTTTGCTCTACCAGAACCTGCCCGTTTCTCATTGAGAACACAACACAACCTAAGGTTTTACACTTCAAAGAGACAGCTGCAGAAATCCACTAATAGGTTGACCGCATGAAATGGAGGCAGCAGGACAGGCTACCTCTGCAGAAACATCCCCTTCTGCCCAACTATTAACGGGGAAAGAACCACAAGCTGCAGCTTGATGTGGCCAGCAGACGCACTAACGTGGCAAACTGGATTTCAAGTGAAGGCAAAAATACGAAGCTCTCCCAGCAGACCCTCAGACTTACTGTTCATTGTAAGGATCGTCCGAGTCTAAGATGTTGGCTATGTGGGAGGCTACGAAGCTTTTCACTTGGTCATTCTTGTCTTTCAAAAGAGACTTCACCACCTTGGAGATATCTGATGGAGAAGGGTGTCTCATCAGCATCAGATAAGCAGCCAGGCGCTTATCGACGGGAGAGGAGGCGTCTTGGAACACCCTAACAAGAACTGCTTGGTCCTGTAGCAGCAGGAAGAACAGGCTGTTAGAGTGCTAAGAAAACAACAGTACATCGCTTGATAGCAGGTTGAAGAAACATCTCTGGTAGAATTCTTCCATTTCCGTATATGAATCCCTCCTTTATAAGCAGGGGCCATTCTTTTGATTCAGCCCACGTGGCAAATAACGTGCTAGGGGCCAACCTTACAGGATCCAACTTGTGATCCATCCACCTCCCAGTTGTAACATAAATCAGAGTTGGTTTTGTTAAGTCACACCGTTCCCATTCGGAAACAAAATGGGATTAGTCTGATTATGAGTCTATACAGTAAGTACATGTGGGATGGGGGAGGAGCACTCCATCATGAAGTCACCACTTGTTCTGTTTTTACCTCATCAGTAACTCTCATTTTCCTCAGGGCCTGAATAGCAGCTTTCTGGACTGCAGGGGATGCAACGTTACTTCTTAGGCATATTTTTAAGTAATGTTTCACATTTGCGCTGCTTTCGTCCATTGCTCTCCCCATATTTCCAAGAGCCTGTGGACCACACAAGAAGGGGGGGGAGTCAGTTTACCCAATGAGCACAGGGCTGGGGTGGTGAATATTTTACATTAAATAACAATTTAAGATACCCTCAGGGTCAGAAAGGTGAGTTCCTCATCACCAGAGCATTCACTGCCAATCAGGGATGTCATAAAATGGGCCACATCATTGATTTCTTTCGTTACTTGCCCACCGGCATAGAATCTGGAAAAAGGAAGATCAGTGAAAGGCCTTTGGATGCTGTAAGGATCATGTAGAACAAACGGAGGAAACAGCCAGCTGCCTTGCAGGCCATATCCACTTGTCAAAGCCATTTCACTTGCTCCCTCCATAGCTTTGTGAAGGGTATTTTTTTTTCTGTTCAAGTCAGCAGTAAAGTGTCTGTAGATTCACTCTGAATGAGTATAATTTCCAAAAACTGCATGTGATAAAATGCTCCTATTTTCATATCAACATCTTGCTTGCCTGGAGCCGTACAATTGGGCTCCGTTGGTCTGTGCTCCAGGACGGGGTCATCCGTTGGTGCTCAGGAGCTGTGATCTTATTACACAGATTATGCAGCAATAAAAAAATCAGACTACCTCAGGCTCCTCTGTGTTTATTTCTCTCCTTCACATATTGAAATCCTCCCTACCCAAACAAGGCAGGAGAAATATTATCCCCCTCCCATTTCACCACTGAACTGTCTCTATCTAAGCACTTTTCTATTATCATTCAAATACAGTGGTCCTCTATGGAAGTCAAGGTTTTCTTCCCTCTAAACATTTAGGATAAAATACAAACTAAAGGATTCTTTTTAATGGCACTGTCATTCAAATAAAGATATCAAATCTGTCTCCACAAGCGTCCAAGTTGTCATGCGTAAGATTCCAGTGAAATTCCTTCAAACAATTGGCTACGTACCTGTTGACGGCATGGCTCAAGGCATAAAAAGTCGCTCGGCTCTGCCGATACTGGGCCATGTTGAGGAGTTCCTGTATTGTCCAGGCACGAGGAGAAAGCAGCAGTCCTAAGCTGTAGGTGATGGTATCTGCTAAAAGTGGGTCAACGTTGCCAGTCCTCATTATTTGGAGGAGAGCTCCAAAGCATTCTGGAGTGCCGCATTGAGTCAGAGCCTGCACAGTGATGGAGCTGCAGATAAAACAAAGACCAAGACACAAGGGCACTTGTATTTTATTATTAGTAATGTATAATCCACTCTTGCAACCATTTTTTTGGGTGTTTAATTCATTATCATTATTCATGCTAGTGGCAGTGTTCTTGCTACTATCAAGGCAGATTCTTTCAATCTGAATTCATTTATTTAACTGGGTGTTTGAATAACAGCACAGAAGGTGGAAAAATACAATGTTAAGATCATAAAACTGTTCGTGTTTGAACATAAAATTCAATACTTCCTCAAACAATAATAAGAAAAACCCAACTGCTCTCAAAGAGGGAATAGAGCTTGAATGTTGATACCTAGAAATAAGATTTTGTTTCAGATTATTCAAATCAAACATGTATTAAATACTGAACTAATTATTAGGGGGAAGGTGTAAGATTAACCCATGCCACTTTCCTCAGTGCAATTTCATCTGAGTCACATGCCTTGGCTGTCAGACTTGCCAATTAAATCTGTGTTTACTTTCACAACATGCTGCCCAGAATCTTGTTGGTGTTTGTGGAAGGTTTACATACCTTCTGCTAACTAGCAAGGTGCCAGGTGTGTCTCAGTCACATGCCTGATGGCGCCTCATCAATTAGCTGCAGTTATCGGTAGCAAATTATGGGAATCTTACATGGGCACCACTTAGGGTTCTGGGCACCACATGGAAGGGTTAAAAAAACCATGCTATGATAAACAATCACCTAAAGTGATAACAGCTGATATGGTTTTATTTGAGGGATTATCTTGTCTAAAAGACACTTGTCTAAAAGCATATTCTTCAATTTCACTCCAGTGAGGCGTTTCTGATGAAAGGTCACCCTTTTTGAAATGGAACCAATATATCTTTTTGGCCGATGGTCTTGCTAGAGAAAATCATGCCCTGCTTTTCCTGTCACCTGCCCTTCCTCCTGACCCAATCAGTGCTTGTTCTGACATTGCGTGTTGTGTTGCAACCTCCCAGCAGCTGGCTTCCTCTGTGTGTGATAGGGAGAGGGACAGAACATGCCCTGTGCAGTCTGTTTGCTTTTGGTATGGTTCCTGCCCTATTTACTCCTCCTTCCTCTTGGTCAAGTACCTGGAAGTTTCCATCATCTTTGCCACCAGCGGGCCCAGGGTGCTGTTGTGTAAGCCTCGTAGGCCAGCGACGAATCTGTAGAAAAGGCTGGTTCTTTTGTGGTTCTCCTGGGTGACCGAGAGTTTCTGCAGCTCCTGGAGGATTCTCAGAACGGCATCACCATTCCTGGAGGATTTGGTCTCCACACCCTCCAACGCCAGTCCTCTCTTCACCAGGCCATTGACTGTCAAGGAAATGCAGTTCTTTGGAATGATGCCCCTGTACCTTTCAGAAGGTACCTCTTCCCATACACTCCTTGAGACCCCACCCTCAGGAACAGTAACCAAAGAACATGTCCTCATTGGGTTATATTCAATTGCCCTGCTCGAAACATTCTGCCATATTTAGGGTGTGGCTCAAGGACTAAAAGGGTTGTGGATCCAGGAGGTTTGTGTCCTCTCTCTGTTTTGCCTGTTCCATATTCCGGACACTCCTCTTTTCCTTGCTCCACAAGGATAGCATCCTGACCTTGTGGAGCAAAGGGGAAAACCCCTTTGTGTGCCTGGCAGGGAGAGACCCACAGAAAGTTCTAATTCCTTACCATCCATGTCTCTGTTGTTGATTTTCTGGGTGTCTTCAATTTTCAGAGTTTGTTTGACTGTGGCCATCATGCCATATGTATTCCTGGTGAGCGAGAGAAAAAAAAAACCCAACATTTCTCATGCCATTGTCCAAACCTGCAGCCTTAAACTTCCTGAGTGGCTGTAAGCCCTCAATGCAGGAAGGCCAGAAGGGCCATCAAACATGACTTACTTGTATGAGAAAGGCAGAAACAAGTGCTTCTCAATGCAGACGGCCTCAGATACTTGCTTTTTCTTCGTGTCGATGGAATACTGGCAATCCTGGTTGCTGCTAATCAGGGTGGATAACTGTGTGTTCTGTAAAGATCATTGTGCATGCATTGATATATAATTATCTATAGCAAAACAAGGCCCTCTGTGGCCAAGGCCTTGGAAATAAGGTAGGAATGGGGAAACCTGTCGGTTTCACTTTGCCCCATGGTCACATTAAAAACAACAACAATCTTCAACTTCACCCTCTCCAAATATGAGATTTTTGGCATATTATTTTCAGAAGCGAATTGAAATGATAACCCTCCCCATTTACATTGGCCAGGTAGAATAAGGGAAACCATTCCCAGCATGGGGAGGAGCCATTTTGTATCTACAGGTGTCCAAGATGGCAACCCTCTTTGGGAAGCTAGCTGGGGGAAGGGTGGGGAGAGAAATGGCAACCCAAAGAGAACCCGATAAATTGCTTAGGCGGTTACTTCATGTCCTTCTTTGTTCTGTGACTAGTTTTGTACCGTGACAGTGTTGGTCACAATCATGTGGTTCTGTCCCTGTTTCAGTGTTCCCATGGTGGTGATAACTTGTCTCGTGACAAGTGTTACCTCACGGTCTTGTACTGTGACAAACACTGAATTTGTCTAAGTAGCTTCCTTTTTCCATTCTTTTTTTTGGGGGGGGGGGTTCTTAAAAATTCTTTTTCGATGTTTCACTTCTGAAAAGTCAAAATAAAAAAAAAAACCTGGACACAGTTTTCTGAGAGAAACAAATATTTTGTTGCAGTGTCTTGTCTTGGAACAGAAAGTGGGAACAAAGAGTGACAAGGGGAAACCCAACCCCAGCACCAGGTACAGGATGCTTCCGGTGGCGTGGTTGAGACAAATTTCAGTAGTTGCCTGATGGACGTGAAGTAACTTTTTTTGTACTGCTCCTAAGTGCAACACTAACAGAGACAAAATGGACATGAAGTAACTGCCTTACTGTCCGAGGAAAAGTTTTTTGCTGCAGCAGTAGCAATGGCAACACAAACTATATTGCTCAAAAGGAGGCAGCCTTCACCCCTCTGGGATCATGGCCACATTGCCTGCCTGATATAGTCCACGAGGTGGCACATTGACTAACAGTTGGAAATGATAGGAAAATAGCAATATATTGTTATGAAGGTCTTTCTTTCTTTCTTTCTTTCTTTCTTTCTTTCTTTCTTTCTTTCTTTCTTTCTTTCTTTCTTTCTTTCAAGGAAACTCTTAGAGCAGTCGAGACCCAGAAACAAGAGAGAAATTGACTCTTATTTATATGAACTGGCATGTATAGCCTACAGAAACAGTAAAATATAGCAAGAAATGTACTGATTGAAATGACAGCCATGTGAACAAACCCAGTGGTAGATAGACCATGGAAATATACATACAAATATATTAATAAAAAAAGAAAAACAAAAGGATTCAAATGTTCCACGTGATTAGGCCCTAGCACATCATATCCCTCCACAGATGGAGTAAAAATAATTAACACCATGCCTTCTACTTCAACACCTTTGAATTTGTTCTTAATATACTTTACCTTCCACTAACAATATCAAGATACATTGTATTCTCGAAGGCTTTCACGGCCCGGATCTGATAGCTGTTGTGAGTTTTTCAGGCTGTTTGACCGTGTTCTGGAAGTTTTGCTTCCTGACGTTTCACCAGGCTCTGTGGCCGGCATCTTCAGAGGGAGATGCTGGTCACAGAGTCTGACAGATACATCCTTTATAACTTACGTGCATTCTTATTGCATTGAAAATCTTAGTTAGTTATAGCTAATTTATGGGTTGACTACTCTAGAAAAGGTTTGTCAGGGTAGATTTATGAAAGAAAGAAAGAAAGAAAGAAAGAAAGAAAGAAAGAAAGAAAGAAAGAAAGAAAGAAAGAAAGAAAGAAAGAAAGAAAGAAAGTAGACAACCTTTTCCAGTGGTGATGATGGAATGTGTGCAGCATCACAAACAACTGGAAGCATTCCATCTCATTGCCAGGGTCATGTTCCCAAAAGCTTACCAGTCCTTTAATGAGGGCAATGGGGCTGACATAATCTCTGATGGGGTTAAAGTTATCACAGGATTTCAGATTCCTTTTGATCGCAATGCCTGCTGCAACGCCGGTGTTGCTTCTCCTGGCTTTTACTTCAACTTCACTGTCACATTTTCCATACACTGTGTCCTAGAATGAGGAAGACATTAATCATTGGGTTTTGCCCCCATAAATAAAAAGGGCCCCCTAATTAATCAAAGGCTAGCTTTGCCATGCAGTCACTTTGGCCTTGGCTTTATGAACCAGGGGGCCCATAGAACATCATGGGAAATAAGATCTTTGAGAGCTACACCACCTACCATGGTGAGTGTCTGGACATCAACCTCTGTCTCCATGGGCACAAAAAGAGCGGAGATGATGCCTCTCTTGATGTTGAGGACGTGGGTAGGTTCATCATCTTCAGGGTATAGCTCAACATTCTTGCCATCTGGGATGCTGAACTTCAGCTCATACCTGGGCAAAACAAGCAAAAAATCAGACTAACTCAAACAACAAGATAGACTTCAAAAATATGAAACCCACCAGCATCCTGCCAACCCAACTGTGATTTTCATTAATATCTATCTATCTATCTATCTATCTATCTATCTATCTATCTATCTATCTATCTATCTATCTATTCCTTCCTTCCCTCCTTCTATCTATCTATCTATCTATCTATCTATCTATCTATCTATCTATCTATCTATCTATCTATCTATCTATCTATCATTATGAAAATTAAAAGAAATATCAGCTTGTTCCCAATCCAGTTATTTTTCTTTGTCAGTTACATCAGAGGATTCCTCCATTATTGTACTAAATACCATGGATCTCTCATTCACTGCTCATTCAGTGTATGAACCATGTTTTCATCAATATAAACTCTGCTCCTGCCTCCATGCCAGCTTCAGGTTGGTCACTCCACTGCAGTGGTCAAGGGAACAATCAGCCATTTTCAGAAGTACCTTTCTACATCTCTCATACAGTTATTCATTACTCCCTTCTCTCTGGACGAAGCAAAACAAGTTGGGGAGCCGTGTAGCCATCACAAAAACCAAATACAAGACTAGACTAGGTGATTGCCCTCAAAATATATTAGCAACTTTTTTGTTATTTTCTGACTCACCTAAAGATATCACCTAACTAATCTAGTCTCCCTTCTCTCTGGTTTCCCTTCTAAGCTGTACAGACAGCTTCCACTGAGGGCATGAATGCAAGGAGACAAATGCAAACTATTGGAGGAGTGACGGCTGGCCACACTGCAACCAAGGGATATGAAAATCTTCCCATTTGGCTTTCATTGCCTTTTCCAAAACCCTGCTCATCTTCTTGTCTTGTATGGGTCTCATATTAGATTGCAAGGTTCCTGCCCCCCCCTCACATTTCTCATGAAAATTCATAGTCCTCTTCTGCCAATTCCTCCATGAATTTGTGTACTGATATGAGTTAATTTGAGCATTCCCACCCCATTTTCTACATAAATGGACTGTGTACGTTTCCAAGCATACACACTTGGGAGGGGGGTCACACAGAGAAATGTTGTTCAGGGTACACTGTGATTGTAAGCCGCCCAGAGACCTTTGGGTAATGGGTGGCATATAAGTTGTAAAAATAAATAAAATTAATAAAATTAATAACTGGTCAGCCAGTGCAGCTGTCCCAGAAAGGAACTGTCCCCTTCTCTGACCTTAATCCTTAACAAAATAGCCAAAGTGGGAATTAGGATAAGACCAATGGCTCTTGTATGAATGGGGGTTGGGGAACCCTAAAGAGGGAACTTATAGGAGAGCCTTTATATCTGTCCAGGATCTCGCCTTTTCAAGCAAACAATTCATTCTGTAGTTGCGCTTTGGGACACTGCAGCTTTGCCACTGCTCAAAGGAAGATCTTGAGAGAAGTTGGATTTTGCTTAAGGTTTTCCTTACCTGGACATGGCGGCGGTGAAGTCATCTGTGTTCCTTGCTTTCTTTAACAAAACCTTGCCCTCAGGATCGGTACCAGACACCTCGCGCATGCTACAGTGGCTTGTCCTTAGAATGAAACTGCATAGCTGCGGGACTTCCAGTTCAACCTACAATGAGAGAGAGAGAGAGAGAGAGAGAGAGAGAGAGAGAGAGAGAGAGAGAGAGAGAGAGAGAGAGAGAGAGAGAGAGAGAGAGAGAGAGAGAGAGAGAGAGAGAGAGAGAGAGAGAGAGAGAGAGAGAGAGAGCAGGGATTGGGGTTGTCTATTAGTTAATGCATTACTGGTGCATTCTGACAATTATCTACAATAAATTAAATGAGATTTGAATTCCCATTGATGCATTTGTAAGCTTGAGAAAGAGGACAGTGTTTTGGTTTTATCCAAAGGAGGGCTGTTCATTCTCCTTCCTTACCTTGCAACTGATTTGGGAGCCACTGCGCGTGTCTGCTGTTCCTGCCACCCCACTTGTGGTTTCGGCTTCATAGTTGTAAACATATTTTCTGAGGTGCTTAAATCTGGTAGCGTCTCCTGCAAGTCACAAGCAAGGCAAAAGGTGGGTATGACACAATGTCCTCATAATCACCAGTGTGGATTTAAGCAATTGCAGTATCAGAGGGAAACTTGACAAAAACTAAATGACACCAGGTTGGGAAGGTGGATTTATAAATGTCTTTGTACCTATCGATGACCAGACCAAACCAACCAAACCAAGCCAGACTGTTAGTGTTTCATCTGCCAAATTTATACTCCGAGAGATCCAAATACTCAGTGTGTTTCACAGGGTGCTGTGACTTGGAAACAAAGCTCCTGCATGAATCATACTGTATTCTGCTTCTTCTAATAATACAGTGGTTCCCATCCTTGTGTCCCCAGATGTTCTTGGACTAAAATTCCCAGAGGCCTTCACCACTAGCTATGCTGCTCAGGATTTCTGGAAGTTGTAGCCCAAGAATATATGAGGATGCAAGTTTGGAAACCACCATTCTAATAGGATGACTGTACAGCAGGAATGTCCAAACTTCGGCCCTCCCGATGTTTTAGACCACAACTCCCAGAATTCTAAGCTTAGACTGCCAATGGCAAAGGACTGTGGGAGTTGTGGCCCAAAACATCTGGAGGGCCAAAGTTTGGACATGCCTGCCGTACAGCTTAACCCCTACCTTCTACAAGGTAATAATAGGAGTTTCCTCCCACACCACCCTCATCATCCTTTATTTATTTATTTATTTATTTATTTATTTATTTATTTATTTGAATATTTTTACCCCACCTTTCTCCATGGAAAAAGGACCCAAGGCAGCTTACAGTAATGAGGGACAATATACAGGCCAGTACAATTAAGACATATTCAAGTTTGAAAACAGGGAATTGTGGGACATCTTACAGCATTAATAGACAACATTAAAGCTACAAGAGAATGCCAGCAGTTAAAGAGCCCTGTTTGTTACTGGCATCCACTCTACTGAATCTTTTGTCCAACTAAACATGGGATCTGTACCACCCGGAAAACCAGTTTTTGTGTATATACACAAAGTAAATAATACAAGACTGGAAAATTCTGCAAATCGAGATGGGCTGAATAAAGCGAGTTAATTGTGGCTGTCGGCAGATGGTGCTAAAGCTCTGTCTTTAAGAAAACAGAGCTTATCAGGGTACAGAGCAAAACCACCAACTCACGGTATACTTTGACCCTGAAGATGAACATCTTGTATCCAGCCAGGCCATTAGGGACAAACAAACAACTTGATCGAGATTGTTCAAAAACACATCCTGATCCTTGTCACTTGTTAATACATCATCCTACAAGTACTTTATTTTCAAGCCAGTTTTCTCTTTCTTTCTTTCTTTCTTTCTTTCTTTCTTTCTTTCTTTCTTTCTTTCTTTCTTTCTTTCTTTCTTTCTTTCTTTCTTTCTTTCTTTCTCTGAAGATACATAATAATGTAAGGGGCAGTCATATGATTCTATTATAGCTGGAACAACCCAAGGTCTTGGCATCTTAGAATTCTTTGTCTTAGAGAGGGCAGAAACAGATGTTAAAGATAGCCAGTAATTAGAGCTAAATGCAATTAATGTTGGTGACGGAGCCACCTGTCCCAAGCTGTGAAATCAAACTTCAAAGAAATGCTGTGCTTAAACCTGGAAAATGAGCAAGCAAGCAAGCAAAGCAAACTAATGTGTCTCATAGAGGAAATGAGAGAAATTGTATTAAGTTTTTAGACAAGAATAATGTCTACATTGACAATATTAATTCATACATCTTGAGACTCTTGTCTCCCAATGTGTACTTTTGCTTCCTAGCTGAAAGCTAACAAGTGAAATGTCAAAAATATATTAAATTTCAGGCCTTGGAGTTGGTCAGGATTTAGCCATGCATGTGGGCAAGCGGATTTCTGTGTAGGCAATAGTTGGATATTGGCAGATGCTAGGGATGAGTCCAGGGGAAAGAAGGAAAACAGTTTTGCCAGGTGCATCTCTTCAAAACTTGTGTGTTTGATTTTGTGCACAGAAACAAAAAATAATAATGGAAAAGCCCATTGCCACAAAGCAATGCAAAACCAAGATAACCCATCTAACAAAACAAGTTATTCTTAAAGACACGGCTCTCCCTTTTCAGAGAGACATGGCGTTCTTTTCCAACATAGCCTCCAACACTACATGGCATTTGGCAGATTGAGCAGCTGGAAGAGTTAAAAGCATTGAATGAGCAATTCCTATCAATTTTCCCTTTCCCTTGGCCAAGCTTCAGCGGGGATCCTTATCTTCTCATTTTTGGTACATTTACCCCAAGACTTTGTCAAGAACATTGATGCAAAGCAGTACAGGAGCCTCTGACAGAAAACCAGGGTACTCAAAAATTACATGAAATGCTGCCCACAGGATTGGCTGTCTATCCACCTGGCCAAATACAAAATCCTGATTTTAAAATGTGGGAACAGTGATTCAGGAAGCAAATGAAAGGTGGTTGTCCGGTCCCGAGGCCTTGAGGGAATGGACTCCTGCTGTCAAAACTCCCTGAGGTAATTCCGATGAAAAAGCAACCAGTGCCCTTTGGCGTTTGGCTTGTTACAAATTAACGGCTATCTATATGGATCCTATGAAATTCATCGCAAAGGGTTCATCACACAGTATTTTGAACAAACGGGAAGAAAAGAAGCCCATAGAAGGAAGAGGTAAAGGGACTCACTTGAACAAACCGGACTTGCCGTTTCCAAGCCATCGTCTTCTGCAAAATAAATAAAATGAAACAGAATTTGTTGTACACTTGTTATCACGGGTGGGGGGGGTGTGATATATTATCCAGAAACCATGAGGAAAAGTATTTGGAATCAACTCAGCAATGCAGCTGGACAGGCAACACCCAGGGTCCTAATTTGTGCAGACTTTTACAGGAACACCTCAATAATACAGGGGCATTTTTTGTATCCTCTGCTTCAGTTCTGTTGGTGATAGGAATACTTGGCTCCTAAGGGATAGATGGAATGCCCTCCCGATTGAAATCTGCTTGGTGCCAACATTGATGGCATTTTGGCGCCTGGTAAAAACCTTCCTGTTCCAGAAGTTTTTTAATTGATACAATATAGATTGTGGGTCCCCTGATGGCAATTTTAGTGTAATGCTTTTAATGTAAGGCTTTTATTATTGTTTTAATTATTTATTGATATTCTATGTTTTAAATGTTTTAATTATTTTGATTGTAAGATGCCCAGAGACCTTTGGATAGTGGGCGGCATATAAGTTGTAAAATAAATAAAATAGATAGATAGATAGATAGATAGATAGATAGATAGATAGATAGATAGATAGATAGATAGATAGATAGATACCATCATACACTGAGGTGCGCTGAGGAAAAAAAATCCCCAGAGGCTACTAGTAAAGCACCAAGATGGCCTCCTTTTAATGCCTTAGTGTGACAAAAAGGGGAAAGGGCAGCTCCATTTATGTGCCAAGTCAGCAAAATACAACAGTCTCCTTGGATTCTTAACTTCAGTAGAGTCTACAGTCCAAAGGTCGATGTTACTTGATCTAATGCCTCTCTCCATTTGAGATGGGGGATGTTAGATCAAGTAGAATGGAGGAAATGTCCATTTAAAGGACATTTAAATATGTCCTCTTCCACCCTAAAGATGTCCTTTAAATGTGGATTGGACTCAAAAATCTGCCTTTGACTCTGTTTCTTCGCTTTTCTAACAAGTGATAAATCTGTAAATGCTCGCACGTGATGATACGTAATGTGAGTCAGAAAACTAGAGGCCATCAGGAGGTACAGTTTCATGCATGAGTGGTGAATGAATTTATCTCAGAGTATCTTAGTCCATATCCATAATCTTTCAAATCAATAGAAGTGGAATCCTGAGTCTTGTGACTCAGATTCTTGCTTCAATGGGCTAATCAGGTTGCTAAAGTCTTCATGATACTAACATGGAGTTATGCATTTCACCCAAAAGACCTGTTTGTGGGGTGGGTTGCTGTTGAAATCCATTGCAATACCAGAGAGGTCCCTTGAAAAGGAGTTGACTATTTCCAAATCTGAGCATAGGCTCTGATTCTGCCGAGGGGCTCAGATTTTCAGACCAGAGGGCTTCCAGACGAACGATTCCTTCCCTTCATTCTCTGCGATCCCATCTTTTGGGACAGCCACCCTGTTCCATATACAGAATCCCATGGGGTATCCAAATGAAGTTGTCTCCCATTTGTAGATCTTAGGTGTTGGGCTCTCTCCACCTCCTTTTTACCAGAAACATAGCAAAAAGCTACACAAACAGCACAATATTGTTCATCTGGAAGCAGGCTAGGTCAAGCACAATGAGCCAAAAGTCCTAAAACAACAACACTGAACTCAGAGGCAATTACAGGAAGCCTCTCCTGTCGCTGACAAGATGACTGTGCAGAAACCCATCTCTATCTGATCCTAAGCATACTAGCAGCCCAGGGTCATAAAATGTCTTCTCAGAAATAAGCCAAACATGGGTCACTCATTCCTGCTTAAAGGAATGTGGTCTATTGAAACACAGTGTGTGTGTGTGTGTGTGTGTGTGTGTGTGTGTGTGTGTGTGTGTGTGTGTGTGTGTGTGTGTGTGTGTGTGTGTGTGTGTGTGTTCAGCCACAACAAATTTGCTAGGAATTGTGATGCCTTGAGCCCAGTGACATTTCTTTGAAATGGCTGACTTAAATTAACCCAACACAATGGTTTTAAATATACAGTGGTACCTTTTGTAAAATAATTAATTTGTTCCAATTGAAATTCTGTTAAGCAAATTTTCCTTTATACAAATTTCCCACAGGAATGCATTGAAAACAGAGTAATCCCTAATTGTGAACATATTTATGTTGTACGGATTCGCCCCATAGGCAAATCTCTTAAGCAAACTTCCCCTATCTCTGGAATTCTTTTTATGTTGTACAGATTTTATGTTAAACACACCATTTGTTATACGAGGGTGCACTGTATTTACATAGAATCTAGTGAAACTTGTGTCAAACTGTATTTAAGATAACAGTGCCTTCACAGTGTCATCCTGTATACACACCACTCTAGATTAAATCCATTGGTTTCAAAGGAAGGGGTTGGAGGCTCCTTGTTGTGTTTCCAGGTACAGTACCAGGTTGTGGGTTTTTATGGTAGCCCATGCCTGAGTCAATATATTTCACTGAAATTTCAATACAGCATTTGACCAGTCACTGTTTTATAGGGCTGTTTCAAAAGTGTACATCACAACCGCTTGGGGCAGTGTGGCTTTTCAGAAGGCAGAAGGCCTGTCTAATGATTACAGGAATCAGGTGTTTCACCATCGTGGATTCCTGCCCCCCAACTTCATCCTAGAAACAGTTCCATCTGTTCATATTGCAGCTGGCCAGTTCAGCTATTCAACCTCAGTCCTCCTCTTCAAGGTGAAAATGTAGCACACACACACACACACACACACACACACACACACACACACACACACACACACACACACACACACACACAGTATGTGTATGTGCATAAAGAGAGAACAGATATCCACAGATCCAGACTTGACATAAAAAGTAACCACTCCTTTAGATGACACACATCATTGCCACCATCACCATAAACATCACTACCACCTTTATACCATCATCAGAAGGACCTCTCTTTCCAATTAAATCTAGATGAGCTCAACACTGCAAAACCCAGGGACATCTCTCAAGTGGAAACCACCACCACCACCTCCGCCACCACCCACCCCAGATACCTCCAACCCCAAGGTGCGGACAGTCACTTACGCGTCCAAACGCCGCTGCTCAGCAGCAGGAGCAGCCAGAGCTGCCAGGAGCCCATGTTGAGCGAAGGGCCCTTGACCTGCTCTGCCCTCCCTTTGTCTTTGCTTTGCCCCAGTGTCAAAGAGAGACTGAGCGTTCCCACTTGGACCTCCCTTTAAATACTCCCAGGCAAAGCAGCTGAGCCAAACGGTTTAGAAAGTTCAGAGCAAACTGCAACAAGTCCAAAGGTCGGAGTCCTCCTGGATGCTCAGAGCAGCAGGCACCAGAGAAGGCTCTTCGGGATGGGATCAGGCAGCAAAGGAGTGCCGGAGGCATGGGGAAAGCAAAACAGCCCTCTGAGGGTCCACTCTCAGTCCGTCAGCGTGCCACCTTCTACACACCGGATTGCATGTCGCTGCATTTCACTTACAATAGTAGATATCCTTTAAATTGGATACGAATGACCTTTTCTCCCCTATCAAATGATGTTCAATTTAGCAGGCAAGTGCCTGTTCTGGATTTGGAAGCTCTCCAGCTAGATCTCTGAATTGGGGTGCATACAATAAACATGGGCTGCTGGAATCAGGCTGATTCCTTGTTTTCCTCTAATCTATGAATAGTCTTGGTGGTATATGCAATGATGAGCCAACAATGTGCTCAGGTTGAGGCTGGAACAAATGAGGAGGTGCAGAAAAGGGCCCAGTCAGAATCAGGGAAGCTGTAAGGTCTTGACAACGGCAGGGGATTTGGCCTACATTTTTTGGCAGAAAGCTGTTTGGGTTCTCAAGACGTACCTGTTTGAAGCTTTGTTTCCCCTTTCCTGACCCCTCCTCCTCCTCCTCCTCCTCCTCCTCCTCCATTCCCTGTGATGACCTTTCACCGCACTTACACTTACTGATGCACCACAATAGCTTGTGACATTTTGTTATGCAACTTGTGTGTGTGTTTACTTCAAGCAGGTGTTTGTCTGAATGCCTACCCTACACTTCTATCCTCCTGATACAAAGATACGCTATTAAGAGACACTTCTCATGGCACAGTGGTTAAATTGAAGTGCTGTGGTCAAGACAGTGCTCAGGGCCTGAGTTCAGTCCTGGTGGGCTCAGGTGGCTGGCTCAAGGTAGGCTCATCCTTCCATCCTTCCAAAATAATTAGTGTATCCAGATTGCTGGGGGTTGGGGTGGGGGATATGTACCCTACATGATTAAATTGTAAACTGCCCAGTGTGTGCTTTTAGGGTTATGGGGTAGCAGATTGGCCACACACTTTGCTTTCTCCAGTCCATTTGAATGAGAGGAGAACGCAAGTGCACCGGAGAAAGCCAAGGACCTTATGAACAAGGACCCTAATATTCAGGGAGGTTAAAGATTGAGAAACGTAAGGAATAAGCTCGGTGCGTGTCCTTATTTTTAGATACTTTGTGCCTCACAAACTTGCACCAACACTTGAACAGGGCTACTGGCCATGATGTAGATGAGTGAATCCCAATGTTGGCTGACATAGGTGTTCGTGAACTACACATCCCAGAAGCCTTTGCTTCCAGATGAGTGAGCTGGGGTTTCTGGGAATTGTAGTCCAAGAACCTCTGGGTCACCCAAGGTCGGGAATCACTCCTTCTACATCATGGATCGTAACCTAGAGAAATGGGACACTGGAAGGGGGGCACAGAAGGCAGCCTGCTGCCTTCTCCTCCTGACGGCACAGGAAAAGCCAGAGAGGAAGTGAGTGAGAGCAAAAGGGACCCACACGGGTCCACCAAAGCAGTGGCAGAGATTGCAATCGGGGTCACAAGTACACACTCCACCGCCTGACTCTCATGGTCTCCCTCCAAAGCCTTCCATAGGGAGTCAAAGGCAAAAACAAGCTTTAATGCTGTTTTAAAAAAAGAACACCTGGGCTATTTTTAAACCACAGCTTGGCTTGCATCATACAAGGTGACAGGCGTTCCTGCAATCTCCACCCTGCTTTTTCAGAGTGTGTCGTTTCTCCCAAAAGAAAATGCAAGTAAAACTTAACATTGCCTTTTGGGATTTGATGGCTTACAGCTGAGCAGGCCCTGGGGTTTCTTGAGATCACCAGCCAAGAATACGACGCACAGTCCACAAAAAAAAAAAAGTCCCGACATTTATTGGTTCCACAGCAATCTATGGTTTATCATTGGGAAACTGGACCCAGTACATCAGGAGTCCCTCTTGCCTCCACCCCCAATGCCTACCCTTCAGCAGCCACTCAGGTGCCACCCAGCATGGCAATCCATCGGAAAGCAACCAGGCAAATGCCACTCCACCACTCTCTGCTGCCTAAGGGTGTGCGGGATCAACAGGCCCCCTACTGGTGTCAGACCATAGTTGCTGCCAAGCCCCATATGGTGTGAATTCCCTTTTCCATCGGGAATGACCCAAGTGTCCTATCTGGCTCCAAACAGAATGCCCACAAAGCCGCCAATAGAGTTGTAATGAGGTCAAACACACAAACATATCCTATTCATAGAATTCTACCACCCCCATATCCCCTGTGTAACTTGACTTCACCTAGGAAACACCACCACCAAGTTGTAGGAAGCGGGGGCTGGAGATGCTATCCATCCACACAGTGGCCAGTTCAGAGCCCAGCACCAGATTTTGGGCAAAGAGACTGGACTGGAAATCACACACTCTTGGTCCACAGCCCATAGTCTTCCTCTTTTCCAGAATGTTCTGCTAGCTAATGCAATGCCTGAGGAGGATTTGGCTGAGAGAGAAGGACTTCCTTCCTCCACTGGGGCCAAATTCTTCTCCACCATCAATTCCATTCAGGGAGAAGAAAGAAATATTCATACTAGAGATGGGCACAACTAGGGAAAATGACGTTTTCGAGTTGTCGTGTGTCGGAGGCAGTCCGTTTTGGCTCGTTTCCGTTTTTCATGAAATTTTGCAAAAATTAGTCGGTTTGTTTTTTTGTTTTTTCGTTGTCGTTAGTACTGGTTTGGGAGGGTGGTAGCGGGCTCCTGGAAGGAGCTGCAGGAGTCAGCCAGAGCCACAAGTGACGGACTGGCAGACTCTTTGCACCCGCTGTGTCTCACATACTTGCATGTAGTGCAATGCAAGTAGATCTGGCTTAGGGTTAAGACGGGTTAGTGCAAGGGCTAGGGTTAGGCTAGTTACGGGTGAGGTTAGGGTGAGTATTGGGGTGCACCTCTGGGTGCCTCTCTGACCCACTTAGAAGGACAGTGTACTGGCGTATGGGTTAGGCTTAGGCTTAGGGTTCGGGTTTGGGCTACGATTAGTGGGCTGTTTATGCCCGATTGGCACATCCCAGAAGTCTCTGTGGTCAACCTGGCCAAGTGGCCATGCGATTGGTGGAAAATTTGCATGGTCCACTCCCATGGGCGAGCCCATCATTGCAAATGTGCAGGTGTAAAAAATAAAAAAAATAAAATAAAATAAAATAAAATCAGAGACTTTTTTTTTTGCAAGAAAAACCCACTGCTGCTACTGTAAAAATTCAAGCATTTAAAATAGCTAATTTTCGCATGTTTCTGTGGTGCTTTGGTGGGGTTTTGGGCAACGATTTCAAAAAATATATTGCGGTCGCCATTTTGGATCCCCCGCACTGCATGGCAAATGGATGCGCCCTCCCAGCCTGGTATAGTCAGCAAAACCTGGCCATGCGATTGGTGGAATGGCTCCAAAACTTTGCATGGTCCACTCCCATGGGCGAGCCCATCATTGCGAATGCACAGGTGTAATAAAATAAAATAAAATAAAATAAAATAAAATCAACGGAGACTTTTTTTGCAAGAAAAACCCACTGCTGCTACTGTAAAAATTCAAGCATTTAAAATAGCTAATTTTTGCACGTTTCTGTGGTGCTTTGGTGGGGTTTTCGGCAACGATTTCAAAAAAAAAATATTGCGGTCGCCATTTTGGATCCCCCGCACTGCATGGCAAATGGATGCGCCCTCCCAGCCTGGTACCAGCAGCGCAGCAGTAGCAATAGCCAAGGAGAGGGGGCGGGGAACCCCCCCCAAATAAAACACCCTTCTGGCCTGGTAGGTGCCCTCAGACAGTTTTCGCCTACTTTTAGGGCCGGGAATCAGTTTTTTTTAACTTTTAAAAACTTTTTTTCTGTGCCGCTTGGCATTGCACGATCGCCGCGATGCAAGTAATGAGCACGACAAATTAGACCAAATTGTTCGTTCGTCGTTTCGAGCTCGAATTCTGGCGGAGTAATTCCCGTTACCGTTTCCATAGAGTAACGGATACGAGTAACGGAAACGGAAACGGGAATTCCGCTAAGTCATGCCCATCTCTAATTCATACATTTACATTAAGCTTTGTTTGTCCTGACTCTCCTTGCTCACTCTTTTTTGTTATCAGGCAAACACACAGGGTAAAAATTCATATGTTTTGCTTTGTGCATGGCATTTTCAGCTGATTTATTCAACTTTTTAAAAACCCAATAGGTCAATCCTGAATGCTTCCCCAAGTGGTTCATAAACCAGCCAGTTAAAGGCAGAGTGCATTATTACATATTGTATAATATATGGTATTATTAATGATGTGACTTCACTGTGTCAGTACTTAAAATTCTGTGGTCACTTGAGCTATCAAATATTATTTTTAATGATCTCTGTTGTCTTCTGCACTATGGTTGCATGCTGTTAGACTTTCAGTGTAGATGTGTGTGTGCTTTCTGATAGCACTGTTTTATTTTTTGTAAATAGTTTGTGGAATATTTTAAAAAGAAAGTCAACACTTTGTATACATGAATGCAGCATTGGTAACAGGTAGACATGAAGAAACCAAAATATAAAACATGTGTGAAAGAAAGATGCTGTACATACACTATTTTGTTCAAATGCAGGTTTTCAAAGCATTTGCCACATAGACATTTCAACTAGGGATGGGCACAAAATGGAAAAATTGTATTTTGTTTTGTTTTGTTTTGTCCCCCCGTAGTTCATTTTGTATTGTAAGTAATGCAATTTTTCAAAAACAAAAAACAAAAAACAAAAAAACCATTCCTTACAAACAAAATGAAATGAAATGAATCCCCATGGCACCAGCGCTCTAGATAGTGTGGTGGGGGATTCAAAAGCCTCCTTCCCACCATCTCCCAGCTGATTTTGACAGCTCGATCCCAGCTAGGAGGTGGGGGGATTAGGAGGAAAGGAGCAACCACACAGAAGTAAATTCCCTGCCTGACTGCTCCTTTCTCCCCTGCCACCCCCCATTCCCAGGGGGTGTTTTGGACAGGGAGTGCTGTGGGCAGTGGGGCCAGCCCCCACTGCTGACAGCCCTCCCTGTCCAGAAAACCACCCTGGGAGGGGAGGGGAGCATGGGAGAAGGAAGGAGGCAAACATAAATTCAAACAGAGCTTCGATTTAGCACTGGAGTTGGAGTTTGGAGAGGGGGCACCCCTCCCCCCACATCCGACCTGTCAAAAAGTCCCACCTGGGAGGTGGGATGAGGGCTGAAAGGCTGGACAGAGCAGGGGTTCACCCCCTCTATGCTCCATTCTGCCTTTTGTCCCTCCCTCCTGCCTCCCAGCTGGGGTTTTTTGACAGGTCGGTGTGTGGGTGGGTGAGAGGTGCCCCCCTCTCCAAACTCCGACCTGTCAAAAAGCCTCAGCTGGGAGGTGAGGTGAGGGGCAAAACACAGAAAGGAGCAGTGAGGGGAAAACTGCTCCTTTCTGCCCAATTTTGGGGGTTTTCAGGGAAGAGTTTGAAGAGGCACCCCTGCCATTTCCTCTAGAATGAATTGTTTTGTTCTAGAGGGGGAAATGGTGTTTCTTTTCATTTGTAATAAAATGCTGCTTTCCCATTTCATTTTGTTTCGTTAGTTAACAAAATGATGAAACAGCAAGCCATTTGTGTATGGTGCCATCGCTAATTTAAACCATCAGATTTCCATATTCATTCCTGAAGTTAACAAAATGTATCTACAAATGTAAAAACAGTTTATAGAATTTATACTAACAAAAGTTAAATGATATTTACTTTTGCAAGAGTAGAATAGAATAGAATCCTTTATTGGCCAAGTGTGATTGGACACACCAAGTATTTGTCCTTGGTAAATATGCTCTCAATATGCATAAAGAGAAATATAAAAGAATCATATATTCAATAGTAGCAACACAGTACAACAACACAATCTAATATATTATTAAAAAGATTAATTATTCAACAAATTCATAGCACCTGGGGAAAAGATGTCTCTATATCTAGTTGTCCTAGTATGCAATTCCCTAAAACATCGTTCTGAGGGTAAAAGTTGAAGCAATTTATGTCCAGGATGTGTGGGGTCTGTATATATCTTCATTGCCCTCTTTTTAGCTTGTGCGGTGCAGAATTCCACAATAGATGGCAAGTTAGTAGCAATATTTTTTCCGCAGTTCTAATTATCCATTGAAGTCTGTGTCTGTCTTGTTTAGTTGCAGAGCCAAACCAGACAGTTATAGAAGAACAGATGACAGATTCAATAACTCCTCTATAAAATTGAATCAACAGTTCTTTAGGCAGTTTAAACTTCCTAAATTGGTGCCCCCTCAAAAAAAAAATCATTCTTTGTTGTGCTTTCTTAATGATCCTCCAGATATTAGATGGCCATTAGACATGGGCACGACTTGGCGAAATTGTCGTTTCCGTTTTCGGATATCGTTTCCGTTACGTAACGGAAACGGTAACGACAATTAAGCTGTCAGAACTCGAACTCGAACCGAAAAAAGAAAAATTGGGTCTGATTTGTCGTTGTCATTCCTGGCATTGCGCGGCGATCACGTGATGCCAAGCGGCACAGAAAAAAAGTTTTAAAAATAAAAAACCCCGATTCCTGGCCAAAAAAGCAGGCGAAAATATGCCTGCCTGAGGGCACCTACCAGAGGGGTGGTTTCTTGGGGGGGGTCCCCAGCCTCCCCCCCTCTTGTCCTGGGCTGCTGGTACCGGGCTGGGAGGGGGCATCCTCGGTGTCTCCATTTGCCATGCGGTGCAGGGGGATCCAAAATGGCATCCGCAATATTTTTTTTGAAATCGTGGTCCAAAAAACCACCAAAGCACTACAGAAACATGCGAAAATTAGCTATTTTAAATGCTTGAATTTTTACAGTAGCAGCAATGGATTTTTTATAGCAGTAAATGGTCGCACTGATTTTATTTTATTTTTATTTTTATTTTTTTACACCTGCACAATGATGGGCTGGCCATGGGATGGGACCATGCAAATTTGGACCCATTCTACCAATTGCATGGCCAGGTTTTGACTGACACTTCTGGATGTGCAAGAGGGCATAAAAAGGCGAGGCACTCCCAGAAGAGTCGCAGTCTGGGCTTGGATATGGGTGGGAGAGGGCTGTGTGTAGCTGGCTGCTGTGCTGACTAGTTTCGATTTCGCGGAGCCTTTAGATTTCAGTTAGGCAGGCAGGGAGGGAATTGATTCAATTGAATTTTTAGGAAATAATAATAATTCCTTTCATTCTCTGTCTGCTGTGGGGAATAGCAATGCAGTTTATTCTTTTTTATTCTCCTGCAGTTTGTTAGGATTTCTTTTCTGATAGTGCTTCAAAGGGGGGGAGGTTTGAGTGGGAGGGGAGGTGTGGATTTATTTTAAAAATTTCATTTGCTTGGTGGCAAGCAAGCCAAGGTCCTTTCATGCCCTGCCTGCAGCTCTGCTGTGGGTGCACTGCCCACTTTGTTTGCAATAAAAATTGCAATTGCTTTATTCGATGCAGTCTTGTGCAGCAAGTCAGTTTAAAGTGTTTTCCGCCTGCTCTGGGTCATTGAGGGATCCGCGCCCGCCGCCCGTGTGCCCGCCGCCCGCGCGCCCACCCCTCCCCCCTGCCGCTGCCGCCGCCTGCCCATGCCCCCCAGCCCCCCCGCCCACCGCCTAGGGCGCAAAAACACCTAGCGCCGGCGGGACGCCACTCGCTGGGACGTCAAATCGCACTAAATCGCGGTGGAAACGACAAACGACAAACGACACGATGAAACGACAAATTTTTTAAAAAATTCATGAAAAACGGAAACGAGCCAAAACGGACACGTCCCGAAAAACGACAACTCGAAAAAAAAATTCTGGTCGTACCCATCTCTAATGGCCATTTAAAATTTTGAGATTACAGTACCTAAGAGATTAAAGGATTCAACTGTTGATACTGAATTATTTGATATTGTAAGAGGTGGTTGTATAGAGCGAGTCCTCCTAAAATCCACCATCATTTCAACAGCTTTACATGTATTTAATTCAAGATTGTTTTAAATTCACCACAAAGCTAATTGTTCAATCTCTTGTCTATATGCAGATACATCATTGTCTTGAATGAGACTAATCACTGTAGTATCATCTACAAATTTCACTATTTTAACAAAAGGATCCTTTGAGATACAGTCATTGGTATATAAAGAAAAAAGGAATGAAGAGAGCACACAATCCTGAGGGGCTCCTGTGCTGATCTTGCTGATATCTGATATAATTTTGCCTAATTCGACCTGTTGCTTTCTATTTGTTAGGAAGCTTACAATCCATTTACAAGTATGGTCAGGTGCAGCCAGCTGTTTTAATTTAGAAATGCTGCAGTGTTGGAGGGGATAGGGGGCTTTGGAATATTAATTAAAAACTGTAAGTATTCACATAAAGAGGTATACTATATTTGAGTCAAAGAAATTGTCAAAGGGTTATGGTTTGTTAATTATTAGTTATTGTTTTAGTTATGCCGTGTACTGTATTCATTGTGTGATTTTTGTGTGTGGTTTATTTTTGTTCTTAAAACTTAAAATATATAAATTGAAATTACATATGAAGCACAAGACGTTGTTTATCTTAAAATTCAGTCTTAGAATTTAATTTATAAATCTACTTTTGTGTCCACTACTGGCGGCAGTTGTTTGTTTCTGGGGGGGGGGGACATTTTCCCCCAGAGGCTGAACAATCCATGTTACATGAAAAGGCACACCTTTGTAATCATTTTATAAAGAGTCACATTTAACTCCCAGAATGCAATGTGGCTTTTTCAGGCCACAGAATAACTTAGGCCAGGCATGTCTAAACTTCGGCCCTCCTGATGTTTTGGACCACAACCCAGAATTCTAAGCTTACACTGCCAATGACAAAGGACTGTGGGAGTTGTGGTCCAAAAACATATGGAGGGCTGAAGTTTGGACATGCCTGACTTAGGCCATCATTTTCCCTGAGTTCCAGAGACTATTTCTTTTTTTTCCTGTGGGTGAAGTATCACTATCTTCAAACTTATATGTGCGAATGTGAGTGACTCTGCCATCTCTGAACCAGACTTTCCATTGAACAGTTTGAAGGTGCCTTCCTCGGGCGGAAGAGTGTGAGGAGCAAATTATGATTTCTCTCAACTCTGCTTTGAGGGCCTCAAACTAGAAAACCTAGACTGACTATTTCACTGAGAATTCCACCGAGCCATGCTCCAGTCCAAACGAACACCACAATGATGAAGTCATATGTTCCAAAAGACAGCATTTCAGTCCCCTCAGAGTCATCTTTCATAGCAGAATCCACACCATACCAGGCTGTGATGTGGATATATAGTCTGTGACAGATCAATACAAGAACAATTCCCACAGCATTTCCCAGGTTTTTGTGACACCAAGAAACAGAAGTGACATATTCCAGTTGTTGGTAGATTGTTCTCATCTGTTTGGGAATGGGATGTGTATGGCCGCATAGTAAATGGGGGAAAAGGTGTTAATTTTAACATAACCTAAACACAGTGTCTTTTAACCCTGAACCTTAACACATTGTTGTACTCATCTGGTAAGGAAATACCCTACAATACACTTAGTTCAAGTTCACCCAAACCCACTCCGGCAATATTTTGGTGGATGATAGTTTCACGGTGCCAAAAGACATAATTCTAGCATCCACGTGTTGTATCTCAATTTCACTTAAGCACTCTACAAATCACATTTCTATACCACATTATTAGTAAAATGAAGAAACTTTTCTTTACCCACGGTGAGACCAAAATATGCAGCAATATCCAAACCAAGTAATTTTTCACATATCGTCTTTCTGTAATTAAACGCCTATAATTCTTTTCTTTTTGCATATTCAGTCCACCTGCTTTCCTAGAAGACCTAGCTACAAGCAAGTACCACTGATCTAGATGAGCTATTGGTCTTAATAGATTTCAGTACTGTGATTCCCCAGCTATCATAAAATGATTTATTGATGTGGGCATACGTGCCCAGGGAAGATCCTCCAGACTCATTTTCCATAGTTTTGCTTAACTAATACAAGGGAGTTTCTCATTATGTAAGAAGAAAAGTACTTTGAGTTATCTTATCATCTTTGTTTCAGATAATGAATTATGGCAACTAACAATCACTGAAATGATTAATATGAAGAGGTTTTCCTGGTGACCTGAACCACTGATCCATCCAAGCCAGGACTGACTCCTCTTATCAGCAGCAATGGCTCTAGAAAGTCTTGGGTGGAGAGAGGACCTTTCCCCACCCCCCAATTATGCTTCCTGGTATCTTTGAATGTGAAGTTCCTGGGGCCAGAACCTGAGACATCATGTTTGGCAAAACATGCACTTGATTTCTCAGACAGCCAGATGTAGGCTGGGCAAGGTCAGGGCTTTTGCAACTTTAATAGTAAGGTGTACAAAAGGGAATTTCAGCAAGGACACCACAAAAATCCAAACTGAACTGGCTGAAATGTCTAAGGGCCTTTTCACACGACCCCTAAAATCCACGGCAAATGACTTCCAAATCCGGAGCTTAAAATTGTTTCCCCACCAGCTCCAGAGTTTACAAAAAATTAAGTGCGACCACGCCCACCTAAGCGCGTCCCAGCGCACTTTTCAAGTACCTGCTCTCCGGGGGTGAAAAATTCCTGATGTGGATGTAACGTAGTGAGTGCCGGGCTCTCCTCGCTTCTCTTTGTTGTTGTTTTTGCCCCCCACCCCTTTAAGAGATACTTAAGAGACTGGAATGCTGCCGGGAGCAGAGCGAGACGGCAGAACGGAGGTGAGCCGGCATTCTTTTCTTCCTTTTTTTCTCCCTCCCCTCACACAGACAGCAGCCAGGAGTGTGGAGGGGGTGGGAACATAGGAACAGCAACAAACCCCCAAGATCTCTGGTCCAAATTTAAGTGGCCAGCGGATCTTAGGGGTCGTGTGAAAAGGCTCTAAGTTATCTGCTATCCCTATTTTATATATTGTAATGGGCAGAATCCAGTTGGTTTTTTTTAAAAAGAGAAACTGAGGAACTTGGTCCTGCTGTTTGAAGGGGTGACCATTTCATTGGTGAGAAGGGATAAAACACACATTAGGCATCTCATCCATTAGTGCAGTGGTTCTCAACCTGTGGGTCCCCAGATGTTCCTGGACTGCAACTCCCAGAAGCCTCCACCACTCGCTGTGATGGAAGGGGTTTCTGGAAGTTGCAGTCCAGGAACATCTGGGGACCCACAGGTTGAGAACCACTGCCTTAGTGGCTTCCCCTCAAAACTTTCCCTAACACCCGTGACACCCTTCCCGGCAACCTGAGTATAAACAACATGAAAAGGACTTGTGTGGTGGCCTCTCCCCTTGTGATGATGTGGAAAAGTGGAAGAAAAGAGCTACACTTTTGTGTGACACCCTTGATGATCCCTACTATCCCATAATGCCAAGGATTTGTTGGAATATGTCCTGCGATAAAATGCAGCAGACAGTCCATTCGCCAAAGACTCTTTCCCATGCAAAGAAAACTATTAAGTTCAGTTCTAAATTTCCTGTCATGAATAGTTTGATAACGACTAGCCCAGTTCAGTTCTAAATTTCCTGTCATGAATAGTTTGATAACGGCTAGCCCAGTGTTCAGATTATTAGTGTGGAACTAGTGGGATGGATATTAGGGTTCTGAACTGTACTAGAAATAGACACAAGGGATGGTTTGGTTTCCCTTGATTGGAATTATGCTTCTGAGGGTGCCTTTTAAGCCCTAGTCAGGTGTTGGCTTGAACTTGTGATGGGGGACATAGGTGTGAATGCAAATCCCTTCACGTCACATTCCGACCCACTCAAAAGTCAGGGCTTCTCAACACAGATCTTTAAGTGGCCATAGCTGGATGTTCTTCAGAACTTTGGTGAATGTATGAAGATCTGACTAACTTCCATGTTGGGATAGGGGGCAAGGCTTAGGTGCAGGATCTCCAAAACTGAAGTCACACTTATGCATTCATAGAAACATGGAATCATAGTATAGTGAAGTTGGATGCGGCCTGCAAAGCCATCATGTCCAACCCCCTGCTCAACGCAGGAATACAAATCAAAAGGATATCTGCCAGGGGGGTTTCCAAATTTCTCTTGAATGCCTCCAGTGGTCGAGCACTCTCCACCTCCAGAAGTAATTGGGTCCATTGCCGTACAGCTTGAAATTAGGAAGTTTTTCCTGATATTCAGCCAAAAGCTGGATTCTCTTAACTTGAACCCATTCTTTTAAAAAAAATTAGTAATAAATTTATTAATATTCCATCATCTTAACATGATGGAACTTGAGCCCATTGTTGTGTGTCCTGCATTTTGGCATGATCAAGAACAGATCCTGCCCCTCCATTTTATGACACTCCTTCAGTTCTTTGAAGAGTGCCATCCTATCTCCCCACCAGTCTTCTTTTCTCTAGGCCAAACATACCTAATTCTTTTGGTCTTTCCTCACGGGGCTTGGTTTCCAGCCCCCTGATCATCCTTGTTGCCCTTGTTCAGAGGAATGCCTGTACAGGGCTCCATCCCCTTCTCCAAAGAGGAAATGTGCAACTGAAGAAAGAGGACAAAAGATGATGGCGATTTGCATAAAATGTGAAAGGGATTTGTGCAATATGCATTTTAAACACAAGTGTTGACCTTTAATCCGTAACTGGACTTGGCAGCCCTTCAAATAACAGTCTGTCCTCTGAAAATTAGGACAGATGGCCTCCCTTCTCCTTGCTATGCACATGCCCTCTCGTTGACCTAAGATGGTAATGAAGGCTAATAAAACCGAAACACCCTTCTCTTGTATGACACAGCAGAGATAGCTTTCAGTGGTATCAGCACTTCTGATATTTTTGCCAATGTTTGGGCCATGCCCTTGAACTTGCTTTGATATTAAACTGAGCTAAGTTACTCTGGAAATATTTAAGGCCTTGGTTAACCTGAAAGTAGCTTCTCTGAGGGAAAACAATATATATATATAATTGAGGCCTTAATATCTATAGGGCTGTAATATCTATCTATCTATCTATCTATCTATCTATCTATCTATCTATCTATCTATCTATCTATCTATCTATCTATATCTATCTATCTATCTATCATCTACAGTGGTACCCCAACTTAAGAGTAGCTCGACTTAAGAGCAATTTGAATTAAGAGCGGAAAACTGTTGGCATTTTAACTGTTGTCTTACAAATTTTAGATATGGTCTGCTCGACTTACAAATATTTTTTCTATTTTTTTAATTTTTTAACTTATTTTTTTTTTAAATTTAGATAGGTACCCTGACTTAAGAGTAGTTTGACAAGAGCTTGCATTTGGAATGGATTAAATTCGTAAGTTGAAGTACCACTCTATCTATCTATCTATCTATCTATCTATCTATCTATCTATCTATCTATCTATCTATCTATCTATCTATCTATCTATCTATCTATCTATCATCTACAGTGGTACCCCAACTTAAGAGTAGCTCGACTTAAGAGCAATTTGAATTAAGAGCGGAAAACTGTTGGCATTTTAACTGTTGTCTTACAAATTTTAGATATGGTCTGCTCGACTTACAAATATTTTTTCTATTTTTTAATTTTTTAACTTATTTTTTTTTAAAATTTAGATAGGTACCCTGACTTAAGAGTAGTTTGACAAGAGCTTGCATTTGGAATGGATTAAATTCGTAAGTTGAAGTACTACTCTATCTATCTATCTATCTATCTATCTATCTATCTATCTATCTATCTATCTATCTATCTATCTATCTATCTATCTATCTATCTATCTATCTATCTATCTATCATCTGTCTTCCCTGATATATAAGTTTTAGGGCAAGGCTTTTGGTTGGCATCATGGAATGTCGATGTGAGCCATTTTTTTCTTTGCCATAAAAAGACCGAGACCAAGAGAGAGAGAGAGAGAGAGAGAGACAGAGACAGAGACAGAGACAGACAGAGAGAACTCTAGAAAGATTGGTCTAACAAGGCCCAGGGTGGCTTTGCTGCCAAATGAGTGGCATAAACAAACAAACAAACAAACAAACAAACAAGCAAGCAAGCAAGGAAGCAAGCAAGCAAGCAAGCAAGCAAGCATCATAGAAGGAGAACAATACCCAAAGGGAACTACTTATATCTGAATATTGTATGATAAGACTCCAGCAAGCCAGCCTGGGTGTTGTAGGGGAAAATTTGAAGCTCTGGCTGAAATGTCCTGATGTCTATGGATTAGAGATGGGCAGGAAATAAAAATATAGTGTTTCACTTTGTTTTCTTACGAACAAATTTTTAAAAGAATTTTCAAAATGAAACAAACCCAAATGAATCAATTTGTTACATTATAAAATGGCTCCCCTGGTTCCTAGAGGAATGGTTATTAGTATTCTGCAGGGAGGGGCAGTGAGCAGCTCTCTAGATACTGTTACACTGTCAGAATGGTCAAGAGCGAGAGATGCTGCCTCTTGTGAACCAATAGAGACTGATAGTTCACGTCCATCTCATCGCTGTTTGTGGTCCTGCTGCGGACCGGTACAAAGAAATCTAACCACACGTCCATTGCAGGACGAGGGGAGTTCGTCCTGACCATGCCCCCTGAACTGCGATCTAAGTAGGACGAGAGATTCCCCTCCCTGACCTCGGGAATCTCCTCATCTCGCTTCTCGTTCCAATATGAGAGCCCGTGAAGTCAGTCTCCTCCCGCAACATGCCATTCTCCATCTAGTGGAAGGAGTGCAAAGTGACATTCGCCAGTACATTCCCTATGGAGTCAGCAACACAGAGCAGAGAGATTAAAAGACAAATGCCTCAAACTTAGCTCCATAACACATTGAAGGCAAGGCTTTGGAAAATTGAAACATCGAAAAATGGAAGGTCGGGCTGAAAAAAAAAGAGAACAAAGGCATGGAATTTCACATCTCATCACGGAACGAGGATGTGCGAAAACAGTCATGGCAGTATCATCAATCACACCCGTGCGTACATGGGAATAGGGACAGAACAGCAAAAAGACCACGTGACCACGACATCAACACGCAACAAACTTCCTCCCAGGACAAGAGTGGACGTGAAGTAACCTTCGAAGTCTGGAAAGCCTTACAGGACTTTGGCCACCCCCACCCCCCCATACAGAGCAGCTCCAATGTGGCCATGCACAATCACCTAATTTTGTGTCACATTAGGTAACCAAAAACAAATCATTTTCTCTTTCTGATAAAATGCAGAACCATCGTTTCTATTCTCATAAATCTTATATCTTGTTCATACTAGAGCTTTAACAAGAGCAGACTTTGCATCATAAACAGGTTGCCGGGACCATTCCGGGTATGGGCGTTTTGCCCATCAGATGTCATATGCACTGCATGTGTTTGGTGCGGCCTCTCGAAGTGCCTCCCTGTTTTTCCAGATTGGAGGCCCAGGCGTATGGACATTTTAGAAGATAAGCTATTTTTATGCACTGTGAATCAATTAAGGACTAATTGGGAGCAGTCCCCCTTTTTAAGTAAAGGATGCAGTAACTTTGCTGACCCAGACACAATTTTCATGGCTATCACATTTATGTTTATGGATTTATTATGATTAAAGATATTTGGTTTTATGTTTCCATTATCTGGTCAGCCGAAGGTAGCATTTTAATTACCTCGCTCTGCCCTCTTTTTGATTTGCCCCTGATGTATCCCCTTATGTTTGCCAAGGCTGGCTGCCACAGCCAAGCTTGCATTGCATGGATCTTTAATTGTATGTGAAATGAGTTTTCTTAAGTACAAGCAAATGAATGTCATTCCGATTGGTAGCAGAAAAGGTTTTCGCAGTCGCAAGGACCACACTGGCTGTCTTAGCCTGACCCCTGTTAATGAGAGCAGCATTACTGAGTGATGGGTAGTGGTGGTGTACGGCAGGCTATTAGGGATAACAACCCTAATATCCATGCTGTTCGTTCCACACCAATAACTGAAACTGTGCGCTATTTGTTATAAAATGATTCATGGGGCCATAGCCCCATCACGCCCCCTTGTCCCCAACCAAAGTGAACTGTCAGGAAATCTCCAGGATCAGCATATCACTTCTGAAACAAAACATCAACTCCTCCCTCCAACACACTGTGTAACAACACAAAACATCTGCTTTTCAAAGTGCACCCTTCTTTTCCTTTTTCTATTTTTTAAATTCACTTTGTTCTTGCAAACCTTGCTATGGGGGGGCAAGGTGTAGCCTGCATATTGTAATTAAAACTGTAAACTGCCCAGAGACTACTTGAAGTGGTATGGGGCAGTATATTAGCAGAACATTTTTGCTTTTCTCTCCCCCCCCCTTTTTTTCTTTTCTTTCTTTATTTTTGAATTTTTAGTAGTCAGTGCAGCACCTAGAATGTGGCAGATTCAGAACATCAGCCTCAGGTCTGCCAAAGTCGCCCAACTCTGTGTAGAAGAAAAGAGAGTTGCCTTCAAAATAGCTGTGTCATTTTATCTTTGGTGTTTTACTAGGGATAAATGGAAGATAGGCAGGTTGTGTTTGACTTTGTGGGTGACAGCATACTGTACAGGTATGATCTATGGCCTTCCATCCTTAAGTTAACTGTACAGTTCTGAAAACAGGACAAATTAAATGGTGTACATTTTAAGTAGTTGTGATTTTTGCTTAAAGATGCTACTTCCATGAAAATGACATAAGCATAAGAAATCTTTATTATAATGATAATTCTTTGTGTTTGACTCTACATATCCATAGTAGTGGGCACCACAGGAAAAATGAAACACTGTTTTGTCGTTTCATTATGTAATGAATCAATTTGTTACGAAACGAAATGGTAAAATGTGTTTCTTGATGAAACAAAACAAATTGCCATTTTTTTTGCTCCAAAACTGAAATCATTCGTTCTAAGAGGCAGTAAATTTGGTGGATAGCTTCCTTGGACTCTTCCTTTTAAGTCTTCCAAATTAGGAGAGGTTTGGAGTTCAGGGGCTGAGTTATTCAACTTCAAAGTGCCCCCCTCCAGGAAAAAATCATTTGTAATTGGAAAGGTATGTACAGTGGTACATCGGTTAACGTAATTAATTTGTTCTGTGGGCTTTTTTGCTAATCGAAAATTACATTAAATGAAACACTGTTTCCCATTGAAAGGAATGGCAAACCAATTAATCCATTCAGGAGGTCAGATTAATTGACAGTCACCTCCTTTTCCTCACTGCAGTGCCCAGCAGGGGAAAGGAAGTGATGGATCAGACACCCCAAAGCCAAACACAGCAATGCGTGGAAGTTTTGGAGAGCCTGATCCCAGTAGGGAAAGCAAGGATTTACTACTGCAGGGTGCAAAGTTGGGTGGCAGTGGTAAAAGAGCTAGCTGTCTGAAAGCTAGCTCCTTCGGTGTCATGGTGGTAGCAAGGGGCATTGGATGGATCCTTACCCACTCCTGGAAAGAAGGCACCCACTTGTAATTTTCAGGAGTGGATAAGGACACACCTGCCACTGCTCACTACAGGCCCAGGGAGATGAAAGGACTCACATGCCTTTTCCAATTACAAATGGCTTCCTGTGGGGACCCATTTTGGAGTGGAATAACTCAGCCCCCTGAACCCCAAAGCTCTCCAAATTTAGAGGGTTACAGGAAAGAGCTTAAGGAAGCTCTTCTGTAATTTCCATGCTGCTAAATGCCTGAGATCACTATTTTCAAGTACATAACTTTCCAATTACAATTTTTTTCCTGGAGGGACTCACTTTGGAGTTGAAAACTCAGCCCCCTGAACCCCAAAGCTCAAATATTTCTATGCAGTGCCACTATAGAATATTTGAGATTAAAAAAATCCACACAACATTAAGCAGTATTTAATGCAAAACATTTTGCATAAGATATACAAAATGCATACAGATGGAGGAAGAGCATAACATAAATTTTATTTGTTTCCATATTCCACTGGAGACATCAATTGATTGAGAGATTTTGGATGAATTTTCCCTTATACTGAATGTTACGTGCACAGTAACCCTGTTTTTAAACGGAGGTACAATATTATTTTAAGAGGTAATTGAGAATTAGTTTTTGTATTGCATTAGCTACCCAAATCCTGATCGCGAGAAATAATTCCAGGATGTGATGGTGGTAGCATTGGTCAAAAAGGGAATTTGAAATTAAGGAGACTGTGATAACTAGGAGTTCATTTAATTTAATCTTGACTCTGTTGTTACTATAATACAGTAAACCATTAAGTGCTTGAGACTTTTTATACAGAAGAGGTAACGGTACACGTTATTGCATCAAGGCAACAGTTTCAGGGACTAACAATCTTGTCACTCTTTTCCAAATAATGACAATGAACTATAAGAGATAAGCTACACTTCAAAAATAAGCTGTTTAAATGACATAACAAGTTCTAACCACACAAGTGCCAAAGCGATTGCATCAAGTTAGACAATAGGTCCTCCTAAGGCCTGTATTATTGTCCAGACTAGTGGTTCCCAAAGTGGAGTACAAGCGATTGCATCAAGTTAGACAATAGGCCCTCCTAAGGCCTGTATTATTGTCCAGACTAGTGGTTCCCAAAGTGGAGTACACACCTCACAGGGGGCAATTTGGTTTTCAAGGGGGGCAATTCAACTGAATTTTTGAGATTTTTTTATTTATTTATTAACTATGCATTTTTAAGCCTGCTAATTGTTCTTAGATATTTGTGATGAAACGGCTGTGTTTGATTTACCTATTGTTGTCTTTGTTAAAGAGTGTTTCCTAGGGCTGGTGTGAAAAAGCAACTGCTAGCCAATCAGATGTGTTCCCACTGAGAACCATATGGGACTGGCAGGATCTCTCTCTCTCTCTCTCTCTCTCTCTCTCTCTCTCTCTCTCTCTCTCTCTCTCTCCTGTGGGCTTTGCTGCTAGGTGGTTTTGATCAGCCTGAAATGCATCACCTGCTAACCGTTGATGGTAAAACATCTCTGAGTTACATAGCAGATATCTTTGAAAAACTGAAAATGTTCAATAAACAACTTCAGTGAAGAAATAAAACTCTTTGATGCAAAGGCGAAGATATTTGGCCTCGTTACATTTATAGTTATGTCAAAAACATATTTCTGACAAAAAATGACATGTTTCATTGCCTAAAATGTGAGGTTACTATTGTGGCTGTACTTGTCATTGTGGATCATCTGAAAATATTGGCCTCTGATTTGAAAGAAAAATTTTCTGATTTACAAGAAATTGGTTTTGCAGCATGGGTAGTGCAGCCAGTGCTGGAGATCCGTCTGATGTTTCAATGGAGTACCAAAAGAACTCTTGGAAATGCAAAATGATGATTGAGTTAAAACTATTCAAGATAAAAGGAGAAATGGCATGGCTTTGGGATGAGACAGAAACTAAATACCCACATTCAGCCTACTTTGCAAGAACTCTGTTGTTACCATTCCCATGTTCATATTTAGCTAAATGTGGCCTTAGTGGTGTACATGTTTGACTCCTGAAGAAAAAAATCAACTGAATATCACTGAATGAGGAGACTTGAGAATGAAGCTGAGTAAACTGGAGCCTAATATAAAATCTCTCTGCAGCAGGCATCAAGCACAAGCATCTCACTCACTTAAATAGACTAAAGCTGCAATCCTACAACATTTTCCCAGGAGTAAGCCCCACTGAAGACAATGGTACCTACTTCTGAGTAGACATGCATACGATTGCGCTGTAAATATGATTTTTAGATGAGCTCAAATTGTATTTTGAATTCGGTAGGTACCTTTATTTTTAATATGTATAGTAATTAATATGATCAAAGTATTACAGAAAAAGGCTTTCATTAAAATGGTTTTATATGTATGCATTTCAGTTCTCTATTATATGTTTTGAAACTTTATTTGCTGTTTTATCATATCACTTCATCGTATTATTTTTAAAGTTCCTCAGTACTTCTACTCTATTTTGTTCTTTTATTTTTCTCTTTCGTGGATGCCATGTTCTTTGGTACCTTGTTTAAAGCAAGTTAATGGCCTTTTAGGCTTTCTCTGCATGAGTAGGAGTTCACTTTTTGAACGGTAAGAATGATCTGTCACGGGTGGGGGGGCATCTGGATTTTAGGAAAGATGCTTAGGTGGGGCATGGGAAAAAAAGTTGGGAATAGCTCCCATAGCTTTAGAGTAACGTTGTTCTCATAATTAGCTCAATGACCCTTTTAAGGTAGTTACTTCACATCTGTTTTGTCTCTGTTAGTGTTGCGCTTAGGAGTGGTACAAAAAATGTTACTTAACGTCTGTCGCGCAACTACTGAAATTTGTCCTGACCACGCCCCCGGAATGGGTGCTAAGTGGACAATACTGTACCTGGTGCTGGGGGAGGGTTTTCCCTTGTCACTCTTTGTTCCCGCTTTCTGTTACGAGACAAGACACTGTGTAGTAACGACTATCATGAAACAAAACATTCATTTCTCTCAGAAAACTGTGTCTGGGTTTGTTTGTTTGTTGACTTTTCAGAGCGAAATATCAAAAAAGAATGTTCAAGCCCACCCCCAAAAGGAAAAAGGAAGCTAGATAAATTCAGTGTTTGTCACAGTACAAGGTCATGAGGTAACACTTGTCACGAGACAAGTTATCATGACCATGGGAACACTGAAACAGGGACAAAATCATGTGATCGCGACAAACGCTGTCACGGGACAAAACTAGAAGCGGAACAAAGAAGGATGTGAAGTAACTGCCAAAGAGAACTCAGATTGTGGGATGGTTCTTCTGCATGCAAAGCAGGAGCTTCCCCCTCTGAGTAAAGCATGGGGCAAACTTCATTTGGCCCACATCTTTAAGTGAAGCAGCTTTCCACACTGACTGGCAGAGTTGAAGGGGATTATCCTTTGGGGTTACACAATCCTCCAAAAGTTCGCATGAAGTATTTGGCTCAAATATTGTGCATGTGTCTATTCGGGAGGTATGCACTCCTTGGGAAATGAGCCTCCCAGGGAGAAATTGTGCTCACGAATGTGCATGTTAAGAAAAATTGAGTGAGAACATTATACTCTTTATGGAGTCTTGATATAAAAACTGCAGACGAATGCTTAAATGTGCAGGGGAGAGACTTGTTTCTGAGTACATGTGAAATTGACAGAAGGGTGGCACAACAGGTTTGTCTACCCTACCCAATAAGGGAAATTCTGCTCCTAGACAAATATTGAAAACCTATTATGTAACAACAACAGAGTCACACACACACACATCGTTGTAAAGCAGAGTCACAATAACATTCTTGCATACTCCTGTGTCTATGTTACTTACAAACATCAGTGCAGCAAGAGACCATTCCCAGGAAAGTAGGAGAATTCTAAACCATGTGTGGATTTTGTTAGCTCAGGGACATGACCTTTCACTGGTGTTAACGGCCGCCATTTTGAAGCCTGAAACACTGCCTTTGTGCACCAATGATGTTACACTAAGAAGAAGTAATCTAACTGCAAACCTTCACGGAGCCAAAAATTCAGTCAAATATCTAATGCCAAGTCCTTGCCCTTCGACTACCAGGTGAGGGTGCCGCTATTGAAAATACCAAGCTGGGCTAATTAGCCATCGCTGGCCCGCAACCGTCGGGCACTGTTGCTACAGCTGCATACAAATAGCCTTCTGAAATCTCCATCCCATCTGTGGGAAGGGAAATCAGGGAATAAACTCAATGAATTTGTCCAGAGAATGTGACAGAGGTCATGGGGAAGCAGCTACTTCTGCACCCTCCCTCAAAGGAAAGAATACATCTTCAAATTGATCCTTATTTCTTGTTGGAGTAATGTGGGTGTGTGAGGGGAGGGGAGAGTATTTGAAGATGTTTCCAGATGAATGAGATGTTTTGGCTCAGTTGGTATTAGTTGTCATACTTCAAAAGCATCTGCCCCAAGTCCTCCTCTAATACAGTGTTTTTCAACCACTGTTTGTCGAGATGTTGCCTGGTGTGCCGTGGGAAAAATTCTTCCTACATCAGCAATCATGCCGCGACCAAGGCAGTGGTGCGGCGCCAGCGAATCAGAGAAAGGCGGGGCATCCTCTAATGGGAGATGTAGTTCCTCCTGCAGGTCTGAGACGCGGTCTTGGGAGTAGAGCGGACTACCTTCCCTGCGTGTCCTGCGCGAAAGGCTGGCCGTGGGCAGGGAAGGAGAAGAAATAAGGGAGGAGGAGGAAGAGACTGGAGAGCGAGAGAGTGAGAGAGAGCTGGGAGACCCGCGCAGGCGCATTGCAGCGAAGGGCGCTCCAGAAGCTGCTCTTAAAGGTTCTTGGGGTTGGTTCCCCCTCCTCGCTCACCGAACCCCCTCCCTCCCTCCCCCGCCTCGCGCACTTACTGTTTACCTCCCGAGGGTGGGCGCGCGCCCCTGCCGAGCCAGGTAGGAGCGCGCGTGCGCACACCTCTTTTAAGGGTGGGGAGTGGGCGGCCGTTGACAATGGTCATTTTTTGGGGGGGGGTAAATAAAGGGGAGGACATGGGAGGCTGAGGAGGGGATTCCTAGGACCCAGGGAGGAGACGGGGATGGGGGGTCCCTTCCGGGCCCTGTGGCTGCCTGGCTGGAAGGAGGCGGGGGGGAAGAGAAGGGAGGCTTATACTTCAAGGGGTAAAAGATGGGGGTTGGGGGGTCGTATATGAAGAGCCTCCCCCAACCCCACCTTCCTGGGTTTGCAAGTTCCTCTGAAAAAAAGTGCCAGGAGGAGGGAGGGGGGAAGGTGAAGGCAGGCAGACATTTTGATAGGAATGCCTTGGGAGGGCCTGGGCTGGAGGATGGATTTGTTGTTTTTTTTTGGGGGGGGTGAGAAGTGTGTTTGTGTGTTAAATTTTTTAACATTTTCTAATGGTGGTGTGCCTCGTGATTTTTTTCATGAAACAAGTGTGCCTTTGCCCAAAAAAGGTTGAAAAAGACTGCTCTAATATATGCCTTTTATTGGCACTGTGTAGCTCCTTCCCTGTGAGTCCTGTAAGGTTATCAGGAAGACCAGTGTTGTATTCAGCTCCATTTAAAAAAAGAAAGGGTGAATTCTGCAACATAATTCGGTTGGCAGTTTTCCAGAAGACTTATTTTCCCACAAAAGAAACTGTTTTTTTTTTTTTCTGCCTCATTCTCAGGGCCCTTCGGAAATTATTTTATTTATTTATTTATTTATTATTTATTATTATTAGTTTCATTTCTATACCACCCATCTTCCAACAGGAACTCTGGACGGTTTAGAAACAAGTTAAAAAAACAACCATTTGAACAAAAAACAACAATATGAGCAAAAAGAGGGAGAAAACCCTCGGCAAGATGCAGCACGGGGCAGGAGGAAAAGGGGGGGGAGTTTACCCTAACATTGTAAGAACACAAAGGACACAGCATAAGGGCTGTTGGCTTTTGCCTGGTAACAAAACCTGGCTTTTATGGGATGTCTTCAACAAAGCAGTGTCCCAACCCAGAAGAACAAGGGATCACCCTGAAACCCAGACCTGACGGAAGAATGTGGTCATTCCCTACATGGCTGGAGTGTCTGAAAAGCTTAAAAGGATTTTTGTTGGTTTGTTTACTTCAAACCCACAAACACACTAAGGCAGAGTCTCATCCACCCAAAGGACCCGATACAGAAACACAAAAGGAGCAATATAGTATATGCGGTCCAATGCAGTGAGAAGTGTTCAGACTTCTACATTGGAGAAACTAAACAGCCATTAAACAGAAGGATGGCCCAACATAGGAGGGGTAACCGCTTAGGACCAGAATCAGCAGTACACCTCCATTTGAAGGACAAAGGGCATTCATTCAAAGACGAGGAGCTACACATATTAGACAGAGAAGATTGGTGGCTTGAGAGAGGGGGCATGAAAGCCATTCATGTGAGCATTGAAAACCCTGTTGAGAGAGGTGGGGGGCTCAGGCACAGTCTATCTGCCACTTATCAGGCTGTGATTTCAACAATAAAGAGAAAAATAAAAATACTTCATGCCTTCAACACGAAGGTGATAGCTAACAACCATACTTTATCGGTTTCAGCACCTTAGGCCATTGTTTACCTTAAGGCTATTGAAACTGTTGTCTATCTAACAAGCCTATTTAGGCCATTGTTCATCTTGAGCCTATTTCAGACCAGGGTGACAAGAGGTCAAAGTGAACTATAAAATGGAGGGCTTGCAACTAGCTTTCTTCAGACTGATGAAGATGTTTTGATGAGCAGCGAAACGTTTCAATCTCTCAAGAAAAAGAAGTCCAGTTGCCATGACTCAACTTCCAGATAAAGGCATCCATGTTTATTTATTGACCCAAACCAGCAACTAGTTCAAGCAATTTCATTTCTAGCAGGAAAATATGCATTTAGTTCAGTGTCCCCATGGACTACACACACAAACTTGAATGTGTACTTCTCTGCCAAAGCCAAAAGCATAATGGCTCCATTCCCCTCATCTTGAAATCATCTGTTTTTATCTGGGGGGCATTGGAGAATTATTTTGTGAGTAAAGAATTAGAGACATTTTCAGTTTTCTCCAAGAAGCCCTTGTCCTGATGTGCTTTAAAAAATATGGGAAATTCAAAATGGCTGACACCATTTTGAAAAAAAAAGGCTGTTACCTGCAAACCAACTAGTTTCAGCCTTTCCCAAAATGGAAATATTTACTTCCGAACTGGGAGAGCAGGAGTCTTGTGTTTACAGATCTGTAAGATTCTGTCAAACTGCAGATGGCTTCACTTATTGGTGAATCCGTGGTTCCCATCCGTGACTATCTAGATGTTATTGCACCCCAATTTGCAGAAATCCTGGCCAGCAAAGATAGTGGTGATAGCTTCTGGGGATTTTAGTTGAAGAACATCTGAGGACCCAAGGTTAGGAACCACTGGGTGAATCACACAGGAATGGTCATTTTTAAGACACGGCCAAAGCACTGAGAGATGTTTTGCCTTCTGTCTTGGCTTACATCAACAGAACCATAGTGTCTAGATCAAGGGAAGTGATAGTACCACTCTATTCTGCTCTGGTCAGACCCCACCTGGAGTACTGTGTCCAGTTCTGTGCACCTCACTTTAAAAAGGATGTTGACAACCTCGAGCGGGTCCAGAGGAGAGCAACCAGGATGATTGAGGGTCTGGCAGAAACGTCTTATGAGGAACGACTTAAGGAACTGGGAATGTTCAGCCTTTCAAAAAGAAGACTGAGAGGGGATATAATAGCTATGTTTAAATATTTGAAAGGATGTCATATTGAAGAGGGAACAGGTTTGTTTTCCATGGCTTCAGAGACTAGGACGTGGGGCAAAGGTCTCAAACTACAGGAAAAGAGATTCCATGTGAACATTAGAAAGAACTTCATGACTAGAGATGGGCACGAATCAAAAAAATGGTGTTTCGTTTGTCGTTTGTCATTTAGAGGGTCAGTTTCGGTTTGTTTCCGTTTTTTGTGAATTTTTGCAAAAAATCATTTTCGTCCATTTCGTTACAATTTCATTACCATTTATTTCAAATTTTTGTGATTTTTTAAAAGCATTTAAAGCAGTTCACTGTATTGCCGTAATGAAAATGAAACGCACGACAAATTTTCTGGCGTTTCTGTTTGTTTTGTTTTATTTTAGAGACAAAATTCGTTTGTCGTTTCATTGCATAATGAAATGAAAAATGAAAACAAAAACAAAAATTTGTTCATTTCGTGCCCATCTCTATTCATGACAGTTAGAGCTGTTTGACAGTGGAATATGCTGCCACGGAGGGCAGTGGAGTCTCCTTCTCCGGAGGTGTTTAAACAGAAGCTGGATGGTCATCTGTTGGAAATACTGTGATTGGGGTTCCTGCTTGGCAGGGTGTTGGACTGGATGGCCCTTGAGGTCTCTTCCAACTCTGTGATTCTATGAAATATAAATGCCTGGATTCCATACCTGCTAACACTGGATATGCCTGTATGTATGGCATCTCTCCTTACACAAAACGGACAGCTTCTAGAGTTGGCCAAATAAAGGAGAAGCACAGAGGCCATCCTATTTATTATAGGTGTCAAGGGCTTACCAAATGGATTGTTACAGGTCTTCCAATCGAAATCCTTGTCGAAGGCATTTCATTCATAAATGTTGTATCCCTGCCTCCCCATCCCCCCAGATATTGCCAAGAAGCTGTGGTATGTGGTAAACAAACATCATGAGTTTCCATTTTGTATGTTGGAGTCAAAGAATGCTGAGAAGAGCTCTGTGAACATTTATCTGTCCTGGAAATTCTGTGAAGGGAAGCAGCAAGAACAAATTTATTTTAGTTGAACATTAATTCAGTAGACACAGTTTCCACACAAGAGATATATCGCTCTCGTCGTTAACGGTTTGTTGTCCTGGATGTTTACCATTTGGATCCCGGTCATTCTATAAAACTCTGTGATAGCAAACAAAAGTATGGGATTAAACCACTGTATGGCTTGCCACAGTGGCACCGAGTCATTGGAGATTTGTTGAGTTAATCCCTCCATTAAATTGAAATTAGAGTAGGCCCATTGGAATCAATTGAGCTCAAAGGAGTAGTTGATTAACCTACACAGATTCATTGGCCCTACTCTAGTGTGACTTACACTACAGTAAACAACCATTATGTTTAAAGATGAAATGTGTCACACACACATTTAGTCCCATGTACTATGGAACTGGGACTGACTGGGACATTGCCCAAAGCTACTCATCCTGTATCTGGTGATTGCTGATGGGCGTTTCATCTTTGTATCTGGGTTTCCTTCAGGAGATATTTGCAATATAGACAAGTTGCCACAGAGATCAGAAAGAAGTTTTGAATCTCCTTCCAATACTTTGAAACAGGCATGTTTAATGACTTTTGAACCCTTATGGACCTATCCTGATTTCCTATCAAAAATTTAATACAGTGGACCCTCATATAACAAATGGTTTGTATAACATAAAATCTGTACAACATAAAAATTTCTGGAGATAGGGGGAAATCGCTTAACAGAATCGCCTATGGGGCAAATCCGTACAACATAAAAATGGTCGCGATTAGGGATTCCTCTCTTTTCAATGCATTCCTATGGGAAATTTGCATAAAGGAAAATTTGCTTAACATAATTTCATTTGGAATGAATTAATTCCTTTATACAAGGTACCAGTGTATAACCAAAATATGACATTTTTTTTAAAAAAGGAAACTATAATAAATAGGACATACTCAAGCAGTGTGAAGGTTATTGTGGCTTAAGCCTGTTCCTTAATCTCTTAGCAACAGTTATAGAAGAAAATCACCTGAAGGTTTTTCAGGTTTCATTTCATGAATGCCTTTCCTCCTTCTTGAAGCTGGGACTTTCCAGAAGCTTCATTGAACAGTCTTATACTGATGGAATTCTACATCTCATGCTGCCAGTATGGCATGAAAGAAATTTAGCTTCCTAGCAGCCATATAAGGTGTGACCTTCAAATGAAGCACAGATTACTTTGGCCTCACAGGATGTGGGGGGGGGGCAGTCCCAAACTCAACTGCTTTAAAATCAATTGGTCTCTCTTCTGAGCAGATACATCTGTGTCTGCCATGTAAGAATCTTCATAAGACTCCCAGCTGTTCACTAACTCCTAGCCTCAACGACTTGATCATGTACAGCTATAAAACAGAACGAGAAATAATAACCTATGATTTATTATCAGTTGAACCGAAAAATCACCATAAGATACAAACACATGGGCTGTGCTATGGCTTAGAACACGCTCTCACTGCTTAAACAATTTGCCAAGATGACGAGACATGGAAAATGGTGCCCCCTCTGGAATCTCCTGCAGATTGCTTCGTGACATTCTTACCCCTCCTTGTTTTTTTCTTCATGATCATCAGCCCCTTGTGTAGGATTCATAAGAGTGTTACAATGACCTGACCCTTCCATGCACTAAAATAACATGTCATTGGCCATTTTATGTTGTATGTGAGGGATCAATGGTGGTGGAAACTGGGACAAAGCCACCCTGTCCTGTCTAATGTAACACAGGCGTCTACCAGCATCAAAGCCACTTGGTGCAGTCCATTTAGCTCTGGTGGGGAAGTGTTTCTTGTGTAAAGTCAACCCCCCCATAAAGTCATATTGAAATACAGTTGACCTTTGTATAACAAACGGTTTGTGTAACATAAAATCTGTACAACATACAAAAATTCCAGAGATAAGGGAAATTTGCTTAACAGAATCAACTATGGGGCGAATCCGTACAACATAAATATGGTCGCGATTAGGGATTACTCCGTTTTCAATGCATTCCTATGGGAAATGTGTATAAAGGAAAATTTGCCTAACCAAATTTCATTTGGAACGAATTAATTCCTTTATACAACGTACCACTGTACACATTTCCTGGATCATTATTGTTAAACTTGAAATATGCTGCAGCATTGGAGGCACTTCAGAGAAAATGATGGATTCTTACGTTTAAAAAAGAAAAACTTGCTCTAGAGGTGTGCTACTTTCAACACTGAATGGCAGACACATATATGGTACAGCGACCATGTTACTGGACTTGTTTCCAGCTGAATGATAAGTCCATACCAACATTTGATCCCACAGAACAATTTGGGAGGGAGAAATTGCCGATGGAGACTCTTATTGGAAGGAATGTGGTGAGGATTGTAAGGATGCAGTCCTGGTCACACTCTGTTGAAAGTACATTCTGCTAAACAGAGAGAGATGTTATAAGAACATAAGAAGAGCTCTGCTGGATCAAGCCAAAGGCCCATCTAGTCCAGTTTCCTATATCTCATAGTGTCTCCACCAAATGCGTCTGGGAGCACACGAGACTAGAGATCTGTCTCCTGATACCACTCCTCTGCATCTGGCCCTTGAAGTACCCTGTTTTTAAGCCTGGATATTACACATCTCCATCATGGTTTGTAACCTGTGATGGACTTTCCCTCCAGGAATCTGTCCAATCCCTTTTGAAGGCACCCAGGCCAGATGTCATCACCACATCCTGTGGCAGGGAGTACTCCAGCAAATAGGACTAGAGTTTACTTGCACATCAGACATGCTTTTAAAATTATTATTCTTTCCTAGTTCAAGAAAAACAACAACAGGTTTATACTACTGTTCTAAGTGCTGATTAGAGATGGGCACGAATAAAAAAATGATGTTTTGTTTGTTGTTTGTTGTTTGTTGGGTCCATTTCGGTTCATTTCTTTTTTGCAATTTTTTGCAAAAAAAATCATTTTCATTTTTGTTCATTTTGTTACCGTTTCGTTACCATTTATTTCAATTTTTGTGACTTTTTTTAGCATTTAAAGCAGTTCACTGTATTGCGAAAACAAACGAAACACACAACAAAATTTCCGGTGTTTCTGTTCGTTTTGTTTTATTTTGGAGACAAAATTTGTTTGTTGTTTCATTGTGTAACAAAATGAAAAAAACAAAAATGGAAATGGAAAATTGTTCGTTTTCATGCCCATCTCTAGTGCTGATTGTTTTATGTATTATTTGCCTGTGTCTATACATTCATCTTAGGACTGAACTTCATGGTTAAATGAAGTGCTGCAGCTTTTGCCACGGTTGAAGGGGGTATTCTTATTTTCTGATTTGCTGGTTAGTAAAATAGGAAATCTCTCCTTCCTCTGCTGAAACTTGAAGGAAGGAAGGAAGGAAGGAAGGAAGTTACTGGTATAGATAGATAGATAGATAGATAGATAGATAGATAGATAGATAGATAGATAGATAGATAGATAGATAGGAAGGAAGGAAGGAAGGAAGGAAGGAAGGAAGGAAGGAAGGAAGGAAGGAAGGAAGGAAGGAAGGAAGGAAGGAAGGGGGCAGCAGCTTCATCTTCAGTGTGACATGTAGCTGGGACTAGAGATATAGAATTTCTGGAAACTCATTCTTTCATTCATAATTTCTGCAAATTTTATATCTCTAGCTGGGACTTCATTGTCAGCTCCTGGGAACAAACATGGTGAGTTTCTGTTGTTCCAAATTCCTTAAATTATTTTGAGATAGCTATGGGACAGACGAAATGTTTCTCTACAACAAGTGTTTTGTGATGCCGCTATTCTACCATATTTTATTTCACTTTCTATATGTCCTGTCTTACACAGTACTTGACAACACGGTGTACAATAAAACCAAGCCATAAGGAGAAGCTGGATCTTGCTGTGCTACCAAAGCCACAATATTTCATTATCCATTTAGTTCATTCTCTCTGAGAATTTATACAACCTGAACTCTCAGCATTTTGTAATACTTCTCTGTTTGCTTTGCTATGTTGATTCTGGGCATAAGGATAGAATTGCAAAACAAAAGATTTGTACTGGCTCTTTTCACAGGAATGAACAGATTAATCATTAATTTTTTTTAAACTAACCCATTTGAACTGAAGATGTCTCTAGAACACGAGAATATTAGATTTCAGTAAAAAATGAAATGCATGGTTTAGGCAAAATAAAGCACTTAGTTCTCACGTTAAATGCAGAGAGTTAAAGGCTGAGAGTTAAATGCAGGCTTAACTCTCCTGCTAAGATCTACAAGACTCGCTAAACATGAATCGCTAAACTGAATCTGGAAGTTCCTGTTGCTTCACTTGGGCTTAGTGTCATATTATGAGGGGACAGGCTTGGGTTAGGTAGTTGGCAGCTGGATTTGGGGAAGTTAATTTTGTTGGCTTTGTTGAATGTGTGAGAAGGTCATGAATTTGGGTAAATCAATTATTGGTCTCATCTGAATTCATCTGAAGATTACAAACTAAAAAAAAAAAAAAAAAGGACAATAAGGTCCACAAACCTCAAGTCCGCCTTTTATTTTATCATCAAAATCACACCATGGCCACAAGAGTCTCAAGGTTGCAATGGCATTCACAGTACAAATTGCATACTCCACCCATTGCCCCAGCTTCCCAAGATGGTTCCATTGTGTGTGGAGAGAGCAATAGAAAGATCCTGATTTGAACTGGGATTGATTTAGGCATTTGGAGGCCTCTAGATCTCATTGTGATCCCAACAGCAAGACAGACAATATTTTATTAGGGATGGGCACGAAATGGGAAAATAGTGTTTTGTTTCATTTCTAGAGTAGTTTTGTTTTGTTACAAAATGAATTTTAAAGTAGTTTAGTTACAAAATGAAATGAAACAGTATGCTACCCTGAGTCCTAAAGGACCCAGGGGAGCAAGCAATTTTAGGTAACCCTCTGAAATTTGGAAAGGCTTAGGAGTCACAGAGCTGAGTTATGAACCTCCAAAGGGGGTGCCCCTAGGAAAAAGCTTTCTAATTGGCATAGGAAGCTGATCAGGTGAACAATAGCACTGCCACCACTTCCCATTGATTCCAATTAGAAACGCTTTTCCCTAGCAGCATCCCCTTTAGAACTTTATAGCTCAGCTTCCTGAAACCCAAACATTTCCAAATTTCAAAGAGTTCCCTAAAATCGCTTGCAGAAGCTACCCCTACCATTCACATGCCTCAGATCAGTAATTTTCCATTGCATATTTTTAAACATTTTTTTTAAAAAATAGGAAATGGAAAATTACTGATATGATGCATGAAAATGGCAGGGGTACCTTCTGCAACCAATTTTAGGGAACCCCTTGAAATTTGGAAAGGTTTGGGGTCAGGGAATGGAGTTATTAAGCTCCAGAGGAGGTGCAGGAGTGCTTATTGGAAGGAGTGTGTCTGGTGCGCTTTACCAATTATAGGGTTAATTTACAGCTAACCTTCTCTATGGTAAAGCTACAATCCACACTCCTTCAATTAAGCACTCCATGCCCTATTTAGAGTTTAAAAACTCCATTCCTGAAACCCAAACCTTTCCAAATTTCAAGGGGTTACAGGGGAGAGCTTGGGGAAGCTCCCCTGCCATTTCCTCTAGAACCAAGTGCTTTGTTTTAGACGGAGGAAATGGTGTTTTGTTTCGTTTTGTTTTGAAATGTTTTGTAACCTTACAACACAACGAAATAGTGTGCTGTTTTTCTCACTGTTTCACAACGAAACAGTGTGCCGTTTTTCTCCCATCCCTAATGTTTATCTCCCAGAGGACTAATCACACTGATTCTTTGGCTTATCTCCCAGAGGACTAATCACACTGATTCTTTGGCTTACTACTTACAGTAGTGTAGTAGTAGTAGTAGTAGTAGTAGTAGTAGTAGTAGTAGTAGTAGTAGTGAAACTTATCTGCAGGATGTACTGCAGGATGTAGTTACTTTCAGCCAATCTGGTGGGAAGCTAACCAAAATTCTCTTCTTCAGTGCTTCCCCCCTCATAATAACTGTCTTTAATCTAATATCTTTATAATGAGAGAAGTATCAGTTATTATAACATCCCATGCCTGGTGGTGAGATGAAGCAGCATGGAAGTGCAAAGAACTAAACCGAGAAACCGCAGGAGGAGTTGAGCAGGCATTACTCCATATCATTTCCTCTCCCAGTCACTGCCTTTTCAACGTCCAACCCCACCAGCTGGGGAACAGACACATCCAATCATGTGCGATATTAATTTGCCCCGGAATGAAATGTGATCCTGATTTAATTATGCAGGACGCTAGCTATTATTTAATTTTATCCCATTAAAATGAAATAATTCAGAACCTGCAAACTTCCAAAACCACCAGTCAGCAGAGCTCTTGGATGTTTTCCAGGAGAGTTAATTTCCCAAGCTCTCTCTATATTTTGAGAGAGATCCCGGCACACAGCAGATTTTGCATGCAGAAGCTTCCAGACTCTGGCAGCTCCAATTAGAAGGGCATGGGAAAGACCCCAAAGAAGAGCTGGTCTTCAGAGCACAGCCATGTGGGTAAATAAGGGACCTTCCTCTGAAGCTGTTCTTCAGAAAGTAGGAGGCTTTTTTGGAGAACACATGTGCATGAATGTCTACAATGAAAAAAGACCCATTAAGTTCAATCAGTCTTACTGTAGAGAATGCACAACTCTTTCTCATCAACCCAGTCCAGCACAGCTCTTAGTGGAGCATGGTTTAGCAACTCTAGTGAGCCACATATTACCAGTACCTTGTCCTTAGGGTTCCAAATGATATCTTATCTCTCCAACATAGCTGTATTTCTAGACAGAAAATGTGTATATTGTTATATAAATGTTCAATATACTCTTTGGGGAACATTGAAATGACTGTATCTGCTCATGACGAGTCAATTCACATGGGAATTAATCAGCTAGGAAGCTAGGTAAGGATTCCCAGCACATAAGTTGACTGTATTTGAACACCAGTTTAACGTGATGGCTGTGATCTTAATTAATTAATTAATTAATTAATTAATTAATTAATGTCTTCTTTAAATTTATTTCAACTCCACAGATATCATCAATTTGAATTCCAAAAATATCCCACGCAACATCTTAACCCATTGTGTAATGTTTGAATAGTTACAAAACTACTCATAATATTGCAGATCAAGACAGACTAACCCAGAACAGATTACCATCTATGTGTTCAACAAACAAATCCCAATTTTGAAGTCTTTGTAGAGCTTGTGGAAGGAATATTTTGGGCCTTTTCCAAACTTGTTTGTATTACACGATATTATCAACGAATTAATGTGCTCTCCCCATAGTGCCTGAGGGTCCACAGGGATATGCAGAATTAGCACAATTAAATCAATTCAGTGTATGTCATAAAAGGACAAGTAGAAAATTATTGCGAACATGACACATACTGGTTTGGACTGCTACTTAGGCCACCCAAATTGGATGGAAAGGAATTGTGTTGGATTTAGCTATTGGAACAAAAGCAATGTTTCATGCCTCCAGAGACTCATTTTGAGAAGAAACATGTCATGCACTGAAATTTTACAAATGTGTAACACTTTTCCAGAAGCTGAGTCATGGCAATTAGGCTTTTTTTCTTGTTAAATTGAAAAGTTTCACTACTTATCCAAGTAGCTTCTTCTGTCTTGGAAAGGTTGATAGGAGATCTTCAATCTATCCTCCACTTTGGTTTTACTTCATCCTGGCCTGAATAGGTTCATTAGATGGTCAATGGCTAGGATTGTGTGAAAGCCACTCTGCAGCCCCCCCTCCCCAGGAGGCAGATTGTGCCTAGGTCTTCCACCTCTCATGAGAGAAGGATTTTCTATACACAGAAGAATGGACTCCCTGATTTAGGCAAAACCTGTGTCCCATTTAGTATGATGCTTTTTCATCTATCCCCAGATAAATAAGGACTGGGGATAAGCACAAAATGGAAAAATACCATTTCTTTCTATTGCTCATTGCATTTTGTTTTTGTTTTGTAATTAATGATTTTTTAAAAAAAAGTTAATTGCAAAAAGAAATGACCAATGAAATATCACCCGCCAGGGCTGCCACCCAGCTGGTTGACAGCATCGGCTGTGGAGAGAGGGTGTTGCAGTTTGATTCTGATGCATCAGAGGGGATCTGAGAGACCCCTTCTGCTGATTCAGAATCCCAGGGAATCCTCTTTGATTCTGATGCAGCAGAAGGGGTCTCTGCTACGTCAGAATCCTCAGAAGAACTGGACAGCCACCCAGGATCAAAGCCCCCGCCACCACTCCTTGGCCTGGGTGCAGCAGGGGGCTGAGGGGGTGGGTGCTGACGTCCACACCCACCCTCTCAGACTCTGCTGTGAACTGGAGAGTGGAGGAGGGAGGCTTTTGCAGCTCTCCGGCTCTGGCCACTGCCACCCAACTGTTTGTTTGACAGCTCGAGCTGTCAAAACCAGCTGGATGGCAGTGGCCAGAACCGATCAGGGAAAAAGCCGCTGGATCTCACTTCCCTTGCCTGAAGTGATATCCAGCAGCGGCTTCCCGGTTCAGTTCCTCTGAACTGAAAACATCATTTCATTTCATTTCGGGACAACACACTGTCTGTCATTTTGTTTCATTTCGAAACATTTCAAAACAGCCCTGTTATGTGGATGCCCCCCCAAATGGTTGACCCATTAGCTATACTCATAACTCTTGAGTTCAGCTTGAAGAAGAAAGCAGGTCTTAAGTGGCAGCTTTATTGGCATCATTGCTGCTGGCTTGGCCCTTTGTTGATCTGCAGTTGGTGCCCTCCTGTGCTCCGTAGTGAACTGTTGTTTTATTGGGAAGTTACCATTTTCTTTATCTTATGGAGGTGGCAGCAAAGTACAGTAATTCTCAGTTTCCAAATGCTTGATGGCTGTGAAGGTCTTTCCGTTGTGCATAACTGTTAATTTAAAAAGGAAACTTCAGAAGTATTCTGTGATAGCTTATCTTAGTTTGTTAGACAATTGCTGAAATTTCTGCTTTCATTTAGCTCTCCGTGGATAGATGTCCTGAGGATCATAATCAGAATTCCTGAATAAATGATGTCGTACATCTTGTATAGATATCTCTCTCTCTCTCTCTCTCTCTCTCTCTCTCTCTCTCTCATTCCACAGGCCCTCCAATTCCAGCATCATTTACATTGAGCAATATCTTCTGATTATAAAAATTGTGAGAGGTTCTAGTGAGAGCTGCAACCTTGGCCTGACGTTTGACTCCCATGCCAACAACCTTACTCTCTGTGGGATGTTTATCACCCCTTGTCATCTGACCGGGGATGGGGTGAATGGGGGACTTTGCTGCCACCTCCCTCCTCCCGGTGGTGGTCGCCCCCCCGCCAGCAACCCCTCCCAGCTCAGTGGGCAGCTTCCCAAGACCGCGGCTAGAGATGCTGAGGTCACAGAGGACAGCCAGGAAGAGGCGCCTGGCCCAGGAAACCCCGGTGGGGCCTAGGCTGCAGCCCAGCAGTGTCACCACCTGCAGCCCCGCCAGGTGGCCCAGCACCAGCCTGGGCTCCTGTGTGCCTCACTGGTGCACAGCAGGGGGGGGACTCTCCTCCAAACACACCACCATAGTGTGGTCGCCTGTGCTCAATGCATTGTGCGGGCCTGGTATATGATAACCCAGAGGCTGACAGACTGATTGACTGATAAGTTTGTGGTCTTTGGTAAAGACGGGGAGAAGAATTGGGAAAGAGAGTGTTGTGGAAGGACAAGAGGAAGAGCAGTGGGTGGGGGAGCAGAGTACAGGTACTAAAAAGGATTCCAATCCAGATAAAGCTGTTATGGGTTGAATGAGAACTATGGCGGAAGGAGAAAAAGAGGCACAGCTGAGAAAGGAGAGAGCATTGGGTTGGGTGGGGAACAAATGGGTTTCCAAGGCTGGCAAAGAGGGAGTGCATTAATTGCTATCTGTCATGTGCCAACAGGAGCAGCATATAGCAACCTTACTAGAGTTTTCAAGGCCAGATAGATATTTAAGGAGGCTATTTTTTATGCACGACCTGGGGATGCAACTCAAATTTGTAAGGCAGTTCTTTCTCTTTCGACTTGCAGGCTTTTGCATGCAAACACAGGCTACAAACCATAGAAACAGTTATTTTCCTCCGTGTTCTAGGCTGGTTTTTTTTTTTTTTTTTGGCATGACTGACCACAGAATGGTCTTTGTTCTATTACTAGCTTGATGAGATCACTGCCACGAAGCAAACATATTTATTGCCCCGTGCAAAGGTTGCAGCCAACAAATATGCCAGTGCAAAGTCTAGGATCCTGGATCTTTATAATAACTTAAGGCCAGGTATTTCTTGCTGCCTCGCTATATAATCTACAGACTTCAGATAAAGCAGCTTCTTTATAACTTTCTTGATAAAGACTGAGAAAAACAGGCAGAGCGACTCATCCTGGTTCAATCCTGACACCGGTTCTAACTCCCATCTGCGCTGTGATAAATAATGGCCGAGTCAGCACAGCACAGGGCTCTCTAGACAGCCTGAGCTCCTGCAAAACTGTCTTCCAGACAGAGTGGAAAGAGAAACCTTTCTGTAAGCCTGGTATTTGTACACCATCCAGATTTCAAAACAAGGGGTGGAGGGGAGTCAGGCATGAACTTCAAACAAAAGCGCTTCTAGGGTCCTTTGTTTTGCTGCTGTCACTGACACCATACCTTTCTGAAGTCAAGAGAGTCTTGACACTGACTTCAGATCTTGATTGTTTGAATTCCAGCCTTCTGATTCAGCCGTGCATTAAGACTAGTTTACATATCTGTTTATTCAATCATCCGTGCTCTGCACAGAAGGATGCACACACGTTTCCATTCCTTTCGATATGAAGCAACGGCTCCAAAGTAATACCTTTGGATTTTTAGACAGAGGCTTATAATTTCTCCGCTGATGATTTCCAGACTACAAGCATGAGACATTTTGGAGAAAGGGCTCAAATCTGGGTGACAGAGCAGAAAGTCTGAGGCCTGGCACCTCCAGTGATGCCACGTCCAATGACTAATAACTTCTTATATGGCAGCTTCTTTCTCAGTATTACACAATATTGGCAATTATATTTTGTTTCTTTCTGCCTCTGATTTCCCCCTTTATGTTTTAAAACAAACACAGCTTTCAAGGATAGGGAAATTGTTTGGTTTTGTGTCCTCCTGCATTCAAACTGGTTAATTAATGTTGTGTTCATATTAAATATTTGAGATAAGAATCTTAGTGAACTCTTTCAAATTGAAATTATATTTTAATATCTGCAGCACTGGCCTAATTAACAAGATAATACCATACTCCGTCTGTCTCTCAAACCCACACTTTTTAGAGTTAAGTGCTCAAAGCCAGGGTGTTGAATAGATTAACCTGTCAATTTTAAATTCACCCAAATCCAACTTTTTAAATAGACTCAAGTGATTTTTGATTCCAAATATAAACAAATTTTGACTTCTGGAAAATTCTTATACAAAACAAACTGAAACATAATTCTCCTTCTTGCTTCTCCATGGTTCCTATCACAATTCTCCTCAGATAAAGACGTCATAGAAGAACTCATAAGGCAGGCTTATCACGCCTTAACCTACATTCTCTTGACTTGTTTTGTGAAGTAAATTTTGAAGTTACACCCTTCCTATTTTTCCCCTTGAAAATTATTGATTCACTTCACCTTTGCCAATATAACAAGCAAACTTGTTTGTCATAATCATTTCCGTAGGTCATTAGTCCAGCTCCCAGGGAGTTAATTGCTCTTGGAGTTTAACCTTAGACCATGGGAACATGCAAACAAAACTAACTCAATTCAGAGCATGTTTTCTATCCTGTTCAATGGAGTATAAGTAGAAATTCTAGGAAAATATTATTTGTTGCCCATCATTGATTGGTGTCCTACCTTCCTACCAAATGATGATCAAGGTGGTCAACAACTGCAAAATAAATATGATAAACTATAATATTATAAGAACTTCTAAACCAATATTTTTAAAAACAAGGCAAGTGAAACATCATGAAAATCAATTAAAAACCATATATTGATACCAATAACAATGCATATTCACTGTGGGAAAGGCATGGCATTCCAGAGCCAAGGAAACAAAGAAAGTCCTTTTTGGCTTTCATTAAAAGTGCTTCAGATATTGGTAGAATACAAGAAGGCTCTTAATCAAGAAAATGATAAGGATATTAAAACCTGAAAAAGCACGCATGAGAGAGGCCAAAGTTGACAGCTTTCTTTGCTTTCAAAACACATTTATAAAAACATGGTGGAAACAATGCTTCTTCAACGAAACAGGAAGCATTGTTTTAAAAATAATTAAGCTGTTTCTTACATTAAGATATTATGATATAATTTAAATGGGCACTGAATGTTCCATTGGGAAATCAACTTGACCCTTTTCAATAACATGGGTTCTTTGGAAGATGAAACCAGACATACATTCATAGTACTCATGACTGATGCAGCAGTGAAAAGTGGATGGCATGAGTCCCTAGTGTTTTTCTTATTTTGTACTTCTGGCTAAAAGAAGGTGAAGGTGTTGAAATGGCAAGATGCATCCAGGATCAGCTTTTCTGTGAATTCTTAGCAATATGCATCAAGCAATGTTTTCATCGGCCGCTAGCACAGAAACACATGGCTTTGAAACCACTTGTCTTCGGTCTCATGTGGAAGTGTCTCAACGCAACAGCAATGAATTTACAGGGAATCCAACTCTTAATTGAAAACCAACAACCATCCAGTTCCTAAGAGTTCTAGGTATTTCATGGAAAAATTTACCTTATGCTGATATAACCTGCAAGTGGTATGAAAACTTCTTAAATTTCCCTATTTGCTAAAGGTCAGGAACACATTTTGCAGTTAGACATGCTCATTGTATATGCTTAAACGGAATTATCTTGCATAGTTCCTTCGCTTAAAAAACGCGAAATACGTTCAGAAAAAGCATCTACAGCCTCTGCCCATCAGTTAATGCTCTGTTCCAAAGAATACTGACCTGTTCATCCAAAAGACAGCCTGACATGGTCATATTCAAAACAAAACAGCATGCCCTGTTTGACCTTACACATAATCTCTTGTGGGAAAGAAATCTGTCAATGGCCAGTAACTAATGAAATGTGGAAGTTAGAATTTGCTTTCATGGGGGCAGGGGGGGGACACGAGTATTATAGGAAGAGAAAACATGGTCCAGTTAAAAGTTAAACACTGCTAGGGTTCAGTACTAAATACAGCATTTTTCTATGTATAAGGCTATATTTTTGTCTAAAATATTTAGACTAAAAATGGAGGGTCGTCTTATACACTGGAGTAAGCCAAGGAGAGAACCATGCAGTTGTGAAACTGTAATTTTGGGTTTATTTTATTTACCAGATTTTATTTATTATTTATTTATTTACCAGATTTTTTTAGCCACCCCACTACCAAGAGGTCTCTGGGCGGGTTGGAAAAGGCTTATACATGGGGGCGTCTTATAGACAGAAAATCATGGTGCATTCACTTTCAAGTAATGCTCCCTCTAATTTTACACCAGGGCTGGGTGGGGCCTTTCCCATGCAATCACCACCCAATGGGCAGCAACACTGGCTGTGGATACAGAGCACCAATGCAATCCTGTGTGACAACAAACCTGAACTGCTTAGAGGGGGTGCTGTAAACATAGGTAGGTCCCATTTATTTGGTTTATCTATGTCTGGCCCTTTCTTTCGGCTTGCACATTTCCTTTTGCACCCAGACTTTTGCACCTTCATTTTTGTATAAGACTTCTTATTGCACTAGTTTAGACCTGGGTTCAATTCAGGTTTTTCCATCCTTCCACATGTACCCAGCTTTGCAACGTGTAGCCACACACTGGCGCCCAGAGACAAAGGAAGGTGTCTCTTTTTTTAAACTCATAAAAGCCAACTGGCGAAAGGAAGGTGTCTCTTCTACTCTAAAAGCCTGTCTTGGTGCATCTTCTCCTCCTCCTGAATAGGCACAATAAATGCAGCTTCTGTGAGTTGGACTTTTGATACCTGACATTTGTCACATGCAATTTATCCCTATGAGGACAATCACAGAACGACATATTTTGCCGTCTATTAAATCCCTCCATGTATAAGACAACCCCCATTTTCAAACCCAAAATTACAGTTTCACAACCGTGCAGTTCTCGTCTTACTTCCGTGTATAAGATGACCCTCAATTTTTAGTCTAACAATTTTAGACAAAACTTAGGACTTATACTGTAGGTTGTATCCTGCATGCCTGACAAGAGTTGCATAGGGATTATTTCTGAGTTGATGTGACAACAGTAGGGCTGTATGTCAATGTATCTGAAATCTGTTATATTGGGGCTTATTCTCAGGCCCTAATATATACAGTAGGCACCCAATATCCGCTGGAGATTGGTTCCAGGCCTTCCCATGGATAATGAAAACCATGGATAAGAGAGAACATCAAAAAGCCCCAAAATGTCTGTTTTGTGACAGTAGCTTGCTTTATGGCTGCTGTTTTGTGACAGCAGCTTGCTTTACAGCTGCTGTTTGTGACAGTAGATTGCTTTGCAGCTGCTGAATAATTTATTTAATTTCCCCCCTTGCCAACCGTGGATAACTGAAGCAGTGGATAGCGAATCAGTGGATACGGGGGTCCTACTGTAATCTATTTGGGAATAATGCTGGCAGGAACATAATGGGGCCTTACTTTACAGCAAGTATGCTGGGGTTGAAATGCAAGTCACTTCATAAACTGAACATATTTCACCAATATTTGCAGAGAAGTATGCCTCCTATTCATTTGGTTTTTTAATATAAGCTTCTAATGACCAAAAGAGGAATTTGAGCTAATACTATACAAAGCACATGTATCAATGTGTCAGGCCACATGGTCAGGCCAAGCTGGCCTTCAGCAATGTATGATACAGGTGTTAACAAGTGTTTTAATATATTAAACAACAAAGTGTTCCCAGGTGTTTTAAGTTTTTGGCAGTTTTGGACTTTCTCCATTTAAAAAGATCTTGTCCAGTTATTTAATCTGGAGACCTATCAGCATAATGAAGCCAATAAAGTGTATAGTCACTATAACAAGTTTAGCCATAAAACTGACGTATTGTACTGTACTTATTTTCAGATTTATGTTGTATAACAAGATAAATGGATAAATGGAAAAAACCTGAAAGGTAACTTTAACAACTCTAGAATGTATTCCAATACTAATACTAAATGTTTGATTTGTCCTTACACTCACAGTTCTGAACAAAACGTTCATGGCCATTCTAATGAACAAATGGAGTATTTGTTAACTAAAGTATTGACTAAGAGTATTACACAAAACAATAGGCAACTTTTAAATCAAGAAACTCACCAAAACTCCCAATAACCTTACAAGCCGTCTACTAAGAGAATATAAAAATTTAGTTGTCTTGAGCAAGTATCCAAAGGGGAATAACTAGGGCAGTGATCCCATATTATCTTACTCAAACCCCTTTGAAATATACAAAATTTAATTACATAAGATTCAGATGTAAAATGTATTTTAACGGCTTGAAAAATGTTATATTATGGACTGGAGCACCCCAAATGCTGCATACCCGGCATATTAACCAGCCCTGCTGGCTGATGGTTTCTGGGAGATGAAATCCCAAAATAAATTGTGTTTTTTCATTGGATGCTGCAAGTATATTCACTCAGAAAATAAATAAATTCTATTGAAGGTGATTTATGGCCAGGTGAGCGGGGGTTAGGAACCCGAGCCAACCTGCAATAATTGAAAATCTGCGATATGCGGATGCAGGTCGGTTCAGGCCTGGGAGGGCCTAACTGGGGGCTCTTGTACTTACTCCCAGCCTGGCACTGCTCCAAACGGGCCTGCAAGGGCCTTCCTGGACCTTCTGGAGGCCCAAAAAGGCCTCCTTGCAAACCGGAAGTGACTTCCGGAAAACTGGAAGTGACTTCCGGATCACCAAAAATCATTTCTGAGGCCTCCGAGGGACTTTTCCCCCCTTACCCCAGCGGGCCTTTTTTCATATACTGTGGTCCCGCAATATAGCGGGACCGCAGTATATGAACTGCGAAAGGGCAGGGGACCACTGTATAAGGATTGCAGCTTTCAAAGCGTGTCACTTGGAAAGTCATATTTTAAAAAGCATTTTGAAATAAAGAGAACCTGAGAAGAAGCATTTTTTTTTAAAAAAAATCAGCTGTAGCTGCCTGGTAGATTCTCTTTGGGACCACCTTATGATTGTCAGCATGCTGAATCGAAACCCTCAACAAGCTGGAGAGTAGAGCCCAGCAGATCTGTGTGAAGGGGGAGAGGGCATCCATGGCCCCACCATACAAATACTAATAATTATAGATGAGTTCTCAGAACGATCAAAGAAGAGATACAGTACTTGCATTAGAGTAACAGCATTCAACACACCTACAGTATCCTGTGATATGTAGGTGAGCCAACAATTTATTTAAAGAAAATCTACTCATATTTCAGAAGATTTTCTGCAATGGTTTGTTGGCTGCAAAGAAACCAGGAAAACGAAATGGACTTCATATGATCAAAGCTTTTATTTATTCTGTGATTTCATGTTTAGTTTGCTTGACCAATGGAAAATGTCAGAAAAGAGGCAGTTCTAGGTCATCTACTCTGTTTGTAAATAGAAGTTAAATGTAAAAAGTTAACAAGGCAAACAATGATTAACATGGTGCCCTGAGTTGTTTGACTTTCAAAATCAAATTAAACGAAGGGAAAACTTCTCCATTTTATACCATTGTTATCTACTGTTTTTGTTTTTCCCCCTTGGGAATTTCAAGTATGAAAAATATTATTCTATATTGTTGCAATTGTTTATATAATAATATTGCACTTCTGCATCCTGTGTCCTTATTTCATTCTATTTATTTATTTATTTTATTTTATTTTATTTCTTATATCTATCTATCTATCTATCTATCTATCTATCTATCTATCTATCTATCTATACATCTCCAAAAGCCAGAACCTAAGATGAAAGTACTGTACGTATACTGTTAAAGCATTACATCAGTTCAGGAACAATCATTCTTTCTCTTGATTCTCACCTATTTCAGAATGTACCAGTACAATGGGTAAAACATAAAGTGATCCACTGTGAATTCATACCCAGGATGTTGGGTTTGCCTAGGTGAATTTGCCTTAGCCAATCAGAAAGGAATCAACAGAGAAGAAATTGGCTATTAGCCTTGTTTTCACCTTGTGAAGGCAGCTACTTAACAATCTGTAAACAAGGGCTGCTTAGCTATTTCCACCTCATGCTTTCTCCCCCTCCCCTTTCATCTCCTAGGTGCGCTAGCACTAGTACCAAGCCTTTTAAAAAAGAGAGAAACAAACAAACAGTATTAACATTGTTGCCAAAGACCCTAAATCTCCCTGGTGGTCTCTTAAGCGATTTATAGCACAATCTTGAGAATTATATTCAGAATTTGGCCCCTTGGAACAGTAAGAGGAGAACAAACAGATCAAGACATCATTTTATTTATTTGTTTGTTTGTTTGTTTGTTTGTTTGTTTATGGGAACCTTTCTTTGAAGGGTGTGTTCCGGAGGACTGCAGTGATGTACACACGCTCCTAGTTGACATGGCATATCTGGAAAGGAAGTGAAAGGAAGGTGTACTGCTGATTCTGGTCCTGAGCTGTTACCGCTTCTATGTTGGGCCATCCTTCTGTTATTAGTTTCTCCAATGTAGAGGTCTGCACACTCCACACTGCATGAGACTGCATATACTGTATTGCTCCTTTTGTTTTTTGGTATTAGGTCCTTTGGGTGGACGAGTCTCTGCCTTAGTGTGTTTGCGGGTTTGAAATAAACAGGGATGTGGTGTTTGAGAGAGAGAGAGAGAGACAGAGACAGAGACAGAGAGAGCAGTCCCTGAACTTCTACTCTGTCTTGAAGCCCTTTCCTCTCTCTTGTGGTCATCCTCTGATTTTTCTAAAAAAAAATTTTGGGGGGATCTTACATGTAAGAGATTAGTGCTAGATTACCCACCTATCACCTTATTGTTTGGTATTAGTCTCTATTTGTACACCCCATGGAAAGAAAGAAAGAAAGAAAGAAAGAAAGAAAGAAAGAAAGAAAGAAAGAAAGAAAGAAAGAAAGAAAGAAAGAAAGGGTGCTGTGGGCTGGAATGTGAATCCCATTGCATCCAGTATGAACAGTGGAATATGAGGTTCAGTCCAAATTGCTAAATCTTTAGTTGTCTACCAGGCTTCTTCCTAAATACAGTACATGCTTGCCATCTAGTGGCTTGAGCTCACAAACAAAGCTGGGGGCATGGCACCTTAAAGACTAAATATGCTATACATGTGAGTGTTTGTGGACAAAGCCACATCTTCAGAAATGTCCTTGTCCATGAAGGCATGAAGGACTTGACCACGAAAGCTCACATCAAAAAACAGCAGTTAGTCTTTAAAGTGCTACAATGTTTTTGTCTTTATTTTTTTCATTTTTGCTTTGTTCTTGCCAGACACATTAACACAGACTAACATGGCTACCTTTTCTAAAAGGTACAACCAAAGAGAGAAGTAATTATATTCTATGCTCCTTGCTTATAACATGCATATAACTTCTAATTTCTATTTTATTTTATTTTATTGGACTTGTATACTGACCATCTTGTGAACAGCTACTCTGGGAGGTGTATATAAAGCATCCAATCCAATCCAATCCAATAGAATAACAGCATGTAAATAAAATAAAAATGTTATATAGCGGGTCTGATGAAACCAGGTGACACCCAAAGTGAAAATTCAGCTCTTTATTCCATGACAGAAACACAAGTTGCATAGGGATAAAAGCAGCAAACTACCCAAAAGGCCAGTTTATATACACTCCCAGGATATCCCCGTGGCTGGCCATTGGAGGGTTTTAAACAGCCTGCTGGCCCCCAATTGGACAAGTCAGAATCCTGCCCTTCAGTTATTCTCCAGCCTCCAACTCCCACATCCTACCCCTGTTTCCCATTGCCTGTGCTTGGGAGCTTGATTAGGCTCCGCCCAGCTGGGGTCCGGCTAGAGCTTGGCTGGAGCTAAGGTAAGTTTGGAGCCTTCCTTTCTATTTATTAATATACTCCAAACTCAGGCAGTTCAAGGGTTACACTAAGCACACAACAAAAACATGAGATAAACTAATATCAAACAATAAACAGAAAACAAATTCATTTAAACAAAAAATACATTAGAACTAACAGCATAACAAAATAACATAACAGAAATGAACAGAAGTTAGAGGCAGAGGTCAATTTAGGTGTAATTACAGAGAGATGCACTCTGTGAGATGTCAAGATGGAAAATCATGAAACAGCCATGTTTCTTAAAAACGTGCTTGAAAACTCGCAGTGAGAGGGCCAGCCAGATTTCTGGGGGCAGCTGATTCCACCAAGAAGGCTCTCTGAAGTCTCTCAGGTTTGGGGCCCTCAGGTGCCCCACATGGGTAGAATGAATGACATGCACAGTTCTTTGTGGGAGAATAGGATTATTTCACGGCCATCTTTGTCCTAAAAAGAAAAAGGAAAACATGCTTTTTTAAAAAAAACATACAAATAACAGCGGACTAAACTATGATTTTGTCATCTGATCTATTTGTGCCCTAAAGAAGTGTATCTGATCCACGAAAGCTCACATTAAAATATATTAGGCTCTAAGGCGCTATGTGTTTTTTATCTGTTTCTTTTCTTTTTCCCCTTCTCAGTTTCGCCCAATATGTGTGTTAAGCGGCTGAATATTTTTAACTCTATGTCTGTTTGGCATCTTCCTATACTACCGCCACAACAAATTTGCTCAGTGGGTATCTTAGAACACAACTTTATTGATGTGTCACTCACTCAGATTTGTTCAATATGAGTAGGGGGAGCATCTAGACTTGCCTGTATCCGTGGTCACTTTCTCCTCTTCAAAAGCCGTGCATTTGCAAACTTTGTATGTAGGCTATCTACTCAAGCAAGAATCCAAGTTTTACCCCCCGCTCTTTTTTGTGAAGAGACGGAGTGAATAGTGAATAGAGGAGAGCGTGGGGGGTGGAAGGGGGATATTTTAAAAAAACTCTGGTGTTTGAAGTTACTCTCCCCCTTACCTGATTCTACACTTCCAAAGACTTTTGATTAACAACTGAATTCCCCCTCCCTCTTTTTTTCTCTTGCGGAGGACCGGATAGTTAGAGGAATTTGAGTGGCGGACAAGGTGGTGTGATTTTACATTTCAAAGGATTCCACCAGAGTCGGCTGGAAAGCCATCCCCCCTCTTTTGAGGGGAAAGTTTTGGAGTTGTGTTTTGGGAACAGTTTAGGAGTTACTACAAATTGGAGCTATTGTTATCTACTTTTTCCTAACTGGATTAGACCTTCTGAAGCGGTTGAAGATTTATATATCTTTTGGACGGGCAAAAACTTTGTTAAACAACTCTTTGTTACAGAGAAACAATACAGGTGGTTTAGACTGTGAAAAAGCCGAAGAATTGCTTCAATTTTTCTCTCAACTCTTAATTTTTAAAGGTTCCTTTATGGGTCTCATTTTGTTTATTCGATTGCAGTAGAAACGAACTTAAGTTGCTGCGTGTCTTCCTTTGAGGCTTTCTCTGGTTTCAAGGACATAAGAAAGACACAACAAGATAAGGTCTGTGCTGTGAGCTGGATTAAGAATCTCATTCTTTAGGTTGGAGCGCCATCTGGTGGATTTTAAAAATTATCGTATGGGACACCGGTTAGAAAATTCTTTTTTTTAATGTTAGATCACCATCTGGTGGATTTGGAAAATTATTGCATATAAAATTCAATTTGAATGTTATATTGAATGGGAAAGTGTCTGACTATATAGAAAAATTGATAAAATTTGATAAATTGTTATAAATTAGATATTTGGATAATTTAAAGTTAGAGAGGTTAAAATGAAGTTAGTATAAGTAAATTTAACATCTTTGATGGTAATTGGGTGAATATTAATCAACATCAATTAATGGAGTATTAATAGATTAACTCGATTGGTTGAAGGTTATTGTAGTCTATTGAATGAATTAACTTTAATACGTGGTTAAATTGTGTCCTATTGGAATAGAAGTTAATAAAAATTGTGATGGCAGAGAAGAAGACGACAACTTTAACACAGAGAAGAGATTCCAGACAAGAGGAGGGTAAAGAATGGGAAGGATTAATGATACATATAAGGAGAGAATTTGAAAAAAGTGAACAAAGTATGGATCAGAAGTTGTCAGAACTAAAGGAAGACATGCAGAAACAAATTAAAGAGGCAGTTGGGGAGCTCTCAGCTCAAGTGAAGGATTTAACGGTGAAAACAAAGAATATAGAAGCTAAAGTGAAGAAAGTGCAGACAGAGGTTAAACAATGCAGAGAAGAAACAGAGAGGAACAGAACAGGAGTGTCAGAAGTAGAGATTACGCAAAGGAGGATGGTTGAGGAGCTTGCTTTTCTTGAAATGAGACAAAGGCAACAGAATCTTCGTTTCCGTTTGATTCCATGGGAGGAAGGAGAAGATATTAAGGCCAAAGTAATAACGGAATTGGCGAAGTGGCTTGGATGGCAAGAACAGGAAGTAGCTGATGCAATCTCCCAAGTGTTCAGAATTGCAGTCAGATCAAAGAAACTGAGAGCGAAGAAGACACCAGGCGACGTTATTGTGTCATTGACATCTATGGCCGTGCGAGATAGAATCCTGAAACATAGTTATGACAATCGGTTTGTTATTGATGGACAACAGATTCTGATATACAAGGAGATTCCGCTCCATTTCTTGAGAAGAAGAGGAAGTTATAAATCTCTGGCAGAAACGCTGAGAAGAAATGGTTTGAGATTTCGCTGGGAGTTCCCAGAAGGTCTATCCTTCATTTACAAGATGAAAAGATTTAAAATAATATCTGAGTCAGAAATAGGTAAATTTCTGAGAAAATATGGAGAAGAGCTTGGGTACAGGAAACCATCGAAAGAGGGTGAAAAATCACCTGAAGAAGAAGAAGAGGAAGAAGAGGAGGAGTTAGAACTCTCTGAGGAGGAAGAAGGTAAAGCGGATTTAGCTATGGCCAATATCTGAATAGAGATTGATAAAAATATATTTAATTTGAAATTTACAATGGCGCTGAGAGTATTGACTTGGAATGTTAATGGTCTGAATGAAAAGACCAAGAGAAACAGAATTACGCATTTATTGAAGAAAGAAAATCTGGACTTGATTTGCCTGCAAGAAACACATGTTGCAATGAAACATACGAAGATTCTAAAAAACAAAATTTTGGGGCAAGAATTTGTATCGTCTGATAAATTGAAGAAAAGAGGAGTGGTGATATATGCAAAACATAAATTGGAACCTAAGTTGATTATGAAAGACGAAGAGGGAAGATTTTTGATGGTACAAATCACTTGGCAATCTGAAAAATTTTTATTGTAGGCATTTACGCGCCAAATGAAAGGGAATCAGAATTTTACAGAGAGGTAGAACAAAAACTGTTAGATTATATGGATGAAAAACTCTTTCTGATGGGAGACTGTAATGGGGTAATGATGCCAGATTTGGATAGATCTCAGAAAAAGAAAGGTTCAGAAGGGAAATTACCAAAATCTTTTTATGACTTAGTTGAAAATTTTGGATGGACCGATATTTGGAGATTGAGACACCCAATGGAAAAACAGTTTTTTTTTTTTCTGAACCGAACCAGAGTTGGGGGAGAATTGATTATATATTTGTCCCTAATGATATCTCACATAGAGTGACAAAAGTGGAAATTTTACCTAAAACGATCTCAGATCATAATGCAATGGTGATGGAAATCAAAACAAAAATGCAAGGATTATACCGTTGGAGGTTGAATGAAAGTTTACTGGATGAGACTGAGACTCTGCAGATAGCGAAAAAAACCTTCAGAGACTATTTGAAAAATAACTGGAGAAGAGAAACACCAACAAATGTGGTATGGGATGCTAGTAAGGCTGTTATGCGAGGCCTCTTTATTCAAAGAAATGCGTATCAGAAGAAACAGAAAGAAAAGAAGCAAAATGAGATTTTAAAAGAACTGGTAGAGACAGAGAAGAAACTGGTGGAGAAGCCAAAGGAACAGAAATGGATTCAAAAATTAAAGATGCTTCAAACTCAGCTGTCAATGATTATCAATCAAGAAATTGAGTGGAAGGTAAAGATGATGAGACAGAGAAATTTTGAATCGGCAAACAAAGTAGGGAAATTGCTGGCTTGGCAGCTGAAATGGAAGCAAAAACAAAAGGTTGTGAACAAATTAGTAGTAGACCAAAAATTAGTGGAAGATCCAAGAGAAATTGTAAACATGAATTTCTACAGAAATTTATATACGAAGAAAAAAGAGAACCCGGAACAAATGGACAGATATTTAAAAAAGAATGGATTGAAAAAAATCTCAACAAACCAAGTGTCGATATTGAGTGAGAAAATTACCCCACATGAAGTACAAAGTGCAATAGAGAGGGCGAAAATTGGAAAATCACCGGGCCCAGATGGTCTGACTGCAAAATATTATAAAAAATTGTCAGAAGAAATGTTACCAATTATGGTGGAGGTTATGAATGAAGTTCTAGAAAAAGGAGTCATACCTAACACCTGGAAAGAGGCGTATATAACACTGATTCCAAAAGAGAACTTAGACACAACAGATGTTAAAAATTATAGGCCCATTTCCCTTTTGAATGGAGATTATAAATTATTTGCCGATGTTTTGGCTAATAGACTAAAAAAGGTTTTAAATGAGTTATTACACAAAGATCAAGCGGGGTTCCTTCTTGGCAGACAGATGAAAGATAACATGAGAAATATAATTGATATAATAGAGTATCTAGAAGTCAGGAAAGAGAAACAAGCTGCTTTGATATTTATTGATGCTGAAAAGGCTTTTGATAATGTCTCTTGGCAATTTATGAAGAAGAATCTGGAAAACATGGGAATGGGAACAAAGTTTTGGAACGGTGTTAATGCAATATATAAGGAACAGAAAGCTAGTTTATTGATTAATAATGTGATAACAGAAAGTTTCCCGATTGGGAAAGGTACGAGACAAGGGTGCCCATTGTCCCCATTGTTGTTTATTACTGTATTGGAAGTATTGTTAGTCAAACTGAGGGACATGGGGACAATTAAAGGTATATGTGTGGGGGATAAGGAATATAAATTAAAAGCGTTTGCTGATGATTTAGTTTTGACGTTAGAGAATCCAAAAGAAAGTATTACTGAGGTGATGAAAATAATTGAGGAATTTGGTAATCTAGCCGGTTTCAAACTCAATAAGAATAAGACGAAGGTCTTATTGAAAAATGTAACAAAGAAAGATTGTGAAGAATTTGAAAAACTGTCCGGCCTCTCAGTGGTGAAAAAAGTTAAATATTTGGGAATTAACTTATCTCTTACGAACTTAAATCTCTTTGAGGATAATTATAATATGGTATGGAACTTGATTAAGAGAGATCTGGAAACATGGAATAGATTGAACTTGTCGTTGATGGGAAGAATTTTGGTGATAAAGATGAACGTGCTACCTAGGTTGTTATTTCTATTTCAAATGATCCCAATACTTAGAGGAATAGGCCACTTTAAGGAATGGCAGAAGATATTGTCCAAATTTGTCTGGCAAGGTAAAAGACCCAGAATAAGATTTAAATTGCTAACAGATGCCAAGGAAAGGGGAGGATTTGCCATGCCAGACTTGAGATTGTACTACGAAGTGGCCTGCCTCGGTTGGATAAAAGATTGGATTACTTTAGTTGATGAGGATCTATTGGATTTAGAAGGTCATGATAACAGATTTGGTTGGCACGCTTATCTTTGGTATGACAAAGTGAAAGTACATAAAAGTTTTATGAATCATGTAATTAGAAAGTCACTACTTCAGGCCTGGGAACGGTTGAAACCCCTTTTAGAGAGACATACACCGAGATGGTTATCCCGATTGAGGCATTGGCGATCAAGAGGAAAGATAAAGAAGGAGTGGGGATCACCTATGGTGATGTGTTATTCTTTTCAGAAAAGGTCCTAGACTGAAGTCTTATGATATGTTGAAAGAGAAGTTAACAGGCTGGTTTCAGTACCATCAACTAAATGACATTTTTCAGAAAGATAGAAAGGTGTCTGGGTTTGGAGAGAAGGAATCTAAGTTCCAAACCATAATCATGGGCCCAAAAAAGAAATTGTTGACTAGATTATATAATTTTTTTGTTGGAGTTGAATCTAAAAGATGAACAAGTTAAAGAATGTATGGTAAAATGGGCTATGGATCTGGGTCATAATATTGAGTTAGATGTGTGGGAAAGATTGTGGAAAAAGAATATGAAGTTTACCGCATGTATTTTGATAAAAGAAAATCTGTTGAAAATGATGTATAGGTGGTATATTACCCCAACGAAGTTAGCAAAGATGTATAGGATGAAAGATGACCACTGCTGGAAATGTAAAGAGAAACAAGGTGATTTTTATCATATGTGGTGGACTTGTGAGAAAGTGAAAGAGTACTGGGCATTGATATATGATGAACTCAAAAAGATGTTAAAGTGTACATTCCCAAAACGACCTGAATTTTTTTTGTTAGGGTTGGTGGATAATGAAATTAAAGGAGCAGACAGGACTCTATTTCTATATGCAACAGCAGCGGCACGAATGCTCCTGGCACAGAATTGGAAGACAACGTATATACCATCTTTGGATGAATGGAGGCGAAAATATTGGACTTTGCAGAGATGGCCAGACTGACGTGCAGACTGAGGGATCAAGACAACCAGAAGTTCCAAAAAGATTGGCAAAAATTTAAGAACTACATGGAGATTCATTGTAAGGAATTAAAGACTCTTACCGGATTAGGATAGAGCTCGAAGGATTACTACTTATTTTTCAAATCTTTTTATAAGTATATAAAGGGGTTTGTCTGAAAGGAAGGCTAGGAGATGAATAACGCTAAAACCACGGGAAGAACAGAGGGAAGCCAAATTTTAGTGGTAGAATGATTTTGTATTGCTAATGCTTTGAACCTGACTTTTTTTTTTGTATACTAAAATTTTCTAATAAAAACATATTTAAAAAAAAAAGAATCCAAGTTTTACCGAGTTCTCCTCACTAGAGATGGGCACGACTCAAAAAAACGGGACTCAAAAATGGTGTTTCGTTTGTTGTTTGGTCGTTTAGGGGTCCGTTTCGGTTTGTTTTCGTTTTCGTGACTTTTTTGCAAAAAACGAAAATGAAAACGAAAAATTGCTGTTTCATTAGCATTCTTTTTAGTTCAATGCATCTGCTGCAACGAAAACAAAAAACACAGCAAATTTCATTTTCGTTTCATTTAAAAAATTGTTTCGTTTTCGTTGCGTAACGAAACAAAAAAACAAAAATGAAAATGAAAAATCGCTCATTTCGTGCCCATCTCTACTCCTCACAAAAGCCTACACACAACAGGTATCTAGTGTATCCTTTCCTTGTGAAGAATATGAGAGCAGAAAACGGCAGGGTCAATAAGACTGAGGAAGCAATATTAGAATTGTTCAATAATAATCGGTTATCTATCACATATGCTCTACTACAACTTGCACCAGCAACCAAGAAGCTGCATTCACATTTTGTTAAGAACCATAATGGTCAGTGCCATCAGCATGATCAGTGAGTCTGGATGTTTATTTTAGAGGATGTTATAACTAGAGCATTGATAAAAAGAGCTACTATATTTATCAGTTTTTAAATTGGAATTATCTTATATTGTACATTGTAAAGGACATTGGTCATGATAAAAAAGTTGCTATTGGTAAATAAGACTTGAACATGGTTTACATAATATAATTATTATATCATACCATTATATGGTCAGATGCCACATATGACAGACAATAGTGGTTTTGGGAGACATGTAGAACAGAACCTGTGCAGACACAACCATCTCGGCTATCTTTCATGTTGCTTTTCTGGATAATCCTCTATTTATTTATTTATTTATTTATTTATTTATTTATTTATTTATTTATTTATTTATTTATTTCACTTATAAACCGTCTGATTTTCCCAATTGAGTGGACCAAAGCAAATCCACCACAAGACACATGAGATTGCATATGTAATATACTGTAGCAGGTAGTTGACTAACACATTAGGGGAAAAAAAGATAAGGTTATGATCTTGGAGTCATACAGTAATTAAGACCAACCAAAGTTCCACAGAACCTTGCACGCTTCAGATAATTCTATAGAATCCTTTAGCACACTTGGTGGTAGGTACAAAGAGTACATGCTAGGGCAGGGATGGCGAACCTATGGCATGCATGCCAAAGGTGGCACGGAAAGAGCTTTTGCCTGGCATGCGACATGCTCTTGCCCCCCCCACTTCCCCCTCCGCTGGACCAGCCATGAGGAATTTGTGGAGGGGGAAGTGGGGGGGAAGGGAAGCATGTCGGGTGCCAGGCCAACCCTACCATCGCCCTTGCCATCGCCGCCCTTGCCGCCACCCCCTGCTGCCCCTGACCCCGCCTCCGCCAACCTCACCACCAAGACCAACCCCATCCCTGCCCCTCCCACCGCCACCGCTAACCCTGACCTCACCCCACCCCTGACCCCCCACTGCCACCGATCCCAACCCCCCACTGCCCCGTCCCAATCGCCATCGCCCTTGCCGCCCCTGCCGCCACTGCCCCGACCCCGCCTCCGCCACCATTGCTGCTGCCATCCCTGCCCCTCCCACTGACGACGACGACGATGACCCTGACCCCGACCCCTCTGTCACCCTTGCTGCCTTTGCCCCCTCCCCCCCGCTGCCGCTGATCTCGATCACCACTGCCACCGCCACGCCACCGCCGAGTTTGGGCACTCGGTGGCAAAAAGGTTTGCCATCCCTGTGCTAGGGGAAAGAAACCTTGTATTGTAGTTCAGATCCAGGCTCTATTGAGTATGGCAGCATTATCCAAAACAGTTTACCAGTGACATTGGACTTAATTTGCTTAGTAAGTTCTGACATTTGAGCCCAGGTATCCCCCCAAGAGGAGACTTTGGCCGTTACTTCACGAAGTACTTCTCTTCGCAGCGTGATTGCCTTCGCTGTGAATCCGAAGGCGGTCACGTGGTGGTCACGTGGTCTCCATTCGCCCCCACCCCTCTTTCCGTGTCCTCACCGGGCGAGGTTTTAGGGTCGAATCCAGTAGTACTTCACGTGCTCCCTTCGTATTGGGAAGTTTACTTGCAACGTCCGGTTTCTGCTTTCTTTTATTTTTAAAAAAAAATTACCACGGCGTATTGATGCATCAATACCCGGCTGTCATTTGCGGTCAGAGAACTTGTGGGCGGCCATCGTGTTTTGAAGCAGAGCTGCTGGGTTGGTTTTTTTGGGGGCGGGGCGGGGAGAGGCTTCTCTCAGCTTCATCGCCCTGTGTTAAAACTGGGTGTCTTGCCGGCACCGACACCCCATCCCCCTCCCTCTGCGCAGCCCTTCGCCATCCCTTGCCAGCGGCGGAGGGGCTTTATTTATTAACCGAAATATCTATGCATCGGCATTTCGGAGAAAAATTTAAAAAATAAATAAATATACTTTTTAACTGGCCACACGTTTTGGATTCAGCGGGATGCGAAGCGAGGAGATTGGCCTCCGGCAGGGGAATCTCTCGCCCGCTTGGAGCACGGTTTAGGGGCGTGGTCGGGCGTGGTCGGGTGGCGCCGCATCCAAAATGGAGGATCGTGCGGACAAAACCGACCGATTCGCGCAGAAATCACGGCTCGCCGCGCAGCGAGAGGTTCGTGAAGTAACGGCCTTTGTATACAATCATTAACCTGCTCTGGATTTTTCTCTCTACCAGTTCACTCACATTTAAGAGAACAGTTAAAACTGAGGTGCCACATTTATTTATTTATTTATTTACTTATTTATTTATTTATTTATTTACAACCTGCCTTTGCTTGCTGCAGGAGAGCAAAGATGGGGTCACCAGTATTCAGATTAAATTGCTGTATTGGCCCTTTGCAAAAACTTGGTGGGTCACAGTTTGGGCACTCGGGTCTCTAAAAGGTTCATCCTCACTGTCGTAGATCCATAAGTCCACCAAGTGTGGCACAGGAGATAGAGTGACTAAAGACTCTGAAGAGAAGGGTTCAAATTGCCACTCATCTGTTGGAAACTGGAAGAAAGTAAAAGGCGGAACTTGACGGAACCTCCTGATTTCATATGATTTCTACATGGGATACTTCCCAAATCACCATCAAATCACACATCCCATTCATGGCCAACTATTACACATTAATAGTCAGTTCTCCTCCAGCGCATAGCTCGGTAGTGGTGCAAAACATGGTTCCATCTTATGGAACCATCTGATTTCATATGATTTTTACATTTGATCATGATAAATTCACTATCATATATAGAGCCCATTTCAGTCTACAGATTGCACACCCCAAATCATGGGTTCATCAGCGCATGACTCTGCATAGGTGCAAAAACATGAATCCAAGGCACGGATCCACATGGAACTACCTGATTTTTACCCAGGATCAAATCCAAACCAGTATCACATCCTAGGCCCCATCCATACACACAGACTGCACACCCAAAATCTGGGGTCCGTCAGCGCATGGCTCCGCAGTGTCGCAAAAACATGGATCCAAGGCACGGATCCACACGGAACTACCTGATTTTTACCCAGGATCACCTCCAAACCAGTATCACATGCTAGGCCCCATCCTTACACACAGACTGCACTCCCTAAATCAGGGGTCCGTCAGCTCATGGCTCCACAGTGGCGCAAAAACATGTATCCAAGGCACGGATCCACACGGAACTACCTGATTTTTGGTCAGGATTGGCCCCAAACCAGTATCACATCCTAGGCCCCATATCATTAGTCCCTTGTTACCAGTTAGATTCATGAATTTTATGGCGAGGAATTAAGTTTTGGATCCTATGGAATCCACATTACTTTCTCCTTTGACAGGTTTTCCATGTACCAACAGTATTTCATAATTTTTAGTAATGAATAGGTTAAATCTGATGAAGTTTCCAGAACAGAATTGATGACATTTCTTCAGATACCTAACATTTAGACGTATAAGGAGCTTCACCCTCTTTTTTATCTGGCTACGCTATGGTGTCTTACATGCCCTTTTCCAACTGTAACAAGACAGTGGATATTACCTCTGCCTTGCTGGATTGGTGCCATACACAAGAGTCCACCTTGCTGGGCTTTTTAACCTGAGAACTATGGTCCATGATTTGGAAAGACCCTTTAAGCAGTCACTGCCTTTTTCTAACCCTGGTATGAGCTCTTCAGACCACATTAGTCTGAGTTCCCTTTGCATGACATTTTATGGTTCAGAAAAATAAATGCATATTGTTGAGTCCCAGGCTATTCCCCAAACTGTCCAGGTCAGATATAAACAGCCAATAACAGCTGACATAAGAAGGGTTTGTCCAGCTCCGTTTATTCAGCTGAATAAGGGGTAACCAGGACAGGAATTGTTCAGTCACACAGAAGTAAGAGTCTGCTGCCTATGACTTGCTTTTATGACATATGCAATGTGTTTATTCTGGTCACCTACTGTTCCCATCATGTCAAACTTGTTACCTTGGCTTTTCCAAGTTCCACTGTATGACACTTTGCTTCCAATCAAACATGTGTCCTTTGTATCAATATTCTGTGCCAAGTTAATTTTGCAATTAAACCAAGTTTCCTTTCAACTCATCCCAAAATATATGTGGAAAATTCCATTAATTATGCTGGTCAATGACTGTAACAAAGACCTGTTTGTTTAGAGAAGGATTTTTACTGAAACATTTCTTTTTTTGGAAACTCTGATTTATCAGTAGGACTATAGTAACAAAGTACAACTTGGATATATATTGAAAGTTTGACTCAAATAAAGTTTGGAAAAAATGCTTGACAAAAAGTCTCAATATTTAACAAAAATATAAATATAAAATGAAAAGTGTATAACTTTTAAAAATCCCCACTTAATTGCAGGGCAAAAAATCTTCACCCTAGATAATTCTATATTCCAGTTACATGAAGCCTTCCTCGATATGTCTCCGGTCCTAAAACATAAAGAAAAATAATGACTGAAATAACTTCATTTAGTAGAATTAGTACTTTTTATTCACATTTTCTACCCAGAAATCTTGCTTTTGGAATTTGGAAAACATCCAGTTTGGAGGACTCCAGATCAAGGGAAGTGATAGTACCACTGTGTTCTGCTCTGGTCTGACCCCACCTGGAGTATTGTGTCCATTTCTGTGTACCTCAATTTAAAAAGGATGTTGACAACCTTGAGCGGGTCCAAAGAGGGTGACCAAGATGATTGAGGGTCTGGAAGAAATGTCTTATGAGGAGCAGCTTAGGGAGCTGAGAATGTTTAGCCTTACAAAAAGAAGGCTGAGAGGGGATATGATAGCTATGCTTAAATATTTGAAAGGATGCCACATTGATGAGGGGACTGGTTTGTTTTCCGTGGCTTCAGAGACAAGGAGGCAGGGCAATGGTCTCAAACTACAGGAAAAGATATTCAATTCAAACATTAGGAAGAACTTCATGACAGTTAGAGATGTTTGGCAGTGGAATATACTGCCATCTGCCAGAGAGGGTGGTGGAGTCTCTTTGTTCAGAGGTTTTTAAGCAGAGGCTGGATGGCCATCTGTCGGGACTCCTGTGATGGGGGTTCCTGACTGGCAGGGAGTTGGACTAGATGGCCCTTGAGGTCTCTTCCAACTCTATGATTCTATGATTCTATTGAAGCCAGGATCAATTAAGAAGATTAAAGTTATGGCATGAGATAACATTATGAAATTTGTTCATCTTAATTTTTTAAGTTCTAATGATACACCAAGGAAAACTAATTTAGATTTTCCCCATGTTGACCTGTCTGTCTGTCTGTCTGTCTGTCTGTCTGTCTGTCTGTCTGTCTGTCTGTCTGTCTATTTATATATGAGTATTTTTACCCCACCTTTCTCCTTGGGAAAGGAAACAAGGTGGCTTAAAGTAATGAGGGACAATATACAGTCCAGTACAATTTAGACATATTCAAGTATTGAGAACAGGGAATTTAGGGACATCTTTCAGCATTACAAGACAACATTAAAGCTACAAGAGAACACAAGCACTTAAAGAGAGAGAGAAAAATGCATGCAATCATGTATGGTAGACCATCTAAAAGTGGTCAGGGATGGGAACTAACAATTGATAACATAGTGTCAGTGTAATCACACAAGGAGAGATACAAACACACAGTTATAAGTGGTTATTAACTCAAAGTCTATGAAGCCATGTATTTTAGTCCATCACTCAGGGAAAGCTTGCCTGAATTGAAAGGTCTTTGCCTGTTTCCAGAAAGACAGCAGAGATGGGACAGTCTTGGCCTCTAGTGGGAGCAAGTTCCAAAGTCAGGACACAGCAGCAGAGAAGGGTGGAAAAGTGTGAGAGTGTGTTTCTAAGAGTCTGGACTTTCCATTCAGGGGAAGCGCTATAGAGTGTTAACAAAGTAATTTAAAGCTTTATGATTTCAATCATATTTAAACATATTTAAGTATGATAAGTTAGAATCTTGATTCCTATGCTGTCCAGATAGAGGAATGTTACCACAATCAAACAACTTTTTTTTCCTTTTGGCTTTCTGTCTTTTCTGTCTAAATACTTTCAGGGTTGAGAAAAAGGGAATAGCAACCAAAGAGAACAAAGAGAAAGTGGAAAATATGTGAATGTTATGAGAGGAGTAGTCATGCAGATTCACATAAATATGTGTTTGAAGCTGGAAAAGTTCAGAACAAAAGCTTAGAAGAAAAGTGGAAAGAAAATGATTAGAATAGTCTTCAACATGTGCTGAATTCTGAAATAACATTGTTTTCCCCCTTTTAAGATTAAGAAGGCAGTTGTTAACATCACATGTGCCTTGGCTGTAAAGCAGTGCATTTTCAAATGTTGTGCCTTGACAACTAGTGTGGTGTTGTACTTAAGGAGTTGGATCAAGACCCAGAACATCTGTGTTCCAATTCCTGTTTGTTCAGAAAAGATCATAAGATGATTGACCACTTTTACAATACTCAACATGTCTAGCAATCCCCATTGTCAAATACTGTGGTGGATAGACTGATGACTTGGTCTGAGAGAATTGGCTTAAATGTCTTACTTGGGTTTGAAATTTGGGGATCTGTGGAAGCAATAACATACTTCATTATCACCTACCCGTCCTTTAGAAGTATTGGATGGCCATTGGCAGTTCAAAACACATTGACATTACACAGGCAGAATAATAAAGTAAATGAAATTGATTCACTAATGTGTCTTCACACATCTACTACAAACTATGATCAAGTGGCATTCAAGGTCCCTTTACAATGTGAAATAAGGAGTACAACATATAATATTCAGTAAAACAAATCATCTTTCCAAAAATCAATACTTAACAGCACTTCATAGAACCATGTGGAAAACTATGAAAATTAAAAATGTTCCACAATGTTTGTTATGCTGGGCAGCTACAGGTGACAGGACACTCAAGTAGTTGCTATTTCAATCATATTAAGTACTCACATGTTGATGTTTGCATGGAAATTTATTTGTCAGACACAGATTTGCAGCACTGAGATATGAAAACACTGGGTAGATCTTTTGGGTCAATTCCAAGGCAACAGCAGTGATACCAATCCTTGCAGGTTCCATCACAGAAGACCATGGTCACATCTTGGATGGGTCTTCTGCAGTTGTCCTTCAAAAAACATTGAGACCATTAGCCCTCAAACAAGGAAGGTAAAATGTTTGAGCAATAGGTTAGTGTGTCCTCAAAGCCTGGGGGCAGGATGTAGAGACATAAATCTCAGGCTCTTGAGAGACTGGTTGCTTTCCTGGAAGATTGTCACCTATTTCCAATGGGATGTAATTGTCTTCCTTTTCCAGGTAGCTTTTTCCACAGTATCCATGAATTTCCTTTGCAATCCATGGCCTAATGGAACACATGTCTTGTTGTGTAAACTGGTGTTTGTTGCCTGATGCAATCAAATGTGCAAATGCACATACAAATGGCCCACAGTCGCTTGAATGTTCTTGTTTGGGAATGTCATTTGGTGCAAAAAAAGACCACTCCTCAAGAGTATATGGCTATTTTGAATTCTGCTCATAGAGTTGTCCAAAGAATGATGTTATAACCTTGAGAATGGATAACTTCAAACCATGGTTTGAATCTAGGCAAAGTATGGTCTTCCTTTTAAAAACGACTATCAGTATCCAATGAACTTTGCTGTCATTGACTGGAATTAGCAAAACATCTTTCCGCAGCACTCCATACTTCAAGAAATATTTGTAGACTCCAGGTGATAGCCTTCCACTTACTAAAGTTTCAAAGAAGTAGCAGCTTAGTGGAAAAACTGTTCCATCGTGACCAAGCTCTTTAGCCATAATTGCTCTAGAGGCCAGAAAGCCATCAAAATAATATGGTCATTCAACCAATTATGTCCTTCAAGTGTTTCAATGTCATAATCATAAATACAGATATTTGCAACAGAACCCAAAAATCCTTGATCTATTTTGTCAAGTTTTGAAAATGTACAACCATGCCATGGAGCTGAAATACAATCATTCCCATCACACATCTTCATGTGTGATGGGAATGCAGTAATGCCTTCAGATAGAACCCCAACTGCTGATTGTGTTTTTAAGGCACATGTTGGTGTTGAAGTCATCAGTGGTTGTGTATTTTCCACATCTCTAGTAGTGAATAGGTCTCCTATCTTTAAAAAATATGAATCATCTGTGAGAGCAACTGAATCTGCTGCTGGGACAACAGTGATATTTTCCTGTGTCCTAGGGAATTTTCTGCCTGATCTTTTTTTTTCTGCGTCTTGTTTCGTTTCAACTGGGTGAGCTGTAGCCTTCGAGATCTGATTGGTACTGGTGGAAGTGAAACAGATTTCTTTTCTGCCAAAATGTGGTAGCACATTCTGGTTGATGGGCAGGAGCAATTCTCTTTTGGGAAAAGCCTGACAACATAATTCTGATCCTTTGTGCCCTTTACAACAAACACACCAAGTTGAGGGCAGAGCGCTATTAAATTGCTTTTCACTACATTATGGCTATGAGGTCTGCCAGGTCTTCACAGGATACTTTCAAGAAGCTGAGTATCGATTTGACGAAAGGGCAGGTGGCCCTGGTAGAAATCAGTGCTAATGATGTGCCCATTCCTAAAACCCATGAAAAGAAAGAAGCAACCCCTCAGGAGGAGAATATGTGTGTCCAGCAGCAAGATGGCTGCCAGCCGTGTGAAACTGAAGCTGTGCAGAACTTGGCTGAGCGTCCGCAGACACCCACTGTGTCAAAGGCAAACCACCAGTCAATTAGACGAAGCCTCATGGGCAGACCTTCGATGAACTGCAGAGCTTCTTTAGCAGTCGTGCTCCTTGAGTGCCAAAAGGGAAAAGCTGGTTCGGAAGTCTAGTGTAGTGAGTTGCGCCTTGCATCGTCCCTGCCCGCCTTCAAAAAGGCTTTGAAAACTATGCTTTTTAAGGAGGCTTATTTAAATTTAATTCTTTTTTATTTTTGCACCCACTGCTGCTTGTTGAGGGTTTCCCCTCTTTTGCCCTTATTGCTGTCCTTTCACTGATGTTTTGTTACTGTTTTATCTGATGTTTTTATCTGTAAACCGCCCAGAGTCCCTCCGGGAAATGGTGTGGTATAAAAGTGTATAAAAAGTGTATAAAAGTGTAATTAATTAATTAATTAATAAGAACTTCCTGACAAACCGAAGGGCTCTTCTCAAAACTTTTTTTAATTTGTGGATTTGGAAGCTTTCCTTGCTTCACAAGATCCATTATTTGTGAAGGATCACAGGCAATGTGTGGAAATACAGTATTTTCCAGGGGTCTTGCATTCTTGCTGAACTGGAGATGTAAATGAAGATTTCCTGTATTGCACAATCCACATAACGTTTCTCGCCAATAGAAATTTTGCATTGCATACAAGGACAACACCATGGCTTCCATGGTCATTTCCTTCCACTCAGAAAGTCTCTTCAGAGCTGCATAGAAGCTTTCAGAGACATTGGTTGTGATGCCACTCCCTTCATTAAATTTTTTTCAATTTCTTTAGAATCCAAGAACCAGCATGACATCTAATGGTCTGGTGTAATTCTTCCATGAAGTAGTCAAGAAATGCTTGGCTCTACTTAATGCTTATTTCTTTGAGTTTGAAAATGTAATCCTGTTGCAAGGATGATAGTAGAAGAGTCCAGATATCAGAAAGGTACACCTTTATCTCTGCTGAATTAGCACCATGTTTTTTCAGCCAAAGTGTGACATCTTGACGAATGTGATTCCAACATATGACTGTGAAGCTCCTGGGCAAGACAAACTCCATGGCATTTACGTAGGATTGCCCTTTCCCTGTCTGACACAACTATCACATTTTCAGAATTGAAAACTGGACACAGCTGTACTACACATTCAAAAATCACTTATGACTAGATTCCTTTCTGCTATCATGTATCATGAACATGACTGGAATCAAAGGAGACTCGTGGAATATAATGTTCTTAAATAGCAACGTTGAGAGGTAGATGTCACCAAGCAGAAATGTTGTATCATAAGAAAAAAGTTTTGGCATGTCTGTCTCTACAGGTATGATTTTTAAACTTCTGTGAGAATTTCACTTAATCCCATAACAAGTATGACTGTGGGATATAGAGATAACTCATGGGTGAATCCCTCAAGAAGTTCACAAAGCTCATATACACTGTAAAGGTAATTGTGGCTGATCCGTTTATGCTTCCTCTCTGCTTTCAGTTTATTTCTCACCTGTTCTAAGTCCCGGGGCTGAGTAACAGGAATGTAAGCTGGTTTACTTAAAGGTTCATTGCAAAGATCTTGATATATTTTAGAAGGCTTAACCCTTGCATTTGAAATCTTTTGTAACACTGAAGGCATTGTTCTTACATGTATTATGTCTAAATGTTGTCTTCTATTTCCATGTGGAAGTTGTTGGATTTGGTTTCCATCTCCCAGGGTGCTTTTACATGACCTCTAAGATCCGCTGGCAACTTAAATTTGGACCAGAGATCTTGGGGGTTTGTCACTCTTCCTGTGTTCCCACCCCTCCGGACTCCATTGTTCCTGTCTGCGTGAGGGGAGGGAGAAAAAAAGGGAGAAAAGAATGCAGGCTCACCTGTGCTCTGCCTCAAGCTGCTCTGGGAAGCATTCCAGTCTCTTAAAGTCTCTTAAAGGGGCGGGGGACAAAAAAACACACAAGGCGAGGAGAACCCGGCACTCACTGCTTTACATCCGCATCAGAAATTTTTCACCTTCGGAGACCAGGTACTTGGAAAATGCGCTGGGACGCGCTTAGGTGGGTGTGGTCGTACTTAATTTTTTTAAAGTCCAGAGCTGGTGAGGAAACAATTTTAAGCTCCGCATCTGGGAGTCCTTTGCCTCAGATTTTAGGGGTCGTGTAAAAGCGCCCCCATGTAGTGGTTGGTTCGGGACCTCACCAATCCTAGTCTGGCCAGGCCTCCTCCTACTGAGTTCAGTAGTGAGCATTTTGCAGCCTTTTTTCGTACCAAAATAGAGGCCATCCGGGCCGGCTTCGACTCCAGTCGCAGTAGCACTGCCCCGGCATCTCCAGTTGCTGGTCCGCCTTTGTCGCCTCGGTTGGATGCGCTTGGGCCTGTTTCTGCTGTCGAGGCCTCCAAGGCTATGGCTCACTGCCGGCCGGCGTCCACCCCTTTCCATCCCTGCCCTGCCTGGCTAATTAAAGCTGCCAGCAGGACTATGGCCGAATGGGCTTCGGTCATCGCCACCGCCTCCTTCGGCGAGGGGGTGTTCCCCTCTCGGCTGAAGGAGACAGTGGTAAAGCCCATCCTCAAAAAACCTGGCCTCTCTCCGGACAATTTAACCAACTATCGTCCAATTGCTAATGTCCCGTTTATGGGCAAGGTGATCGAGAGGGTGGCGGCGGTTCGGTTGCAGTCATACCTGGAGGATCGGCAGTGCCTCGATCCTTGCCAGTCCGGGTTCAGGCCTCGTCGGGGGACCGAAACAGCTTTGGTCGCACTGCAAGATTACCTAATCCGGGCGGCCGACAGGGGTTGCTCTACCCTGTTGGTTCTCCTGGATTTGTCAGCGGCCTTTGATACCGTCGACCACGGTATCCTGTTGGACCGGCTCTCCGAGGTCGGAATCGGAGGCACTGCTCGCAGTAGGCTCCGATCCTTCCTGGAGGGCCGTCCACAGTACGTACAGCATGGGGGGGAGTTGTCGGCTCCTTGGATACTCCCTTGTGGGGTTCCACAGGGGTCGTCACTGTCCCCCATGCTGTTTAACATCTACGTAAGACCGCTGGCTGGGGTCATTAGGAGATTTGGAGTCTGCTGTCACCAGTATGCTGATGACACGCAGCTCTATCTCTCCTTTTCCACCTCTGCAGTGGAAGCTGTGAGGATCCTTGATGAGTGCCTGGACGCCGTCCTGACCTGGACCGGGGCGAACGGGCTTAAGCTCAACCTCGAGAAGACGAAGGTTATGTTCTTTGGGAGTTCACCATCTGGGTACGGTGGCCCTCTTCCGCAGCTGGGGGGTGTTTACCCTCCAGCCTGTGGAGAGGGTGCGGAATCTGGGTGTGGTCCTGGACCCGGCGCTGACCATGGAGGCTCAGGTGGCGTCTTATTTCCATCTTCGTCAGATTGCCCAGATCCGCCCGTACCTGGATGTTGACTCTCTGAGAACAGTGGTCCAGGCATTGGTGATCTCGAGGCTGGAATACTGTAACGCGCTCTACATGGGGCTGCCCTTGACTCTTCTCCGGCGTCTGCAGCGGGTACAGAATGCGGCGGCCAGGCTGGTGGCTGGTGTGTGTCGTTATGACCATATCACCCCGGTCCTGGCTCACCTGCACTGGTTGCCCGTTGCAGCCCGGATTAGATTCAAGGTCTTGGTTTTAGTTTATAAAACCCTCCATGGCTTGGGACCGGACTACCTGACAGAGCGTATCGTCCAGCGATCCACCTCGGCCCGTCCAGTTCGGCAGGTGCGAGCGCACTCGCTTTGGGTTGCCACCCCTCGAGAGGCCCGGAAGACGGTTACCCGGAACCGGGCCTTCTCTGTGGCAGCCCCGTCCATATGGAATTCCATCCCTAGCGAAGTGCGCTCTGCAGAGTCTCTGCAGGCCTTTCGAAAATCTTTAAAAACCTTTCTATTTCGAGAGGCCTTTGGCGAATCTTAATTTTTTTCCCTTTTCCCGCCATCATCACCATCTTTATTATTGCTTGCTGATTACCAATCTTAATTGGTAGGATCGATGTCCTGATGCGCTGGGATGCACTTGGAGGCACCAGGATTTTATATTTTATACGTGTTTAAATTATTATATTGGATTTTGTTGAACTCTGCTATGCTTTGTTCGCCGCTTAGAGTCCTAGTTGGAGATAAGCGGGATATAAATATAACAATAAATAAATAAATAAATAAATAAATAAATAAATAAATAAATAGTGCAGAAGAACCAATTCAGAAGGGCTGCAAACCAACATGTAACAGTGCCTAATTAAGTTTCCACTGCCAGTATGCTTTGCTTTGTGATAAAACTTTTTCACTTTGGGGTCTTTCCTTGGCAAAAGCCTCACACCACAATTGATCCATGCATATTGATCACTCCTCCAGTCATTTTTTCTGTGAGGTAGGCCTTCAAAAGAATAAGGTAAACATCACTAGCACTAGGCTTACATGGTGGATCAGTAATTATCTTTTCAAAGTCAGGATGAGTTAAGATATAGTGAGCCTCTTCCACTGAAAATGGATTAGGTCATCTACAGTATACAGCCATATTTGGAATTATCTCAATAGAAATATATAGTAGAACTTGAAGGTCACTTCCTCCTCAAAAACACAGCAGAGAAAAGGGTATGTGAATTCTTACTGTCTAAAACTCCAACCATTCAGACTTGATCGAGACTGTCCTTGTTATATTGAAGTTTCACTGTAGTCACCAAGGCAGATCTTCAAAATATAGAATAGAGACCAAATCATCAGTCATGACAAACTACTCCTTAAATTATACTCCTCCTCCTCTTCCTCCTCCTCTCATTTTACTTGCATCATGAAGATGCCCTACAGTGAGGAGATGTTTTTTATGCTTAACTCTAAGACAACAGAAGAATCATTTTACCTGGTATGCACTTCAGAGACCATGTGTGCACTCACACATACTCAGAGACACATCCATAAAGAATCTCTGATTTGTAGCAATAGTATATATTGGCATAGATTTGGCAGAGCACATCAAACCATCACACAAAGCTATGCATAAAGGGAATTTTATTTAATGGGAGAAGTTAACATAAGCAGAGATGCACATTGAAATATACAGGAAATACAAGTTCAAATGAAGCAAACTCACTTGGCTGAGAAGGTTAAAAGGAAATACCTTTCTCCCTAAATGTGCGAATACACACGCACGCACACACACACACACACACACACACACACACACACACACACACACACACACACACACACACACACACACACACACACACAAGTGGTATTTGATTGGGGACACTGGTATGTGGGGAAAATACACCAGAGGACAGATAAATGACAAATATTTCTTCTTCCTAGTCCAAGTAGTCTTTCTTGCCTTTGTGGAGTGATGGAAATCCAATTGTAGGGTAATCCTGTCCAGACCATGTTGCATCCCAATTCCTTGATCTCCCTTTAAGCTGACCCAGAAGCACCTCTGTCTGGGTTTAGTTTAATGTAGTTCATCCTCATCCAGTTCCAAGCTCTGATGTGAAGCCGAAATAGAATCTGGAGCTTTCAAGAGGTAGAATTGGGTTTCATCAGCATACTGGTGGCACTTAACCCCCAGACTCGAGATCACCTCTCCCAGTGGTTTCATATAAATATTAAATAGCATAGGAGACAGAACTGAGCCCTGAGGGACCCCACAGGCCAGTGGTGTTGAAAATGAGTCCCCTAACACCACTTTCTGCATTATCTCCTGTAGGAAGGACTGATGCCACTATAAGATAGTCCCCCCAAGTCCCATTTCATAGAGCCGAATCAGGGTGATGCTGTGGTCAATAGTCTCAAAAGCAGCTGAGAGGTCCAGTAAAACCAACAGGGAAACATATCCCCTGTCCATTTCCCAGCATAGGTCACCTACCAAGGTAACCAATGCCGTCTCAGTCCCATAACCAGGCCTGAAACCAGATTGAGTTGGATCCAGGTAGTTTACCTCATTCAGAAACCTGTGGAGCAGAGGTTCCACAACCTGCTCTAGTACTTTGCCTGAGAATGAGATATTCGATACTGTTTGGTAATTGTGCAGTACTGCTAGAACTAAAGAGGGCTTTTAAAACTTGGGTTTTACTATTGACTCTTTTAAGCATGATGGAATCCTGCCCTGTTTGAAGGAAGCATTCACTACTCTTCCTAACCAGTCTGCTATTGCCTCTCTGGCAGCTTTTAGGAGCCAGGTAGGTCAAGGATCCAACAGACAGACACAGTGGTGGACCTCACCTCCCCAAGCATCCTGACCACATCATTCAACTGTAGGAGATGAAACTCATCCATTATTACAGTGCAGGCAGCGGGGACAGTTTTATTTGAAATAACAGCATTCAAGCCAGCATGCATCTTTTCAATTTTGTCTGCAAAGTGTGCAAATTCTTTGCAGCGAGTTACAGAGTGGTCTGTGCTATCCAGCAGTGGGTCAGCATGTGGGAGACTGGTGACTATTTGGAAAAGCTCTGTTAGGTGATTTTATTTCGAAGCAATGGTGGTACAGAAAAATAATATATTTGTGGCTTCCACTGCCTTAGAATAAGCTTTCCAACAGCCCTTCACTGTTTCTTTATCAGTTGCAAACTTCTTTTCTGCCAATGTTGTTCAGCTTTACGTCCTGCCCATTTCAAATTCACCAGTTCACCAGTTCACCAAGGACCCAGTTATACTTAGAATCGCAAAGGTTCATGTGCATCTGCAGGGTCAATCAATGCTTTCCTGTTATAGTATGAAAAGGAAGCAAGTGATCTGCAGTTAATGAACTTAAATCCATGTGCACACATGTCACATGACACTGTGGTGATTTAAAGACTATCATGCATCAAAAACAATGGATACATGAAGATCGAAAAGTTAAAAAAATAGTATTGTACAATACAGTTATCTAGAAATTAGAAACCAATGCACTTTGCATGCAAATGATTTAGAAGTTATTCAATGATGGAGACGTAAAGGAATGCCATGGACCCGTAAGGAAGTATTAAATATAACCATGATGTGCCAGATGAACTGGGACTCTGACACTTGCAGAAGGGTAAAGAGCTTGGTAGTATTAGAATGCCAAAATAATGTCTGTGGTATTTAGGGTTCTTAAGTTAACATACAAGTTTGTAATAAATATAAAGTTGGGTGGATCCATGACAGACCCCTGATTTTTAATATGCAATCTGTGGGAAGACATGGGTTCTAAGATGTGATACTGGTTTGGAGTTTATCCTGGGTAAAAATCGTGTAGATCTGTGTGGATCTGTGGCTTGGATCAATTTTTTTGCATCACTGGGAAGACATGGGTTCTAAGATGTGAGGACTGGTTTGCTTTGGAGGTGATCCTGGGTAATAATCAGGTAGTTCTGTGTGGATCCGTGCCTTGGATCCATGTCTTTGTGCCACTGCGGAGTCATGCGCTGACAGACCCCTGATTTTGGGTGTGCAGTCTGTGTGTAAGGATGGGGCCTAGGATATGATACTGGTTTGTATTTGATCCTGGGTACAAATCAGGTAGTTCCGTGTGGATCCGTGCCTTGGATCCATGTTTTTGCACCACTGTGGAGCCATGCGCTGACAGATCCCTGATTTTGGGAGTGCAGTCTGTGTGTATGGATGGGGCCTAGGATGTGATAATGGTTTGGATTTGATCCTGGGTAAAAATCAGGTAGTTCCATGTGGATCCGTGCCTTGGATCCATGATTTTGCGCCACTGCGGAGCCATGCACTGATGGATCCCTGGTTTTGGGTGTTCAGTCTCTGTGTATGGATGGGGCCTAGGATGTGATACTGGTTTTGAGGTGATCCTGGGTAAAAATCAGGTAGTTCCATGTGGATCCATGCCTTGGATCCATGTTTTTGCACCACTGCGGAGCCATGTGCTGATGGACCCCTGGTTTTTGGAGTGCAGTCTATGTATAAGGATGGGGCCTAGGATGTGATACTGGTTTGGAGGTGATCCTGGGTAAAAATCAGGTAGTTTTGATCCTGGATCCATGTTTTTGCGCCACTGAGAGACGGACCCCTGATTTGGGGAGTCAGTCTGGATGGGGCCTAGGATGTGATACTGGTTTGTAGGTGATCCTGGGTAAAAATCAGGTAGTTCCCTGTGGACCTGCCATTCAACAAGACTGTGCGCTGATGGGATTTTGGGAGTGCTGTCTGTGTGAAAGGATGGAGCCTAGGATGTGATAGTGGTTTGGATTTGATCCTGGGTGTGAGAGAAGCTATCCTGGATGGGCCGAATGTGGGAGAGTGACACCTGCACAATAAGACTGTGACAGGGATGAGTGCCTGGAGAAGCAAAAGGCAAGGGAAAAACGTAGAGCTGCCCAGGACCAGAATAATAATAATAATAATAATAATAATAATAATAATAATAATAATAATAATAATAATAATAATAATAATAATAATAATAATACATTTATTGTCAATGTACAACATGTGCACAATGAAATTAGCTGAATCTCCCTTGCCCACCCCCCACCACCATCCTACCCCCATCCCACTGGCAACCACTCAGTCTTATTGCACCCTGTGTACTTGACACAGAATGTGCCAGCCCGCAGGTCAGTTCTTCTATACTTGTCCTGGGATTATTTCCCATTCAGCAGTCTGACAGCCCATGGATAAAAACTATTCTTCAGTCTGTTGGTACGGCAGGCTATACTGCGATATCTTCTGCCTGATGGTAACAAGGTAAAGAGGTGCTGACCGGGGTGTGAGTTATCCTTAAGAATTTTTCCAACCCTCCTGAGGCAACGATCCCTAGCAATGTCATCCAGTGCACTCAGGGGACAGCCCGTGATATACTGAGCTGTGCTTACCACCCTCTGTAGTGTCTTCCTGTCAGCAGCTGTCAATCCAGCATACTAAACAGTAATGCAATATGTGAGGATGCTTTCAATTGTGGACCGGTAAAAGGAGATAATCAGTTGTTGCTTCACTTTGTTCTTACGCAAGACCCTGAGGAAATGCAGTCTCTGCTGGGCCTTCCTGACAACTTTGGTTGTATTAATTCCCCAGGAGAGATCTTCACTGAGGTAAACTCCCAGAAATTTAAAGGAAGAAACTCTCTCCACACAGCCCCCCTGGATGTACAATGGGGCTGGTTCCTCTCTCTTCCTCCGGAAGTCCAGCATCATCTCCTTTGTCTTGGTAATATTTAGTTGCAAGTTGTTTTCTAGGCACCATGTGGATAATTTTTGGACCTCATTCCTGTACACTGATTCATCTCCCCCTGTAATAAGACCCATTATGGTGGTATCGTCTGCGACCTTAATAATCACAGTAGATGGATCAGATGATACACAGTCATATGTGTACAGTGAATACAGGAAGGGACTAAGCACACAGCCCTGTGGTAAGTAGATGTAAAAGGCCCAACCCTCACTGCTTGTGAGCGATCCCTTAGAAAGTCCTTGATCCAATCACAGACGGTAGAAGAAAGGTCCAAATCAGTCAGCTTTTTAATAAGAATGCTTGGTAGGATGGTGTTAAAAGCTGAACTGTAATAAATGAAAAGCATCCTAACATAATTTCCAGGTTTCTCCAGATGACTCACTGCAAGGTGTAAGGCAGTAGCTATGGCATCATCTGTTGATCTATTTCTCCTATAGGCAAACTGATGTTTATCAAAGTCTGGTGGAAAACATGTTTTAAGGTATTGGAGAACCAAGCCCAGGAAAGGAAACAGTTCAAAGATTCATTGAAGATTCTGGAAAGGGAGAAGGAGGAGGGAAAAGCTGAGACTCTGATGAAGGAGGAGAAAGAGACAGAAACAGTGGGAAAGCCCAGCCAATCGGCTATGGTTGAGGTGAGGTTTGGACAATGTAAAAAGGGTACACCACGTGTTTTGCCCCCAGACTGGGAATGGGTTTGGATGGAGAACCCATGGACTGGAGATTGGGAGCAAATGATGATGCCCAAGCCTGAGGCTGAAAGTTACAGGAGACGAGCCCAGCGCCAAGGTTGTTCATACTGGGGTGAGCGGGAAGCCCGTGAGTATAACTGCAAGAGGAAGGAGATTCGGAAGAAGTTGGCTTGGGAACAATGGCTAGCCAAGTTGAAGGAGAAGGAGATAAGAACTGGGAAACCATGCATCGGGAGGGGGTTAACCCTGAGAGATTATCCGTTCAAATCCCACCGCCAGAGACGTCCTGGACCCAAACTCACTTTGGAGATTGGGGTGCAAGTGGGGAAACCGAGCCTCTTCGAGAGGGAAGAGAAGAAAATGGTGGAACCAAATATCCCCAAGAATAGGGGGGGGTTAGATCTGTCTGTGTTTACTCCTCTGTATGAGTCCAAAAATAATCTGTTTGTTACTGAAGTTAAAGATGTTGGAACTGTGATTAAGAAGAGAACCTCCATAACAGTGGAAGAACAAAATAAAAGTCCTGTTTATTATTTTAAGAATGTGTCCTTACTGAAGCCTGAAGGGCGGGGAGCCTGGGAAAAGGGAGAACCCTCACACTGAGTAAAAATCAGGTAGTTCTGCATGGATCCATGCCTTGGATCCATGATTTTGCGCCACTGTGGAGCAATGCACTGACGGACCCCTGATTTTGGGTGTGCAGTCTGTGTGTATGGATGGGGCCTAGGATGTGATACTGGTCTGGATGTGTTCCAGGGTGAAAATCAGGTAGATCCGCGTGGATCTGTGCCTTGGATTCATGTTTTTGCACCAATGCGGAGTCATGCGCTGATGGACCCATGATTTTGGGTGTGCAGTCTGTGGACTGAAATGGGCTCTATATATGACAGTGGATTTATCATGATCCAGTGTAAAAATCATGCATCAGATGGTTCTGTGAGATAGAACCCTGTTTTTGCACCACTACCAAGCCATGCACTGGAGGATACATGATTACTATTGTGTAATAGTTGGTCATGAATGGAATGTGTGATTTGATGGTGATTTGGGAAGGATCCCATGTAAAAATCATATGAAATCAGGAGGTTCTGTCAAGTTCCGCCTTTTACCCAGGCCTGTTGAAACTCATTGATGTGTTCGTGTAATTGGTAAAACCGCTCCTTAAATGTCTGTCTCACCTTGAAAGCCCCATCTAAGCCACTATAAAATGGCATCTCATCCTGTTCCACTCAAGCATCAGTGTCCACTTTCCACACACTGTGACGTCCTCTGACACAACTGATGCATGTTTTCTTATTTATACCCCGCCTGGACATCTTTAATACGAAGCCATTTAGAAGGACAGCCTCTCTGTAAAGCGTGCATAGGATTGCAGGCTAGATATTGTTATCTATCTCTGAAAAGACTATTATTTATTTTATTTATTTTATATAGCTTGTATGCTGCCCACTACCCAAAGGTCTCTGGGCGTCTAACAATCACAATTGGACTACTTTGGTTGTATTTTACCCCTCGTCATGCTCCCGCTTTTAAGGAGAAAAGCGGGGCAAATTATTTTAATTAAATAATAACTGGCTTTAAAAAAATACCCACAAAGCCAAGGAAAAGGAAGCAACACACAACACTAGGGAGACAGAAGCAGCATCCCTCTGTTTGTTTGTTTTTTAAGTTAGATAAACTGCATTTGTTTATAGACACCCAGAAGTGACCCATTGGAGGAGGGCGGCTGGGGAATCCTGGGAGTCGGAAAACAAAACAAAACAAAACACAAAAGCATTGCTTTTTCAAAACGCAGCCATCGAAACCCCTCCTCTTGCTTTTTCTGAGGGACTATGAAGACGGTTCGGGGGCTGCCTAATGGTTCTTTTCCCGGCCACCTGGCAGGCGCCGCCGCAGCAGGAGAGCCGTCGCCAGGGGGACTTCGGGCGCCATTTCGTCGGGCCCTAAATAAAAAGCCCCGCAGGAGGAGGAGGAGGAAGAGGAGGAAGGCCGCCAAGCTTCCCTCGCCCGGCTGCGGATCTGCTCCGACTCAGAATCGCGGCTAATAAGGGAGCCCTACCGAGGGACCCGGGAGGAAAACGCCAGCAGGCATTCCCACGTGTCTCGGTGTGTTTGTGTTCGGGTGTGTGTGTGTGTGGGGGGGGTTTGAAGAGAATGGGCAGAGGTGGGGATTCGCTGTTTCCTCTTATGCGTGCGTGTGTGCGCGCGTGCGTGTGCGCGCGAGAGAGCAGGCATTTCCACGTGTCTCGGTGGGTGTGGGTGGGTGTGTAGGTGGGTGTGTGGGTTTGAGGGGGAAGAGAATGGGCAGAGAAGGTGGCGATTCGTCGTTTCCTCTCTCTCTCTCTCTCTCTCTCTCTCTCTCTCTCTCTCTCTCTCTCTCTCTCTCTCTCTCTCTCTCTCTCTCTCTCTCTCTCTCTCTCTCTGTGTGTGTGTGTGTGTGTGTGTGTGTGTGTGTGTGTGTGTGTGTGTGTGGTGTGTGTGTGTGTGATTTCCTCCGGGCAAAATGCGTGCCCCATGTCGCCCGTTCCAAAGCAGCCCCCCTTCCCCTTGTGTTGCGACGGAACTTCACTCTCGTGTTGTTGCTTACAATGCGTTGCTGTTGCTTCCACTTGATTTTTTTCTTTTTTACTTTTTGCATGGAAGGAAGCCCTTTGTCTGTCTGTCTGTCTGTCTGTCTGTCTGTCTGTCTGTCTGTCTGTCTGTCACTCACTCACTCACTCACTCACTCACACACACACACACACACACACACACACACACACACACACACACACACACACACACAGAGAGAGAGAGAGAGAGAGAGAGAGAGAGAGAGATTGATTCTTGTCTCAGGATGGGCAAAATAATGCAGGGCATGAGTAAAGTGGATAAAGGGACGCTCTTCTCCCTCTCACAAAATACCAGAACTAGGGGACATCCACTCAAATTGAGGGCTGGGAGAGTGAACAGACAAAAGAAAATATTTTTCTACCCAGTGTGCTGTTGGTCTGGTGAACTCCCTACCACAGGATGTGGTGATAGCATCTGGCCTGGATGCCTTCCAAAGGGGATTGGACAGATTCCTGGAGGAAAAGGCCATCACAGGTGACAAAACATGATGGAGATGTATCATCTCCAGGCTTAAAAGTGGGGTACTTCAAGGGCCAGGAGAGTGGTAGCAGGAGACAGATATCTAGTCTCATGCGCTCCCAGAGGCATTTGGTGGGGCCACTCTGAGATACAGGAAGCTGGACTGATGGGGCTGGTTACAGGGAGCATAAAACTTCCCTGTTGTAGCAGCTAGACTTCCAGCCTGGCTCCATCTTTCTTGTCCTGCAAGGAAGACCTTTCTCTTCAGGCAGGCTTTACCTGGTTTAGTGAGATAGTAGATTGTTGTGCATTGGTTGCCTCTAAATGTTTTTTTGGTCTTGATCTTATTTATTGGTTTCAACATTTCTTTTTTGCTTAATGTTTTAAAATATATTTTCTTACTTTTAAAAGCTTTTAAATATTGCCTAATTATGTAAGCCCCCTTGGGTCCTTTTTAAGGAGAGAGCTGTGTGAAAATGTTCTGTAGAGTGCCCTCTCAAGAAAAAACTCCCTTTATGTTATATTTAGTATTCTTTGGAAGCTGGGATTCGAAATTGTATCTTATTTAGGCATCCATGAAAATAAAAAGCATACAGTTTTTGAAATATTTTCCTTATTGCTTTATAGCTTTGAACTTCTGCTACTGTTCCTCACTTGATAAAATGGTCAGTTGAAGTCTTCTGGGATTGATGCACAACAACAGGTAATATATTATTTTTGTTGAATGTTGTTTTGGGGGAAGGGGATCTCTGTTGATGGATCTCTGGATAAGCAGGTTGAAGACTAGCAACAGCAACTTTTGGTAGGCAACAGTCAGCGACAGTCTTTGGATATAGAATGCTTTCTCCTTTTCCACATGTGCACCATCCACTTGTGGTGGTTGATGACACATACAACACATACACCGGACAGGGAGAAAGACTACAGCATGTAGCTGCCAATGCTTCTGCTTCATGTTGCTTGCTGACAACCATCCCAGATGGAGATCTTTCTCATCAGACAGCTTTGGATGTCTGAGATAGGTTTTAAAATGGACTTTTAAAAAGTGCCTTGTTGCTTTGAATGTGCTTTCACTCTTGTGAGATTTGTATACTTTGGGGTTTCTTTTTAGCTTTTAAATATTGTTTTTAAATGGTGTAACTGCCTTGGAACCTTTTTAAGGAGAAAGGTGGGGTAAACCTATTTTAAGAAAACAAAATAATGTAAATAAAACATTTCCTACCTGTGACCCTAAGCACCACAAGGTTTTTGTGTAACTTTTCATCACTGGGAACCTGTGGGACAGAAGGAGGAAGTCTTTCATTATGTAAAATCATCTCAAGCTCCCATGGATCCTCAATGATGAAAGAGATTAATGAGAGTCATCAGTTGCCTTGGAACAGAACTAAGAAATATTTAGTTGTCAAAAGTAGTGCCATCAGCCTTATATGCCGTAATCTATGCAAAACTCCATGGTCATGGGGTCATGAAGAGTCAGTCACAACTGTAACGACACAACACAACAACACAATGCAATGAAGGTTTTAGCCAAATAAGTATGACACATATTAAAACTGATTTAGAAGTATTTTACTTGATCCATTTGATTCTCAGAACTTAGAGGCATTAGCTATTGTTTAAACTAGAGCACACCTTTAGTTGTATGTCAAGACAACTGAGGTAGTAATATTGAGGGGCCAAATAGATGAGCTCCTTGACAACTGAGCTGCAGTGTATCATGGCCATCTCATTGACCTTTTTATGTATTTGCCTTTGCCAGCTCAGGCTTTGCAAATAGGTTTGAAAACTGGGACACCTGAGATTGGGAACTCATGAAATAGAAAAATAGGAGGCTGTTTTATAGTGAACCAGGACATTGATCCATTAATCTCAGTTTTATCAAGACTGACTAGAAGTGGCTTTGCCAGGTTTTCTTGGAGATACCAGGGATTGAACCTGGGACCTTCTGTGTGCTCAGCACGTGATCTACAGTGTGTGTGTGTGTGTGTGTGTGTGTGTGTGTGTGTGTGTGTGTGTGTGTGTGTGTGTGTGTGTGTGTGTGTGTGTGTGTGTGTTGTGTCGTTACAGTCGTGACCGACCCTTCGTGACCCCATGTCCATGGAGTTTTCTTGGCAGGAATACTGGAGTGGCTTGCCAGTTCCTACTCCAGGCGCCTACAGCACCTGGTATTCCCTGGTGGTCTCTCATCCAAGTACTAACCAGGGCCGACCCTGCTTAGCTTCCGAAATCAGGCGAGATCGGATGTGCTTAGGGCATCTAGGCTAGCTATATTGGCCCTTAGCTGGGGCCTAAAGGAAAGAGTTTCATCAGCAGTACAGATCAATCTGTGCAAATGTTTGTTGGATCCTTTTTTCATCTTCTTTGACACCTCCCACCACAACTTCCAGTAGACCCTTTGAATATGTTAGCAATCATGAATCCATAGTACACTAAGCTTATTTATTAGTTTATAATATTTATATGCCACCTTTCTCCCTAAAGCAGCGATTCCCAGCTTTGAGACTCCCAGAGATTTTGGCCAGCACCGCTCAGAAACTCCTAGCCTTCTGGGAATTTTATTCCAAGAACATCTAGGGATCCAAGGTTGGGAATCACTCTACTAAAAGTTGCCTACAGTATTAAAATATACAAAGTTAAAAGTTACTTATAAATTATTATAGTATTTAAAAAGCATTAAATAGACATAATAAGGTTAATATTAAAATTACAACCAAAAAAGCAGAATAAAACAATCCCTTTTTAAAAATCTCCTTGGTCAACCAGTCATTTAAATAAAATCCTGTCGAGAGAGAAAAGGTCATTTCCTGCTTGTTGGAAGGACAGCAAAGATGGGGCCAGCCTAGCTTCCTATGGAAGGGAACTCCAGAGTCTGGGAACAGAGACAGATAAGGCCATCTCCCATGTCCCCACCAAATGTACCTGTGAAGAATGTGGGACCAGGAGAGAAAGGCCTCTCCTGATGATATTAATATCTAATTTACTTTCATAAATTATATGTTTGTATTTAGTATGCACTTAAAGTTTGGTTAGTTTGGGTATAATATCTGTCTATGATTTCTATCTTGATGTCCTTGTCTTTATATGCTTTATTTCCTCCCTCCTTTCTAATTTAGTGGCAGAACATAGTCATTGCATGTTTAGCCATTGCATCAAAATTAGAAGAGGAAACGATGGTATGTTTGAGGAAGACTAAGAACATGCTTTGTTTACATTAGACTTAAATGATACTTTAGGGGCATGGTGGCTCAGTGGACTAAGGCTTCCCAAAACTGTCGGCTGCAAAGTCGGCAGGTTGGCGGTTCGAATCCCAGGTGCCACGTAGTGGAGTGAGCTCCCACTGATAACCCCAGCTCCTGCCAACCTAGCAATTCGAAAGCATACATTGTAAATGCAAGTAGATAAATAGGTACCACTGTAAAATGTGGGAAGGTAAAAACAGTGTTTCCTTGCAGCCATGCCAGCCACGTGGCCATGGACTTGCACAACACTGGCTCTTCATCATGAATATGGAGATGAGCACCGCCCCTAGAGTCGGACACGACTAGCATGCATGTACAGGTGGAAACCTTTACCTTTAAATGATACTTTAGTGTTTCATCTTTGCTGACTGAGTATGTAGGAAACTTTGTGATAGGATGCAGATAGAATGAAAACAGCACATGTGTAGTGTACTTTCTTTAAGAATTCACAGTTTTATTGAGATGTTAAAAGTACTCATGTCAAACTTTTTTTTGGTTTTCCAGATACGATGGATTCCTCTATATCAACAAAATTTCTTGATGTAGATTTGAAGCTGACTGAAATATACTACAACCCCAAAGAAGTACTTGTGAAATTTCAAGGCCAATATAGCACAGAATATGAGTTTGACTACCATGTATTACAAAATGAAATACAGCAGGTACCAAAAGTGATGGACAGTGTTGGCAGTGGTGACTTTTGTTTAGTAGAAGAATCAAACTGTGGAAAATGGTACAGAGGAAGAGTAGTACGAAAGGAAAGCAATATCTATGATGTATTTCTTATCGATCATGGAAAAACCTTGTCAGTTTATGAAGCTCACATTGCTTGTGCCACTGAAGAGTTGTTTCAGCTTCCTCCTAAGATAGTTTCTGGGATTTTTGCAAATATATTGCCAGTCAATGAGACATGGTCTCCAAAGGCACTGAATTATTTTACAGCCTTAAAAGATTTGAGGATTAAAGGTTATATAGAAGCCATTCTGCAGCACCAGACATTGCTCCTTGATGTACCAAAAGTTACTAGTGATATCGTTGAACTAAATTTAGGAAAACTTGTTGATGGAGATACATTCCGTCTCATTGTAGAGATGTTAACCGAATGTCCAAAAGAGCCTCTTTGCAAACAAATGCCAGATTTATTGCAAAAGAAATACACCAGCTCTACATTGTTCAATACTGGAAGCGAACCAGAACAACCAATTCTGCAGAGCCTCCAGCCACATTTGTCTGTTGGTGGGCTGGAGAAGGTACGAATATCAATGGCAGTGAGTCCAAGTAGATTTTATTGCCAGCTGCTAACGCAGCAGATGGAGCTCGATATATTGACAGCCCACATGTCTTCCATATTACAACACTCTAAGTAGAGAAAATGTTTCATCGTGTGACAGCCTTGGAGTCCTCTGTGCAGCGAGACAAAAAAATGGTCAGTGGCACAGAGGAGTGATACAACAGTTGCTTTCTGATAACCGAGTAAAAGTTTGGTTTATGGACTTTGGCAGCTGCCAAGCTGTGCCTTCTGGTGATGTTTTGAAGCTTCACCCAGAATTCATATCGGTGCCTAGGTTTGCCTTTCCATGTGCATTGTCATGTCTCAGTGATGAGGATGGAAGTGTAAGACATGCGCAGCTAGAAGAATTTAAGGAGACCCTGTTAAGTCAAAGTGCTGTTTATGCCCATGTTGATACATTCAGCGCTGATGAGCACTTGTATTATGTTACATTACATAAGTGTGACACTCTAGTAAATGCTGCATCCCCGTCTCAAGGAAATGATGTGATTGCAAAATGCCATCCTTCCTCCAGTGTGACACTCTCTTGCACAGAGGGAGACGTACTAATCGCTGGCACTAACCCTGCATTTGCCCATTGTGTTGACAGGAAGACTCAACCATCAGAATGCTCGTCATATCAACAGTTCTCTGATTCTATGTGCAATCATTTAACAGTCACTTTCAAAAGATCAGAAATGAACATAGATTCAATTTGCCCTGCTTTTCTAGTGTATGCCTTAAACCCATCAGCTTTTTGGGTTCAAATGAACGCTCATCAAAAAGATTTTGAACACTTAATGCAACAAATTTCAGCTGTTTATGATGCAGGAGAAACCGATGATAAGTTTCTGGAAAATCCACAACCGGGACAGATATGTTGTGCACGATATCACAAGGATATGCATTATTATAGAGCTGTCATCTTAGAAGTGGAGGACAATAGTATTGACGTTTATTTTTTGGATTTTGGGAATACTGAGATAGTGCCACTCTTTGATGTGAGAATTTTGCTCCCAGAGTTTCAGGAAATACCAGCCCTAGCCATATGCTGTTCACTTGCTAATGCACTTCCACTGATCGATGTATGGACTAAAAGAGAAACAGACTTCTTCAAAGCACTTGTTGTTGGCAAACTGCTCACACTCCGTCCCATTGCAAAGAAAAAACATAAATACATTGTTCATATACAGTGTATGAATGGCACAGAGCATGGTGATGTTCTCACGGTTATGGTTCAGGCGGGATATGCAGACTGTTGGAAAATGAAACAAGATCCATTTCTGAAAACTGTTAGAGGTTCTCAAAGACAATGCCCAAGACCTAAATATAAAAAAACAGATGTTAAATCAGTTACTCAGACAAATAAAGCAGTAACACATGACAATGCTTCTCACACTAGGAAACCACACAATACTTTTGGAGGGACTGAAGAACCTGCTGTTTCTTCCCAACAGTGGAAAAGTGTGCTTTCCAGTAAATGTGGGAAAGCCGCTGAGAAATTTAGTAAAGAGGGGTACTACAGAGATTACCAGTTTGAACCGGGAACTGTACTTGATATTGTATGTTCTCATTGTAGTTCACCAGGTGACTTTTCATGTCAGCTACGCAGCCGGCTACCACAACTAAATAACTTAATGGAACAAATCCAGTTTCATTACAACAGTAAAAAGACCCCATATGAAAATGGGCAGGTTGCCTGCATTGTGAACCACTCTAAGGATGGGAAATGGTACAGAGGTGTTGTCCTGAAACATCTGTCCCAAACAGAAGTTGATGTTCTCTTTGTAGACTATGGTAATAAGGAAACAGTTTGCCTGAGTGAGCTTCAAGCTATTTTCCCAGAATTTCTGATCTTGGAAAGTCAAGCATTCAGATGTTGTGTTATTAGTATCACCGAATCCTTAACATTTGATCCACATAATTGGAGTATGGAGGCATGTCGTGATTTTCAGCATTTTGTTGAATCTGCTGGTGCACTGCTGACCTGTACCATTTCTGCCCTAGTTGTTAAGCATCCAAACCATTTATATCACGTTGTTGATGTGCAGACTCCATTTATGAATTTGCATCAGTTTCTCTTAGAACGTGGTCATATCAAGTCTTTCTCTTTTGAACTTATAAAATCCCTGTCACCACCATTCTCTCTGCGCAGCTTTTATCATTCCTCTTTCAATATGAAAATTGGATGTGAAGAAGAGATGTGCATAACCCACATAAGCAGTCCTACAAAGTTTTATTGTCAGCTGAGTAGAAATGCAAGTGATCTAGACAAACTCAGCGAGAAGATTACAGAGATCAGCCAAGTCCCAAACCAAATGAACCATACAAACACACTGTGCTTAGCCAGATATGCTGAAGATGGCCTTTTCTACAGAGCTTTAGTATCTTCTACAGTGTCATTAGATTACTACCTCGTATACTTTGTCGACTTTGGGAATAGAGAGATGGTGACAAAGAATGAACTGCTTCCAGTTCCAGATCATGCTTCAGAGTTACTTTTCACTCCTATGCAAGCTGTCAAGTGTTATCTTGCAGATATAAAAGATGCTGAGATTCCAGTTGAAGTAAATACATGGTTTGAAAATAATTACTTGGAGAAACAGCTGAAAGTGGTAATTCTAGCTAAAGAAGCTGATGGATGCTTTGGTGTTGAGTTGTATGATGGAGATTTATTAATAAATAGGAAAATCAAAGCATTATTAAAAAACAGAAAATGTGACAAGAAACCAAAAGTTAGACAGGGGTGTGCGGAGCAGTCAACTAGAGAGGAAAATATGGTACATGAAGAAAAAAATGCAGATAAAACAAAAGTAAAAAAACAGTTAATTTGGCAGAAAGAAGAAAGAAAAAAAGCAACATTTAAGAGTAATAAATTATATACTGAGAAGAAAGAAATGGTTAATTTGCAGAAACAGTGTCACAGGTCTGAAAATCTCCCAGCAGCTACAGAAAATAGAGATACAATTTTGGGAAATGTTTTAGGACAGAGAATTGGGACACGTGGAGAATTCAGTACTGAACCTGTTGATTACTCTACTGTGCTGTCAGAGGAGTTGCTTGAAAATGCATCTGAATCCAATGTATTAAAATCCAACTCTTCAAGACAAGAAAGGAACCGTAGCATTAAGCTGAAGTACACATGTCTTCAACAACCTAATGTCGAGCCACATTCCAAAGCTTTAGGTTATGTTTCCTGTATGAATAGCCTGTCAAATTTCTATATTCATTGTGCCAAGGATGAGAATAAAATTGTGCAGCTTGCTGAGAAATTGAATGGAGGAGCACTTGCTAAACAGCCAGAAACAGAGGGTGAAATTGAGGAAGGCGATGTTGTTCTAGCAGAGTATGAACTTGATTGCTGCCTATACAGAGCTGCTGTTAGAGAAGTTAAATCAGAAAAATCTTTTGAAGTGGAGTTTATTGATTATGGTAACAGGTCAACTGTGGATGCATCAAAAATCTATAAGATGGAGAAAGTTTTCTTAAATGTACCAAGACTGAGCATACACTGTTTTCTTAGCAGAGCAAAATGTGGGTTTCCAGAGAAGGATTGGAGCAGTGATACTACTGCCTACTTTGTCAGTAAAGTGAATAATCAGCCAGTAATGTTTGAGTTTTTACAACAGCATGGGCAGCAGTGGGAAGTGGATATATTTTGCGAAGGAATATCTGTGATTAATGAGTTAATACAGACAGAAGGTGATGTAGGTTTACAAAGATCACTTGTGTTAAATCTTGACCAAGTTGGGAAACCTCTTCTAAGAACAGATGCAGATATTGATAGTAATTCCCAAAATCAAAAATCAAAAAATCAAAATTCATCAGAAAAGCAGCCTAAAGTTGCCTGCCAAAATATAAAGCCAGGGCAGCTAGAACTAGCTGAAATTAGTCATGTTTCAAGAGAAGGAAACTTCTATGTGAAGTTAAGGAAGAATGTGCAAATACTGTCTGATTTAAATATGTTGGTTGCTCAAGAAGCAGAGAACAACTCCTTTCTTGCAGCGGAAGACATTAAAGAAGGTTCAGAGTACCTGGCAAAATCAAAAACAACCCTGAAATGGTATCGTTCTGAAATTATTAAGAAGTATGATAATGAAGAGCAGATGTTGGTTTTTTTCATGGATTTGGGAACATTTGAAATGGTGTCAATTCATGACACACAGCTGATGAGCTACAAGATCAAAAGTATCCCTAGGAACGCAGTGCAATGTAAATGGGTTTGGATTGAAAATCTAAGCAATTTGTCTTTCAAGAGAATTGCCAATATAATAAAATATCACAAGACAAAGATCTTGTTTTTGAGATACCTAGAATCTGCTTTTATTTGGGAAGTAGACATATTAATAGGTGGGATTCTGCTTTTAGAATATTGGAACCAATTTCCTTTGTTAAAGTCTTTGGAGAGCTTAAACTTATCAGACAATTTACACGTGGATGAAAGAGTGCAATTCAAGCAGAATTCAATTTCATGGGCATCATTCCAGATTAATAGAGTGTATCCTGGGTTTGTTACTTCAGTCACTGATCCTTCAGACTTCTTCATTCAACTAGAAGATTCATTCAGAGGTCTGAAAACATTATTTAAGCTCCTCTCCGATCTTCCAGAAAACCTGCCGTCTGTGCCACGTGAGTTTATTGTGCCTGGTGCCTGTTGCCTCATAAAGACTGGAGCTAACACAACATGGAACAGAGTTGAAGTGTCTGAAGTCTCCATAATCTTGGGTCAGATAAGACTTACTTTAATTGATGATGGGTTGACAGCTACCATTCCCATTTCTAATAGCCACCAGTTAAAAGTTATCCCAGAAGAACTTATTACCTTACCACGCTTAACTTATCCTTGCTCTTTATCTAGGGTGGCACCTGCTGGTGGGGAGTTCTGGAGTGATGAGGCAAAACTTAAAGTTCAAGAGTTTCTTGGTAGGCAAGGCTTAACATTTCAGTTCAGACGTTACCACCACGGGCTAAAACTAGAAGTAGAGGTTTTCTGTGGGCAGAGGAATGTAGCAGAAGCAATGGTTGCATCTGGTTGTGCTGTGTACAGTGAAAGGGCTTCCTCCCTTGGATCCACCAGTTCTGCAGAACCTGGTCTGCTGAATTCATGGAATTGCTATGAGCCACCCAAAATAGGTTACCTGAAAAAGACAGCTGCAAGGGTTGACTGCCTGTCGGAAGAGGAGCAGCAGCCAGAAACATCGGATTTGTTCTTCAAATGCATTTCCAGCACAGTTCCAAGTCAGAACTCAAGGAGGTTAAATCCTAGGGGGAAAGATCTGCAGGAGACATTTTTGCCCAGTAACAGAAGAAACAACAAAAATCAGTTTAAGTGTGACAAGAGTTCATTTGATCAGTTTCATGCCAGTGGAACACCTGGGAAAGCCTGTCCTACTGATGTACAGTCCATAGCGCTATGTGAGATTCACGTCGTTTCTGAACAGACCACAACGGTAGACAGGATGCAGATACATGAAGAGAGTCCAATATGTGAATGCATAAGAAAGGTCAGTAGTATGTGTCTTTTAAAATAGCAATATCATTTCGCAACTTTTGTTCTTCTCTGATGTAATAAGACTGCATTAGGTCCCAGATTCGACTTCAGTTTAGGCTGAGAGCCAAAGAATTGTGTATCTGGTTCTCCATTTCTATAGAATGATGTGAATAAATAACAGCTCTGAATTCAAAAACCGGGACAGCCAGCTACACACCAATTTATTTATTTATTTATTTGAAGCATTGCGGGTTGAATCAGACCCCTTCAGAATGTGCATATTACTGAATTTAAAGTCCAGTATAAATGGATAGGCAGAGCTGAACCCTTTCCTTATGATTGTTGCAGAAATGTACTTTTTAAAGTAAGGGTCTGTTCCTCCATATGGTCATGAAGTTTGGTCATGAAGTTAGGGATGGGCAGAAAATGGATAAAGACTTACTGTGTGGGAGATCTTTGACTGATGTGTGATTGATTCCAAGAGTTCATGGGGCCCAAGCATCTGAGCACTAGCACTAACGAAGAGAGCTTCAAGCAGTCAGCAGTGGGCACTGTGGGAAAGAACTGAAGTCAGTTCAGGTATGATATTTGAAAACAAAATCAGAGGCTCAGAATGTGCTCAGGCTTTCTGTCTTGATTACAGTATGTCTTTTATATGTAGCTTTTCAGTAGAAGTCTGCTTCTGCTTTTTTAAAAGGACAAAGTGGATCTCACAAGGCTTAAATCTGCCTGCCCTTTACTGGGAGGAAGCTACCTTTTGAAGAAAGAACTTCACACTGGTGTTGGTTCCCCTCACTTCCTGCCATGCATGCAGTCTTTTTCTTCACCTTATAGAAATTTAGTTGTAACACACAGGGCAGCTTCTGCCACGTCTAGTTTGGCCACAATAGGCAGTGCATGGGGTCATACCTTTGTAGAATTCCAAGAAGGCTACAGTTCAGGGGGAGGTCTGTTCAGTCCTGGAAATGATTATGTGAGGCCAGTGCCTTACAAAGTAGGCATTAGTAATTTTAGATCAGCTTTAAAAAAACTAACAATTTTTTATTTATTTATTTCTTGGAAATGCACTATTAGGCTTGAAGATACCAATAGGTATATCAAATTGCAAACTCAGTTGTTGTAATCTCCTAGAGGTATTTGCCTTCCACTGAATATCTCTAAAGAATAATTCTCAGCAAAATACACATGGATGTGTGTATGTTTTTCATTATTTATTATAAATTATTTGCTTTCCAGATTAAAAGAAAAACAACTAAATTGATTTCTGCGGTTGGACTGGAAGCAAGAAAAGAATCTACATCACTTGACTGATGAACTTCCACGCAAAAAGGACATAGCATAGGTTAAACTTTTATGAACCAAACTTCTAACTGGAACTCTTTCATCACAATTCTGTAATCCCAGAACAAAAATCCATTGATTTATGAGGATTAACAGAACTGTAATATTGACACTGATTTGGACTTAATGTCTGGAATTCTGCTGTTTGGCACCGTAAATTGAAAATAAAGCACGCCACTTGAATCATTGGAAATTGTGGAAGAGTTGGCTCACCCAATTCCCACTGATCCGGTGTACCTACTGTAGTATGGCATCACACTAATCAAGTTTTCAGCCTTTGTGTTTGATTACTTTGCACATACCCAGTTGCTTTTGTTCTTTAGTATAACTTGATTTAATGCTGGGTTTTTGGTATAATAAAAGGGGAAAGGAGAGCAAATTAGTTATTTATTTCTGTTTTCCAGTGATACTAGCATCTTTTTCAACAAAACATGAAGTATCAGTTGTTTCACAAAAACTTTGCCAATGTTTTCTTGTATTGTTGAAGCTTAAACTTCCAGTGTTATGGAATTATCATTTATAATACTATTGCTTGGAATATTTTTGTAAAAAGGTCAATGACAATTAGGCCTTGATACACCAGTAAAATATGTTGTTTATATTTCTTGATTATTTTATTTCATGAGCTGCCCTCAATCTCTTAATTGGCAGGAAAATGGCACAGAAATGTAACAATTTTCCTGATGTTGAAATTATGTACATATCAGGCTTTGTTCACCAATCTATTATCCATGCATTAGATGCAAAGAAAATCTAGATTTCAGTTTGTCCTTCTGACACTGAGTTGTGTTGAATTTTGCTTCAAACACTGTTTTATATTTGCTTGTCCTAGTCTTTTGTCTTAATGCTTTTGTCAACCAAAAGTTTGAACACTGACACAAATGTCAGAGAACCTAAGTCAGGTATGTCCAAACTTCGGCCCTCCTGATATTTTGGACCACAATTCCCAGAATTCTAAGCTCAGATTGCCAATAGCAAAGACTGGGAGCTGCTGTCCAAAACATCTGGCGGGCCAAAGTTTGGACATGCGTGACCTAAGTCTTTTCATTTTAATGGGACTTCTTTCCAAGTAGATTTATTATGCAAAGTGCTATTTTGGCAATATATTTCCACACTTGGTTGGAATTTGCATGGTAAACTGAAATACAGCATATGTTAATGAATGCAAACATTAGGATGTTGGAAGATAAAATAATCTGGGGCTTTTTGGTACCAATTATGTCTTTCACATAGAAACAGAATACTGTACAGTATTTATTCTGTCATTGAGTAAAAATATAAACTAATGTTGGATATTGATTTTGCTTTTGAATATCTGCCTGTTCATAGTCTTCATTTCATTACAGCTTTTGTAGGTGTTTCTAGTAGGAGGATTTCATTGGGAAAGTGAAAGTTTTTCTATGGCTTGGTACATTCTGTTGGAAAAACTCCTTCCCCACACCTAGTTAATTAGGTGCTTATAATAATTCTATACATAGATATGTCCTGTCTGTGACCTGTTTTCACAGGAGTGGCTTAAAAAGTACCACCAAACGTTCAGAAGGTTCTGACAGGTGTTTCCATAATTTGGAAACATCGATCCATACTCTTTTAATATTGGTTTTTTATTTTGCAGCTTCCTGCAAAAAGAATGTGGTAGATTTCTTTTGTTTAGACCTTTATGAAGCTAAATGCTGTTCATATAACTTCATGTGTCTTCAGAGACTGATGTATATGGATGTTTTTCATAAAACTAGTTTTATTAACTTATGAACAAACTGTATGATACTTTAGTTAAATAAAAGAACCTTATCTAATTTCATTGTTCTGAAATTCATATTGCAGTCTCAGTGATGTCATAATTTACTTCTATGTGATTTTGGATGGACTGGGGAGAGTAGATGGTGTCTTGTCTTGTCACACAGTTCAGAATACAGTACAAAACAAACAAGCTGCAGTGGATACAATTACAGTACTATACATATGATTGGTGCGATTTCATTTATTTGTTATTTATTTATTTGATTTATATACCCCAACCATCTAGCAATAAAGCTACTTTGGGTGGTTTACAAACATATACAAAAACAAATTAAACAACTTAAAATAGTAAATAAAAACTAATCAATTAGACCAAATAATCAAATCATCATAATAAAAAGGACAAATAAGCAAATAAGCACAAATACAATAAATCAAAACGATTTAAAAATTCAAAATAAGAACAGATGGAAAAAATAAAGAACTAATAGAAAATTATCATAAGGCGGGGGGAAATAACAGTGTCCTATTTATATAAGGTGGTTGAAACAATGATCAGGGAAGACCAACCTATAAAGCCAGGTTTTCAGTAATTCCTTGAAGGCTTGTAGTGAGGGCGCCAGGCGAATCTCTTGCGGAACCTGGTTCCACCAGTGAGGTATGACTGCTGAGAAGGCTCGTTTCCTTGTTGATAATTTGCGAGCGTCCCTCGGTACCTGCAGATAGCCCACCTGGCTTAGAACGAGTGATCCTGGCAGTTCTTTTTTGGGAGGAGCCATTCTGTCAGATACTGAGGTGCCAAACCGTTTAGGGCTTTGTATGTTAATACCAAAACCTTGAAGTCAATGCGGTAGCGAATAGGCATCCAGTGCAGAGCGGCCAACACAGGTAATATGGTGGAACCGTTTTAACCCTGTTAACAATCTGGTCGCGGTATTCTGCACTAGCTGTAATCTCCGCATTAACCTCATAGGCAGCCCCCTATAGAGAGCACTACAGTAGTCTAATCTCAAGACTATGAGCGCATGTACCAGCGTGGTCAGTGCCCCAATGTCCAGGAAGGCCCGCAGCTGGGCAATTCTCTGCAGATAATAATGAGCGGTACGGAGCACTGACACCACCTGGGTCTCCATGGTGAGCGCCAGGCCCAACAAGACACCCAAACTGCGGACCCCATCCTTCGCGGAGAGAGTTACTGCCCCAAATAGGAGGGAGCTTCCCAAACCACAGACATCAGGGGTCCCCACCCACAGGATCTCCGTCTTGCCCGGGTTCAGCCATGAGAGAAACTCAGTTGGCCTTGGTTATTCTTCCAGTCTTGCCGTTTGTGCTGGAAACTGCTGCATATGCGTAGAAGACGACACAGGGGAAAGCAGGCTTCTCTGCAGTGGAGGACAACCTGTACAGATGGGTTCCTACTTGCTTCCAAGAGGCAAGAATAGCCAATTAGAGCACTCCAGGGGTCCCTCAAGAGGCAGAGACAACCGTAAAGAGACAGGGTTGATTTTGTTTTGTTTTTTGGGTCCTGCCTAAGATTCATTAGGCAAAGTTTACATATTGGCTTACCTGCTTCTCTTTAGAAAGCCAACATAAGAACAAACAAACAAAAACCACCATTCCCCCCCTCAGCTGAGCAACACCTGTGTCCGCCAAGGCGGTTCCATGACTGAGGCATGGGGGGATTGCTTAGCCTAGGGCTCTTCAATAAATTTCTCATTTGGGGGCGATTTTGGCTCAGACTTTCCTGAAGCGAGAATGCAGTTAATAAAAAGTTTTTGCTCTGATAAATCCAACAAGAGAGACAATACAGGATGGTGTTGAGTCTCCTGAAGAGTATGCACCCCCATCTCTTTCAGGTTCAGTGTGTGCTTATGAACACAGAATCCCAGAGTTAAAGATCCCTTATCTTTCTTAGTCATTTAATTAATTAAAGTTAATTAAATGGATTTTTCTCAACTGTTTTAAGTTGAAACTAGAGAAGATTTGAATCGGTGGAACTTACAGAGGAGTTGACTGACAGTCCCATAGGATAATCAGTGGGTTCAGTGAGCTTACTGTAGATGTGATTTACTATGTTAACTGACACAATTTCAGCCTAAAATTAAAACCTTTCTGTTGCTCTGTATCTTGTTTTTTGTTTATAATTTTGTTGTTGTTTTCTGACTGGCCTGTAGTCATAATAAAGAAAAGAGAACAGTTCCTTGCCAGCAGGGCAAAGCACACAGTAGTCTGCAACAGTAGGACAGTTCAAATATCATTTGAGATAAATCAAGAGTTTGGTTAACCCAAGGCTTTGTGAGAGTGCTCTTTTGGCCACCACCTGAAAGAATCTGTCGAGGCTGGGAAACCTCTTTGAGGAAGGAGCTCTATAAAAAAGACTAAAATAAAGGTCTTGATCTTGATTGATCTTACTGAGTTTAGCAGCAACATCTGGGGTGGGGCCTTAAATATTCTAGGGCAGTGGTTCCCAACCTGTGGGTCCCCAGATGTTCCTGGACTTCAGCTCCCAGAAGTCTTCATCATTAGCTGAGCTGGCCAGGATTTCTGGGAGTTGCAGTCCAGGAACATCTGGGGACCCACAGGTTGAGAACCACTGTAATCTAGGGTAACTAGAAGCATATAGGGAAGATGACATACAGAGGGATCTGGCAGTGAAATATGGCAGAACAAGATCAAGTTGAAGATAACTTTATTGGCATTAAAACAACAAACAAGTTGATAGTACAGTTCAAAAGGGAAACTGGAAACAAACAGCTAATCTAATATAAGCAACTAATAGTGAAAACAGAAGAGGGAGGAGAGGAGAACCCAGGGCCATGAGCTGCTAAAATTCAGGGAGGAAAGTTGCCACCTCCAGAAAGAAGGTGACATGTGTAGAAAGAAGAAACTTAAGCCTAGCTGTGTCTTCCCAACCCTGCATCCTGCCAAGGACTGAGGACAGACATTTCTTACGGAGTGTATAATGAAGTGGGCAGTAGAAAAAATATATATTCAAGTGTTTCTGTGGCAGAATATCAATTTGCTTTTCTGCATATATGTTGAGAACGTAATTCGGAAGATTCAGAAGATTCAGGTGAGGTTATCTGGAAGTTGAGTCATGGCAACTGGACTTCTTGTTAGGTTGAAACATTTCACTACTCATTCAGGTAGCTCCTTCAGTCTGAGGAAGGTTGGTAGGAGACCTCCAATTCATCTTCTACATTAGTTTCATGTCACCCTGCACTGAAAAGGCCCTGATATTTCTGGGGAAAGATGAAAGGGTGTACAGTAACCCCCCACCTATCGCGGGGGTTAGGGACCCACCCGACCCACAATGCCTGAAAATCCGCGATAGGTGGAAGCGGGTCGGGGGGGCAGAGGGCGATCAGATCCCCCTGCCGCCACTGGGGTGTACACCGGTCCGAGAAGTCTTGGGGCAGCCGCGGCAGGGGGATCTTACCTCCCGCTGTCTGGGGCGTCTCCATTGAAATGCATTGGCTCAATGCATTTCAATGGAGATAATTTTCCCCATTGGAATACATTGGCTCCCTCCGCCGCTTCCCCCCCCACGCTCCTCTGAGAAGCCTTGGGGTGGGGGGGCAATTGCATCGTCCCCCACCTCCCGCACGGCCCCGAGGCTTCTCGGAGGAGCCCGGGGGTGGCGCGGGGCAATGCGATCGCCCTCCACGGCCCCCCTGCGCGGCCCCAAGGCGCAGGTACTGCGGTCCCACAATATAGTGGGACCGCAGTACCTGAACCACAAAATGGCAGGGGATGACTGTAGAACAAATTAGAGGTCTCCTACAATCTTCCTCAGACTGCAAAAGGATGAGGAGTGAAATATTTCAACCTAACAAGAAAAAAACATCCAGTCATCAAGATTCAACTTCTGGATAATTTAAGGATAAGGCAATCCCATCGTGAGGAATAGTACCTTCCTTTTGATGGCTTACTACCTCGTTGGAAGAAAAAAAATGGACTAATTGCCTAGGGTAGTTTTCCCCCTAGGGTGAATATAGTATAAAATAGAAGAAATGTAACTTGACCATTCCTTTGTAGCTCAGAAGAAGTTAGGAGAATTCTTTGGATTTGGTTTGCTACAGTTTTGGAGCTCATTGGTTTGTGTGCAAACAGACTACTGGAATCACCCCATAGATTCCTGTAGCTCTAGCAACAAATACCTTTCCCATGTTTGCATCTCAGTCCCTATAATCTGTTGTAATCAACAAAATACCAGGATGATCCTGAACAATCCCAGAAGGAAAGGAGGTGACACCACAGAGTGGATGAATCCTAATATACTTTTTAGCAGACTGGAGCCCCTGATGCATCTAAAGACAGTGTTACTGTCTTAATTTGTCTCCAGACGGCAAGCAAGACAATTGGTTAACTACCTAAATTTTATTTTTACACACCGTTCCCATGGTATAGTACAGGCCCAGCCTATAATTTATTTTGTCTTCTTTATTCTGAAAGAACCCATACAAACCTCCCCAAGTTCCCTTACTTCTGAGAATTCTGTTGCTTCTGAAGTAGCTACGTCACGCACTTCCATTTTTTTCTTCTTCTTCCTTCAAGCTGCTCTCCCAATTCCATTTTGTTGGAAACCTCACCTTGAAAAAGTTACTGTATATAGGTTTTTAAACCTTGTCCCCTCATCCTTATTAAAAATCAGGCCTAAAATGTAATATCTTTTACTCAGATTCTGTAGGCAATCTCGGGTTTCTTAGCAGCAGCGATTTAGAACTGGAATTCAGAGGATGATGGACACAGGGAAGAAATATTAGCACCCTCAAATGTGGTGTAGTGGCATTTCCAGCCTGTATGTTTCCTGAAAAGAAATAGGACAAGTAACCAATGAGTCATTTAGTAGAATTGTGAGACCAGGGAACAACTGGGATTTATTTAATGGGAACAGGCATGGGTTAGAAGTATGGGTTCTTTTGGCTTTTAGATTTCTTTAGGGAGCCAATGCCAAATATCAGCTTCATCCAACAAGGGACACATTTGGCTTTCAAACTCAGCACAGTAAGATGGAGGAGGAGGAGGAGAGTGAGCAGAAGAGGTAATTTGAGTAGGCAAGTAGTTTAAGTCTTTAAATAATAAAACAAATGTTTATGTTTGAGGAAAGAAGGCATGTTCTCTTACTGAGATTCAGGGCATTACCCCAATGACAATCAAACCTGCTTTTGTACTGAGTTCTGCTTTTTAAAAAGTGATTTAAATGTTAGTGTACACACGGCACATGTGCCAAATAGGATGCCAGGAGGGTGAGCTTTTCTGCTCCTTCACCAGAGGTCTGTTTATTTTGTGGTGGATGTGGAATCGATTCTACATATGTGTACACCCCACCTACTGTCTGATACAGTGAGTGAGTGAATGAATGAATGAATGGATGGATGAATGAATGAATGAATGAATGGGTTTTGCTTTTTATTGAATTTGCTCAAAAAACTGGCACCCTCACTTTTATCACTTGCTTGCTCCCCCCCCCCATCCATGTGTATTCAGCCCAAATGTAAAACACTAGACCCTTCCATTATTTTTATTCCAGCAGTGGCAACAGGCTGTCACTCTGAATCCTGTTTTGTGACCACCACCGCTGCTGCCCCAGCTAGCCAGCTGAACCTATCTGGACTGAAGGGCTGCCTCAATGTGAAATGATATGGAAGTACACAAGATGGTGATTCGCCATCATGCATTCAGTGATTCATGAGGAGTGGGAAAAGTGGGGGGCAGGGAGATTAATTTATTGAGACAAACAGAAGGCCAATGTCTTAATTGTTCTATTGTTGTGCTGAAGAAAGCTAGCATTAGGGAAATTATTCTTCCACCTTGATGGAAAAGAATGATGCTTTTTGATAGAAGGCCTGAGAACAGGGCTTGCGAAAAACTCATCATTTTAGACCATGTGAAATGTCTGTCTGAGGCCACCAGATGGAGACTTTGTACTGACTGAGCAAAAAGAAGTGTTGTCAACACAAAATAAGCTTGAAAATATGTGACACTTTGGTAATGGAGAATTATGCTGATTACCGGTAGTTAACATCCTCACATAGTTTCCATATGTGAGTGGTTTTTATACTTATCCAGGCACTAAATACTGGCTTGTTTGTTTTTTGTTTTTTAAATGTGGGAAGATGATAGAATTTATGACAAAACAAACATTTAGCTTTTCTTTATCCAACTTATTTTCTCAAGGTGGTACTACTACTGATTATGTTTGCTCTGAAATGTATGTATGTATGTATGTATGTATGTATGTATGTATGTATGTATTTATTTATTTATTTATTTATTTATTTATTTATTTATTTATACACTTGTATACCACCAGTCTTCTGCGAGGAACTCTGGGCAGTTTACAGTAATAAAAATCTTCAATTAAACCAGACTACTTGACAGTTAGATTCTCATGCCTGACTAACTGACACTTCGGGCACATCAACTGAATCTTTTAATAATAAAATAAAATATTTTAAGACAGGATGCTCTACTATTTTCCAAATCATTCCTAAAAATATGCATAGCATCAGATTATTCTAATTTCTGTGTACTGAGGATAAGCCAATCCTAGGTGACAAACTGAACTCTCCAATGCAAGGACAAGATGCATTTATTCCTTTAAGAGGTGCCTAAACTGTTTAACTCCCCTAGACCACCTTTAAGTCACACAGGAGAGAACCTCTTCTCTTCTCAGAGAGCATCTTTATACCCACTAGCCACGCCCTCCATCTTACTGACTGGCTAGGCGGCATACATTAATATATATTCATAAACAACAATAAATATTCATACATAACATCCTATTCGTCACACTCTCCTCTGCAGATCAGCTAGAAAAATGTTATTGATGGGAACTTCAGGCAATAGAGGTTTCCTACACCCTTATCTCAGCCTTATTCCCACACCTGTATATCAGAAGCAAAACCAGCAGCAGGGGGGAAAGGCACTGCCCCAGGGCAAAATGAGTTGGTACTGAATGAAAAGGAGTTCAAGCCCAAGACCTTCTCAAGACCACCTTGACCAGGGCCTGAGCTCCACTAGCAGTAGCCCTCGGGGGCCTCAAGGCATCCAAATATGGCAGTCACATGTGGTTATTATCATCCAAGGAAGAAGGAATTTTTTTCAGGAGCCAAGATGACATCTGACTAGAAGTGTGGGCTCTTGGACTTATGACAAGCAAGACCTAGGTTACAAAGTGAACTCTCCAATGCAAGGACAAGTTGCATTTATTCCTTTAAAAGGTGCCTAAACTGTTTACCGCTAGACCACCTTTAGATCACACAGGAGAGAACCCCTCACCTCCATCTGGACAGTAACAAGAACATCTTACTCCCCACCTTTGCTCTAAGCCACAGGCTTGGAAACAGAGATGAGCACCACCCCTAGAGTCAGACATGACTAGCACACATGAGCAGGGAGAAACATTACCTTTACCTTTAAACCCCAGACAGGTGACCTTCCTGTGAAGATATTTAGGTTGCTTTCACCCTAGCCATTTGGTGTGGAATAAACAACATCCTTCCATCCATCCACCCATCCAATCTTCATGGATAATCTGAAATATATTTTAAATATTTAGTGCATTGCACTAGGAACCTCTTGCCCCACTGCTTTCCCTTGTTCTTTCATCTTTATTTGATTTGATTTATGATCATGGGTTTTGCTTTGATTTTTGGTGTTGTGTTTTTAACAGTGCAGGGGCCACACTAACCTGTTCTATATGACTTGGCAAAGAGCTGTTGAAAGTCTTTCGTTTGCCTTTCTCTTAACTATCGAATGGTTCCTTGTCCTCATTTAATAAATGTTTAACTAGGTGATACCTATTCATTTACTATTCCTGCAAACTGTCTTGTTTTTGGCCTGTCTTTGTATGTGGCAGGATTAATTTCCTGCAATTGGAAAAAAATAATACTGAACAAAGAACAATTGTTGTTTTTGCAATGACTGTCCGGTCTTATTTTTGAAACAGTTTTTGGTGACATCCTTCTAGCACCCCCTTTTTGATTCATATCAGCTATTTGGAGCAGAGGGAGCGTGCTTTCATGTTTTAGTCACAAACCTTGTTTCTTCGGCTGCTTTCACAAGACCCCTAAAATCCGCTGCAAAGTGCTCGCAGATGCGGAGCATAAAATTGTTTTCTCATGAGCAGCGGACTTTAAAAATAAATAAAGTGTGACCATGCCCACTTAAGCACAACCCAGCGCATTTTACAAGTACCTGGTCTTGAGGAGGTAAAATCCTTGTTGCTGTTCTGATGCGGATTTTAAAGCAGTACACGAGTCCATGGGAAAAGGTAAAATCTGCACAAAAACACCTTTGCCTCCTTTCCGGTGTCTTTCATTGATTTGTTTAATTATTTTTTAAACTGCCCGGGATACCGGCATGGAGAAACCTATTCATCATATTTGCATAGCAAGCAGGCACTCTCTGCCCCATGTGTGATGCATGCCTGGCCCTCCTCCGCTTTCCGTATGTTTATTTTTTCTTTTAACAGACAAGAATCCCTCAGCGGCTTTCTCCCCTGCAACAATTAGCTGCTGCCGACTGGGGGAAGCGTGTTGGGCAGGCGGAAGTGAGCCTGCATTTTTTTATCTCCCTCCCTTCAATCCACAGCAGACAGAAGCAATAGAATCAGAGCGCTGGAAGGTGGGAAAACAGGAACCAGGACAACAACCACATGATCGCTGGTTGGGGGGATCCACATTTAATTGCCAGCGTGAAAGAATGTATTATTTTTATACTGCCTTTTAGGGGTCGCAGATTTAAAAGCACAATATAATATCATTGTGTTTTTAACCGTATTTAAAAATCATATTTAAAAACAAGCATATACTGTATTTAAGATTTTTAAAATCAAGTTTAAAATCAATTTAAAAACATTTACAAATCTGTGAAAGAACTCAAAGTTTGTTTGTATTATTTTTATACTGCCTTTCTCCCCAAAGGGGACCCAAGACAGCTCCCAAGCTTTCCTGTGTTTCCTGTGTTTCCTTCCTGTTTTGTTCAGTTTTATCCTCTCCCTCCCCACTCCCCCACCGAAAAAAGAGAGACCTGTTAAAAAAGAAAACATGGAACAGCCGTGCAGCGCGTCTTCGTCAGTAGCGCTGAAAGTCATCCATCTGGAAGCACCCAATATGCTTTGTGCTCAGATTCTTGCAACGTTTTACAAGTCAGTGATGTTATGTTGAGCGTGGATGAATTACTCCTTTTGTGCAATGTTGCTGAACGACGAAGGTGTGACTTGTAAAATCTAGGCTTCAATCCTGAAAGCATTTACCGGTCTCAGTAAACACATTTAGACATGGTTCTGAACGAATGTGTATAGGATCACCATGAACAGAATATTGGAAGCACTTCTTGTTGAATTTTTACTTATTCCATTTTCACTGCTCTGTAAATTTGATTTTATGTACAAGGCCTATCTGATGCCTTTTCCTGCTGCGTACTGGATTTGTGCTTTGAGATCCCCTGATGCTTTGCTGACCACCCTCAATTTTAAAGCCTGTCACAATGCATTTTTGCGCCCTCTCTCCCATTGCTATCTTATGTTTTGTGAGCTGTGCTCAGGTTTTCTAATGCTGCTCCCCACAGTTAACCAATGGGTGGTGGAGGAAGCCAATAGTGAGTTCTAATTTAATATAAATGAAATTGACTGCATCTGAGCCTTCCCGGATGGGGGAAAGGAATGGCCCACCTGTCCATCCTGCCTTCACTGGAGAAGTATTTGGTAGGAACATAAGAGGGTGGTTTTATTCAGAGTCTAGAACAGTCTAGAACAGTGATGGTGAAGCTTTTAGAGACCGAGTGCCCACTTTCAGAGACTGAGTGCAATTCAAAATCCACTTATTTTTCACAAAGTGCCAATATGGTAATTTAACCTGAATACAGTGGTACCTCAGGATACAAATGCTTTTGGGTGCTACTCTTTGGGAAAGTGAGGATAGAAGAACAGGGGTGCTATCCTTTGGGAAAGCAGTGCAGGCTTTTGAATTGCCTGCAGTCACAGCAAGAGTGCTCTGATCACGGGAAATTCAAAAACCTGCTCTTCGATACTTGCTTTCCTGAAGGGTAGCTTTTGAATTTCCCGCAGCCACACTGCCCTCACTGTGGCCACAGGAAATTAAAAAACCTGCTATTTGATCCTCCCTGTCCCGAAGGGTGCTACCCTTCAGGAAAGCAAGGATCGAAGAGCAGGGGTGCTACCCTTTGGGAAAGCAAGAACTGGAGAGCAGACTTTGAATTTCCTGCAGCCACAGCGAGGGAAATTCAAAAGTCTGCTCTTAGATCCTCACCTTCCCGAAGAGAAACACCCCATCCGCCTCTCTGCGGATGGGGTGCTAACACCGTCAGGAAAACCAGGGGGAGTGGTGGCAGCTTGTGGGCTCCTTCGTAGTCCCAGTTTACTCTCAAGCCACACGGCTCTGAGCATCCCAAAAGTGGCGTGGCTGGAGAGTAAACTGAGGCTACGAATGAGCCCACAAACCACTGCCTCCTCTTCGCCCGGCTCTCTGCACGGAGCAGAGTGGTGTGCACTGAGTGGAGGGGGAAGTGCCATGGCTGTGAGGGGGTGATGTCACGTGCCCACAGAAAGGGCTCCATGTGCCACCTTTAGCACCCGTGCCATAAATTCACCAACACTGATCTAGAACGTTCTGCTTAAGTTTTGATCTTCTTCCATCTATCCTAAAACAGTCCCAGTGAGTTTAATTGGACCCTTCTTGAATTAGCTATGCAAGCATTGCCTGGAACTGGTGGCCCGCTACTGCACTTCAAGCAGCAAGCATTTTTTGTTTTGAATCGCCTTCTGCTCTCCCCCGGTCACATGGTCACTGAAGCGATTCAGCATTCTGCACTTGGCGTTTTCTCGTGAACTGGTTTCCCTGTCCGCACTTTGCTAAACCGCTTTTTGTTCTGATTTTGTCCGTCATTTTCCCATCATCTGCTTCTATTTCAGAAATTTGTTTTTAGGGTAATGCCACACTGTTGTTCTTCCATTCTAAGTAATGTAGCTAATTTTCCGCTTTTCAGACGGCAGGATAAGGCATACAGAGGGGGAAACATGGAAAAAAACCAGTGCATGGTGTCTGCAGTTTCAGTCAAATCGCTTCAAAAAGCGGTCTAGAAATTGGTTAAAAGAAAACCACCCCTGGTGACCGTCGCAAGAAAAACCAACACAGCGGCCGAAAAGGGGTGTGGCCAAGGGGGCTCCACAGAAAAAGCGATTGGAAATGCGGTAGGTGATTTTAAGGCGATTTGACTTTAAGCAAAAGGCGATTCAAAACCTTAGATCTATAATATATGGCTTGACAGACAAAGAAGAGGACAACTGTATGTCATTAGGACTGACACAAGCCCCACTGATTTCAAGAAGAATGCTCCGTTTATGACTGCCTCTGACCTCCAAACTCAGGGATAAGCTAGTAAAGAAACATTCAGTGTATTTGGGGGTGGGGGTGGGGAGTTCTTTCATCAAAAGTAAAGAACATGGTGTGATGGGTATGGCTTTATATAATGAATGGACAATGAAGTTAAGTCAGAAAACATTAGGGGCACAATAATAATAAGTAATCCCACTGTTGCTATTTAAAGCCAAATCTAAGATGTTGAAATTAGAATTATGCATCCAGTCATAGTTGTTATTTCTTTTTGATGAGTGCCTGCCCTGCCCCTAAGCTGCTGAACTATTAATTCCAAGTGTTTCCACCATTGTTCTTATGCTGGTAGATACTGCTGCAAAGAAGATTAGGAGCTTTATTACTTAAACAGAAAACTCTGAAATAGTACAATGAGGGAAAGATAATTCTGTGTACAACAAAAGGCAAATTTGCATGGACTTATTTTATCCGAACATTTGACCTACAGCTTAGACAATTTAAAAACCAAAACCAAAAACCCAAACCCAGGGCATTTAATTGTTGAAAACATTAATCTGAAAGTTAACATATTAAGAACTACTTTTTTCCCTATGCAGAATTCCTAATTATATTTTTAATTAAAGGCAGTGCTTCTAAGACTGTGAGCCTTTTCACACGACCCCTAAGATCCGCTGGCCACTTAAATTCGGACCAGAGATCTTAGGGGTTTGTCGCTGTTCCTGCGTTCCCACCCCCTCCGCACTCCTGGCTGCTGGCTGCATGAGGGGAGGGAGAAAAAAGGGAAGAAAAGAATGCCGCTCACCTTCGTTCTGCCATCCCGGCACTGCATTCAGATCTCTTAAAGGGGCGGGGGGCAAAAAAAGAACAAACAGAAGCAAGGAGAGCCGGGCAGTCACTACCTTATATCCACATCAGGAATTTTCACCTCCAGAGAGCAGGTACCTGAATGCGCTGGGACGCGCTTAGGTGGGCGTGGTCGCACTTAATTATCTGTAAACTCCGGAGCTGGTGGGGAAATAATTTTAAGCTCCGGAGCTAGGATCCATTTGCGGCAGAGTTTAGGGGTCGTGTACAAAGGGCCTGTGTTGGCCAACTGACCACCTTATTAGTAGGTATTAACAGTGTGTTGTTTTTAGGTTAGCAATACAGTTACTCGACCATTTGTGGTCACTGCAGTGTTCTTCCACTGCCTCTTTATAAAGGAAAGCCATAATTAATTTATCCTACTTTCAACACATCTGTCCCCCCCCCAGACTTTGTTTTACACAGCACTGCTCCAGAATTTCACTTACAGCAACATTTAGTGGAAATGTCTTTAATGGCAAATCCCCTACAGTATCATTGATAAATGCTTAAAGTTAAGAAATTATCTGGCAGTTTTCCGCTCTTAAGTTGAATTGCTCGTAAGTACAGCCGCTCATAAGAGGTACCACTGTAACTTTCATTTCTTAGCTTTCTAGAAGAGACTGTGAGAAGACAAAATAAAATTCTGTCACCCATTGTCCCCATCTTCGATGCAACGGGGCACTACTGTCAGAGCAAGCGCGGTTTGGGGGAATTAACGCCGGAGTTAAACTGCAGTCATTAAAAATGGAGCTGGGTGCAATGAAGTTGAAATTCTATTCTGGGTATGCTCAGAGACACAGTACAGTGCATCGGAGAACGATCTAAATGTTGACAGAATTCCAAGTGAGAGGGCACCCCATGGTCTACCCTCACGCCCTACGGTTCTTTTTCCTACCTGCCGCTAAAAGGAATCACCCCAGGGCATGAAACATGTGTAATGCGGTCCCTGAAAAACAGTCACTCGCAATGGGTTCAAATAAAGGAGAATCGTTTTTCAGGGCACGCTCAGAGGCACAGTCTTTAGCGGGGAAGAAGGTTTCGCTGGAGGATTGCTATATGTGTGCTGACGGGGGTTTTTGCGGGGGGAAAAATCACCGCGTTCTCTCATGCTTTTTGCTTCACACTCTGCCCATGCCCAGAGGCAGTAAATCTTTTCTGCGTAGACAGTGTATAAGGACGAATGAAACCCAAAGGAGGGGTGCTATTTGTTCCAATGAAACCCAAAGGAGGGGTGGTACGTGTTCACCCATTTAAATTGGGTTATTAAATGATGTGTTGGCTGCGATGCATCGACGCACAACTGCCAGAACAAGGGATGTTTTTTCTGTTTGTTTTGGGGGAGAATTAAAGGGGGAAATGCAGTCAATAAAAATGGAGCGGGTACAATGCACTTTATTTTGCAGTCTGGGTATGCTCAGAGACACAGTAGCGTACTTCGGTGAAATATTTATATGGTGACAGAATTTCCAAGTGAGAGGGAACCCCATGGTCTACCATCACGCCCCACGTAACTTTCCTGTTGTCCGCTAGAAGGAATTACTCCAGGGCATGAAACATGTGAAATGCGCTCCTGAACAACATTCACGAGGCACAGTCTGTTTCGGAGGATTGCTCTGTGTGTTGACGGGGTTATTGGGGAGTGTTGACTCACCGCGTTCTCTCGAAATGGATTACTGAAAAATGCTTTTTGCTTTACACTGTGGCCATGACCAGAGGCTTTTGAAACTTTGTCGCAATGGGTACTAAAGAAGGAGATCCGTTTTAAACTCTGCTCAGAGGCACAGTCTGGAGCCACGGATTTGCAGGAGGATTGCTCTGTGTGCAGATTTGGGGGGGTGGGGAGTAATCACCTTTTTCTTCGAAATGGTGTATGGAAGAATGCTTTCTGATTTACACTCAGGACATTGCCAGAGGCAGCAAGTCACTGTGCAACTTCACAGTTCCAAAAAGGAAAATCGTTTAAAACTCTCGGCACGCTCAGAGGCACAGTAGTCTGAGCCGCATGATCCTCAGCCGTTGCTGAAGAGAATAGTATTCAAGCGCCAATGGTTATAGTTTAAAAAACTGTTTATGGAAGGGTGAAATGCACATGTTGAGATACGGAAATCACCCCGCATTATTAGGTGATGATATCCGGTAAAAATGAAAAAAAGGAAAACCATCGAGTAGCCACCAGAAAGTAAAGTTTCATCGCTGGTTCAACACAAACGCCACCACTTGGCTGTCGAAGTAAATAAGGAAAAGAAGTGGGGGAGGAAGGGGTAAACAGTGACACCTGGCGTTTGTTGATTTGTGTAAAAAGAACAGACATTTCGGGATTCATGTTAACCCCTATCAAATACATGTTATATTGAAAGCGCAGAAATCAGGATCGAAAGAGACGAAATATCGATGCATCGATATTTCGGAGGAATAGTAAATGGAAAAAAATATTTCAAAATAATCAGTGCCCACACCGCGAATTTGTCCCCATCTTGGCACGCTTTAGGGGCGTGGTCGGGCGTGGTCGGGGTGGCGCCGCATCAAAAATGGAGGATCGTGAGGACAAAACCGAGCTGGAAATTTTGGAGAGGTTTGGTAACGCCAAGCTGGATTTTGGAGAAGTTGGAGAAGTTACGTTCCTGAAGGAGGAGTTATACAACAAAGGACTTTGAATTGATTCGTTAACACGTAGATTGGGGGACAGTTGATTTACAGCTTGATAGCTGGCTAATTATTTAATTCCTTATAGCCTTAATGGTCTTTTATGGCATTCAGTTGATCAGCTGTGGTTGTTTAACACCACCATGATGATCAGTTAGGGTGGATAGTTTTAATGCTTTTAAAGGGTAGTTTATCTGTATAACTTGCTTAAAGGTTTGAATATGGGTTGCTTGGCAATACAGTACTTTGGATGTACAACAGACTTTTTGATCTCTTTTACTTTTAAATATTTTTAATAAACTTTTCAATATTTTACCACAATGTGTTCCTTGGAAAAGGATGACAGACTGTCTAAAGAAGGTGTTACGTTTGTTACTTTGACTGTTTGCCACTTTTAAAAACTATTTTGGAGTTTCCTACCTGTCCTGTTTGGTGTGCAATTGTTCAAAGTATACAATCAGTGGGGTTTGGGTCTGAAACTGAGCAGACTGGTAAAAGCTAGGTTTAAGAAGCTGGGCCATGGTTTCTCCTCTCATGCATTCTTTGGGTTTCAACACCCACCCAAGTTGACAAAGGAGGGTGAAGTGAGAGATCCCTTCGCCTGGCAGCAGAATTCCTTTAAGGAGTGCTTCCTTACACTGTCACTGTAAGTCAGTTCCTACTTGGTGGCACATAAAACACACTAACATGAATAGTTTACTCATTCCTAGAGTCCAAGATCAGTCATCTGTTTCAGCCACATTTAAACCGGGAGTATGAATTGAAGCTGTCTTTAAAGACAATAAGGATTAGCTAGGCATTGCTCTCTCTGTGTGTTGATGTAAGGCTAAATCCCACATGTGGTTTAGGCAAGATTAGGCTTTTATTGAAGAGCGAGCAAGATCAGAACTAAGTTTAACCCAAATGTTTCAACCTCCCAAATTCACAACTAACACAGTCAACTCATGTCCTACTCACACATCTTCGTTCAGAAAAGCAAGAAAGAATCATGTGACACCTGAAGAGGCAATCACATTTGATTTCGCATAAATCTGTCCCATTATTTGATGCAACACAATGTCGTAGCTAGACTTTAAAGTGGAGAAGATGCTTTGTTGGTTTTGCTACAACACAGTGCCATGGCAGCTCTTTGGAATGTGTCTGTTCAGTTATGGGCACAGGCTTTAAGAACACTCTTCTCCCCGCTGAAGCGCTCATCAGCCTCAGTGGCTTTCTTGCCTTCGTGGCGTCCTAGTCTTAGAAGAAGTCAAGCCCCTTTGTACAGTTTGTCAGTGCATTGCTCTAAAATGGCACAGCTTTTTGTCAAAACTGTCTTGTTCTTGAACAGCAGATGCCCAGAGACAATTACATTTCCACTCTTGACAGCTTGATGTTTCTGAATTTCCTCTCTCTCTGTGTCTTTCTCTCTTGGTGCCCTAAAGGAAATGAGAAGATTTCACAAAAGTTGCTCAAGATGCCAGTTTTCCTGCAAAAAGCTGGGCAGTGTGAGCTTCATATTAAATTGGCCCGGTGTCACCGCACGCCAGCTTCCGTCTCCTTCGTTGATAGTCAAGGGGAATATCTGCAGGATTGACTGCACAGTGACCTCGGGCTAAGAGACCTCGGGCAGAACAAGGCTTGAGGGAGACTCCAGAGATTTATCATAACACTCTTTGTTTACAGGAAATTTCAGGTGTAATGGAGACTGACAGATACCTAACCACAAAGGTTATACAGTTTTTGAAAAGTCTGCAGATAGCAATCTAGGGAGGCTGCAAGTCCATCACATATGTTCATGCCATGTATCTTCCTTAAACGGATAGAGTTTAGAGCTCTCTAAAGTGATTCCCCTTGACATCCTCCTGTACCAGTTAATGTCCTTCACCGACTCTTTTCGCATTTCTATTATCCCATTTGTGTGATCAGATTGGGTGAAGGAGGCATCCTGCGTTGTTCGTTTCTGTTCTCCTGCCACTGGTGGTGCCAACGTTTAATCTCAACATTGGCATGACGCCAAGTTGCAAGCTGGGCATCCCCACAGCACAAGGTCCTAGAATGCCACTGTGAGGTTACACCCCACAATTTTGGCCCTCTTTTCAGCCATCCGGAGATTGTTTTGGAGATTATTCATGGCAACGGAGCCATGAGAGTTCCTGGACCTCTTTTGAGTAGCCTGTTTCCAAGCTATAAATTCTGCTCATTTTAACCAAGAAGACGTCGCAAGGACATCGCAAGTCAAGGAGAGTTCATAATTTGGGTCTCCAGATGTTGCTGAAGTGACGTTGGTTAGGGGTCACCCACCCGTTGTTTAAATCTACAAAGCATACCTCTGTACATTGTAGATGAGCAAGTATGAGGGTATAATCCATGGCCTAGAAATCTTGTTTCACTTGGATTATTGTGTCACAGGAAGGTAAGGAGAAAAGAAGAAAGAAAGGCATATCTTTGTCCTTAAAAAAACTTATCTGCTGTTATGGGAAAACATCATTTGGGTTCCACCTGATTCCATTTTGCACAAGGACTGGTATATCTTCTCCTTCATCCATTCCCTGAAATCAGTACAATAGTCATCAAATGTATTCACAGCAGCTTTGCTGGTACTTGCTTACCCCTCTCATGACTACACCAATGGTATTCTTTTTCCACTGGTTTGTTGTTTTTGAACTGCAACTCCCAGAAATCCCAGCCAGCACAGCTAGCAGCAAAGGCTTCTGGGAGTTTTAGTCGAAGAATCATCTGGGGACCCAGCGTTGGGAACAATTGGCCTACACTTCTCCCTGACACACTTTCCTTCCAGCTTGTGAAGAAAGGCAGTCTCACTCTCCCCTGCTCCCTTAGTGTGTGTAATATGCTAGTTGCCTGATTAAAAGTCTGAAATGAGTGTGGAGGTAGATGCAGTGACTACTGGTATCACATGGGTATCACCCCTGAGGAAGGCAAAGCAGGACTGTTTCTATAGGCTGTGCCATAAAGAACACTGGTGCATTCTAGATTTGTTTTAACTGATCGCTGTTGTAAGTTTTGGGGCTGTTTGGCCGTGTTCTGGAAGCCTTCGAGAAATACATTTGTTTTAACTCTTTGAAAAGGAACTTGCTATGTTCCTAATGACCATTTCAAAGGGGGAAGGTGCAAAAATCAGACATCTGCAAAAGTGTCAAAGCAACTGTGTAAAATATCTGTTTGGATATTTTAAATATTTTTACCATCTTTACCAAGCACAGTTAAAAAATCTAGAATGGTTTGCCATTCCCCCACCCACCCACCTTTGTTCATCTCCATACTCCATGTTTCTTGCAGTTGGAAAGGAAGAGGAAAATGAAGTTGACAGCCTCTGCTGTCTTAAATTAAGAGCGTAAAAATGTGGCACAAATGGGATGCCAGAAGCAGTCCTTTATCTCCAAAGTACAGCTGTTCCTGTCTGGAATTTGGTGGGTGCTTCTCCAAATGGCCCTATAGGTATGACCATAAATAAGAGCCATTCATAAATAATCTCAAGTAACCAATGCTGAATTCTGTAAAAATAGCTTTTTTTAAAAAAAGAGGGAGAGAGGAATTCTTGCTTGTGGCCTATTTTCACACCCACTCTTTTATTGTTCCACTCCTTTAGGTTTATATGAAACATGCTGGACAATGCCTTTTCGAGGTATTCTCCATTTTATTATCTTTATTCCGTAATCAGATTCCACTTGAATTATCAGATTTTCCTTTGCTGGAATTTGTAAGGCAGCTGTAGGAGGACACTCCCTCCATCCCCCCTCTCTCTTACACACACACACACAGACAGAGAGAGACAGAGACACAGAGAGACAGACACACACACACACACACCATAGAGCTGAATGATGTTGTTAAAGCTAGGATATAGTTGAATGCAGTGCAGAATGGTGCTCCTTGCTTTTGTCCCCCCCCCCCCAGTCAGAATCTTTAAAGGAGCAGGGAAGGAAAACAGTGCACAAAACGCTCTTACCTGCAAGACTCGATTGACAAATGTGTGAAAAAAATAATAAGAAGGAAACCAGTATGTATAGTCGTCTGTTGATTGACTGTCCTGAAAATAACTGTGAAAAAAGAAGGGGGAATAGGAGAACAGCACCGATATAATATTCTCCCAAGGCAAAGAATAACTATTAGCTTTACACAAATTGTTGGTTACTGGAAGTCTAGACAGAAAACATCACTGGGTTATAAAGATCTCAGACGTTGCAAGGAGATGAGCTAGTACAGTGACTGCAGCAGATGCTGACAGGAATCGAAAAAGCGCAAGGGATAAACATAGCCAAGAAATAGAGGAGGTTGAGACAGGAGACAGATATGTAGGTTCTTTTAAACGACTGCTGCCCCAGCTGTCTGGTTTACAAAAGAGAAAAGAAGTCTGAAGCTAGCCTGCCTCCATATAAGAAATTACTGGGATTTGACACATTCTATCCCTTCAGATGGGCGCCGGGGGAGTGGAAGAAAAAACAGCTACAGTACAAAGATCGCCCGGCATCATTGGAAGCAAGAGATGAAAGGGAGGTGGGTGAAATACTGCTTGCGTGGAGCGCTGGAAGAAAAAGCGACCTGGGGAGAGGAAGATGATTCAACACTTCATTCACCTGGAGAGAACGTCCCTCACGTGGGGGCAATATAAGTTACTGAGCAGTTGACAACCTGGGTGTTGTGCCTGAAAGCTCAGATACAATGGGAGAGCAAGCTGAGAGTTTATCTATGGTCCATAATCTGCTTTGGTGAGCAAAGGTCTCAGATCTACTGTGCCAGCAAGGTCCAAGTAGATGTTCAAGGAAAAGATATATTGCTTCTGCTGCCTTGTCTCCTCCCTCCCCAGGAGCATAGAGGGATGAGACAGAGGGCCAAATCCTGCCACGTGGTGTAGTATATCACACTGCAGTAGACTGTGTTAAATGGAAGGGGGGGGATTGATTAAACCAATTCCTTTCCCCGGCCCACCAGTCAAATGGGGCTACTCTACAGGAACTGAGAGTTAGTACAGTGGTACCTTGTATAAAGGAATTAATTCATTCCAAATGAAATTATGTTAAGCATAATACATTTCCTTTATACAAATTTTCCATAGGAATGCATTGAAAACAGAGTAATCCCTAATTGCGGCCATTTTTTTCGCCCCATAGGCAATTCTGTTAAGCAAATTTCCCCTATCTCCGGAATTTTTTATGTTGTACAGATTTTATGTTATCCAAACCATTTGTTATACGAGGTCCACTGTATGTTGAAGTCCGTTGCAGGTCCATTTGAAAAATGGGACTGTGGCTTAGTATGCTGAATTCATTTGAATCAATGGGACTTGTGAAGGAGGTGACTCACCAACTCCCCACTGAGTCAATGTGCCTACTCGAGTCTGACTTATTATGATAAGCAATGGGATATTTGCCACTGGGTTGCACAATACTGCACCACAAATTAATTGCCTAGCTTCACCCAATGCTTGAGGCTGTTGTTGTTGTTGTTGTTGTTGTTGTTTTAAGGTTTTCAAGTCATTCCTTACTTTGCAGAACCCAGGTCATTGTCATCATCGGTCCTCTCACAGTAGTGATTTGTTGCATTGGGTTAAGGAGGGTTAAGGAGTAAGGGTGATATATGACCCATGTTCCTTTGTTTGAAGAACGAGGGTGTGACTTAAGAAACAGCTTCTTACCACTGCCCACATTGCCTCCAACAAGAATCATGCCTTGGCTGAAACATCACCTAGCCATGGACTTGAAGAACAACATCTAACTAAGAACTTTAAAATTAAACTCCTGGTAAAGCACATGTTTTACCATGTCTGAACTTCTGGGACCTGCTTTGAAGAAGGGTGATTTACTGCAGTCAAAAGCTCGCAATGCTCTTTTAAAATCTTTTTTTATTTTTAATAGTGGCCTATAAAGGTATCGCCTATAACCTATTTTTGCAATTGTGTTGTATTGGGTGTTACTAATGCCTTCTCCTGCGACACTAGCACACCAGAACAAAAATAAATTACAAAGAAAGAAACTTCAGTTTGCAGGGGTAGCCTGTATTGACCCTGAACTTTCCAAGTACTCTAAAATAGACAAAGCAAAACAATTCTCCGTCCCCTTACTGTTTAGAATTTTAAAAAGAATGGCACAAATCTTGTTTCCTGTCAAAATCCTCAAAAATGCCTTCAAAAGTGGCACCTGAAAATCACTAGAAAACAGTACTCATTACAAAAAAAAAGTGACTTGGTTACTACTCAGATGTAACTTCAATAAAACTACATTACTCAAAAGGAACTAGTTAATCTTGACATATTGAGTGACTTCCAAGGTTTTCCTTCACTGGCCTTCATCATTTTGATTCAATGATGCATTTGGGAAATGTTTGCTTCTGCTCAAAGTTTTTGAACAAATTGATGCAAATGCATAGGCCGATTACAAGGAAATACACATATATAGTCCAGGGTTCCACTCAAATACTGGGTACTGAAGCTCCATGTGTTTAAAACTCTCAGTACTTGTGCCTAAGATGTAAAAATGGGTGGGTAGATCTCTCTCTGTTCTGTTACCATTTCTCACAAATCCATTCCATTTCCCTGTAAAGAAATTAGGAATGATGGGATATAGTGTACTTTCTTTAAGCTCAATATTAGCTGTACTTTTCATCTTGCAGTACAAATGTTATCTAAGGCTGATATTTCACGTCCACCTCATCGCTGTTCACAGTCCCGCTGGGGACCGGTATGAAGAAATCTAACTGCACGTCCATTGCAGGATGAGGGGAGTTCGTCCCGACCATCCGCCCTGAACTGCGATCTAAGCGGGATGAGAGATTCCCCTCCCTGGCCTCGGGAATCTCCTCATCTCGCTTCTTGTTCCGAGACAAGTGCCCGTGAGGTAAGGCTCCTCACGCAATGTGCCATTCTCCATCTAGTGGCAGGAGTGCAAAGTGCCATTCGCCAGTACATCCCCTATAGAATCAGCAACACAATGCAGAGAGATTAAAAAATAAATGCCTCAAACTAAGCTCCGTAATGCATTGAAGTCAAGGTTTTGGAGAATCAAAACATCGAAAAATGGAAGGCTGGGCCAGAAAAAAAGGAGGAGAAAAAGGGCATGGAATTTCACATCTCATCATGGAACGAGGATGTGCGGAAATAGTCATGCCAGTATCATCCATCATGCCCGTGCATAAACATGGGAACAGGGACAGAACCGCAAGAAGACCACATGACCGCGACCAACATCAACACGCAACGAACTTCCTCCCGGGACAAGAGTGGGCATGAAGTAACTGTCTAAGATAGGCAGAAATAAGACATACAGTGGTATCTCAACTTACGAATTTAATTCATTCTGAATGCATGCTCTTAAGTTGAACTACTCTTAAGTCGGGGTACCTATCTAAAAAAATTGAAAAAATAAGTTAAAAAATTTAAAAATAAAAAAATTGTAAGACGGCAGTTAAAATGCCAACATTTTCCCACTCTTAAATCGAATTGCTCTTAAGTAGAGCTGCTCTAAAGTCGGGGTACCACTGTAAAAATCCTTCCAGAGGCGAGCAAGAGAGCTACCATTGGATAATCCATATCACGTGTGATCCGTCGCCGTGAAATTTCTGAAGAAGAAGGGAGAAGCAATCGCCATTACTATAAGCTTAAGACTGCTTTTAGTTAGAGTTAGGACTAATTAACTTTGACAGAATGGACAAATGTAACCAGATAGAGAGGATAACCTAGTATTTTGTTATTTTGATAGGTAAATAAGTTTATTTACTTATTTTATTTATTTTTATATTTCTAAACTGTACCGCCTGTCTTCCAATGGAACTCCGGGTGGTTCACAATAATATAATACTAGAGTAACATCAAAATCAGAGTAAAAGTATAAAATAAGAATTTTTTTAAAAAAAGCAGCAAAGATGGAAGCAAGTATTTCTTAGGGAAAAAACAAAACAAAACAAAACAAAACAAATCCACATACACTGATGCCTCTCTAAAAAGCAATGTTTTCAGAGCTTTTTTCAACACCAGCAGGGACGGAGCAAGGCGCAACTCACTAGGCAGGTGGTTCTATAGCAAAGGGCCAGGCACAGAGAAGGCCTGGTTTCAGGTGACCAATTTCCTGGCCTCCCTGGGTGTGGCCACCTGAAATGAGTGCACCCGCAACATTCTGGTGGGGCGAGTCTCAGTCGACCCCAGGGAGATCCGCTCCTCCAGGTATTCAGGTCCTAAGCTGTTCAGGGTTTTGTAACTCAAAACCAGTATCTTGAACCTTATTCAGGACGCAACGAGCAACCAATACAGACAAGCCAGAACTGGGGTGATTTGGTCATATTTACCTGCGCCAACCACCAGTCTAGCCACTGCATTTTGTACCCACTGTTGTCTCCGAATAAGGGTAAAGGGCAACCACACATAGAGAGCATTGCAATAATCTATCCTCAGGATCACATGTTCATGTTTTGCTTCTGATAGTTTTTTTATTTTTTTGAATCTTTTTTCAGTATTATTTTGCTTTGTAAACTAGTATAGAAATAAAGCTCCATTTTAATATAACCTCTGGCCTTCCAAGGATCATTCTTAAAGAACACAAGGTAAATCTAGTTCTGATTTTCTTTTGCCATCGGCATGTATTGCCTCAAAGAGAGAGCAATCTACTTATTAAATGACCTTGACCCATATGATAAACAATAGATTTACTGCACATTCCCTTCTCCACAACTCTATTGTATTACAAATATATTGTATCATATATATATATTGAGAATATTTTTTCTCCAAAATATGCATTTCTAATTCTCCAAACACATTGGCTGAAATCTTGAAAGGCTTGTTTGCTTGCCCTCATGCTGTGTGGGTCTAACTTAGCATGCCCAGGGCAGCTGAAGTCATCCCAAGGCAGAAGTGTGATTTATGATTAAACTTTTCTGCTGATGCATGGCACAGTTGATTAGAAGAGGGACTGTGTGTGACCAATTGCACAAGTAACTTGATCAGTTCCTGCTGCTGGATGGAATGCCTGACACTTTTACTAGGCATTCAATTAGGTTCTGCCTTGATGGGCAGGATTCTAGCCTGTGTGTCAATTGTTGTTGTTGTTTTTTGTTGTTGTTTTGTTGTTGTTGTTCAGTTGCTCAGTTGTGTCCGACTCTTCATGACCCCATGGACCAGAGCTCAGCAGGCCTTCCTATCTTCCAGTGCCTCCCGGAGTTTGGTCAAATCCATATTGGTTGCATCGATGACACCATCCAACCATCTCATTCTCTGCCGTCCTCTTTTCCTTTTGCCTTCAATCTTTCCCAACATCAGGGACTTTTCCAAGGACTCCTCTCTCCTCATGAGGTGGCCAAAGTACTGGAGCCTCAGCTTCAAAATCTGTCCTTCCAGTGAACATTCGGGGTTGATTTCTTTTAGGATGGATAGGTTTGATCTCCTTGCAGTCCAGGGGACTCTCAAGACTCTCCTCCAGCACCACAGCTCAAAAGCATCAATTCTGCGGCAATCAGCCTTCTTTATAGTCCAGCTTTCAGTTCCATACATCACTACTGGATAAACCATAGCTTTGACTATCATGACCTTAGTTGGCAAAGGCCGTTACTTCACGAAGTGCCTCGCTTCGAACCGACCTTGCCTTCGCTGTGAATTCGGTGGCGGTCACGTGGTCTCCCTTCGATCCCACCCCTGTTTATCAGTGCTCACGCGCTGCATTTTTACTACCGAATCGATTACTACCTCACGTGCTCCCTTCGCATTAGGACGCCGCTTTGCAACGTTCGCTTGTTCCCATCCTTTTTTTAAAAAAAAAAAAACTCGGCGTATCGATGCATCAATACTTGGCTGTCATTTCCGACAGAGCTGGTTATGTGTCTAATCTGGTGGTGGAGAGAAGCGGCCTTGAACCCCCCCCCTTACGTGGGGAGACTTGAAAGCCAGCAGGGTAAGGGACTCCTGCCCAACCTCTCCCCTTTGGATGCGTCTTTCCTCCCTCCCCATTCCCTTCTCGCTCCCGGAGGGTGTGCGGTATGATTTTCAAGTCCTCCCTCTGATGCAGACCCGACCGGATCGCCCGGCAGCGGAACTCCCTGGGCGTCCCACGAGGGGACGGAGGTGATCGGGCTTGAGGGCGTGTTGCCGAGTCGGAGCGCACGCGCACGCGCGCAGTTACTGCTTCTCGCCGTGCCAAGCATCTTCAGTTTGGAAGCCGAAAAGGTCGTTTGCAGAGTTTGGATATTTAAAAAATAAAAATAAAAAAAAACCCGAGTCCACACGTCACGTTGGGAGCGAAGCGAAAAGATTCCCGGCAACTGGCAGGGGCACCACTCGCCCCGGTTGGAGCACGGTAAAGGGGGCGTGGTTGGGGTGGCATCGCAGCCAAAAAGGAGGGGCGTGCGGACTGAAACGATCGATTCGCACAGAAAGGAGGGGTTGCTGCGAAGCGAGCGGTTCGTGAAGAAACGGCCAAAGTGATGTCTCTGCTCTTTAGGATGCTATCTAGGTTTGCCATTGCTTTCCTCCCAAGAAGCAGGCGTCTTTTTATTTCGTTGCTGCAGTCACCATCTGCAGTGATCAAGGAACCCAAGTAAATAAATTCTGTCATTGCCTCCATTTCTTCCCCTTCTATTTGCCAGGAGGTGATGGGACTGGTAGCCATGATCTTAGTTTTTTTTATGTTGAGTTTCAGCCCATTTTTTTCACTCTCCTCTTTCACCCTCATTAAGAGGTTCTTTAATTCCTCCTCACTTTCTGCTATCAGAGTAGTATCATCTGCATATCTGAGGTTGTTGATATTTCTTCCGGCAATCTTAATTCCGGCTTGTGATTCATCCAGACCTACCTTCCTCATGATGTACTCTGCATATAAGTTAAATAGGCAAGGTGACAGTATACAGCCTTGTCGTCCTCCTTTCCCAATTTTAAACCAGTCAGTTGTTCCATATCCAGTTCTGACGGTTGCTGCTTGTCCGACATATAGATTTCTTAGGAGACAGATAAGGTGGTCAGGCACTCCCATTCCTTTAAGGACTTGCCATAGTTTGTTGAGGTCCACACAGTCAAAGGCTTTGGCATAGTCAATGAAGCAGAAGTAGATGTTTTTCTGGAACTCTCTGGCTTTCTCCATAATCCAGCACATGTTGGCGATTTGATCTCTAGTTCCTCTGCCCCTTCGAAATCCAGCTTGCACTTCTGGAAGTTCTCTTTCCACATACTGCTGAAGCCTGCCTTGTAGAATTTTGAGCATAACCTTGCTAGCGTGTGAAATGAGTGCAATTGTGCGATAGTTGGAGCATTCTTTGGCGTTTCCTTTCTTTGGGATTGGGATGCAGACCGATCTTTTCCAGTCCTCTGGCCACTGCTGGGTTTTCCAAATTTGCTGGCATATTGTGTGCAGCACCTTTACAACATCCTCTTTTAAGATTTTAAACAGTTCAATTGGAATGCTGTCAATTCCACTGACCTTGTTGTTTGCCATGCTTTCTAAGGCCCACTTGACTTCACTTTCCAGGATGTCTGGCTCCAGGTCAGCAACTACGCTATCTTGGTTATCAGGGACATCCAGATCTTTCTGATATAATTCCTCTGTATATTTTTGCCATCTCTTCTTGATCTCATCTGCTTCAGTTAGGTCCCTACTAGAGATGGGCACAACTTGAAAAAAAAATTTTTCGAGTTGTCGTTAGTCGGGCCGGATCCGTTTCGGGTCGTTTCCGTTTTTCACAAAAATTCACAAAAATTAGTCAGTTCGTTTTTTCATTTTTTCGTTGTCGTTAGTACTGGCTTTTTTTGGGGGGGGAGCGGGCTCCTGGAGGCACCTCTGTGGGGTGGGTGCCTCCTCTGGCCCGCTATAAAGGGAAAGTGGGCTCCTGGAGGCACCCGTGGGTGCCTCCTATCCTCACCCATTAGGAAGGGGAAGCAGGCTCCAAGAGACCCCTCTACATGGGGGTCTCCCCTCCTCACCTGCTGCTGCTGCAAAATGGTATGCAATAGCCATATAGATATTGCATACCAGTTGTGCAAATGTGCAGACAGTGACTGTGAAGACTAGTGGATGGCACTGAACCCAGAGCCATAGGTGAGATGCCTAACTAAGGCTCTCGCACCACCATGTCTCACACAGAAGGGAATTGTACTTGCGTGTAGTGCAATGCAAGTACATCTGACTTAGGGTTAAGGTGGGTTAGGGTTAGGGCTAGGGTTAGGCTAGTGACGGGTAAGGTTACGGTGGGCTAGTGGGTTGCACCTCTGGGTGCCTCTCTGACCCACTAAGAAGACAGTCTGTGATGTATGGGTACGGAGTCAAGGGTTAGGGTTAGGGTTAGGGGGTAGGACAGGTTTTAGGGGGCTTTTTGGCACATCCCAGAAGTCTCCATGGCCAAGTGGCCATGTGATTGGTGGGATGGCTCCAAAAATTTGCATGGTCGTCCACTCCCACATGGCTGGCCACTCGGCCAGCCCATTATTGCGCAGGTGTAAATAAAATAAAATAAAATAAAATCAATGGAGAACAGAGGAGGAGAGGAGAGACATTTTTTTGCAAAAAAAACCCCACTGCTACTGTGAAAAATCTGGCACTTTATAAATTTTCGCGTGTTTCTGTTGTGCTTCTGTGGTTTTGGACCACGATTTCAAAAACAATATTGCGTTCGCCGCCCCATTTTGGATCCCCCGCCCGCACCGCATGGCATGGCGACTCGAGTCCGGCTGCCCAGGACGGGGGGGAGGCGGGACCCCTCCTCCAGAAACCACCCCTCCGGTAGGTGCCCTGCGCCCTTAGTCAAGCAGGCATTTTTCCGCCTGCTTTTTTGGCCCGGGAATGGGTGGGGGGAGAGTTTAAAAGTTTTTTCCTGTGCCGTCCGTGCCGCTTGCTTGCACTTTAATTGCGGCGGCCGGCGAGACTGGGCTTTTTGCTGGCTGCCTGCGAGCCTGCGGCGAGTCCCACCAGAGCAGCCCAGGATGGGGGGATGGGGGGGGAGGCCGGGGACCTCCAGAAACAACCCCTCTGTTAGGTGCCCTGAGGCACGGCAGGCATTTTTCCGCCTGCTTTTCGGACGGGAACCGGGTTTTTTTCACTTTTAAAAACTTTTTTCTGTGCCGCGTGGCATCGCGCGATGCAAGGAACAAGCACGACAAATCAGACCAAAATTGTTCGTTCGTCGGTTCGAGCTCGAAGTCTGGCGGAGTAATTCCCGTTACCGTTTCCGTAGAGTAACGGAAACCAGTAACGGAAACGGAAACTGGAATACCGCTAAGTCGTGCCCATCTCTAGTCCCTACCATTTTCGTCCTTTATCATATCCATCTTTGCATGAAATGCCCCTTTAATACCTCCAATTTTCTTGAATAGCTCTCTGGTTTTTCCTTTTCTGTTGTTTTCCTCTATTTCTTTACATTGTTCGTTCAAGAAGGCCGCCCTGTCTCTCCTTGCTATTCTTTGGAAGTCTGCATTCAATTTTCTGTATCTTTCCCTTTCTCCCTTGCATTTTGCGTCCCTTCTCTCCTCCACTATTTGTAGGGACTTGTTGGACAACCACTTTGCTTTCTTGCGTTTTCTCTTTTTTGGAATAGTTTTCATTGCTGCCTCCTGTACAATGTTACAAGCCTCCATCCATAGTTCTTCAGGTGTTGTGTCCACCAAATCTAGTTCCTTAAATCTATTCTTCACTTCCACTGTGTATTCATAAGGGATTTGACTTAGATTATACCTGACTGGCCCAGTGGTCTTCCGTACTTTCTTCAGTTTAAGTTTAAATTATGAAATAAGAAGCTGATAATCTGAGCCACAGTCAGCACCACAGTCACTTGTTTTTGCTGACTGTATAGAGCTCCTCCATCTTTGGCTGCAGAGAACATAATCAATCTGATTCCGGTATTGTCCATCTGTAGAGTCCCTGTGTCCATGTGTAGAGTCGCCTTTTGTGTTGTTGGAAAAGAGTGTTTGCAATGACCAGTTTATCTTGACAAAACTCAATTAAACTTTGCCCTGCTTCATTTGGAACTCCAAGGCCAAACTTGCCAGTTATTCCTTTTATCATTTGACTCCCTACTTTAGCATTCCAATCCCCTATGATGAGAAGAACATCTTTCTTTGGTGTCAGTTCTAGAAGTTGTTGTAAGACTTCATAAAATTGGTCAATCTCAGACTCTTCAGCACCCTTAGTTGGTGCATAAACTTGGATTACTGTGATGTTGAAAGGACTGCCTTGGAATCGTACTGAAATCATTCTATCATTTTTAGGTTGTATCCCAGCACTGCTTTTCTCACTCTATTGTTGACTATGAGGGCTACTCCATTTCTTCTATGGGATTCTTGCCCACAGTAGTAGATGTGATAATCATCTGAACTGAATTCACCCATTCCTGTCCATTTAAGTTCGCTGATGCCCAAGATGTCAATGTTTATTTTTTCCATCTCACGTTTGACCACATCCAGCTTACTCTGGTTCATAGATCTCACATTCCAGGTTCCTATGCAGTATATTTCTTTGCAGCATTGGATTTTCCTTTCTCTTCCAGGCACGTCTGCAGCTGAGCGTCCTTTCGGCTTTGCCCCAGCCACTTCATTAGCTCTAGAGCCACTTGTACTTGTCCTCTGCTCTTCCTCAGTAGCATGTTGGATGCCTTTCGACCTGAGGGGCTCAATATCGACACGTTTTTGATGCATTGTGTGGCATACAACCTTACACCAAAAGGCTTGATCACTTCACTTGGCAGAACTTCTGTGTCTCACAGGAGGAAGGTTAGCCATTTGGTAGGAATGGTGCATTTCTGGTCCTAGTTTATTCCGTTGGTGGACATAGGGATTGTTTTTGCCAACTGCCGCTTTTTATTTTGCATTGCGTTATCTCCTCCTGCGGTCACGTGGTCACTAGAGCGGTTTGGCAGTCTGCACTTCAGCAGTTGCTTAGCAATTCGGCTTCCCCGTTCGCACTTGGCTGAACCACTTTAAACTACGACAGGGAAACGGCAGAAACAGGGGGGAAACCGAAAAAAGGTGGCGTAGTATGTCCGCAAGTACAACCAAATCGCTTTAAAAAGGGGGTGCAGGAACTGATTTTAAAAAACACCACCCCCAGTGGTCGTCCTAAGAAAAACCGACACAAGGGTCAAAAATGGGCGTGGCCAAGTGGGTTCTTCAGAAAAAGCTATTTGAAAAGTGGGCAGTGATTTTTAAGGTGATTTGTCTTTAACGAAAAGGCGTTTCAAATCTAAAGTGCAGTAGCAGTTAGGTCCCTGCATCGATTGCAGCTATTTAAATACCCCAAACTTCTGCTTGTCCCATCACCTCCCACCCTTTTCCTCCAGTTACCTTGGTCTTCCTAGGTCCAAAGATTGTTAATTCTTTTCTCCCCATGTTAATGGTGATTGGGCAGCCCATTCCCCCCTCTTTTGAATGTTGTAAATGTTTGATTCAGACAGTGAGGTCCGTGGGAAGCTCAATTAGGAGCCCTCTTCGTCAGTGAAGTAAATGGCAAGAGCACGTTGCAGTAAGCTTTGAAACTCACCTCATTGTTCTGTTCCCTGGAGCAACAAATCAGGCAAAAGATGGAGCTAAAAATAAATACTTTTTTTTTTAAAAAAGAAGAACCTTTGATATAAAAACCCATCACAAGGCCTGAACATATGTCCCAGAGAAGATGGCTTAAATCCAGAAAGATAGGTTAATAATTTGAGGGTTAGAAAGGACTGAGAGGAGGAGACAGGAAATGGTGGATCTATTGCTCTTTAGGAGGGCAATAGAGATGATCTGGAAGATTTCCCCTACATAGTAGCCTTCGTACTGGGTGAATGGTCACCTCCTGGATCTCTTAAGCAGCCCAAGATTGGGTATAGAAAGGACAGCTTGCCACAGCTTGGGAAAAAAAGGCCTGCATGCATGCTCTCATGCCATCATATATTTCAGGAAGCACTATTTTGACAGCTCAGTAGTTTCTCATGTAGTTTGACCATAAACTGATAATATTTTCATATAAAACACTGGTCTCCAACATCAGGCAACCCAGTTGCTCTTGGACTAGCAACTTTCAGTTAGTGGTGAAATTTTCTGGAAAGTTGCAGTCCAAGAACACATGGATTACCGAAGGCTGATTCCACTGGCTAGGAACCACTGAAATTAGACCGTTCCCTGTTTTGTTGAGGAACGATGCACTAAATGTCTGTGAAGATTCTCATCCGTCATCCAGATGAGGTTGTCTGAAAGATGAGTCATGGTGACTGGACTTCTTTCAGACCAGGGTAATATGAAATCAAGGAGAACTATAAATTGGAGGCCTCGCCACTAACTTTTCTCAGACTGACAGAGCTGCTTGGATGAGTAGCGAAACATTTCGATATCACAAGAAAAGAAGTCCACTTGCCATGACTCAACTCCCAGATTTGCATGAAATGCTGTATTAAAGACATGGCGACTCATTATAATATGGGGGAAAATTATTTTTCAATAGCATTGGTGGGGGGAAGTGGCTCTCAGTAAATACAAGTTTTTGTGTAAAAACAAACAAACAAAACCACAACACAACACAATACCATCTACTTTTTTTTACAACAATGTTTTGAAAACTTCTCTCCAGGTTTGAAAAATGAACAAAAACTATGAGCAAGGAAGTACATATAACTGATGCTCCAGATGGTCTGATCACCAGTGCTTCAGATGGGAAGGGGACCGATGATGAGAACATGTCACTCAAAAAGTAAAATTGTGAACTTGGTTTCAGTTTTTCTTGAACTCAAAATTGTGGAGTGGTGAAAGAGTAAGGAAAGACAGCATCCATTTTCTGCCGTCTCACAGCCCGGCAGTGTGTTTCATGTGCCAGTGTATATGGGCCCAAAGTAAATTGATCCTAAAAGACCAAACCCGTACTTCTCATTTACTTTTCATTTCAATCCTAAATTACCTCGTTCCAAGCCTAAAATTCTTCCATCTAAAATAAATATATTCCACGTGGAGGTTCCAAATGAAGCCTCGCAGTCGCTCCGGAGAGATTATAGGCTGTTACTACAGGGGGAGGAAAAGAAGGCTTGTGCTATTTTAAAGGCAGGTGTCTCAAAGGTAATCATCATCATCATCATCTTCTCTCCTGGATTATTCCAGGAATCATCAGGATGATTGCATGCTTCCATTAGCTTAGACAGCTGGTCCTGTTGATGCCAGGATGACATAAAAAAAACCCAAACCCAAACCCAAAAACAAAAACCTCCCACTACAACAGGCATTTTGAGCCCAGAGTTATCATGAATGGCTGCATACAGGATGCGATGATCATATATTATTAAATCTGAGTCTCAAAGCCAATAACTGACCCATTACATCTTGATTTGCATCAACTGGGTAATACCTATCATGCAGACTCTTACAGAAAAAAAACTACTCCTGTTGGATTTTCACATTGCTTGTGTGTGTGTGTGTGTGTGTGTGTGTGTGTGTGTGTGTGTGTTGTGTGTTCCCTTAATCACAACCCCTTGTCTTTAGACGGAGATAACTTGATTAGCATAATTAGTCCCTCATTCCCTCAGACATGCAGATAGGAAATTAATAGGAAACAAACAACTCTCTGCCTCACTATAATTTTGAGGAAATTTATTTCCCACTGATGTTTTTTGGGGGGAAATGCTTTGAAAATGTTGTATACTCCCAGACACACAATCCACTTAATGTTGCTAGTGCTGGCTAACTGAATCTCTGAAGTCTTCTAACAACAATGTAGAGTTGCAACTAGAGATGGGCACGACTTGAAAAAAATTTTTTCGAGTTGTCATTAGTCGGGCCGGTTCCATTTCGGGTCGTTTCCGTTTTTGTGAAAATTCACAAAAATTAGTCGGTTCATTTTTTTGTTTTTTCATTTTCGTTAGTACTGGTTTTTTTGGGGGGGGAGCGGGCTCCTGGAGGCACCTCTGTGGGGTGGGTGCCTCCTCTGGCCCGCTATAAAGGGAAAGTGGGCTCCTGGAGGCACCCGTGGGTGCCTCCTATCCTCACCCACTAGGAAGGGGAAGCAGGCTCCAAGAGACCCCTCAACATGGGGGTCTCCCCTCCTCACCTGCTGCTGCTGCAAAATGGTATGCAATAGCCATATGGATATTGCATACCAGTTGTGCAGACAGTGACTGTGAAGACTAGTGGATGGCACTGAACCCAGAGCCATAGGTGAGATGCCTAACTAAGGCTCTCGCACCACCATGTCTCACACAGAAGGGAATTGTACTTGTGTGTAGTGCAATGCAAGTACATCTGGCTTAGGGTTAAGGTGGGTTAGGGTTAGGGCTAGGGTTAGGCTAGTGACGGGTAAGGTTACGGTGGGCTAGTGGGTTGCACCTCTGGGTGCCTCTCTGACCCACTAAGAAGACAGTCTGTGACGTATGGGTACAGAGTCAAGGGTTAGGGTTGGGTTAGGGGGCTAGGGCAGGTTTTAGGGGGCTTTTTGGCACATCCCAGAAGTCTCCATGGCCAAGTGGCCATGAGATTGGTGGGATGGCTCCAAAAATTTGCATGGTCGTCCACTCCCACATGGCTGGCCACTCAGCCAGCCCATCATTGCGCAGGTGTAAAAAAAAAAATCAATGGAGGACAGAAGAGGAGAGGAGAGACATTTTGTTGCAAGAAAAAACCCACTGCTACTGTGAAAAATCTGGCAGTTTATAAATTTTCGCGTGTTTCTGTTGTGCTTGTGTGTTTTTGGACCACGATTTCAAAAACAATATTGCGTTCGCCACCCCATTTTGGATCCCCCGCCCGCACCGCATGGCATGGCGACTCGAGTCCGGCTGCCCAGAACTGGGGGGAGGCGGGACCCCCCCTCCAGAAACCACCCCTCCGGTAGGTGCCCTGCGCTCTTAGTCAAGCAGGCATTTTTCCGCCTGCTTTTTTGGCCCGGGAATGGGTGGGGGGAGAGTTTAAAAGTTTTTTCCTGTGCCGTCCGTTCCGCTTGCTTGTGCTTTAATTGCGGCGGCCGGCGGCCGGCGAGACTGGGCTTTTTCTGGCTGCCTGCGAGCCTGCGGCGAGTCCCACCAGAGCAGCCCAGGACAGGGGATGGGGGGGGGAGGCCAGGGACCTCCAGAAACATCCCCTCTGGTAGGTGCCCTGAGGCACGGCAGGCATTTTTCCGCCTGCTTTTCGGCCGGGAACCAGGTTTTTTTTAACTTTTAAAAACTTTTTTTCTGTGCCGTGCGCGATGCAAGGAACGAGCACGACAAATCAGACCAAAATTGTTCATTCGTCGGTTCGAGCTCGAAGTCTGGCGGAGTAATTCCTGTTACCGTTTCCGTAGAGTAACGGAAACGAGTAACGGAAACAGAAACGGGAATACCGCTAAGTCGTGCCCATCTCTAGTTGCAAATGAGGTTTGGGCCTGTTGTTTCTGTTTTGTAACACCCAGCAATCTCTCTCCTAATGGCCAGAATCCTTGGGTGGATTTACATTTCATAAAGGAGGTGATGAATTGCTGGCCGCTAACTAGTTGTCACTAGCCTTTCTAATCACACTCACTAGTAATGTGAGCCGTGACTGGCTAATTCATGGCAATTTGCCCCCTATGATTTGCCCAGTTGCCTTTGCACTGGTGTAAATCCACAGGAGGATTCTGACTCTTGCTTTATTTTTCACAAATGCTAGGAATTAAGAACTCCAGAATTGACTCCAAACTATTTAAAGGTGTGTATGTGATGTGGTAAGTACATGTAGAAGCATATACTCACATACTTTATCTTCTTGTAGGTATTTTTCTTTAGTCTTATCGTCATTCCTGTTGCCAGAAATGCTAGTTTGGTCAGTGTGTGTGTGTGTGTGTGTGTGTGTGTGTGTGTGTGTGTGTGTGTGTGTGTGTGTGTGTGTGTGTGTGTGTGTGTGTGTGTGTGTGTGTGAGAGAGAGAGAGAGAGAGAGAGAGAGAGAGATGAATTTATTTATTTATAGTATATTTATTTATTTATAGTAAGAGCAGCAAGCATAGTAAAATAGAAACCAAGTGACAACAATATTCCAGTGCTCTATCTCAGCAGGAAATTGATATTGCAGCCTAGAACTGTAATTCTGAACAAGGCAGTTCAATGAAATTAACCTATTCCACCCTTCTAAGGGGGCCTCATGCAACCATGCCCCAAACACCTAGAATGTACTACACACACCCAGGGTGTGGGCGTGTTGGAACTGTTTGCATTTGCCTCCTCTAGTCAGATGGGAAGGGTAAATTAGGTTTGACTACCCAACTCGGAAGTCACTCTTCCAACCTTTTTTTTTATAATACTGATTTTTTTAACCAGAAGGGGTATTGTTATGTTGTCCTGGAGCATGATTTATGGCTCACTGCATGTATCTCATCTAATCACACATACCATGTAATTGGCTTCATTATCCTATTATTCAGAGATTGTCCTTCCTGGCCACTTTGCTCTATTATAGGATTTGAGGCAATAAAGGGTTAATGAAGGAGCTAAGAGGTCAAAAATGTTGCTCTGATGTTTGTCCATTGTATTCAATTGTTTCTGGCATCCATTTTTATGAAAAAGTCCCTGTTTCCCCCTCTTCCGTTCCGCCTTTTACCTAGTGCCCGAAACATTCGAGAGACATATACTAGCTGGGCTATTTGAAGGAATATTTCCCTTGTCAACAAACCTATTCAGATGTCTTTATCTATTGCCCAATGATTGGTTGTCCATAGTAGTTGATGGGAGCTATCCATGCAGTATGTATCACTTTTATTGTTGAAAACACCTGCATTTGGCTGGACCATGCCTTGTTTTTGGCAAGTAGCACAATGCGCTGTCAAGTCAATTCTGACTTTAGATGACCTTTTCCAGGGTTTTTCCAGGTAGAGAATACAATGCTTTCCACCTTTAGACAATAAAGTGGTGGCCATCTTCATTCCAGTGACTGTGTTTGTGAATCGGGTACCACAAAGCCATGATTTCCTTGCATGGTGCATTCTGGTTCACAATGGCTTTGCCCAAAAAGCTACTATTGAGAGTCAACAATGGGGCTGTGTGTAATTATTTGCACTCACGGAAGTCTTGGGGGGGTCGGTTTTTGGCTGAGCGGCTAGTAGTGAATACCAAGAACAGCGGCAGGATACACGGCCATGCCTGTTATCTCTTTACCAATTGTTGCAAGACTATATACAGTACTTTATAATATTGATACATTCAACCCCAAATGTTCACTGGAAGAACAGATTTTGAAGCTGAGGCTCCAGTACTTTAGCCACCTCATGAGGAAAGAAGACTCCTTGGAAAAGTCCCTGATGTTGGGAAAGATTGAAGACAAAAGGAAAAGAGGACGGCAGAGAATGAGATGGTTGGACGGTGTCATTGATGCAACCAATATGGATTTGACAAAACTCCGGGAGACAGTGGAAGATAGGAAGGCCTGGCGAGCTCTGGTCCATGGGATCATGAAGAATCGGACACAACTGAACGACTGAACAACAACAATAATATTTAAATGGTTAGGCTAGTCAGGGGATGTGTGTTTTGTTTATGCAAGTACTGCCATGCAGATGTATTCATTGGTGTACTTGAGAACTTCTTGTGCATAATACTGGAAACATTGTCTGAAGGAGGCTGTGAACAGACTGTTTAATTCTCTGCTTTGCACCCAGCTTCAGGGCCGAGTGCTGGAGGCTGAATATTCATCTGTTCTGAAGGCAATGAGAAAGAGGCCTAAGAAAGCCAAGGACATCGGATGCTCTTCAAAGCAGGAAACCACTGAGGGAGACTCATCTTGGGGTATCCAAGATGCTCCCCTGTAGCAATAACATGGGCTGAGATGTTGCAATAACCAGGGGCAACTGGGTGCTGGAGTAACAGGAAAGTACTTTGAAGAACACACACACACACACACACACACACACACACACACACAGAGAGAGAGAGAGAGAGAGAGAGAGAGAGAGAGAGAGAGAGAGAGAGAGAGATCCATGCCAGCGGAGGAGTTCTCCCCTTCTCTGGGGAGGCCTCCTTTTATTAACCTTCTACCCTAGGTGATTAGCATAGCTGATTACATCATTTCTTTGTGGCACAGCAAGAAATTTCCCAAATATAGTTAAAGAGGTGTTGCATGGGAGGTCTACATTATTATGCATTACTACGTGTATTGTTACCTATGTGCATTGCTCTAATTGGTAAGCTTTAGCTTTGTGATAAGAGACAGTTCTCTAATTGGCAAACTTACTTGTAACAGTAGAAGACAATGAAATCACTTTTTGGCAAGCTTTACTAAGGAATAATGAGGTAATAGAGAGGGAGGGTTAGTGGGCTGGCACAATCTTGCCTGCTGTTGCAAAGAACTCAGGCCTTTGCCACCGGAAGCTGTTGCTTCTGAAATGGCAAAATGGCTACAGTTATGTCAACCCAGAAGCCTAATCCCACACTCCCCTTGCTGTCTGCCAGCATCTGACCCTCCAAAGATGGCTGCCTCTCTCAGCCTCATAATTGGATTGTTTTGCTGGTCTGTGGCTGCTCTGTGGTCACAGCACGCTCAGGCTCTACCAAGTAGGTGTTTTTCTAATGGTGTGTGAAAAACTATTTGCAGTTCAGCAAAGTGTGGCAGTACCATCCTCTTCTCAGTTAGCCCCACTTGGGCTGAAATCCTGCCGGCATTCAACAACCAAACTGTGCTCCAGCAATTAGCATCAGAAAGAATGGAAACCCTTCTATCCTTGGTATATTCCAGGTTTTGTTTCAAAGTTGGCCCCTTGTTTTCCCAACTGCTTGGCCCCCTCCTGAATATGAATACTGTACTGTATTTCCTTATTCTCAGTCATGATTCATAGTTTAACAAAAGAGTGGAATTCTGCATCTTTTGTTCTGCCTTACTTTCATTTGTAAGTGATGGCTCTAAACTTGTAAAATACCATGGGCATGAATTACCATATTTTTCTGTCTATATGACGTTGCTGTATATTAGATGCCCCCACCACTTTTAAGACCCTCAAATTAAGAAAATTAATAAATCCTCCTTGAGCCCTCCTCTGCCCTGCCTCAAGGCGTTTCCTTCACTTTCTGTGTTCTGAAGATGCCTCTCTGATTTGTTTTTGCAAGGACCGTAGTTTTCATTTTTTGCAGGGAAATGCTTGGGGGTGGAGTAACCCATTAAGAAGTTCATTTTCATGTGAAAAAGAAAGATCCGATCCTACAAGAACAAAGCAAAGAGGAGGGCAATCAAGCGCTCATCCAAAGAAAAGAAAATGAAACAGCAGGGGTGGGATAGAGGAGAAATGAAAAAGGACCTGGCTGTTTAGATGTAATGTAGCTTAGTGATGTCTTTGTTGTTAAAAAAGGGAATCGTCACCATCGTCATCTTAGAACTTTAGGGACCCTGTGCACTGAATCCAGCCCCTGTCAGGCACAGTGGGGTATCGAATATCCAACCTCAGCCACTGAGTTATCCAGCAGTTTAGTAACTGGCTACTGCAGGCATGTCTAAACTTCACCCCTCCTGATGTTTTGGACCACAACTCCCAGAATTCTAAGCTTAGATTGCCAGTGGCAAAGGACTGTGGGAGTTGCTGTCCAAAACATCTGGAGGGCCGAAGTTTGGGCATGCCTGGACTACTAGTAGCTCAGCGAACATGCGGCCTTCAGATGTGGCCAAACACTCAGTTACTGGCATTCCGGTGTCATCCCAGTTGGATTCTACACACATAGAGGAGAATCTTTCCTTCAGGCAGCTAAATAACTTGGTGTGACCCTATCCCTTTGGTTGCCATTTCTTTCTCTCCCAGAGGCCCTGCCTTAAGGTCCCTCTTTTCTTCTCAGCACTTCTTTTACTCAGCTGAATTACCATTTCTTGTACGTTAGAGACAATCTAGCCCCAGGAGAGAGCTCAAGTAGATGGAGTACCTACTTTATTTGCTTTGGGGGGACTGACCCTCCAGCTGGCAGATCAAGTAAGGAGTCTGGGTGTGGTCCTGGATCCAGATTTGTCCTTGGAAGCCCAGGTGGCAGCCATTTCCAGGGCAGCCTTCTACCAACTTAGGCTTATCTCCCAGATTCACCCATACCTGGATGTGGATTTCCTTAGGAGGGTAGTGCAGGTTGTGGCGATCTCAAGAATAGATCACTGTAATGCTCTTTACATGGGGTTAACCTTGATCCTTGTTTGGCGACTGCAGTGGGTGCAGAATGTGGCAGCCAGCCTGGTGGTAGGTGCAGGCAGGTTTGACCACATCAGCCCCATTCTGGCTCGCCTGCATTGGCTACCTGTTGCCTCCTGGATAAAGTTCAAGGTTATGGTTTTGGTTTACAAAACCTTCCATGGCTTGGGACTTGACTGTCTGGTGGAGCGGATCTCCCAGAGGTCACCTTTGTCCCGCCTCACCAGAGCTTCCCTGGCCTTTTTGTTCTGGGTGGCCACACCAAGGGAGGCCAGAAGGGTTTCCACCTGTAACCGGGCCTTCTCAATGGTTGTCCTTTCAGAGAGCTTTAAAGACCTGGCTCTTCAGGGAATGGTTTGGGGAATCGTTGATTGTATGATTGCATCCCTTTTGTTTGGTTGTATTGCTTGTCACTAGAGATGGGCACAAAACAAGCAATTTTTCGTTTTCGTTTTCATTTTTAGTTTCGTTACATAATGAAACGAAAAACGAATTTTGTCTCCAAAATGAACCGAACCGAACCGAAACAGAAATTTTGTCGTGCGTTTCGTTTTCGTTGCGGCAAATACATTGAACTGTAATGAATGCTAACGAAACAGCAATTTTTTGTTTTTGTTTTTGTTTTTTCATTTCATTATGTTATGAAATGAAAACAATTTTTTTCAAAAAATTCACAAAAAACGAAAACGAACCAAAACGGACCCCCTAAACGACAAACGACAAATGAAACACCATTCTTTTGAGTCGTGCCCATCTCTACTTGTCACACCATTTTTCTTTTCTTCTCTTTTCTTTTCCCTCTCTCTTTCTCTCTTGCCGGATTTGGTATTTTTCTTTTCTTTTGTGATGTTCTTCATGGTTATTGCTTTTAATTGGAAGATGGGAGTGTTGTCATGTTTGGGCAGTTTGTTTTTGCAAATTGTAGTACACCGCCCAGAGTTCCCGAGGGAAAATCAGGCGGTTAAAAGTACAAAAATAAATAGAATAAATAGAAACACCTTTAGAACACTACAAAGATGGCACTTGCGAATTTCCTTGTACGATCTTTTTAAAAAGATCCTGCAGTAGGGAATACAAAGGCGAAGTGGTTGTTTACCAGCTCTGCCACAATTATAGCAGTTGGGCTTTCAGTCTTGTTCCTAGGCAGCCTTGTAAAGATTACTATGAATCTGTTCTCCGCAAGGTGACATTTGAAAGGATTTGCCGTGTACCGTCCTAGTATGTGTGAGGAAAGTGGTTTGTCTCATAAAGTTCACCCACCCCAGCTTAACCTTTTCAACCCTTGCTTAATCGGTGAAGAGTGCAAAAATCAGTAGGGGGTTTTCACTACTAGGATTTAATGGCAAGTTGATGGCAAAGTTTGTTCTTAAAAGGAACTTGAATTAGATTGGGATTTTTTAAAAATTAAACCTTCAAGTCAAAAGGATGATTTTTCAAGCTTGTCAAAATGTTAAATTGTTCTCTCTCAAACGGCAGACGGCTTGAGTCATCTTATGCCAAAATTAACTTGGTAACAGAGTAACCTTTGAGAAATATGTTCACCATATATTATTTATTACTGCACTTTAGATGAACCTTTTCTTTGCATGAAGGAGGCCTTGGCGTTGAGATACCTTCTTTGTGCTGGCTTGGAGAAGAGGAGATGAAAGACATGCTTTCCGTCGGCTTTGTCTTCATTCCAGCCTGGCTCATGTAAAATACAATGGGGGGTTCTTGAAGCTGAACTTATAGAGGGAAATCACTTTTATCACTGGGTTGGTTTCGGTGGTGAGTTCAACCCATGGCGTAGCAAGGGTTTGGAATGTCTGGGGACAAAATTGTTCTTGCGCCCCCTGGCCCTCCCCAATCCCATCACAATCACCCAGCAAGGGGGGGGATCCCTGCGGGCATGGGGCAGGCGGGAAGGTGGGTGGGTATTTGTGTGTGCGTGCGTGCAAGCAGTACGCAAGTCTTACCTCTCATGGCGGGCCCAGAGCAAGGAGAGGAAGAGGAGCCACCACGCCCCCCCCACCTGCCTGCCTGCTTCCTTAGCCGCTTGTCTGGTGCATTGCACGGAGGAGGAGGTGGCTGCGGCGGAGTGGGTCCCGCCGCCAAGCCTTAGCCCAGGGAAAGGAGGACTATTGGCGGGAGGGCGCACGGCTTCCTCCTCCTGCTCCCCTTCCAGACATCCCCAAATTGCTGCATCAGGGGCAAATGCACCCTTCCACCCACCCCCCAATGTGCCCTTGATTTCAACTGGAGGGACATGAATCTCACACCTATCACACATGGTGAGAAACAGAGGGTGGGGTGGGGTTCCCTCTTTTCTCCTCAGGGTGAGATATTTCAAGAAATATCATAGGATTTAGTTAATGTTTTGGTCCTCCCCCAGAAGAGGCACCAAATTTCTGCTAATTGGGCTAAATGGCCTCTTTCTTGTAGAAGATTCCTTGGAAGGGACACTGAGGTGGTTGCCTTTGCTGAAAAAGAACAGGCAGAAAAACCGAGGAGGGCAAGGGTCTCATTTTCCTGAGAAACTGAGAAGTGTTGCTGGTGCAGTGAGAAGGCCCAGCAAGAATTCCTGGCATAGTGAAACCTGGAAAATTGTAAGTTATTGTTAGCCACTCAGAGTTTCTCTTAAGAAGGAAAAAAGATAAACTAAGAGTAAATTGAATGAAATGTGGGGGCAGGGAGAGAAATAGAATCTAAATGCTGAAATGGATTGAATGAAGCAAACCCCTCAGCACACCTGAATTCATTACACTAATACAACTCAGAACCCACCTTAGATGCCAGTTTCCTATTTTATTTGCTCTTAGCGTTTTGGGGAAAATCTGGAGGCACGGAGGGGGTCACACATAAAGCAAAACCACAACAAAACAAAACCCTTTGTTTTGCATTATCTGCTTATTGGCACTACCAATTCACTTGGAAACACGACGCCGCCTAAAATATGTGTGCTTGTGTGTATAGATACTTATGGCTGGAGTTAAGCAATTATTATATATAAGCACAGAGCCATCCATCCATAACACAGAATACCTAAATGATTTCATTAGGCTTCTCATCAGGGCGGTTAGTATAATACTAACCAAGGCGATTGAGAATGAATGTGGTTACAACTAATACATGCAAAGTGTGTTTTCAATGACATGATGAGCATCCTCAATTGCTTGTGGTTGGATGTTATTTCTAATTATTGTTTTATGGGTTGTTACTTCTGAATTAAGACGGTCTATTTCCTATTTGCTATTTCACAAGACTATTCTGTGCATGCCTGCTCAAGAATCAGGCAGACGGAGTAGCATCCTTTTAACCCATTCCTTACATTTCACATGCAGGGGTGAGTTCCCAGAAAGCACAGAAATGGCATCCAGTATCTCCTTGCATTAGCATAAGCAATGTTGGAATCCATTGAAGAGTTCTGGATTTTTGGTCAAATCCCTCTAGCTGTAGAACAGAGGAACAAGGATTCAAAGAGCAGAATTCGCTTCAAGTTCCCCAGAGTATTTGTGACCAGTCCAGATTGTGTTCCTCAAATTAGTCCACACCCATTTCTTTCATCAACTGACACTTACAGTCTCAGTAGCTCAACCTGAGACACTATTGGAAAAAAAAGAATAAAACCTATTTAATACTTACAATTGAACAGATCAAACAGCAAAATGACAAATTTAGCTGCTTTCAGCAACAGACTTCAACAGACTCTAGAGAGGGGGAAAACACGTAGAAGAGGGAGAGGCTCTCTCTTTGAATTCAGAAGCAGGAAGGATCAATTGGTTAGAGCTGGATAGATAGTCGCCCTAGCCCAGAAGGATTGCTCCCAGCCACACCTGCTAGAAGCAGCATGCGAGGTTGCAAAACAACAATGAAAACAAACCTCTAACAAATTCCACAGGGGGGAGGATCTCTGTCTCATGCACTAGCAAGCCAGAGATCTGGAGAGTGTAAAGAAGATACTAGTCACCTTGTGCACTGAAGTTCATTCCCAGCTAATAGCCAAAGAATCACACCTCTTTATATTCTGTTAAACATATAGTCAGAAATATATTAGGAATTTCTCAAAGGTGTAAGTTTTTAAAAAAGTGCACAGTGAAACAAAGTGGGAGATCAAGCAAGGTCAGCACCTCTTTAGGTTTTAAAACCAAATTTTTCTGGGCTCTTGGGATGTCACAGGGAGATGAAGGTTCTTTGGCGATGGTGGTGGTGGTGGGGTCTTTCATTTTTGTTTGTTTCCTGTATTGGCCATTTTGTAAAACACGAAAGGCATAGGGTCAAGTTCTTTTGTTTCAGTTTTCCATATTTTTGTTTGTTCTGTAAAAACTACCTCTAAGCTGCCAGTAACACAGCCAAAGACAATAACAAAGCCCTAAAGCACTTGTTCTTTGTTTCATGGTTGGATGTTTATCGTTTGTTAAGACATTCCATTTTACTATATTGGATTTTTTTTGTATTGTTTGTTGGCTATGATATGTATTTTGATATTTGTTCAGCTTTGTAAATCTCCCAGAGTGTCCGTGCAGCTAGATGGGAGCAGTCTGTAAATATATCAAACAAACAAACAAACAAACAAACAAATTGTAGAAACAGGCTCTGCAGCCTCAAAAGTGGACAGAGCCTAACACTTCTGCATCCGAGGGAGGGGAAATACCAAAAACTATTTTTCTGAACCAGCCTAACATAAAATGTTTCATCGTCAACCCCCCAGCCTACAAAAAGTTTTTCTGAGGATTCTTTGATAAACCTGGGGCACATCACACCGGTGCTTATGAGAGGGAAAGCCCTTAGGTGAGCAGCACCACAGCCAACTCTGTTACCACACAACAAACAAACAAACAAACAAACACCACCACCACCACCACCACCAACAACAACAACAACTCTGTGCTCTGTGCTCTGTGCTGTCAAGTTGGAATCGACTTGTCATGACCTTAGTAGACCTTTAAAGGTAAGTGAGACACTGAAGGAGCAGTTTTACTAGTTCCACTCTCCCAGTAAGCTTCCATGGCCAAGGGGGGATTCAAACCATGTTTTCCAGAGTCCTATTGTGTTACTCTATCCACTCCGTGACACTGGGAATCAGCCACCCACTACCTCACTCCAAATGATGTAATGCATGAATGGCCATGTTACCTATTAAATATACTTAAATATATTTGGTTGGATCTTCATGCATGGTAAGTGACTCGAGTTCAACGGAACACTGTAGGCTGGATGTTTGGTAGAAGGAAAATGAAAGCAATTGAGATGTGTTGTAGAACGTTAATGAATGGCTGATATGGTTCCAGGAGGGAGGGAGGGAGGGAGTTAGATTCAGGAGAACATTTTGTAGTGTTAGATGGTATTTTTGTGAAGAAGCTGTGAAACAATGTGTTCTTGTTAGCAAATGTGACAAAGCAAGTGCATACACATGCACAGAGAGAGAGAGAGAGAGAGAGAGAGATGAGCATGTATTGACATTACAAAGAAAGAATAAAGTTAGTAAAAGGGCTGCATGACTGTATGGTAGATATGGGCACGACTCGGCAAAATCCTCGTTTCCGTTTCCGTTCCTCGTTTCCGTTACGTAAAAAAAGAACGACAATTACTCCACCAGAACTCAACCTCGAACCGACTAAAGAAAAATTGGGTCTGATTTGTCGTGGTCGTTCCTGGCGGCATCACAGCGATCGTGCGATGCCAAGCGGCACAGGAAAAAAGTTTTTAAAATTAAAAAAAAAAAACGATTCCCGGCCAAAAAAAGCAGGCGAAAATATGCCTGCCTGAGGGCACCTACCAGAGGGGTAGTTTCTGGGGGAGGGGTCCCCAGCCTCCCCCCTCCTCTCCTGGGCTGCGCATCCTCATCTCGCCAACTCGCCAAGCGGCACGGCACAGAAAAAAAGTTAAAAAGAAAAAACCCGATTCCCGGCCAAAAAAGCAGGCGAAAATATGCCTGCCTGAGGGCACCTACCAGAGGGGTGGTTTCTGGGGGGGGTCCCCGGCCTCTCCCCTCCTCTCCTGGGCTGTGCATCCTCGTCGTCTCGCCAACTCGCCAAGCGGTGAGGCACAGAAAAAAGTTTTTAAAATAAAAAAACCCCGATTCCTGGCCAAAAAAGCAGGCAAAAATATGCCTGCCTGAGTGAGGGCACCTACCAGAGGGGTGGTTTCTGGGGGGGGTCCCCGGCCTCCCCCCTCTCCTGTCCTGGGCTGCTCTGGTGGGGGGCATCCTCGTCGTCTCGCCAACTTGCTCGCCATGCCATGCGGTGTGGGCGGGGGATCCAAAATGGGGCGACTGCAATATTTATTTTGAAATCGTGGTCCAAAAACACACCAAAGCACCACAGAAACATGCGAAAATAGCTATTTTAAAACTGCCTGAATTTTTACAGTAGCAGCAGTGGGTTTTTCTTGCAACAAAACGTTGTGACAAAACCGGCAGATTTTATTTTATTTTGAATATTTTCATCAGCCAATCCCAGCAGGAGGGCGGGGAATGGTATGATATAAAAAGGGTGGAGCCTAGGCAGTTGAGGCAGTTCAGTGAAGTTAAGTTAAGTTGAGAGCTAAGAGTGCTGGGAGAGAGCACTGTTCTCTGAGAGTTCTGTTTACTAGGTATTTAAGACAGGGAGGCTTGTGGAGCTGATTAAATCTGTTACAGTATATGTTGAAGGCAACGCATACCATCCTCAAATATCGTTATAGTTATTATCTTCTCAATAAACTTTGTTATTATTTTTATATTATTATCCTGAGTCTGACCCAATTCAGGAGGCGACGAGTTTAAAAGGTGGCAGCATTCTTAAGTGAATAAAAGGTGGCAGCGGTACCATTTCCATCACAGAATTCGGTGTGTAAAACCCCAGTAACTCACAATTTAGTGGCACAGCAGTGGGATATCGAAATAAACCTGGTTGTGCCTGAAAACCCAGTCTGTGAAGGGGGTGACGTCACAAACGTCTCCATTGATTTTATTTTATTTTATTTTTATTTTTTTATTTTTACACCTGCGCAATGATGGGCTGGCCATGGGAGTGGACCATGCACATTTTTGGAGCCATTCCACCAATTGCATGGCCACTTGGTCAGGTTTTGACCGAGACTTCTGGGATGTGCCAGTCGGGCATAAAAGCCCAGTAACCCTAGCCCGAACGAACCCGAACCCTAACCCTAACCCATAACCCAGCCCAGTACACTGTCCTTCTTAGTGGGTCAGAGAGGCACCCAGAGGTGCACCCCAGTAACTCACCATAACCTTACCCGTAACCCTAAGCCTAGCCCTTGCACTAACCCTAACCCTAAGCCAGATCTGTGTGCTCGCATTGCACTACAGCAATTACACTTTCCTTCTTAGTGAGCCAGAGAGGCGCCCACCCCAGAGAGGTCCTCTCTCACTTTGTTCCTCCTCCCCATCCCCAGCCCAAGTGCACCGTATGCCAGGCAGTGAGTCACAGAGGCACCCGACAGAGAGGTGCCTCTGCCTGCCACTGCAACTTGGTATGCATATCCAATTGGCTATGCATACCCTTCATAGCAGGGCCAGAGGAGGCACCCACCCCAGAGAGGTGCCTCCAGGAGCCCGCTTTCCCTTCATGGCAGGCCAGAGGAGGCACCCACCCCAGAGAAGTGCCTCCAGGAGCCCGCTTTCCCTTCATAGCGGGCCAGAGGAGGCACCCACCCCAGAGAGGTGCCTCCAGGAGCCCGCTTTCCCTTCATAGCGGGCCAGAGCAGGCACCCACCCCAGAGAGGTGCCTCCAGGAGCCCACTACCCCCCCAAAACCAGTACTAACAACAGACGAAAAAACGACAAACAAAACGACAAATTTTTGAAAAATTTCACGACAAACGGAAACGAGCCGAAACGGGCCGGCTCCGACACACGACAACTCGAAACATAATTTTTCCTGGTCATGCCCATCTCTACTGTATGGCTGTATGATTAAGAACCAGACACCTTTACCTGTTAACTGATTTTTAAAGAAAATTTGTGCAAGGGGCTTGGAATCCAAGTGCAGTCACACACCAGCCCTCTCATAGGTTCTTTTGGTTTGTGATGCACCAGAATAGTACGGTGTGCTTGCACACACACATGGTCTGGCACTATCTATGGCCTTGGGGGAGATTGGTGCCCGCCCAGGCCTTAAAGCAGAGTGGGCCAATTTGAGGGTTTCAGAAGGGGTTCAGAAGCCTATTTTCTGCTCATAGGTACTTTTTGTTGTTCTCTTTTCTGTCTGTTTACTGTACAGAGAAATCAAGCACATTGTACAATATAACAGTGGAAAACTAGATCTGTTTGATTTGTGTTGGGAGAGAATGAAGATGTTGGCTGATTTTTTTTTTTCCTTATATGATGTCTGCATAAGAATTGATCAAAAGCTGAAATGCTCTCTCTCTCTCTCTCTCTCTCTCTCTCTCTCTCTCTCTGAGAAAAGACACAAATTTGTATTTGTTTATTCAGATAGATAGATAGATAGATAGATAGATAGATAGATAGATAGATAGATAGATAGATAGATAGATAGATAGATAGATAGATAGATAGATAGGGACTTTTTCATCGTTACAAGCCTTTTGCCTTTTGAGAAGAGGCAGCCAGTTGGTTGTTCTTTAGGTTCTTTGGCAAATTTCCTCTTGACCTTTCTCTCTCTGCTCCTCTCTCCCTCAGTTCCCTTTCACACACATTCTCCCAGACACAACCACACACACACACTGTCCATACGTACACACACGTGTACACAAGCAGCCAGGTAGGCAACCTTTCCCATAGCCCCGCCCTCTCTCACTACACCCCCCCCATGTAGTAAGGCCAGCAAAAGCTACAGGTGGATACAGTCGCTCCTTGACTTTCTCTCTCTTTTCTTTTTTGTCCCATTATCTGTCATTTTTTTTCCTATTTCAACCCGCCATCTTGCCAGATTTTACTTCTTATTATTTTTTAAAATCTTTTTTATTGTTTATCTGTTGATGCTGTTAACCGCCTGGGGTTCCTTCGGAAGACGGGCGGCATATAAATAAATAAATAAATAAATAAATAAATAAATAAATAAATAAATAAATAAATAAATAAATCACAACACACCTCTCACTCTTTTGTGTATCCTCTTCTGATCTCCCCCCCTTCTGTTCCTCCTCTACCTTCTCTAATGTCACAGATTTGGAACCAGCTTAAACTTTCATTTCTTCTTTCATCTATTCAAGAAAATATTGTATCACAATGACCTCATTTACCATTGTTTTGGTTAGCCCCCCCTCCCATTCTAGGAACATAACCTGAGCACTAACTGGGATGTTAGTGTCATTTACATTGCCATCTTGGGAGTCTGTTGTCTCATTTGCCACATGTGTAGATGGCAGGTAGTCTTAAATTTGCCACTTCAGTGCAAAGAGGAAGATGTTAAGTATACAATAAAATCTTCTGAAACTTCACAGCTGGCTTAAGTCTAGAACGTTTGATCATGTGTTCAGTTAATAGGGAATGTGATTTGTCACTCAAGTATAGCTTATTAATAATCTATTGTCACAAAATTGATAAATTTTAAAATGTGCTTGGTATGTACATGTGTTTATTTTTGTTTTGTTTTCTTTTTCATAGAAGACATCACCTCTGTCAAGGTCGCACAATAAATGCTGTCTGTGACTCAAGAAGGTCTTTCTTGTTTAACAGTACAGAGAAACCTTTCAGTAGATTAAGTCTTGGTTTTTCCCCGCCCCCTCCTGAAGCTGAATCTTATTTTGCCTGACCTCAGGCTCACTTTCCCCTTCCTCTTTGCAATGATTTGTAGCTTTCTTTCATTTCAAGGACATAATTAAGAATGCTAATTTAAGTTGGTATCCTTCATGATGATAAAGCGCCATAGTGGGAATGCGCAGTGCGTTTTAAATAACTTCCCCCTCGCCTGTAAATAAAAGTAATTTATAGTTTTAGCAAATACTTAAGGATGAAGTCTCTTGCTTAGGAAGACATGTGATTATATGTGGATAATTCTTCCGGTTGAATGAAGAAAATCTGGGCTTAAAACACTTTCGCTTCCAAAGACTATGTCTTATGCTTTTGACAGGGAATTGAATGGGATATTTGTGCCACGGCCATTAGTTCTCTTTCCAATTACACATTAATATCCTCCAAAAGTAAGTCATTGTCCTCATTAATGCCTCTGATGAATTATTACAGCCATCATCCCTTAGTTTGGCTACAAGGTTTTTAATTAATGGTTGGCCTGCCTTCAAACAGATATCATATTTTATTTTGATTGTCAGGTAATAGTCTTATACTAAAGCCCAATCCATATTGTGTTTTTTTGTGCACCTCACTACTGTATATATTCGGCAGCTGAAACAGCATATGCAGGCTGAATTTAAAAATAATTCTGGGGACTTCTTGCATTATATAACATAGTACCAAATATTTTAAATACAGTAGGACCCTGGTATCCGCTGGGGATTGGTTCCAGGCCTTCCCATGGATAATAAAAACTGTGGATAAGAGAGAACGTCTGCTCACCCACCCCCAAAGTGATGTTTCCTTACAGTAGCTTGTTTTATGACTGCTGTTTTGAGACAGTAGCTTGCTTTACAGCTGCTGTTTGTGATAGTGGCTTGCTTTACAGATGGCATTTGTGACAATAGCTTGTTTTACGGCTGCTGATTGTGACAACAGCTTGCTTTACAGTTTGCTTTGTGGCGGCTGAATTATTTAATTTTTTCCTCTGCCAACCATGGATAACTGAATCAGTGGATAATGAATCAGTGGATATGGGGGTCCTACTGTAAAGGCTATCATACAGAGGAGGAGCAGGATTTGTTCACAATCAACCCAGAATGCAGGGCAGTCAGCAGTGGACTCATATCATAGGAAGCCAGATTTTGGTTGAATTTTAGGAAAAAAAGTTCCTGTTAGAGCAGTACAATAGAACCATTGACCTTGAGAAATGATGGTTCCAATGCTGGAGGCATTAAAAATAATCTAGACCGATATGATTTATATTGCCGCCTTGAGCAGTGGGTTGGACTAAATGGCCTTCTACAACTTCATGATTCAATGACTCTATTTTATGAAATTAATTTGATTTTCAGAATCATGAACTTTAGTTGCTCAGTTTCAGCCAAGATGCTACCGGTATTCATTCCCAGAGGGGAATACCATAAGATACACTCAGTGTCTGAAATCCTGCTGCAGAGTAAAGCCAGTCACCATAGAGTAGGTCCATTGGATCAGAAGGGTTAGGCATGTCAACTCTTGAATAGGTTCCATTTATTCAAATGGGCTAGCTCTAGTTGCAACAACTTACTTTAGCATAGTAAGTCCAACTACAATAGGCCCATGGGAAACAATGAAATGTATGGAGAGGATGCCTTTGGTGAATCCCCCTCAATTCAGTGGGCTTACCCTAGTACAGTGGTGACAAATCTTTGGCACCCTAGATGTTTTGGACCACAACTCCCACAGTCCTTTGTTATTGGCAATCTAGGCTCGAATTTCTGGGAGTTGTGGTCCAAAACCTCTGGAGTGTCAAAGGTTTGTCACCACTGCTCTAGTACAATGTAATATTTCATCTTATATCAAACAGTTGCAATGGATCACAGGATTTTAAAACTCTGGAACAACCTCCCATTTTTTGACCTAGATGCTGAACATCACACAAAATCTTCCCGGGGCTGGTGAGATGACATCCCAGTTGCAATCTTTGTCCCTTTTGTCCAGCAATTCACTTTATCAAACTAAGTCTTGGATGAAAGGTTCATAAGAAAAAAATAATTATACTGACTTAAGACAAAGAGCAATGTCTGCATTCTTCATATCCCTGTTTATGATTTAGTTATGTTATGATATATAATATAGTACAGGCGTACCTTGGTTTACAAAGTTAATCTCTTCTCTGGGAAGTTTTGTATTCTGGAAAATTTGTAAACCAGAAACGCATGGGGGGCGCACAATGCATCCTGGGTACTTTTCCCACAATGCCTTACATAAACCGAGGTTTGTAAATGGAGGCATCATTTCCAATGGGTTTCCTTTTGGGAACCGACAATTACGTTAATGGAGGCATTCGTCAACCGAGGTACGCCTGCATTGCTCTTCTGCTGACATCATGGTGGGGAATTGTGGTGCACACACACACACACACACACACACACACACACACACACACACACACACACACCATTTGTGTAGGAATGTGAGGGTTGCAAATAGATGAAACAAAAGCATAGGAAGCAGGCCAGAATCAGTGGCAGCCTCATTTAAACACCCAGTCCCACCACCTACTATCATATTTGGCCCCCGATTGGCCAAGAAAGCCAGGGGATTTACTTTCCCATGGATCTCAGCGGTCTTGTCAGCTCCTATGGAGCCCATATTCCACCCTCTAGATCAGTGGTTCTCAACCTGTGGGTCCCCAGATGTGCCTGGACTGCAACTCCCAGAAATAGAAATGGGCATGAAACGAGCGATTTTTCATTTTCATTTTGGTTTTTTCATTTCGTTATGCAACGAAAATGAAACAATTTTTTTAAAACAAAATGAAAACGAAAACAAAATGACCAAATTTGCCATGTTTTTCGTTTTTGTTGCAGCAGATGCATTGAACTAAAAAGAATGCTAACAAAACAGCAATTTTTCGTTTTCATTTTCGTTTTTTTGTTTTGTTACCTAACGAAACGAAAATGAATTTTTTTGCAAAAACGTCACAAAAACGAAAATGAACCAAAACGGACCCCTAAATGACCAAACAACAAACGAAACACCATTTTTTTGAGTCGTGCCCATCTCTACCCAGAAATCTTGGCCAGCTCAGCTACTGTTGAAGACTTCTGGGAGTTGCAGTCCAGGAATATCTGGGGACCCACAGGTTGAGAACCACTGCTCTATATGTTTCCTCCTCTCCAATCGGAACACAAGGTTCCCTGGAAGGCTGGAGCTTGACACACATTTTAAACAACATTCTACAAATGGCTTATTATGTACAGTACTTTCCACATAACACAGGGGTCCCTAACCTTGGGTAACCCTGGTAATCTTGGACTGCAACTCCCAGAAGCCTTCACCCCTAGCTGTGCTGCCTCGGGGTTTCTGGGAATTGTAGTCTAAGACCATATGGATTAGCCATGGTTGGGAACCACTGACATAACACAGAATAGCCCTTCATGTAAAGCAGAAATGATCCTGTTCCTGCGTGTTACCCCTTGTTGCAGGATTAAAAGCATTGTTGCCTGTTCAAGCTTTTCTTGGTAGCCCCCACCCTCCACCCCGAGTCCCTGAAACTACGGTACTCAATGAGGGAGAATAAGCTGAGCTTGTCTTTTCACTGCTGGGCAAAAAATTGTATTTTTATTCTGTTGGGCTTTGGGCAGTTGACTTCACATTGCTGAAGAAAGGGCTTTTAAGGGGATGGATGGTGTTTTTTTTTTAAATTAAAAAATTCCCTTTCACTGGCATATTTTAAAACTCTGTTTTTAAAATTTAAAGTTACACGCTTAATAACTTTAAAGATCTTAGTGTACACTTCACGGGGTGTACCGTTTATTTCCTTCTTGTTATTTTATTGTGAGCCAGCTGCAGCTCTATGGGGGTGCCGGGAGGAGGGATATACATTTAATAATAAATTTGTGTGTGTGTGTGTGTGTGTGTGTGTGTGTGTGTGTGTGTGTGTGTGTGTGTGTGTGTGTGTGTGTGTGTGTGTGTGCCCATTCTCCTTTACACATCAGGAAGAGGGTGTGGTTGATAAAGCTACCGTGGGGATGACGGCTCACCCTGATATACGGTGCTCATCACCATGGGCTCAGAGTTAATGGCTATCATTGCAGCTTATGGTGGAGTATCCCATGCATGATTTATATGTTAAGTGAAGAATAACACCCTTTTGTCAGTTCTGAATCTATGATCAACAATGATTTATTTAGTGGCCATGAATTCTTCTTAAGAATTTTCATCTGAGGATATACTTTCTCTGGAAGCGGTCTCTCAATACTATTCATAATTCCCCAAGCATTCATCATTTCTCCCTCTGTGGCTTCCCACCCACCAGTATCAAATACTTAGGGATAAAAAATAGAAAATGACTATGCAAACGGGGGGGGGGAGCAGAAATGTTGATATTTCCCTGAAACACTTAAATTTTTATTAGCATCATCGTTATTGCTATTTTACTCCCCTAAGAAAAAAAAATCTTAGAGGCAGGCCATATATAATCACTTGGAGATGCCTTTGTTCAAAAAGCTCATTAAAGGAGAATACATATCATTCTGGTTTTTATAACTTTACAGAACCATGAGCAGATGGAAGTTTAACCTGATCAAAATGTATTGTAGCAGGAATGCTAACATCTGCTGTATAAAGAAAATCCATTGATTTTGATATGATTGTGTTACTGATGTAGTGGGCTATTTGTGTGAATTTTGCTGCTAAGCTGGCAGTGCAGCAGTGCAGGTACCAATATACGTTTTAAAAAACTCTGTTGCAGTGTTTTGCGTTTCTGATTAAAATTCTCCTTTTAATACACAGCCAGAATACAGAGAATCACAGAAGAGAATAGCTTCAAGTTCCTCAAATAGTGTGCTCCTTTCTTCTTAGCTGGCACTTAAAGATCTCAATTAGTCCCTCTCAGACATTTGACCAGAAAGAATGAAACATTTTCATTACTTACAATTGGGAACAGCAAACAGCAATATAACAATCAACAGCTGATTTCCCCAGGCTGAATAAAGGGAAAGAGAACACTCAGCAGAGAGGCTAGGCTTTCTTTCAATCCGGAGGTGGGGAGGAAGGATTAATTAGTGTCAGATAGGTTGTCACCTCAGTCCAGAAAGGCAGCATGTGAGGCAGTTATTCCACGGTCCGACCTTTGAAACGTTTTCAGGGTGTTAACTGGAGAAATGTTGTAACGATGCCATTATTTATGTATTACTGTACTTTATACCAGCTTTATTTCTTCCAGAACTCAGGACACGTACATAGTCGGTTACTTCATGTTCTTCTGTGTTCCGCGACTAGTTTTGTACTGTGACAGCATTGGTCGCAATCACGTGGTTTTGTCACTGTTTCAGTGTTCCCATGGTTGTGATAACTTGTCTCGTGACAAGTGTTACCTTGCGGCCTTGTACCATGACAAACACTGAATGTGTTGAGCTTCCTTTTCCCTTTGGGGGGGGCTTAAAAATACTTTTTTGATATTTCAATTCTGAAAAGTCAAAATAAAAACAAAAACCCAGACACAGTTTTCTGAGAGAAACGAATGTTTTGTTGCATGACAGTCGTCACTACACAGTGTCTTGTCTCGGAACAGAAAGTGGGAACAAAGAGTGAGAAGGGGAAACCCAACCTCAGCAACAGGTATAGGATTGTTGCTCTTAGCACCCATTTCGGGGGCGTGGTTGAGACAAATTTCAGTAGTTGCATGACAAACGTGAAGTAACTTTTTTTTTTACTGCTCCTAAGTGCAACACTAACAGAGACAAAATGGACCTGAAGTAACCGCCATAGTTGTCCCCCATCCCACCCTAAACTTCTCTTCTCAGTCATGTAAATTAGGCTAGGCTGACAGAAGGTAACAGACCCAAGATCACCACATGATCTTGGTGAATAAGTGAGGATTTGAACCTGGCTCTTCCTAGCCTAGTCCGGCATTGCAAGCATTCTTCCACAGAGTGGTGCAGCTGGACAATCAGTGTAGATAGAATCTCAAAGGCCCACATTGTAATACAGTTCCTCTGGAGACATAAAAGTCAATAGGCAGTTCCAGGCAATGTTAATTTCTCAGGTTGACCTACCCTCACAGGCTTTTTGTGAGGCTCAAGTGTAGAGGAAGCAAGCCACAAACAGTAATATCTTGGTTTATGCACCAAAACCTATTTTGCTCTCATAGGCTGAGACAAGCAAAGTAGACTCTAGTCAGGGAAGACTCTAGTCAGGGAAGTTGCTTTCTTTCTTAGGCAAACATTTCCCAAAACAAAACAAAAATCCCCAAAAGGCAAGAATAAGTTCCGTTGGGTTCTTAAAAACGATCTATGCAAGGCAAGATATATTTCTGTGGAGCTTTATTTCTACACCAAGGCCGCTATCTCATCTGGGGGAAGATCCGGATATTGTGAAAGTCCAGCTTTTCTTCTTTCTTGGCCATGTGACTGAAGATGTGGGATTTCCATTTCCATGTTGCAAGGATTTTTTTTTAAAAAAAGTGCAGATCAGCCCCAGGGCCAGCAGGTGGCGATAGAAAAATAAAATAAAATAAAATAGAAAAACCAGCGCTAACAGCCCGAAGGCCAGCTGATCAGCGCTGGGGGGAGGGGAAATTTAAAAAAGTTTAAAAAGTGCCGACGAGCCCCAGGACAAGCTGGTCGGGGCTGGGGGGAAAGCAGAAAACTGGATCATATGCAAGCTCCCACAGACTTCTGGCTCACATTTTTTACCAGAGCAAAAAATTCCCAACTTCTCTGGTAGGTCTTGGAAAACTTGCTAAAGGGGGCATAACCTTTTTTTAAAAAAAGCCCAGTGGCAGTGGGGACAAGATTTTTGGAAACGCTTTATCTTGAAATTTACTCAGCATTTTAAAGGACATGTGATAGAGCCCATTATGTTACAAAACAAAAGTAATACTGGAGAAAGATTCAGAAAAAATGATATGGGCTTATTTTCCTAAAAACAGTAAAAGGACTAGGTTATTCTCTCTAACTGGTTACATTTAGCCATTCTGCTTAAGCTAACTAGACCTAACACTAACTAAATGAGTCAGGCATCATCTTCTCAAAGCAGTGCCAAGCGAATATATTAATGGCTCCTCCTCTCTGTTCTTCTTGTTCCCAGAAGCTTCGAGATGACGCATGATGTGAACTGTCCAGTGATAGCTGTACCTCTCTGTGCTGAAAGAATTGTTATGGCTAACAATATATGATGATATCCCATCATTCTTAATTTCCTTGCAGTTTAAGACTTGGTTTAAGAGTGTTTTGCAAGATAAGCAAACATTTATTCTAAATTTTGCCTCGATCGAAGAGCAGTGTCTTACAATACAAGTGCTGGAGCAGGTCAAATGATCACAAGTGAGCCAATGGTTCTTTTCTCTCTCTCTCCTCCTGATGGATTGGGGGGGAGGGTTGTCTGGAACATTCCATCTCAGTCAAGCCTCCAAAGCAAAGGGAGGAAAGAAGAAGGGATGTTTCCCTTGCACCAGTTAGGAACATTTTCAAAGGAGAGTGAAGGTTAGGGATTTGTTTTATTTTTATTTATGTTTTTTTCTATTCCTTTAAGTGGTTTTTTAACATCCTTTCTTATTTTTCAAATCATTTCTAGTCAGGTGTGTATAGGGCTACACATTGCATTTTATTATTGTCACGTTAAAAACACAGAGTGAAATCCAGTTGTTAGTCCTAAGCAGAACAGATTCTACAGCTAGGTAACTAAATCATGGTGTGGACATGGACTTCTAACCAACTTCTTTTGTGAGTTTGGAGATTTTGTGTGTACAATATATGGTCAATGGGGCCCCAGAACTTACTATCAGCATTTCATTATTTCTTATGGGGAAACTTAATTTGATATAAGAACATTTTGGTTTACAAGCATGTTTCCAGAATGGATTATGCTCATAAATCAACGTATTGTATACGAAAGAGAGCGTTCAGCAAATCAAAGAAAGGTAAGTAAAAATAATTAAATTGCCGGCCAGGGTCTTTACAAAATGAGAGCAACAGGGATGCAGCATCAAACACATCAGCATTTTTGTAATAGTAACAGCTTGTTTTCTTACCTTGTAATATTGTTACATGCATATTTGGCTCCAGGTATCACATAGTTAGATCCTTTTAGTTTAAACCAAAACAAAAGGGTAAAGAGCTGGGCCTTGTTGAAGATTTGGCTGATCCAGGTGTTCTTCTTCTTTGTTAAGAAACTAAAAGAGTGACCTTTTAACATGGGTACACAGGAAAACATCCAACGAATGCAGGCTGAATAGATAACTACTGTACAGCTATTTGTCCCATATCCTCACTGACCATTTTTAAGGCTTCATGTCTGGCAGTCATTGTGTAAGGCAGAAGTGGGGGAGCCTTCAGCCCTCCAGATGTTTTGGACCACAGCTCCCAGAATTCCGAGTCTCTGTTTCCCATGATGAAGGACTGTGGGAGTTGTGGTGCAAAACTGGCTGCCAATCAGCTATTGGGCACAATTCAAGGTGCTGCCCTTGACCTACAAAGCACTGGAAGAAGAAGTAGCAACAGGAGCTGTCGTGCTCCCATGGCGGGTGGACTGATGTGGGGAGGGGAGCTGTCTGACATGAGTCCCCTGGCCTCGGGTGCTGCCATGTGACCAGCTTCAAGGTGGAGAGCTGGAGACATAACCTGAGAGTGATCTAAAAACCAAAGCGTCCTTCCAGTAAAATGTGAGTAGTGAGGATCTGATTTCCACGATACTGCGACAGCTCAGTGGCTTTGGTGTTTGACTGCGGAACTCAAGGTTCCGAGTTTGATTCCATGCTAGAGCTTCTTGAGAAGGGCTGGACTTTTACCTTAAATACAGCTTATACATTGACATATTTTGTTTTAAAAGAAAAACCCAATAACAGAGCTTTTATTGATACAAATAACTTTTTTATTGAAAGGCAAAAGGGGCTTGATCTCTAAAAGCTTCACCATCACTGACCTAGACAGTGCTTTAAGTGCTATAGGGCAGTATATAAGTAGCTTTTGGTTGGTTGGTTGGTTTGGTTTCTTGAATAAATATATTGGCTACCTTGCATTTGCTTCTATCTTTCTGATTCCATTTGGGCTAAGGGCTCATAGTACTTTCCCTAAAATTTCAGACTTCATTTGGAAGCTAATCTGCAGTGCAAAGATGCAGATTAAAAAGGCAAGATCTAGATGTTAACTACTACGTGACCAGTACATCATGGCTGAACTTCAGATCCTATTATGGCCACTACCACACTTTGGTTTTGAAGTGCCTTTTCCTTAAAGTCAAATCGATTTAAAAATCACTTACTGCATTTCCAATCGCTTTTTCCGCGGAACCCCCTTGGCCACGCCCCCTTTCAGCCGATGTGTCGGTTTTTCTTGAGACGGCCACCAGGGGTGGTTTTTTTTTAAATCAATTTCTAGACCGCTTTTTGAAGCGATTTGGCTCAAACTGCAGACACCGTGCACCGATTTTCCCGGTACCCCCACCCCGGTCTGCTTTATCCTGCCATCAAAAACAGCAAAAAGAAATCCTGCTACAATGTAATCATTGCCGCCGACTTCTCCGGTGCTTCAACTACCTCTTTGGGGTAAAATTTTGCATTTTCTGGTGTTCTTCACATTTATGTCTGTTGTTACCCTCTTTGTAAACAATCTAAAGGGAGAACTGAAGCACTAACTACATTATTTTGAAGGGAGGAACAACGGCATGATGTAATCCTAAAGAATAATTTCTGAAATTGAGCCAGAGAATGGAAAAAATGTTGCACAAAATTGGAACATAAAGCGGTTCAGCAAACTGCGGACGGGAAACTGATTCTTAAGAAAATGCCCAAGTGAGAAATGCTGAAACGCTTTACTGACCATGTGACCGCGGGAGGGTAAAAGGCGATTCAAAATAAAAAGTGGTTGCTGTAGGAAGTGCGGTAGCAGAAAAAGGAGCCCTTCCAGAGTGATTCCATGATGACTCTATATAAGGGCAGTGGCCACACCATGCAAACACTTCAACCAAATTTGCAGGGATGGGATGGCGAGCCGGGTGACATGTTTCATAAGACAAATGAGCAAAGTCTTGCTGTTGATAATTAAGATAAGGTGGCACATTCATGACAGGAAACAGCAGTTGGCTGAAGTTTGATAGATAAATTGTTGCCTAGGAAAAATATATGTCCCCATTGTTTGGGGTTTGTCATTTTCGTTTTGACAATTTGTGAGAATGCACAGAGCGCCTCTGTGGAATGAAAGAACTGCTGTGTTGGCAACTATTTTATCACAAGTATAAAGGGGGAAAGGTTTCAGCTATTTTGGTAACAATATTAAAGTAATAAAATCATTTTAAAAGTTTTGGCTTATCTTTAAAACTAACTGGTTGTTATTATATGTTCCAAGTTCCTGGGTTGTCTGGCCTAAATTTTTTACTCAGTGCTGGCTGGGCTTCAATTTCCTTTCCCCCCTTTCTTTCTTTCTTTCTTTCTTTCTTTCTTTCTTTCTTTCTTTCTTTCTTTCTTTCTTTCTTTCTTTCTTTCTTTCTTTCTTTCTTTCTTTCTTTCTTTCTTTCTTTCTTTCTTTCTCCCTCCCCACATAACTCCCCCTCCCAAACCATATTTCCTGGCCAGATTGAAAAACCATCTCCAATTGTAACTGAAATCAACCAGGAAATGGCTTTATTTTACTTTAAACTGTGAGTGAAACCAAGCAGGACTGCATCGTTTTATAAGAAAATGGCACTTCTCTGTGGGCTTGTTTGCCACACCGAGGCTGTGTCTCGTTGACTTTCATCAGTGTTTGCCTCAAAGAATATCACTTTTAAGAAATAGCATATCATTCCAGAGTGGTTTCAAACATTCTTTCAAGCAGAAAAGTGCTGAAGTGGAATTTTAGGTATAAAAGGATTTCAAGAGTTTATATACAGAGAATGCTATTGACAAGGGTGGTGGTGGCTATTCTCCTCAAATAGCTTGAGGTAGTGCCGATCAATTTGTGGGCTGTTCCTCTTTGCCCTTTCCTGATATTTTGAAAGTCTGGTGGTCTGTTTTCTAAAATAAAGGTAGCCAGTAACCAGTGGTGTAGTTAAGTGATGTTATATTTAAAATTTATATTTTGAGTTTAATGGTTTTATGGGAGTGGGCACCGCCGGAAGGCAATAGTGGGCATTTATTCACTAACTTAAAATCTGGTAGATCAGTCCTAAGAACATAAGAAGAGCCATGTTGGATCAGGCCAAAGTCCCATCTAGTCCAGCTTCCTGTATCTCACAGTGGCCCCAGCAAATGTGTCCAGGAATGCACGAGACTAGATCTCTGTCTCCTGATACCACTCCCCTGCATCTGGCCCTTGAAGTACCCTGGTTTTAAGACTGGACATTACACATCTCCGTCATGGTTTGGAACCTGTGATGGACTTCTCCTCCAGGAATCTGTCCAATCCCCAGTCCTGGTGTACTGGGTGGTGATTCTCACTATCTTTGCTGAGTTGGGTCATGGCCTTCTGCTCCCAAACCCAGCATTTGAGACACCATTTCTACTGCCGAAGATGAGAAGCCATTTTCCTATTTTAGGTTCTGCTTAAATATATTGGGACTTGAAGAATGATCACTACTAGCTTTCTTGTATGCTTCCATTTAGGCTCTGTGAATAGTATAAGACACCGAGATGACACATTTCCAAGCTTTACCAGATGGGTTCCCTCTAGAACCAGAGCAAGACGAATACTAATTCTCTTTGTCGATACCTATGTGCAGTTTGAACATGTACCTCAGGCGGCTTGTGTGAAATTTGGTGTCTGGTTATTTGCCAAAATATGGCAGCAATCCATTTGATGTGTCTAAAAGTCCGTGAAACAAGAGTTGCAGCAGTTATCATTCTGAGTAATTTGTGCAAATTGTGCAAGATATTCAGCTTGACCAGGATATGCAATTTGCATAAAAATGTTCCACTAGATCTCCTGGGAAAATACCTTATCTTCTTATGGGCCCTGGAGAAATTCCCTCCCCCCCCCATCCCCCGGTTCCTTGTGGCTGCCTTCAAGAATGAGAGATCCAAGGATTTGTATCCTTAAGTATGAATCCGGTTAGGTGGATGCATCTTTATAAATTGATGTTGAAACTGAGGAAAGGAAATCAGTTTAAGGCTTGTTTGCATGGATTGTTCTGAACAAGAATCATGTACATCCAGATGTACCATATTCCCTTGGGGATGCTATATTGCAGAGATGGCGAACTTTTTAGAGACCGAGTGGCCGAACTGCGATTCAAAACCCACTAATTGTTCGCAACGTGCCAATACAGCCATTTAACCTGTATACAGGTGGCTGTGAAGGGGCGATGTTGGGTGCCCACAGAAAGGGCTCCGAGGGCCACCTTTGGCACCCGTGCCATAGGTTTGCCAACAGTGCTATATCCTACGAAGCCCAACTGGTATCATTTTGCAGGCAGTATTTCTTCAGGTGCCGCCGCAAAGCTGGTGTCTGGTTACTCTGTCTATTGGTAACTTACACATATGTGAACGGTAACATCCTCTTTCAGAGCAAGATTCAAGCCTTTAACCATTACTTACTTGCTTGTTTCTGAAGACTTATACCCTGATAATGTTTCTGAGTGGGACGTACAATGCACTGTAATAATAATGAAAACAAAAACAAATGAAGCCTGTATTCAGCAGAGTGTGTGGGAAACGGTGGTTTAAATGTGAAAAAAAAAACAAAACCCCAAACCCCCAAACTTCCACATGCACTGTGGTCTGTACAAACAGCCACAGTACAGATTAATGTACTCGTGGCGCAGTGGTTAAATGCCTGTACTGCAGGTAAAACTGTGCTCACGACCTGGGTTCAATCCCTGGTAGCAGGCTCAAGGTTCACTCAGCCTTCCATCCTTCCGAGGTCAGTAAAATGAATACCCAGCTTGCTGGGGGGGGGCAATGTGTAGCCTGCACACTGTAATTAAAATTGTAAACCGCCCAGAGACTACTTGTAGTGGTATGTGGCGGTATATAAGCAGAACACTTTGCTTTTGCTTTGCTATTTGACCAGTCTCCCTCAAATATACTGTCCATGGTGGCATGCAGCCACTTCGATAGTGGTCACGTACAGCTTCAACAACAATGTATTACATCAACTAACAAGGGAGCACTCGCTCCCTAAAACCTTTTATGCTGATGGCACAGGTGACGTGTTGTCAGGCATGTGTTCCCAGTTGCCATTCTTGTCATTGGATCTGAACACATGGGCTTGAATTGTACTGGACTGTATATTGTTCCTCATTACTGTAAGCCACCTTGGCTCCTTTTCCAAGGAGAAAGGCGGGGTAAAAATACTCTAAAATAAAAATAAATACTGTAATAATAACACGGAGCAGGGGATTCCACTGGCACTGGTGGCATGTTTCCTTATTTCCTCAAGCTCTCATGCAGGATATAATATTTACGTGAAGCAGCAGCTGTGGGGAAAGGTTTTAAATGGGGCAGCCAAAGGGTGTTGCCCCAGACATGGTTGGACTGCAATTTCCAGCGGTGAAGAATGGTTGGGAGCTGCAATTAAAATATATCTGGAATATATCTGCTTTGTCCACCTTTGGCTAAAGCTTTCTTTATCTTTTCCTGCTGATCCTGAGCCAGGTGATGACTGTGACTTTTGAGGGGGGGGCGTAAGGGGAAAACATGTGTTCTGTGTTTAGCATCATTTGTCTCTTCCATCATAGGAGCATTTTGTCTGAAGGAGCCACGTACTTCTTCTGCTCCCTTGATGTTAAATACATTTATTCGGAAACCAGCACCATTTTTGTGGCCAATTTTTAGAAGGGGGAGAATGAAATGTGCATTTGGCCACTCTGAGAAGGTGTAAGGATGCTGCAGAAGATCTGTGGATCCAGTGCCCAGTGGCTAATGCTGGGCCTGTGAACCCCCTTCTGGGCCCTACAACAGTAGGTTTCACCCTTGAGCTCCAGCCTAGCTCTACAACTTGCCTGCTAGGAACAAAAGAATGGACATGTCTTCTGGGAAATACTTAAAGATGTGTTGTTCTTCCCAACCTTTTATCCGAAATGTGCTAACATGCTGTAGCTGTGTATCATAACTGCGGATTCTAAAAGTTCATAGGACATCTTGGTGCTGAAAGGGAACCACAGGCTGATGGATAGCTGTCCATAAGCGTGCGTGCCTCCTATAAGTTTTTAAGGGGTCAGGAAGTTTCCCCAAAGTGGAAAATATTTAGGTGTTTTATAGTCTGTTTTTTATTTATTTATTTATTTATTTATTTATTTATTTATTTATTTATTTATTTATTTCAAAACAGTAATAATGGCAGCAGGATAAATTAGTGTCGGAGTGGTTTGTGCGGTGATTTATTTTATTTTATTATATTATTTATAAAAGAGCCCATCCTTTCCTGCAGAGAAACACCAGCAAAGGGAGCAAATGATCATTCTGGTTTGCATATAAATATGACATGCTTTCACTGTCAAAGTGACAGGATGTGTCAATCAGTAACCGACCGATTGGAAAGCCAGCCAGTCTGTATTTTTGATGTGAATTGTCACAAGTTTAGAAACCTCTGTAGATTTTATCTCTTTGGCAACCATCCCCTTCAGGCAGAATTCATCCAAGGTTCCGTCAAATCCTACAAGTTTTCCATTTTGCACTGATTTCTGTAAGAGTGACGATCCAGCAGTTCCATGTAAACTGCTTGACCTTGACCCTTTTCACCTTCAAATTAATGTAGTGCCTGCCACAAAAAGGCGAGGGGGAGGGAAGATGATTCCATTTACCTGTTGCATTTATGAGAAAATTGTGATAAAGGAACAAAAATGGGTGGGACTAATAGGCTCCACAACATCTGTCATGTCCTACACTAGACTTTGTATACAACCAAGTGTGATCATTAGAGATGGGCACAAAATGAACAATTTTTCATTTCCATTTTCGTTTTTTCATTTTGTTACGTAACAAAACGACAAATGAATTTTGTCTCTAAAATGAAACGAAACGAACAGAAACACCGGAAATTTTGTCATGCATTTCGTTTCTGTTACTGCAATATGAGTGAATTGCTTAAAATCCTTTTAAAAATCACAAAAAATGAAATAAATGGCAACGAAATGGTAACAGAATGAATGAAAATGAAAATGAATTTTTTCCAAAAATTCACGAAAAATGGAAAAGAACCGAAACGGACCCCCCAAACGACAAACGACAAACGAAATGCACTTTTTTTGATCCGTGCCCATCTCTAGTGATCATATACAATCTAAACAACAATGTATTACATCAACTAACAAGGGAGTACTTGCTCCCTAAAATGCCTTATGCTGATGGTACAGGTGAAGCGTTTTCAGACATGTATTCTCAGTTGCTATTCATGTAGTTGGATCTGAATGCATGGGCTCTACCCATGGGCTAAACACAGAGTAGAGGGTGCCACTGGCAGTGGTGGAGAGTTCTTTTATTCCTTACACCCCCATGGAGGAGACATATTTGAGAATGGTGATGGTGGTATAGGTGATGCATTTTCAGGCATATCTTCCCAGTTGCCATTCACATAGTGTGTGAGTGTGTGTGTGTGTGGGGGGGGGGAGCCATGTAAAATATTGTTTAAGTAGGCAATAATTCCAGACAGAAGTGGGAATTGTCTTGGATTGTTTCCCAAACACTAGCATTTTGGTGGGGTCAACCACTTGCCAACGTCTTTACGTCATTGATGGTTACTTCACGTCCACTCTCGTCCCGGGAGGAAGTTCGTTGCGTGTTGATGTCAGTCGTAGTCACGTGGTCTTCTTGCGGTTCTGTCCCTGTTCCCATGTACGCACATGCGTGATTGATGATACTGGCATGACTGTTTCCGCACGTCCTCGTTCTGTGATGAGATGTGAAATTCCATGCCTTTGTTCTCCATTTGTTTTTTCGTCCCAACCTTCCGTTTTTCAATGTTTTGATTCTCCAAAGCCTTGCCTTCAATGCGTTACGGAGCTAAGTTTGAGGCATTTGTCTTTAAATCTCTCTGGACTGCATTGCTGACTCCATAGGGAATGTACTGGCGAATGGCACTTCGCACTCCTGCCATTAGATGGAGAATGGGCTTACCTCACGGGCCCTCGTATCGGAATGAGAAGCAAGACGAGGAGATTCCCGAGGCCAGGGAGGGGAATCTCTCATCCTGCTTAGATCGCAGTTCAGGGGGTGTGGGTGGGACGAACTCACCTTGATCCACAATGGATGTGCGGTTAGATTTCTTCGTACCAGTCCCCAGCGGGACCACAAACAGCAATGAGATGGATGTGAAGTATAATCCATTGTTTCAGTGCTAAATGCCCACTATTTTGTCTGAAAGCAGTTGGGCAGTACTTGTTAGGAGATGCATGGAAATGGAGAACCTATTCAAGATATGGTCTGCAGCCAAAAGAATGGGTTTTGGTTCCTGGCAGGTATTTCAAGATCAAAGAACATACAACTCAACATCCTAAGAACAAATGACCCCCTGGCAAATCTCTTGATCACATTCACCATATGTGTGATTCACAGAGTCCCCAAAGAAGGAGGCCAGTTTGCTTGTCTGCAACTGGGGTTCTTTGAGTGATCATCAGGGAATTCACATAACCCACTATCCCCTTCTCAGTTTATCATGCCAATTCCAAACATTAAGAAGGAGACAGAGGAGAGTTGCGATGGGACTGCTAGGAGGTATCTTGCAAGGATCCATTAAGGTGGGGGGGGGGGAGGCAGAGCTCTACTGTTTAAAAGCATGCTAGTAAATATAGGGTGGAGAAGGATGAAAATAGATGGGATGGCTGAATATTCCCTCTGATATCTAGATTGCTGAGACCAGGATCAAGGCCAATGTCATCTTCCCTGTGAAGGAGACCCTACATCTTGGTCATATTGTAGAATAGTGGTGCCCATATTGTTGTTGAGAGATTGCACCAAACTCAAATGAGGACCCAGGTGGGCAGGCTACACAGGGCACAGACCCACAACAGTTGAGCTGGTCCCAAAGGTGCCCAGCCTGTTTGAAAGACTATGTGCAATAAGCGAAGGGGTAATACGTGGCATAGCTGCAGAACATGACTAAGTAATGCACTTGTATAGTTTGAAACTGTCATGCATTTTACTATTGCCTCCTCTGGGGAGGAAAGGGTGTTGTGTATTGACTGTAAAAGGGTGAAGTTTTCATTCTGGTCCACCTCATTACATTCAGCCTCAATCCACCTCCTGATTGGTTGTTTGCACTTCATCTACATTCACTCTGGATCCACCACCTGATTGGTTGGTTGGTTGTGTTTCATCTGGATCCACCTCCTGATTGGTTGTTGGTTATACTTCATCTACATTCACTCTAGATCCACGACCTGATTGGTTGTCACCTGCAGGGCTGGCTATATAAGCAGCCCAGCCAGGCTGGCGTCTCTCTGTGTGAGTTCCTTCCAACAAAGAGCTGTTAATCATCTGTGTAGACTCCATTCTGTATTACTGTAATTAAAACTGTAAACCGCCCAGAGACTACTTGAAGTGGTATGGGGCGGTATGTAAGCAGAGCACTTTGGTTCATCAGGGCTGAGGGTCCTGGTTCTCATCAACACTGAAGGCATTCAAGAGAAAATTGAACAAAGGAGATCTATCAGGTTCCTGCCTTGATCAGGGGGTTGGAACTGATGGCCTAAGACAGGGGTCCTCAAAGTTTTCGACCAGCGGGCCAGTCCACCACCAACCAGACACCACTGGGGGCCGGATCACAGTCCAAAAGCAGCTGCAGAGGTTGGCTTGCTCACAAAACAGGGGGTAGGTGGAGGGGTTGCAATTGGTCCCAGGGGCCAGATTCAGGACCTTGGGGGCGCATCCGGCCCTGGGGCCTTAGGTTCAGGACTCCTGGCCTAAGAGGTCCCTTCCAATTCCATGATTCTATGATTTTATGAAAGTAACATTAATGTATCATTTACAGAGTCTTTCTCACATTTTAGTCCCTTCCCGCCTTTACTTTGCTGCAACCAAATAGACAAAATCTAGGTGCCAAGAAGTTCTTGGGCAAAACATTTCCTATGAACAGGTGCATCTGTTGCTTTCTCAGTTTTTAAAAGAACCCAGAAAGAATGGTGTCAAGTTAAGCGGTGGTGCTTTAAGCCTTCAACATGTTTTTGCCCGTGGGAGCAAGCCTTGTGTTGTGCCTTGAACAGAATTGGGAAAGGCTTCTGAGAAGCCACATCATGGACAGATCCATCCCCACCGTTGCCTCTCCATGCCACAGGCAACATGCAGCTTTAAAAGGTTTTTCACCTCTACACACAAGTGCTCAGATGCTCCCTAGACATTCCCTCTGGTCTGCCACAACAGCAGCGGCTTGAGGAGTGTTCTCCAAGCTAGATCAAATTGCAAAAGCACATTTCACCTCACAAAACATCTGTATAGCTTTCAACTTTATTATTTTCCTTGCCTCCATATTGTCTCAATTTAAAAGGGGGTGGTTCTTGTGATACCCTTTCCCTTCCATGACCTTTCCCACCAAAGGAGAGAAAAGATAGTTCATGCCAGTTTCATGTCCAAAAGGGAGATGCAAGACTCATCTTTCCATACTGCACCAAAAACTCCTCACCCGTCACTCGAAGAGCTACTAACACATCACACCAAAATTGATAACCTCCATATTAGGGATTAGACATGGGCACGACTTGGTGAAATTTTCATTTCCGTTTCCGTTCCTCGTTTCCGTTACGCAACAGAAACGGTAATGACAATTAAGCCGTCAGAACTCGAACTCGAACCGAAAAAAGAAAAATTGTGTCTGATTTGTCATTGTCGTTCATGGCATCGCGGCGATCGTGCGATGCCAAGCGGCACAGAAAAAAGTTTAAAAAATAAAACCCGATTCCCGGCCAAAAAAGCAGGCAAAAATATGCCTGCCTGAGTGAGGGCACCTACCAGAGGGGTGGTTTCTGGGGGGGGGTTGTCCCTGACCTTCCCCCCTCTCCTGTCCTGGGCTGCTCTGGTGGGGGGCATCCTGGTCATCTCGCCATGCCATGCGGTGCGGGGGGATCCAAAATGGCGACCGCAATATTTTTTTTGAAATCGTGGTCCAAAAACCCACCAAAGCACCACACAGAAACATGCGAAAATTAGGTATTTTAACTGCCTGAATTTTTACAGTAGCAGTAGTGGGTTTTTCTTGCAATAAACGTCTGTCTCCAATCCCATTAATTTTATTTTATTTTATTTTTATTTTTATTTTTTTACACCTGCGCAATGATGGGCTGGCCATGGGATGGGACCATGCAAATTTTTGGAGCCATTCCACCAATCGCATGGCCACTTGGCCAGGTTTTGACTGAGACTTCTGGGATGTGCCAGTCAGGCATAAAAAGCCCACTATAACCCTAGCCCTAACCCTAACCCTAACCCTAACCCATATGCCAGTACACTGTCCTTCTTAGTGGGTCAGAGGCACCCAGAGGTGCAGCCCACTAACTCACCCTAACCTTACCTGTAATAACCCTAAGCCTAGCCCTTGCCCTAACCCCAACCCTAAGCCAGATCTGTACTCGCATTGCACTACACGCAAGTACACTGTCCTTCTTAGTGAGTCAGAGGGCGCCCAGCAGAGGCATTCTTCTCTCACCTCGCTCACAGTCCAAAGTTCCAAAAAACTCCAAACCTGTATGCCAGTATGCTGTCCTTCTTGGTGAGCTAGAGGCACCCAAAAGAGATGTGCCTCTGCCAGTGCCACTTGGTACCCAATGGCTACACGGTCATGTACCCTTCCTTTTCCCTTTGTAGGGGGCCAGAGGAGGCATCCACCCCAGAGAGGTGCCTCCAGGAGCCTGCTAAATGCCTTCCCTTTGTAGCGGGCCAGAGGAGGCACCCACCCCAGAGAGGTGCCTCCAGGAGCCCGCTACCCTACCCGCCCTAAACCAGTACTAATGCCAAACGAAACAACAAAATGACAAATTTTTGAAAAATTTCACAACAAATGGAAATGAGCAGAAACGGGCCAGCTCCGACACACGACAACTCTAAATGTCATTTTTCCTGGTCGTGCCCATCTCTATTAGGGATGGACACCTTATGAAAAACGACATGCTGTTTTGTCATTTTGTGCGCTTACAAAACCTTACTAAATGAATCAAAACAGCAACTAGCGTGTCGTCAAGAAATGAAATCTAAGAACATAAGAACAGCCCTGCTGGAACAAGCCCAGGCTATACATTGCCCCCCCCCCAGCAAGCTGGGTACTCATTTTACCAACCTTGGAAGGATGGAAGGATGAGTGAACCTTGAGCAAGCTACCTGGGATTGAACCCCACGTCGTGAGCACAGTTTTACCTGCAGTACAGGCATTTAACCCACTGCACCATGAGGCAGTGATATTAATGGAGGACGAAGTGTGTGTATACCCTTCTAATTGAAGGCAAGGTGACCCTTGTGGAGCCAAAGTGGAACCCAACTTGCACTAAAGTGTACCGAGCCCTTAGATATAGCATGTGTATTCTAAAGTGATTAATACGTATGTTGCCAGAATATATAATCTCATTTATCTACCTCTACATGACTACTAGATTTCTGTAGCTCATTTTGCACAACTTTTCTCATGCTGCAGCCTTTAATTTAGGCTTTTTGTATTATTTGAAGTCCCTGCTTATAAAAGTTCCCTCCTGAAATGTACAGTGGTTTTATTTAATGCATTAATTCATGTGCCTTCCAATTCTAGAAATAATGAAAATAGCATATGTTGGTTTGTTTCCTGCAGCTACAGCCTGGCCCTTGGGATCCTGAGCCGCGTTATGCTGAGGAAAACAAACGTGAATAAAAACTCAGACCAAAAAAAAAAAGCTGGGAGCTAAGCTTCGTCCAAGGTCGCAAATTATTTATGATCTTAACATTTCATATCGGAGCAGGGAAGTTGTTTTCCTCTCAGACTTTTGTCGAGGTTCTACTACCATGTCTCTTCCAGCTAGATGGCACTGTGGGATATAAAATGCTCAAAGGCTGGAACTGACCTGCTTTTCTCTGTGTTTCATCTCTGTACACTGTGTACTTCGTTTCTTGTTTGGAAAGAAATCTTTAATACTTGATGAAGATGTTGATGGCCACACTTTCCTTGTTTAAGTCGTGGGCCATTCGTTGTTTTGTGCCAGATAGGAGTTCCACTTTTGTAAAACTCCCAATAACCAGGTTCCATCCTGCCTGTTCATCTGTCAACAAAGTTGCCCAAGGAAGAATAAGGAAGATCTTCCTTGTGAAATGTAGTCAACAGTCTCCCTTGATGTAAACCCTTCTGTTTATATGTGTGGGGAAGGGATCCAATATATAGGGCATCATGCATTATGGAAGGGGCCAAATCCCTCGCCTGATTTTGGAAGCTCAGCAGGGTCGGCCCTGGTTAGTATTTGGATGGGAGACCACCAGGGAATACCAGGTGCTGTAGGCACCTGGAGTCGGAACTCGCAAAACACTCCAGTATTAGAGATGGGCACGAAACAAAAAAATCGTTCTGTTATTCATTATTTGTTTTGTTACATAATGAAACAAATAACAAAATTGTGATGAAATTGGAACGAACCGAACAGAACCATGAAAATTAGGTTTGTTATGTTTTGTTTTTGTTAATGGCGATGCGCAATGAAATGAGCTGTTTTTAAATGTTAAAAAACGTCCTGAATGTCCATAAAACCCCAGCGATAATTATTTATTCTGGCTGATAATACCTACCAGGGGGTTGGGGTCCTTAAAACATGCATTTATGTCTTTTCTCAGATCGCTGTATTTTTTTCCTTTAAGGGGAGTTAGGGCTTAGGGGACATCGACCCAAAATGGCTCCCAGATGACTAATATTGATTTATTGGGTATTAAAGCACCCTGGACATCCATAAAAACGCAGCGATAATTATTTGAAATTATTTCCTACCAGTTTGTTTTTGTCTTTCTCCCATCGCGATGTATTTTTTCTTTTCCGTTTAAGGATGACACAAAATGGATTCCAGCCACAAAATGGAGCAAGCCATGTGATGGGATCATGTAAATTCTTGGACAATTTCAAACAAAAGCATGCCCAGGTTGCAGACTGGGTAGGTGTGGCAACCACAGAGGGCATAAAAAGCTCTGGCAGCCCCCGTCCTCCTTGCAGTCTGCGGTGGGAGTTAGGGTGGGATTGCTGTCTCTGCGACTCGTTACTTTAGGCCAGCCAGGCAGGTGTGTGTCTCTGTGTTCCTCCTGGCTGCAGCCTGGCTCTTAGGGGAGAGAAAGAAGAGATTTCTCTTGCAGCCTCCCTGTGTGCGTGCATACCTCTCGGTGAGTACCCTCCCCTGCCCCGCAGTGCAGTCACTCTGCAGCTGCCTTGCACCCTGGGCAACGGCCGCCGCTGCCTTTGCAGCCTCCCTGCATACTTAGTCTATACTGTGTCTCTGCCAGCATCATTTTTTTAGTGTTTTCCCTCTGGTCTGGGGCATTGGGGGACGCCCACGAGCGGAAATGCTTTAAATCACGCAAAAGGTGGGTAAAAACGAAAAATGAAAAAATGAAACAAAATGTTTTCAAAAAATTCATGAAAAATGAAAACGAACTGAAATGGGACCCACAACAAAAAACAAAAAACCAAAATGTCATTTTTTCGATTTGTGCCTATATCTACCCAGTATTCCTGCCAAGAAAACTCCATGGGCGTGGGGTCACAGAGAGTTGGTCATGGCTATAACACACACACACACACACACACACACACACACACACACACACACACACACACACACACACACACACACACACACACACACACACACACACACACACACACACACACACACACACACACACACACACACACAAATGGTTATATGATGTTCAGTTTAGGAATTGTTCATTCTAGGTCTTTGCCATCCTATGTAGTCATTCTTGGTCATTCCTCTTAAACCTACCCTGAAATAAATGTGTTTTGACCCTGCATGACATTTCATTTCTTTCTGGCATAATCCAGGATGAAGCTGAATGTGCTACCTCTGGCTTAGGCCAAAGGGCAAATAGAAAAGAAGCCAGATCTACACCAGAATGAGTGTCAGCAGGAAGATCTATAAGATTTCTGAATGTTAAATGTTTTTGCACTACTCTTTTATCACTAAAGGGAACTCAAAATATGCATAAATATTTATTAAAAGCAATGTAATATATGTTATGGCATAGAAAATAATAAAATGCACAAAAACATTTTTGTTTTTTAAAAAAGAACCCTCTAAAAACATTGTACATTATTAATTTCAAAACTCTCATTAACTCTCATTTGCTCTTGCTGAGCAAATATGATTTTTTTAAAACATTGGTACTTAGGGAGAAAAAAGGAAACAAAAGAGATGGCCATGAAAGCAAGAGAGAGAAAGAGTAAAGGAAGATGATGCCAGCTGGTATTGCTTTTCTTATAATAACATAGCTATTTTCAATATCAGAGCTCAGAATTATTCGTAATGGGGGCACATTCTGGCAAAGGTGTTCTCGTGGAACGGAACATTAAATTGAAAAAAAGAGAGAGAGAGAGAGAGAGAGAGAGAGAGAGAGAGAGAGAGAGAGAGAGAGAGAGAGAGAGAGAGAGAGAGAGAGAGAGAGAGAGAGAGAGAGAGAGATGTTATTAGGGAACTGAGAAATGAAATTGCAGATCTCTTAACAGTAATATGCAACTTGTCTCTTAAAATGGCCACAGTCCCGGAGGACTGGAGGATAGCGGATGTCACACCAATTTTTTAAAAAGGGGGGACCTGGGAAACTACAGGCCAGTTAGCCTTACATCTGTCCAAGGGAAGATGGTGGAAAGCCTCATCCAAGAGAAAATCTTAAAACACATAGAAGAACAAAGCTTGATGAGAGAAAATCAGCATGGCTTCTGTAAGGGTAAGTCTTGTCTGACAAATCTTTTAGAATTTTTTAAAAGGTCAACAGGCATGTGGATTTGGGTGAACCAGTGGATATAGTCTATCTGGATTTTCAAGAGGCTTTTGACACAGTCCCTCACCAAAGGCTCCTGAGAAAATTGCACAGACAGGGGATAAGAGGGCAGGTCCTCTTATGGACTGAGAACTGGTTGAGATCCAGGAAACAAAGAGTAGGTGTCAATGGGAAATTTTCACAATGGAGAGAAGTGAAAAGCGGTGTGCCACAGGGATCTGTCCTAGGACCGGTGCTTTTCAATCTGTTCATAAATGACCTGGAGACAGGGATAAACAGTGAGGTGGCCAAGTTTGCGGATGGCACAAAACTTTTCCGTGTGGTAAAAACCAGAGAAGATTGTGAAGAGCTCCAGAATGATCTCTCTAAACTGGGGGAATGGGCTGTGAAATGGCAAATGTGTTTTAATGTAGCCAAATGTAAAGTAATGCATACTGGGGCAAAAAATCAAAACTTTATCTATCAACTCATGGGCTCTGAGTTATCCGTGACGGATCAGGAAAGAGATCTTGGTGTGTTGGTGGACAGCTCCATGAAGGTGTCTACCCAATGTGTGGCAGCGGTGAAGAAGGCCAATTCCATGCTAGGGATTATCAAAAAGGGGATTGAAAATAAAACAGCCAACATTATAATGCCATTATACAAAACAATAGTAAGGCCGCACCTGGAGTATTGTGTACAATTCTGGTCACCGCATCTCAAGAAAGACATAGTGGAACTGGAAAAGGTGCAAAAGAGAGCGACTAAAATGATTACTGGGCTGGGGCACCTCCCTTATGAGGAAAGGCTAAAGTATTTGGGGCTCTTTAGTCTGGAAAAAAGGCGCCTGAGGGGGGATATGATTGAGACGTACAAAATAATGCAGGGCATGAGTAAAGTGGATAGAGGGAAGCTCTTCTCCCTCTCACAAAATACCAGAACTAGGGGACATACACTCAAACTGAGGGATGGGAGAGAAAGAACAGACAAAAGAAAATATTTTTTCACCCAGCACGTTGTTAGTCTGTGGAACTCCCTGCCACAGGATGTGGTGATGGCATCTGGACTGGATGCCTTCAAAAGGGGATTGGACAGATTCCTGGAGGAAAAGTCCATCACAGGTTACAAACCATGATGGAGATGTGTAATCTCCAGGCTTAAAACTGGGGTACTTCAAGGGCCAGATGCAGGGGAGTGGTATCAGAAGAGAGATATCTACTCTCATGCACTCCTAACGCATCTGGTGGGGCCACTGTGAGATACAGGAAGCTGGACTAGATGGGCCTTTGGCCTGATCCAGCATGGCTCTTCTTATGTTCTTATGTTCTTATGCTTTTGGATTATTTTGCAAGTTTCCAAAAGGGAATTTCTTAAATGTGAAGGATTTGTTTAAACAAAAGAGGAGGAACCTGAAAATTTTGGGTTTGGGAACATTTCTCTTTCATCAAACATTTCCGTCACCCACATCACCCAGGGAGTTTTCTTTGCTGCTACAGTTTGTCCACCCCCTTGGCTCACCAACCCCACACTTGCCCACTCACCCCTCTGTGCCAGCTTGCCCTGCCTGTGCTGCCATTTCCTCTTCTGGCCTGTTTGCCACCACATCTGATTTCTTTAGGGCAGTGGTATCCAAACTTTGCCCCTCCAGATGTTTTAGACCACAACTCCCACAGTCCTTTGTCATTGGTAATACAGGCTTGGAATTCTGGGAGTTGTGGTCCAAAACATCTGGAGGATCAAAGTTTGGACACCCCTGCTTTAGGGCCTTTTTCTTTTACAAGCACCACAAAAATGAATTGCAGAAGGGGAGGGGATGAAAGAAAATGAATCAAGAGGGGCTCGCTCCCCTGAAAGAAACCAAATGAAAATAGAACCGTGTCTGCCATGGACATTCCTACTCATTGATATACAGTAGGTCCTCCATATCCTTTTGGGATTGGTTCCAAGTCTCCCGTGAAGATGGAAAACTATGGATAATAGAGAACACTATATAGAGAGAGCTTAATAAAAAAAAAAGAAAAGAACCAGAACATTTATTTTCACATGCATTACCAGAACTGGGCACTAGAGGGTGACAAAGACCATGCTAATCATTCTTCACTTGTATTCATAACACAAAATCTGGTGCCCTCTAGTGGCAGGTTCTGTTAATAAACGAGAATTGCTTTTTTCTGGATTTTTTTCTTTCTGGATTTTCACTCTGTGGGAAGGTAAAATTGCAGATATTGATCCCGCAGATACAGGGTTCCTGCTCTACATATTAACTACAAAAAGGAACCTCACTACACCCCATTTGTTCAGCCCCTTTAAATGACACAATCTGGAACATTCTTTGAATGTCTGCTTGCAAATACTGTGTTTTTTTCATCTCCCTAAATGAGTGTGTGTAGTTTCAGAACTAGATGAGGCAGCTGAATGGAAGGAAAACTGCAGAGTAACCAGTCACTCAGTGTGTAAAATGCCCTGTGCTTATTTATTTATAATATTTGTGTCCTACCCTTTTCTGTCCAGGACCTCATACTTGGCCCCACCAGACTCCTTTCTCCCCAGATTTAATCTTAAGAGCAACTAACTGAAGTAGGGAAGAGAGTCACTGCTCTAAAGAAAACCAGCTGCCTACGTATGAAAAATACTGACCCAGAGACAACCTATAATGATAGGAGACTGAAGATCCATCAGCATTGTTATGCTACAGTTGCACAAGCAAATGGTGTGGTTCAAATCACTGCACAACTTCTTACACACAACAAAAATCCCTTATGTACTGACTAAAGAGATAGCCCTGTGCTCTGGAACTCCACACCTAAATATTTTATTTTATTTTATTTTATTTAAAATGTTTTTTCACCCCACCTTTCTCCTTGGAAAGGACCGAAGGTGGCTTACAATACTGGAGGACAATCTACCATACAATGACCATACAACAGTTACCAAGAAACAGTCAAGACAACGTTCAAGGATGAGAACCATGATTGTGAAGAGGCATCTTATGTCATGAAGAAGGCAATATTAAAGCTAAGATCAATAAGCAAAGAAATAAAAAAGGGGGGGGAACCACTGCAAAAGATGGAAAATTTAAAAAGTGAATGAATGAAAACTAAATAAATAAATACACAAGTAGCACTGAAATTTCAGCTTAAACAGTAGTGCATAACAGACCCTCTAAAAGTCACATAACAGGTACTCAAAAAACATGCCCTGAATCATGGACTAGTAAAGTCAGGCTCTAGGACAGCAATTGGTTGGAGGCTATCTTTTGTTAATGAAATAACCATCCCAGGAACCCAGTGCAGCAAGGAGACAATTCTGCTCCATAGGCTCTATAGGGCATTGCTGTCATGCATGCTTTTGGCAGGAGAGGAGGTGCCACATGCACTGGAGTCCTTTTGAAGATGAGGTGGTGCTGAAGCTCTCTCAGGGCCTGGGATGAGTGAAACAGAAAAAGTCACCACAATAAAGGAGCCTGTCCCTTAAGTCCCTCAATGCAACCCAGCCAAAGGTAAGCACTTCATAAAATCCCTTTGACTCCAAACAAAGATGCTGTCATTAATTCTCCACCTGAGATCAATTTGGCTCAACAGTGCTTGACTCTGGCTGACTCATACCCATTGATTTGGAGCTAGTGTGGTGTGTATTGGTTTAAGGGTCGGCCCCAGACTTGGGAGATCCAGGTTCAGGTTCCCTCTAAGCCTTGAAACTCTCTCTCTCTCTGTCTCTGTCTCTCTCTGTGTGTGTCTGTGTGTGTGTCCTTAAAACAGTTACTGTCTCTCAGTCTGATACAGCTCAGAAGGCTGTGAAGAGGGTAAAGTGTGGAGGAGGAGATTGCATGAACAGCCATTTTAAGCTCATGAGTAAAAAGGCAGGATAGCAAAAACACACACACACACACACACACAGAGAGAGAGAGAGAGAGAGAGAGAGAGAGAGAGATGACATCAATGTTCTTGCATAGCAATGGGAATTTCATTTTGGAACCAGTAGGTTCCAAACCCGAAACTAACCACGTGAGCCCAGGTGGTCCTTGGAACCAGCTGATACATGTAGATCCAATTGCTTTACCTTTCTCTGTCTTGCACAGGGTTAAAATCCAATGAGGAAGCACGCTGCAATGTCAGCTTTCCTGCTTTGTGCTGCTGGCCAATCAGAGAGGGAGGTGGGATGATGCCTGTCCACAGCTCCTGATTGGCCAGCATCACAGATCCAGCACAGATGAGGTTGCAGCATGCTTCCTTGTTGGATTTTAACCCTGCACGAGACAGAGAAAGGTAAAGCAATTGGATCTGCGTGTATCTGTGAAGACACTGTGAAAAATAAAATTTTAAAACTTTTGGACCGGTTCCGAAAGTCAACAATACGGCCCAATTGGTCCCCATACTGAGAAAGGCAAGCTGCTTTTCACCCCGTTTAAAAATACCCAGCCGTTCCCGAGATATGGGCCAAAGAGGCGCCCCGTGTTAACCCTTTCCTCTCCCTTCCCCCTCTCCCACTCACCAAGCAGAACCCCAAAAGGACTGCAGCCAGGGACTCAGTCTGGCTGGGCAAAATAAGTCTTAGACTAATTTCTATATTCTCTACTCAGGCTGAAGGAGGGAGTGACTACCCATCTCACCCTTTGGGCCAAGAAACACCCTTAAAACATTGGTCCTCTTGCCTATCTCTGGCACCAACCAAAAATACAAAAGGCTTTTTCCTTCCTTCCACCTCTCTATTCTCTTCTCCTGTTTAACCTCCCCTCATCCCACTACCCTGAGGTACCCTCTCCCCTGACCCCCATCTCTCATCAACTGGGGCTGAAGGAAGGCAAGGCACCAAGAAGAAAATGGCAACTTCGCAGGCTGGCAGAGGCATCTGGAAACCTCCATAATCACCAGGTATCTTCAACACGTATCCCAGTAGCTGCTCTTCAGAAAATCAACATTCCTGTCTGCCAACCCAGATTGTCATCAAAGCCTGAGGACACCCTCCATTGTTTCATTTACACCTGGGAAGGACTTGTATGCTCATGTTTACAGTTTCTGTAACCACCAAAACACTCATATGCAATTCCATAAGAGTTTACATCCTTGTGCCTTTACACCCCTTGTATCTTTCAATGTAACCCTACAATGGCTTGTATCTCTGTGCACTCAAATAATTGTGTTTCCCCAAATGCTTGTGTGTGATCCCAACAACCCTTCCTGCCCCCCCCCACTGGTTCTGATAATTGTCTCCTCTTGCCTGTTATTGACTTATTGATCTCCTTCAGTTTGCTTGCATCCAAAGACAATGCCTTGCTCCCCGGTCCTATTGTGCTACCTTACCTGAACCCATTAGCATTTGCATGGGCTCTGGCCCTGCCGCTGGGAACCACCCAGGACTGCCCCCAACCACCCCTAACCCCTTCTGATTGGACCATTTGAACTTTCCTGACCAATCCCTAGTCTTGGCGCCACTTGGGAAAGGCGGGAGAGACAGTCAATAAAAGTTGGAATGATGCTCTGGGTCGACATCTTAGCCCGGTTGGAAGGCAGATGTCCACCTGCTGGTTTTATTGGTACCAAATAAAATCAGTATTCCTCGGATTTCTCGCATTGGATCTTTATTGGCTTCTTGTGGGATTCAGCGGACTTCAGTGGGGCTAGCCCATCTGAAAATAATTTTTAAAACCCTATTTTGGGACTTAACATATCAGCCGGTTCTGAGGACCACCTGCGCTCATGTGGTTTGTTTTGTAACCTACTGGTTCCGAAATGAAATGCCCATCCCTATTCTTGCAATCTTAGAATGGAAGAGCTTCTTCTTGTCGCACCCAGAATTCCTTCCCACACAAAAAAAACCCTCTCTGGAGGTCTAGGTCATCTTTAGGACTACCAGAGATGGCACTAGAGGGTTATGAAAGTGGAGGATTTCTCTTCGGAGCTTAGATGCTGACACTAACCCAAGGAAGTTTCAGGGAAGTCATTTCCCATCTTCCCCTTCCCCAGCAGCCACTCCACACATACCAAAGCCCATCCTGCATGGGTGGGGGGAACCTCTATTGAATCTCTTGGTAGGCTTGTAAATAGTGGTGACAGGGATGGGTTGGGGTGAGAGTACATGATGATGTTATTTCTTTGAATATCCTTAGGTTATCTGAGGAAGAAAGCTGGTGTCCATAGTGTCACCCTGAGGATTCCTTATCTACCCTGCATGTATTAGAGGGACATAACTCCTTGCTTGTCACATCCACACAAGTGAGGACAAAGAACTGCATTTTCCATCTCTCCTGGGCCTGCTAGAGGGGAGACATTTTCACAACCACGTAATAGCTGGGTGTGGTTTTGTGTGTGTGTGTGTGTGTGTGTGGACTTGTAGACATCTGAAGCATAAGATTGTTGTCATCTTTTTAGTGAGGTAGTCCATGTGCCCTTCAAGAATGTGTGCATGCACGCACATGAATACAAGCCTCCTGTTGCTGCCCCAGTGCTAGCTAGGAGCTTTCTTTCTGAAAGAAAGAGCAAGGCCTAACTAAGCCTCACAGCCTTGCATTTTGGGCGTTTGTTGGAGGTGAATCATAGTTAGCGGTCTGCAACCTGTCTGTCAGGTAGGACTCTCAGAATGCAAATTTGTAGTCAAGCCATCTGAAGTCCCCTATCCTTACTCTTCACATCACACGTTAATTTGGGAGGTTCAATGGTTGAATTATTTCCAATATCTGAATAACTACTGTAGTTTATGATGCAACTGTCAAACAAAGGAGAGTGCAAAAAACAAACACCAAGAACAAACACAAGCCAAACCAGTTTAGGTAACGAAATGAATAACGAAGCCCATAGTGATTTTAGAATGAACTGAACCCAACCGAAAAAAAAATGGTTCAGTTAGGTTCGTTTTGTTCTTCCCCGCTGGCGATGACAGCCCGGCTGTCATCGCCTATGGCGGAGGACTGTGACAGAGCCCCGTTCTCGCCTCCATTTTTGGAGGCCGAACTGGGGCTTTCTCCCAAGGGATCTCCACCATGGGTGGATGACAGCCACTCTGGCTGTCATCCCCCTGTGGTGGAGGGCATTCGAGAGAGGGCCGCGGTCTTGCCGCCACAAGCAGAGGCGGGGCCGCGGCTCTCTCCTGACCCAAAGGATCTCCGCCGCTGGGGGATGACAGCTGGGCGGTTGTCATCCTCCCATGGTGGAGGGTGGTCAGGAGATGGCCCCGTTCCTGTCTCCGCATACGGAGGCAGGAGCAGGGATCTCTCTAAAGCGATCTTCCCCACGGCTGATGACAGTGTACCCGGCGCTGTCATCCACCGCGGGGAAGAAGATGATACCCCCATTCATGCTTTTGCATGCGGAGGTGGGACTGGGGGTCTCTCTAAAGGGATCTTCCCCACGGGGGATGACAGCATGCCTTTGTCTGTCATCCCCTGCAGGGAAGAAGAAAAGACCGTTTGCGCCTCCGCATGCGGAGGTGGGACTGACACCTCTCTAAAGGGATCTTCCCCATGGCGGATGACAGTGCACACAGCGCTGTCATCCACTGGAGGGATAAAGAAGAAGAGACCTCGTTTCCGCCTTCGCATGTGGAGGCGGGAACGTGGGTCTCTCTAAAGGGATCTTCCCCATGGGGGATGACAGCGTGCCTGGCGCTGTCATCCACCGCAGGGAACCGTTCCCGAAAATGAAACAAAACAATAAACAAAATGATTTTTTTTTATAAAAATTCATTTCTTAAAAATGAAACGAAGCGAAATGAGCCACGAAACGGAACGGAATGAAACAACATTTTTTTGTTTCGTGCCCATCTCTACTCTCATGGTATTGACTGGCCCATTTCCCTCCAGAAATACATTGGATCTTCTCCAGGTGCATACCCTTTACCTTTCTGAAATACATATACCAACAGTTTATCCCATATTCCATCAAAAACATTAGACTTACTCAAGCCTTTCCTAATTTTAATTTCACAAGTCAATTTAGTTAGTTGTTTCTGTAAAGAGAACGATGGTGCTGATAATGACCTGGACATTTCTGAGAATATTTTTGCCTCTGACTGGCCAAGGTAGCAATCCTTTTCCTTGGTCTTTTCCTACCTGGCTGCTGCCTTTTGTCTTTCGCCTCTGAGAAAATGATCTATACGCACAACGAAACCCGCATATTTGCTCTCCAATATCCAACAACAGGCTGGTGGTGTGGCAATTTCAGGGATGTTCTGAGTGAAACATTTTAATGGATATGCTGCCATCCAGCCATTAAGGCGCGCGTTTCTGCTTTTTATGTCTCATTTTACTGAGAAAGATGAGGGTGGATTATAGCTGCCTCTTGCTTAGATCTTAGAAGTGGCAACATTAGTACAATGGAGTGTGGGATTATCCGCAGGTGGAGGCTGACATTTTTCTAACCATTGTCCCAGCAGGTAAGGATTAATCCCTTATGATGAAGGAACTGGTTGCATGATCCCAGCATGGTTGTTCCATCCCTGTGTTCTGCAGTTTGCCGAAACAATGTGCACCTGGCAACACAAAGTAGATAAAAGTAATGAAGCTCTTTAATTCAGCTACTAATACACAAAATTATTTCTGCTGCCACTGGAGTGAAAAAAATGCCTTTGTTAATTAAAGTCAGCTCAAGTCCCTATTCTCACAGGCATATAATAGATGTGGAAGAGCCTACAATATGCCAACAAGATGGCTTGAACAAAAGCGATTGCCAAACAGTGCGGCACACCTCTTCATAAATGAATCTGCGCGTAGCCATTCCGGGTGATGGGATTTGTGTGTTTCTGTAAGAGAAAAGATTTAGAAAGTTACTGGGAGGCAGAAAGTCACTTATATAAGGTTTGTGACTCCAGACCAAAGTGACGTGTAGAAACTTTGGGCTGGAATTTGGTAATAAGTCACAACTAGAGTAAGCCCATTGAATCAGTGCAGTTTACACAGGTGTTGTTGACTCATCAAATCTCCAGTGTGACTAGATTTCAGCCAATGTAGTGCAGCAATTAAAAGTACTGGGCCTTGGATGAAAGATCATAGAATTACAGCATAGCAAAGTTGGAAGGGGCCTGTAAAACCAATCAAGTCCAACCCTCCACTCCAAACAGGAATACAGATCAAAGGACATCTGCTAGGTGGCTATCCAGATTTCTCTTGAATGCCTCCAGTGTAGGAGCACTCATCGCCTCCTGAGGAAACTGGTTCTGTTGCCATACCACTCTAACAGTTAGGAAGTTTTTCCTGCTATTCAGTCGAAAGCTGGGCTCTCTTAACCCAGGTCTTGTTGCAGGTCCTGCACCCTGGGATGATCAAGGACAGATCCTACCCCTCCTCTGTATGTCAACCCTTCAGATATTTGAAAACTGCTATCATATTGCCATTCCATCTTCTTTTTCCTCAAGGCTAAACATGCCTAGTTCTTTCAGTCTTCCCTCCTAGGGCTTGGTTGACAGCCCCCTGATCATCCTTGACATTAGAACCAGAGTTCTAGCCCCAAATGGGCAGTCCAACTCACTGGGCCAGCCCATCCTTCTCAGTCTGACCTACTTTACAGGATTAGGAAGAACAGCCATATATGTTGCCTTGAACTTAATGGAGAAAAGGTGGAATAGGCATGTAACTAATAAAAACCTGGCATTACATGACTCTACCACATACATCGAACATCTTATTCCTAGTTCAAAAGCATTTTTTCTGAGAAAAAAATGGTTCAGGCCAGATCCAAATCATCTTGAGGTAAGTTAGTCCTAATTTGTACAGCATATTTGTATCTGGCATATGCAGGATACAAACAGACTTGGGTGGTATTTATATTCTCCTTATATTAACATAATAATTATTCAGATGTAAGCTCCAATTATAGATGTTGAAGAAGCAACAAGCTGAACTTTTTAATGCAAGCATTCAAGAGGAAATTGATCAAACACCAAAATGGGATCTGTTAAATCCAAAAATCATAGATATTTGGAATTCAAAAGCATGAAATAAAGCAGAAAAATAACTCATAAAATTCCACGAAACCTATTATTTGTTCATGGAGAATACATGCTTCGGGGAACTGGAGAGACGAACACAGAGACATCACCAGATTTCATCAAATAGATTATACGATTGCAAGCATAAGGTAGAGAAGTTATATTCTGTAGGAGTGGACTATGGTATGGACTAAGGATGGGCACGAAACGGAATAACTGCATTTCATTTTGTTCCGTTTCTCCCCCCACATTTCCTTTCGTTTCATTTCATACAATTTGTTTTTTAAAAAATCATATGAAATGATTTTTTTATGAAATGAAATGAGGGGATGAAAGCCCCTTCCTGGGCAGCCAACCACCTCCTCCTGTTCTAGGGCTCCTACCTACCCCTCCTCATAGGTTCTCGCACTGCCGGGGGCCTTTGGTGGTGGTGGCGACAGCACAGCATACTGCCAGGCCGCTCACCCTCTTGGGCTGGCCAGGCCCTTCAGCCATGGGGGGTGGTCTACCACCAGGCCGCTTGGCCTCCCCAGCTACTCAGAGCCTTTGGCGGTGGAGCAATCTACCACTGGGCTGCTCAGCCTCTGAGACTGGCTGGGGTGTGCGGCAGTGGTGGCAGAGGCGGCGGCGGCCCAGGCCAGCTGCTTGGCCTAGCTGGATCTCCGCGGTGGCACCTGCAGCAGCGGCAGCTTCGGCGGCAGTAGTGGTGGTAGAGGACTCCCTGGCCAGCCCGCTCAGCCTGTTTGGGCCCCATGGCAGTGCCCACAGCAGCAGCAGTGGTGGAGGAGGTGGAGGAGGAGACGGAGGCCCTCTCTGGCCTGGCTGGGCCGTCTTGGCAGTGGCGGTGGTGGCGGGACACCAGCAGGTAAGGGACCAGTTTAGAGACAGAAGAAAAGGGTTCATTTCAATGAAAAGAAAAACCCCACCATTTCATTTTGTCTGTAACAAAATGTTGTTTCCTCGTTTCGTTTCATTTCGTTTTGTTATGTAATGATATGATGAAATAGCATTTTATTTTTCATTTTGTGCCCATCCCTAGTTTGGACCATTTATTTATTTATTTATTTATTTATTTATTTATTTATTTATTTATTTATTTATTTATTTATTTATTGGATTTCTATACTGCGCCATCTGGCAGAAATGCCACTCTGGGCGGTTTACAAAATGTTAAGGTAAGCAAACATAAAACATAAAATCAAACATGAAACAAACATACTAAACCACAGGTAAAATCAAAATTATAAGATTTAGTAGAACATGACCTGATAGTGTAAAAAATTAGGATAAAACTGAAGAACAATAATACATAGTATCAAAATATAATTTAAACAGCATTCCTGGTGAATTGTGAGTCCTTGTAAAGCGTTAGTTTGTATTGCTAAACCAGAAAAATTATGGATTGAAACAAGAGATATTATCAGGCAAGAAAGCAATAAGAATATATTTGAAGAGAAATAAAGCTTTGAGAGATGATGGATGAAAACTCTTAAAATAGTCAATAATGTTGAAGAAACAGAAGTAAAAAGTATCTGGGAGAAGAGTGATGGCAACTGGACTTCTTTTGTGAGATCGAAAGATTTTGCTACTCAGTCTGCTAGCTACTTGGATGAGTAGTGAAACATTTTGATCCCACAAGAAAAGAAGTCCAGTTGCCTTGACTCATCTCCCTGATAACCTCACCTGGATCACTAGAAATCTCCACAGACATAAATCTAAAAAGTGAAAGAAATAAGGTCAAATTCTAAAGGCAACTTTTCAGCGACTTGTTCATAGAGCAAAGAGAATTACTGTACTGTACTAATAATCATCAAGACATGAAAAAGAACAGCAAAATGGTGTGGGAGAAAAAAAAGTCTCATTTGTAACAGCCAGGAAATCAAAGGGAAACTAGACCAAAGATCGGGGATGCTGGAATATCCACAGATGAACAGATTATCTGATCAAGGCAAAATAAAGATAGAAACAATGTACTGAAAAGCTGTGCAGAAGATATGGAAACATGACAGATTCCTTCAGAAAGAAGGAAGTAGAGAAAGCAAAGACCAACAGCAGAAACATTCAATATATATTCTAATCCCAAAGAAAGGAGACATTGAGAACTGCAGTAATGCTCAGACCGTGACCTTAATTTCTGCTGCATGCAAAGTGATTCTCAAGATATTGAGACCTGTCATATATAGTGTGAGAAATGACAGGTGTTCAACTGGAGGCACTGGGGATTTCATCGGAAATAGACCTTGGCTACTGAAATGTACCCATGAATTGCAGAAGAAATTCAGTTTGTGTTTTATCAGTTGCAACAAAGCCTTTGACTGTTTGGATCATACAAAGTTCAGGGGTTTTTTTTTCTTCCTAAAGGAAATGTGTGTGCCACAATGGTTGTGAGATATAGCTCATAAATTGCCATTGGATAGGACAGGATATGGAGAAACTGAGAGATTCCCAATCTTCCTTTCTGTTCAGCGCATATGTAAGGCTAGTTTAGATTCAGATGAAAGAAGAGTAAAAATGTGTAGAGGGCTCCTTAATATTTTATTATATGCAGATGACACCCAGGACAGTGATGCTGTCAAACAGCTAGCTACTTATGACAGTGAAAGAAGAGCAACGGCAGGATTGTAGCTAAGGTTGAAGGAGACAAACATGACTTGAGAGTGAAGAAATCAACATTGTGGATATCCTGGATTAACACGTTTTGATAGAATACTTTTAGAAACTAAAGAAAAACACATTAAAATAATATATAACTTCTTACTAGAGCATGAAACACAAGAGAAGTTGGTAAAAGAATGTATGATAAAGTGGGCTCAAAACATAGGGTACTATGGAACAATGGGAATCAATATGGAAATGTAACATAAGGCTTACCAAATAAACAAGTTTAAAGAAAATGTATATAAAATGTTCTGTAGATGTTATGTGACTCAAACTAAATTAGCAAAAATGAATCAGAATTTATTCAGAGAATGTTAGAAATGTAAAATTAATGAAGGCTCATTTTATTATATGTGGTGGTCATGTAAAAAAGCACAAATGTACTGAAAATTGTGAAGGGTTTAATGCAAGAAATAATGGGATGTGAAATTCCACTCAAACCAGAATATTAATACTAATATTAATATTTAATATTACTCTAGGTACTATAGAAAAGGTAAATAACTTCTTAGTTGTTATGATTTTTAACAGTTGCCAGAAATCACTATAACAAATATTAGAACATTTTTAAATCCCCAACAAAGGAAGAACTGACGGAAAAATATTGAACATAGCAGAAATAGATAAACTCTCAGGTGCATTAGGAAAAAAACTCAAAACAAATGCAAAATGAGAAATGGAACTTGTTTTATATGTGGCTCCAAACGAATATATAACATTTAGAATACATAAAACATTCTGCAAAAGTGACAAAGAAATTTAATACTTATGTATGGATATTGATGCAGAAACCGAAAAGGATGGTTTGATAAAAAAATGAGTAGAATGTAGCAGTAGTGAATAGAGATGGGCACAAAATGAAAAACGATATGCTGTTTCATTGTGCCATAAGGTTACAAAACACTTTATAATGTAATTTAATGAAATGGCAGACAGTATTTTGTTACAAAACAAAACACCATTTTTTCGTGGTGAAATGAAATGATTTGTGAATTCTTCCCTCCTCTGCTCTCTTGTTCTGGCCACTGACACCTAGCTGGTTTTGACAGCTTGAGCTGTCAAAATCAGCTGGGTGGCAGTGGCCAGAACAGGAGAGCAGAGCAGGGGTTTGAATTTCCCACTGCCTGCTCCATTCTCCTGTTGTTGCCCCTACCTCCCAGGTGGGTTTTTGATAGTTAAGGCTGTGGAGAGGGGGCACCCCTGGCCCACAGCCTGAGCTGTTAAAAAACCCACCTGGGGCAGGGGTGGGGGTGATAATGGGAGAATGGAACAGGCAGTGGCATATTCAAAACTGTGCTCCGCTGTCCCTTCTCAGCCAGGCAAGGGCCAGGAGGGTGGTGCACCCTCTCGGCTCTTGCCTGGCTGAGAAGAGACAGTGGAACAAGGTTTTGAATTTCGTGACACAGGAGCACCCTTGCTGCTGTGGTGTGGAATTCAAAACCATGCTCCACTGTGCCCTTCTCAGCCAGGCAAGAGTCCAGTGGGTGCACCACCTGCCTGCCCCTTGCCTGGCTGAGAAGGGCACAGTAGCAGAGGAGTGACAGGGTGAATGCTGACTTCACTGCTCACCCTCTTAGCCCCCTGCTGTGTCAGCAGGATCCCAGCTTCAGTGCTTGCCCTGCATCCCCTTGCTGGGTCTGGGAAGACGGGATCCCCTGCTGTGTCAAGCAGAGTTCCAAATAGTTTTGTTTTGCTTTCCTTTGGAAAAAAGTAGTTACTAATGAAACAAAATGAAACTACTAAGGAAACAAAACAAAACTCTATTTTTCTGTTTTGTGCCCATCTCTAGTAGGGAATATAGTGTCTGGTCAACTCTGTACCTCAAATCTTTTTTTTCTGTTCTTTTCTCTCTCTCTCCTTTTACTATTCCTTCTTTGCCCTATAGTTTCTGTTCCTTATCTGTATCATTGAAACTAAAATTTTAAAAATTAAACCAATCTTACTCTAATTTTTAGATTATGTATTAGTCGAAGGGAAAGGGAAAGAGTCCACGAATATCTCACAACAATTCTGGAGAAGAGAACTTTAAGAAGATTACTAGAAGAATAGAAGATGGAGCAACTAATAAGAATGCATGGATGGGCCCGTGGGATGGGGGTGCACTTATATTGTTTGTTGTAGTTTTTTTATTTTCATTTTCTTATGTCGTTTGTATGTAGTTTAAAATTTAATAAAAAAACATTAAAAAAATTAAACCAAAAAAAATAAAAATAAAAATAAAAATAATTTAAAAAAAGAATGAGTGTGTATTTTGGGAAATCCAGGCCACATTCAGTGGAAAAGACATTCATGCTAGGAAAATAGCAAAATATAAGATGATTTGTCTCAATAAAGGGGGCTGCACCCATTGGATTATGAGTTATGGCCCAGGGTCCTAATAGTGAGACCTTTTGGAGGTGATTAATTCATAGGGTTGCTATAAGTTACAAGGGACTTAATTCTGAACAAACACATACAGGGCTGCAGTTTCAGCATAACAAATCAGTATTACTCCTCAGAATCCCAGAGGTCCAGTATTATGGAAAAATAACTGGTCTCTCAACTATTCCTGTAATTAACATTCATTTGGCTACTGGAAAATTGGCATTCCATTCTATTAACACAAGCAGAGTGACATGGAAAAGAGAAGTTTTGAACAGATAATTGGTTTTCATTGTCAATAAGACTTTAAATTCCATTAGGCACTCAAAAAAGTATTGTTTTCTTAATGATTTACATAATTGGCTTATTAGACTTTTCCTTCTTTGCATTTTCTTCCTTACACATGGTTTAAGGAAACACACACACAAAGGGAAACACACACGTTACTGTTTGCTCTTTAAAGTCATGATTTGCATGAACGACTCTCCTTCAAAGTTACATTTTCACTTCTGTGACTTTTGTTCTGAAAGGTCAAGGGCTTGGAAGGGAATCATGTCAACATCTAGTGCTGTATTTCTCTCTCTCTCTCTCTTCTCCCATGATTTGAACAAGGCACTTGCAAAAGGTCAGATAGTTGTAAATCATTTCTTCCTAAGAGGCGGGGTTCTTAGCCATCCATTAAGTGCTTTGTTGTGTTGCTATTCAGGGTTGTATTTGCATATTCCTTCAAAAAATCAAAGGTTTTGATCTAGCTTGGAAGTGAGTCCAAACGATCTCCCCACCACCACCACCACACACACACTACATGATGACTTTCTCCCATGAATGGATGGTTCAGGCCCAAAGATCTGTCAGCAGCCAAAGAACATGTTTTAGAATTTTTCTTCCACTCAGAGAAGACTTCTCAAGGTGAAAGATATCACAAAGCATTGAGGACTGCATAATACTGTAGTCCCGAAAGAAGGGCTGAAACCAGAAGATCCAGGCTGTAGATCTAGACTCTGAGGGCAGAACTTGAAAAGAAGCTGCTGAAAAAAATGTGGAACACTTCTACAAAAAGAGAAGACTTCTACTGATATTTATTATTTATTTATTGTTTATTATTTGTTACACTTATATCCCGCCCATCTTCTTAAACGGAACTCTGGGTGACTAACAATAAAACAAAACTACAAAAGAAATGAGAAAACAAAAGCAGATTACAATTAAAATAGGGAGGGACAATACCCTCAGAAGAGCTAACGTGGGCAGCAAAGGGAAAAAAACTTAAGTGAAAAGGTCGCCAAATGCCTCCTTAAAAAGTTATGTTTTCAAGGCCTTTTTAAAGGTAGGCAGGGACTGTGCTAGGCACAGCTCACTGGGGAGATGATTTCACAGCGTGGGGCCCACCACAGAGAAGGCGCGGTTACGTGTGAGCAATTTCTGCGCCTCCCTGGGTGTGGCCACCCCTTTGGCACTCCAGATGTTTTTGACCACAACTCCCACAGTCCTTTGTTATTGGCAGCTTAGTCTCAGAACTCTGGGAGCTGCGGTCCAAAACATCTGGAGTGCCAAAGGTTCACCATCACTAAAGTAGGGTTTTTCTGTGCTGGATCACCCATGGCTTTCCTGCATATGGATGAGGTTATGTGATAGGAGAAGATCACTACAGTTACTGCCTTATTAAAGACTGTTTTGTTTTTTTTTTGTTTAAAGGCACTTTCTGTCGAGGAGCTGTTTATCCCAAGTCTGGTTTAAAAAAGAATCATAAAATAATAAGCAGGTAGACAGTGAACTTGACTAGACACATAATTGCCTTGATCCCAGTTTTCCCTGGAGTATGAGATGTACTTTTTGTGCGAATTGCAGCTATTTTCAAATTTGCATCTGGGCCTGTATGTTGAAAAGCTTTTCAGTTGCCATAAACTATACCAGCAACTGCACAGGATCAGTTAAAGGAGGCCACAAGCCATCATTCCTAAGGCTAGTTACTGCAGAATGGCCGTCAGCGAAAATAAAAGCCACCCATGTTTTTTTTTTTCTAGGACAGTAAGAAAAGTGGAGAGGAGTAAAAAGAAAAAAAGGATCAGTTCTTGAAATTCACAATTTACAGATGAAGCACTCTTTGACACCCACTCCCAGTACAAAGAGGGCGACTCCTCTATTGGACCATACACAAAAATCACAAAGGAATGCTAACTTTTGGCCCGTACAGACCTCCACCAGGCCAGGCACCACTTATCCATGGATGGTGCTGTCAAAATCCAAGAGTCTCTCCCCCCCCCAAAAAAAAATCATGGCTAACTGTCTTTGTCAGGCCTTCAAAAAGAGGGCCATAAAGTCAAGCCAGGAGTGCTGTTTGTAAATTCCACCCCAGGCACTGTTGACTGAATGGTCCCCAGTTTGGCAGACTGAAGATTGCCTACCACCAGTGTGCTGTCAAGGTCCTTCTCTCCCTCACCCCCAGCAAAAATAAAATAAAATAAAATAAATTCAATATTTCTAACTCTCAACATGACAGAACAAATTTCAGTGACCTGAGGAGGATCGGAGGCGCTTTGAGCTGCCCCACAGCTGATCCGGAAACCCACAAATATCATTGCGCCGCCCTATTGGAAGGCATTTTTTTCAAAGCCCATGGCCATCACTATTTATTGGCTGTTTCAGGACCTTGGGTCACACTCTGCGGAGAAGCAATGGAAGGAAGAGACCCTTTTGCTTTCGAGCAGGAGTCGTTCTGCTCTACTGTGTCATTTTTCAGGTTTCCAGTATAGCTGATCTGTTTTGCTTTCTGACAAATAGGGAAAGTGTTTAATAAGCAGCACTTTCCTTTGTCCAAGACCTCAAGCGACTTGAGCAAATAGTTTAGCTTTATGGCTGAGCTGGATGGCTTTTTCCAATGTGACTTTGCATGCCCAAAGGCTCCTGAAAGAGATTTTCACAGCAAATGGCGGCGCTGCTGCATTGCCATTTTTGAACAATTGCTTTGCAGTCTACAGTTGTGATTGACTCTTCATGACCCCATGTCCATGAAGTTTCTTGGCAGGAATACTGAAGATGTTTGGCAGTTCCTACTCCAGCACCTGGTATTCCCTGGTGGTCTCCCATCCAAGTAGTAGTCAGGGCTGACCCTGCTTAGTTTCCGAAATCAGGTGAGATCGGATGTGCTTAGGGCATCTAGACAGCTTCATAACTCCTTTATTGTGAGAACTCTGTTTTGTTTGTTTGTTTGTTTGCTTGGTTTGTTATTTGCCGTTTGTGATGTGGTCCTACATTGTGTAAGTGGTTTGTCCACAAGCTCCCTTGATGGCTTTATGGTTAAAAGTACAGAGGAAGTTTACATCATTATCCCAGAGAAGGAGTCATGTTAACCTCTTGTGTCCAATACACAAAGGTGCCTTGTTGCTATGCGCCTTCAAGCTGTTTTTGACTTGTGGCATCCCCATGAATGAGTGACCTCCAAAATGTCCTGCCTTCACCAGCCCAGCTCAGTTCCTGCAAACTCAAGGCAGTTGTCTCCTTTCTGGAGTGAACTCCATCCCATAGCTGATCTTCCTTTTTTCCTGCAGACTGCAGCTTTTCCTAGCATTATTGTCTTTTTCAGAGAATCTTGCAGCACCTTTCAATACTAACAGGCATAAAGGTAAAAGATAAAGGTTTCCCCCTGCACATGCATGCTAGTCATGTCCAATTCTAGAAGCAGTGCTCATCTTTGTTTTCAAGCCAAAGAGCCAGTGTTGTGCAAGTGGCCATGTGTCCAGCATGGCTGAATGCATTTCTGCACACAGAACACTGTTTACCTTCCTGTTTTTTTTTATGGCAGTACTTGCATTTACATGCATTCAAACGGCTAGGTTGGAAGGAGCTGGGGTTAACAGTGGGAGCTCACTCCGCTGCCTGGCGCCCTGGATTTGAATCACCCCACTGCCGACAGTATCAGCGCTCTAGCCTGCTGAGCCACCATGCCCCCAGAAACAGTGTTCCATGCACAGAAATGTGTTCAGACATGGCAGCCACATGGCCAAGAACTGCCAAAATTGGCAGTTTGCCTTGTAAACGGAGATGAGCGCCATCCCTAGAGTCACACACAACTAGCATGTATGTGCAGGGGGAACCTTTACCTTTACTAACAAGTATAGTAGAACATAAAGTTTAGAGGCAGACCTTATCAGAATAAATCTGGTTCACAAATCAACCACAGAGCTGGTTTCATGGTGTTTTTCCAAATCATACTTATAGCCCTGATCCATCCTTGGTTTATTGCCAGGTTGTGTAACTTTATTTTCCTTCTCACATAGACATTTGTTTATTTATTTATTTTAAAGTATCTATACCCCACCTTTCTCCTTGGAAAAAGGACCCAAGGCAATTGTACAGTCCAGTACAATTAAGACATGCTCAAGTGCTGAGAACAGGGAGTTGAGGGACATCTTACAGCATTAATAGACAACGTTACATTAAAGCTACAAGAGAACGTGAGCAGTTAAAGGGGAGTAAAGTTCCATGTAAAGCTATGAGTGAAGGAAACTGACATTGAAAACATAGTGTCAATGTAAACCCATAAGGTTATAAGTACAGTAGTTATAAACACAAGGTCTATGTGATCCTGTAGATTCATATAAACGATACATAATAGGTAGACCATCATTCAGTGCCTTCATTTATAGTATAACACAGAAGTGAGTACACCCCCTCACATTTCGTAAATATTTTAGTATATCTTTTCACGTGTCAATACTGAAGAAATGACACTTGGCTGCAATGTAAAGGAGTGACTATACAGCTTGTACTGTATGTATTCATTCTTCCCTAATCTACAGATTGTCTCCATTGCATCAAGTGTGCTTATGTATAATTTTTCATTTGTATATTATGTACATTATTTATTTTTTTAAAAGTTCACATTATTTTGTATCTATCAATATGCACAAACACACACACACACACACACACACACACACACACACACACACACACACACACACACACACACACACACACACACACACACACACACAGAGGTATCTTTACCCATATATTTTTACCAATAAATGTGTTCAATATTTTAATGAAGATTTAGTCATGTGTATTCTTTTTTATTTGTTATTTTGCTTTCCATTGTATATTGTTTTGTTTTTATTATGCATTTTGTATACCGCCCAGAGTAGTCATGCTGCCAGATGGCACAGTATAGAAATTCAATAATAATAATAATAATAATAATAATAATAATAATAAATAATAATAATAATAATAATAATAATAATAATAATAATAATAATAATAATAAAATTTGATTTCCATCTCCGCCATCCCTCTCCCTTGGTCCAGGTGGGTGGAGGAGAGGCATTGTTCCTCAGAATTATGGTGTGAGGTGCTCCCTCCTCACACCCAAAGCTGTGTTCATTATCTGCTTCTGCTTCTTGTTGTCTTTGTTCCCGAGACTGCCTCCTTCTTTCAGATCAGCCCTATTGCTGCTGAAACGTCTTAATTTAAAATCTAAAATGCAACGCTGACTTCTGAACACCATTAAGTTAATAGGAATTCTGTCATTCAGTTCAGCGCATTCAGAATTTCACCGCAGGCATCCGATCACAACTCCAAGAGTTTATTTTCATTTACCATTATTTGGCATTGTTGTTATTATTATATAATGGCGGTTGCATTTATTAGGAAAACAAATTTCTTTGTACGTGAAAATGGAGCTACATGAGGCCTTAATCAAAGGACAGAAAGATGTGGCTGTGCAAAATGTCACAGATAGTATCTAAGGTGTCGATTCTACATGCATTTCCAGGAGGGTATCTGTGTTAGTGCATCACAGCAAACAGAAGGAGCCCTATGGGATCTCAAAGACAACACATTTGATTTGTCAGAAGCTTTTGTGAATGGTTGACCAGTCCAGGTGCATCGGAAGGAGCTGCCTACAGTCCACAGAAATGTATGCTGAAACAAAGTTGTTAGTCTGTAAGGTACCACAAAGCTCCCGGGTCTTGGTCCTGTTTATGGTGCGCTTACCCTGGGTTGTGAGCTCCATTACATTCAGTGGGGCCTCTGCCTGCGTTGGCTTGTCATGTGTAGGGTGGCACTGTTAATCCCAAACACAGTCAGCTAAAGGAACATAATGCCAAGAGGGATTAGGGAACTGTATTGTTAGTTGCTGTTGCTGTTTTCAGGATTTAAATGAACAGCAATGTTAATTGCTTTTGGTACCAAGCAGTGATTGTCTGTGTCAAATTAAAATAATAATAATAAATGGAAGTAATACTGGGGAAATAAATGACTCATGTACTGTGTAAAGGGTTTCTTCCCTGCTGTAAATCCAGATATTTGTCATACATTTGCATCTTGCTGACAGAGTAACTCGAAACAGCGGGAGTAATACATACAATTCCCTTTCTGTGTTTTCTTGTTGTTTTTTAAAAGGCTTTCAATTCTCATTTGGTTTTCTGTGGAATATTCTTATGATGATGTTGAGAAACTAAGTTGCATTTTCAAAACTTTCTGCAACTGTTGTCTGTTAATAAATGTCTCATTCAAGCAATCTGTTATGTGCTGTTACAATGTGCTCCTGGGTGGGGTGGGGGCTATGTTCTTCCTGGTGGTCGTTTCCACTCTGATCACCCAACGGAATATAAATTGGGACCCTCTGGATGGAGCTGCTGTACTCTGCAGTGCTTTTTTTTTATCTCCCACCCCCACACACTTTGTTTATACAATAAATATAAGTCGTTGTATAGTTAATTTGGGGAAGAAAAGGCAGTTGGATTTCTCTCTGTCTTTTTGTACTTGTTGATTATATGTCATATATTTTTCAAGGCATCATTGGCTGCAGATGGGTGGCCTAGGAAGAGCAGATCCTGGATAAAGGAGAAGGAGAGTGGCTTTATCCCAAGTGGGGTAAAAAAATCATCTCCAGTGGGATCAAGGAATGTGAAAGTGACAGAGATTGGTTTGCTTTCAGAGAGCTGCCGCTGTCGCCATGGCAGCCCCCCTCCTAGTGGGTTTGCACCCATGCAGTGCTTATTCCCACGTTGGGCCATCCAACCTTGGCTGCCTGCCCCCCGCCCCCGAGGCCTAGGAGGTTGACATCATCAGGATGGCCGGCAGCTTACCCTATGTCGCTATCTGCTTTTTATGCTGTGCCAATGCTTCTCTGCTGCAGCCAGTCCAAACTAGGTTCTTGCTTTGTCTACCTATGAGTCATTCCTTCTATAAAAATTGTAACACTCTACAGAGGCTTGTGTTAACAAAGACCAAGGGGACACATGGGATTATCTTGCCTGGGAATAGGATCTTGCCAATTGTTATGTACATTTTTAAAATCTCAATTTTATGTGATTTAAAAAGTAAATAAATAAATAAATAAATATTTTTGTAAAAACAACTAAAACAAAATGTTTGCTCTAGTCTGGTTCAAGAGGTTTGTTTTGTTATTCGTTATTTGTAACGAAACAAATAATGAACCTCAGAGTGGATTTAGAACAAAGTGAACTGAACAAAAAAAAAATGGTTCATTTTGGTTCGTTTCGTTAATGACGGCACTGGAGATGTCTCCTGCCTGGTGATGGTCTAGTCCTTCCTTGACAGTCTATTCCTCCTGGCTGCAGGGAGGGCGCAACCAGAAAAAAAAATGAAAGCCGACTGGCTGCACAACAGCTGGTAGGTGGCCGTGGTAGGCAGTAAAAAAAAATAAAATAAAATAAAATAAAAGAGCCAGTGCACTGACCCTGGTAACAGTCCACGAGCACTGGACACGGCCTGCAGCTGGCCTAAGTTAAAAAAAAAAAGAAAATAAAGAAAAAACATATAAAAAAATAAAACCAGCGCCGACCAGTCCCCAGGGGCCGCGCAGTCAGCTCTTGAAAACAAAACAAAAACAAAAACAAAAACAAAACCAGGAGTTGGCCCAAAGCCTGCACCTCAAAAAGCCCCTGCCACAGGGGCCAGGATCGCCACACCGCCACTACCGCCACCGCTGCTGCCCTGTAAGGATGATGTGTTGATGATTGTAGATGAGGATGAGGATGTGGATGATGAGGATGAGGATGAGGATGCTGCCAGTCCACTTTGTGCAGTTGTTGTCAACGTCTATGTTTTTATTATTACTTTTAATGTTTTTTCCATCTGCACGCTCTCAATTGGATTAAATTGCACAAAGCGGGGGAAAACGAATAATGAACAAAATGAACCAACAAAATGAATATCTGGGAAAAATGGTTAAAAACAAAATGAACCAAACCAAACCCTAAAACAAACAGAACCAAAATGAATCACCATTTTTTCGGTTCGTGCCCATCTCTAGTGACAAGGCATTTCCCTGCTTCTACCGAAGTTCACAGCCAATCCCTTCATGTCTGCAACTGCTGCCTTTTCTTCGTTTCCCCTCCAGGGAAACTTACCCCCTTAGGGACCCTTTTATCAGGAGGAATTCAACTTGATAAGCTGGAGCACTTATCAAGTTGTGTTGCTGCTGTGTAGCCAGAACCAGAATCAGTCTTCTATAGCTCCCAGAAAAGACAGGCTGCTGTAAATCTCTTGGCATTACTGCTTTATTTGACTTTCTCCTTGTACTAGCAAAGTAATAACTTAGGACAGAAATCAACATGCTGACACCTTGTCTTTCCCTCATAACCCAACTTCTAAAATGCCCTAGTCAGAAATAACTATAAGAGTGAAAATACGTTAAATCTGATATTTTACCTCGTTGGCCATTCATGTCTTTTAGAATGAAAAAAATATTTTCATTTTTTAGCAATTTCCAAAGTCAGATTTAGCCAGCGTATCTATATGTCTGTCAGAAGTCCATATTCATACAATTATTGTTGCTAGTGCCATGCTGAGCCCCAACCTACCATCCCAACAAACAAACAAACAAACAAACAAACAAACAAACAAACAAGCCTACCTATGCAGAATCCAAGCATCTTGTCTGCTTGTGGGAAAACCCAAGTGGCACAATGTCCAATTTATTTATTTATTTATTTATTTATTTATTTATTTATTTATTTATTTATTTATTTATTTATTTAGATTTTGAACTGGCTAGACAGTATGAGTGGAGGCCCCACCATCTCAAACTGCTTTGTTTGTCTCTGCTTTGTTGAGAATTAGTCTACATCAGGGGTGGGGGTGGGTGGTGATGGTCTTGAGCACGAGATGCTGAATACAAAGGTGCCCATATATTTCCATTTTCTGGGTACCATTTTCAGGTAGAAGGCAAAGTGAGGCTTAAGCATTGTTTAATGGTGACATGGCAAACCTAGAAAGAGAAACAAGAGAGTTTTGCTAGTGTTATTCCTATGCTAGGCCATAGATGAGGATGTAGATTAATCCCTATTATTATGTTAATCAGTGTTATAGGATATGGCTTACATCTTTTGCCTTCCCCACTCGTGTACTGTAGAATTTCCTCTTCTCTGATATCTTAAAGCAGGGGTGTCCAAACTTTTTGCAAGGAGGGCCAGATTTGTTGAGGTGAAAATGTGAGGGGACCGACCATTCAGCCCCTGGGCGCAACATTAGACAAGTCTCTATAACATGCAAGGATTTGGGGAAGAAGCTGCAGCAATGGAGCCGGGGGGGGTAGGCTGGGCAGGTGGCTGGGGGGATGGAGGGAGGCATGGAGGGCAGGCAAACCGTAAAACTGCAAGCTGACGTCTCCATCCAGTATAGGAATTGGCCAGCTGGTGGGGATGCATGCCAGGCTGAGCAGGTGGGGAGAACAGGCCGTGGGCCACTCAACATTTGAAAACGGACCGCATTTGGCCCCCAGGCCTGACTTTGGGCATGCCTTTTTTAAAGTCTTCCAAAGCAGAATTCAAAATGGAAGCACATTTACTGCAGAAGACAAAAGGGTAATTTCCCTCATTCTCTCTTCTCAAATGTGAATTCCAGTGATTGTGGTTGCACTGATGGGTGTTGGGGTGGGTGGGGGTGGGGAAAAACCCAGAAAATCTCATTTGGTTCACTACTGCCCTTTCCTGGTGCCAATGGTTCTACAACATACTTCTGTGGTGGTGGTATTTTAAAATATCAGCATTAGAGATGGGCACGACTTAGCGGTATTCCCGTTTCCATTTCCATTACTCGTATCCGTTACTCTACGGAAACGGTAACGGGAATTACTCCGCCAGAATTCAAGCTCAAACCGACGAACGAACAATTTGGTCTGATTTGTCGTGCTCGTTACTTGCATCGCGGCGATCGCGCAATGCCAAGCGGCACAGAAAAAAAGTTTTTAAAAGTTTAAAAAAAACCGATTCCCGGCCCTAAAAGTAGGCGAAAACTGTCTGAGGGCACCTACCAGGCCAGAAGGGTGTTTTATTTGGGGGGGGTTTCCCCGCCCCCCTCTCCTTGGCTATTGCTACTGCTGCGCTGCTGGTACCAGGCTGGGAGGGCGCATCCATTTGCCATGCAGTGCGGGGGATCCAAAATGGCGACCGCAATTTTTTTTTTTTTGAAATCGTTGCCCAAAACCCCACCAAAGCACCACAGAAACATGCGAAAATTAGCTATTTTAAATGCTTGAATTTTTACAGTAGCAGCAGTGGGTTTTTCTTGCAAAAAAAAGTCTCTGTTGATTTTATTTTATTTTATTTTATTTTATTTTATTTTATTTTTTACACCTGCACATTTGCAATGATGGGCTCGCCCATGGGAGTGGACCATGCAAATTTTCCACCAATCGCATGGCCACTTGGCCAGGTTGACCACAGAGACTTCTGGGATGTGCCAATCGGGCATAAACAGCCCACTAATCGTAGCCCAAACCCGAACCCTAAGCCTAAGCCTAACCCATACGCCAGTACACTGTCCTTCTAAGTGGGTCAGAGAGGCACCCAGAGGTGCACCCCAATACTCACCATGTAACTACCCGTAACTAGCCTAACCCTAGCCCTTGCGCTAACCCGTCTTAACCCTAAGCCAGATCTACTTGCATTGCACTACATGCAAGTACGTGAGACACAGCGGGTGCAAAGAGTCTGCCAGTCCGTCACTTGTGGCTCTGGCTGACTCCTGCAGCTCCCTCCAGGAGCCCGCTACCCCCCCAAACCAGTACTAACGACAATGAAAAAAACAAAAACAACCGACTAATTTTTGCGAAATTTCGCGAAAAACAGAAACGAGCCGAAACGGACTGCCTCTGACACACGACAACTCGAAAACGTCATTTTCCCTAGTCGTGCCCATCTCTAATCAGCATCAAAGCCCATTTTAGATTGAGGATACAGGGACCTGTTTCTCTGTGCTGGCTGTTTTGAGATAGATAGATAGATAGATAGATAGATAGATAGATAGATAGATAGATAGATAGATAGATAGATAGATAGATAGATAGATAGATAGATAGATAGATAGATAGATAGATAGCCTTGGATTAACCCTGAGGCTTGGGACACCAGCAGTACTCTTGAAAGGGCAGCCCAGGTGGGCAAGGAGAAGGAAATGAGATTAAAGTGGCTGCCTCGTGCTGGTGTTCAGCTTCAACCCTGCCATCTTATCCTTTGGTTTTAAAGGATAAGATGGCAGGGTTGAAGCTGAACACCAGCACGAGGCAGCCAGTGGAATTGAGGCATCTCTTTCCTGATGAATGTTAAACCTCTTTTTATGCAGAAATGTTCAAAAGCAATAAGGAGGGCCTTTAAGCCCTTCACTTCCCACCCCCCTTCTCTATTTTTTGACTTTCATTTTTTTCTCGTACATTTCCTATTAGCATTGACAGGGACCTCTCCTGACTTCTTCCCAGGCTGAAATAACAATTAGAGAAAGGGAAAGAGAAGAGAGAGAGAGAGAGAGAGAGAGAGAGAGAGAGAGAGAGAGAGAGCAGAAAGAAGATATTCTTGCTACAGCGCTTTCCTGCCCCAGATCATGTACTCCAGTGTCATCTCAAATGAAAGCTCGTAGACACAAAAGGGCTGCATCCTTTAGTCTTCCATTCCTTATGCAAGTGCGGGAGAGTGTAATGGGCTCCTTAAAGGCCTAGATTGGGAATTATTTCCTCATTGAGAGACAACAAGCGCCTCACAGCAATTCCCGAGGAGAATTTCTGTCACGTCCTTAAGCCCCGCTTTCTTATTTTGGTTGCCACATCCTGGATTCTTCCTCATTATTAGCATCTCTCTCTTTCTCCCCCCCCTCTCTGTTTTAGTGCATCCGTTTCATGAAGCAAACAGCTGTTCATTTCTTTTGTCAGTAATGGGGGGAAAGACTTGAACAGCTGATGACAGGTAATTTGGGCTGATGTCGAAATTCTTATAATAGAAACAGCGTTGAAAGCTATTACTTCATCTTGCGCTGACTGTAGATGCGAGATGAGACTTTCCAAACAGGAAACAACAACATCGGGCTGGCACTTTCCAGAGGATAAATAATAAAAATCGGAAACCTTGAAAGAAGAAAACTTAAAAATTGGATGGGCTTGTCCTCATGTGATCGCGTCGGCTCTTTAATCCCTAGCAAAAGTGGCACCCACGGAGTTTGTTCTGCTGCTTGGAAGCCCCTTCCAGTGCTGGAAGGGCAGCCTGCTTTGACGTCTGAAACATCAATGCCTGCATGTCAGGCTTGCATTATTATGTTATGAAAGGAGCATTAGCAGGAGTGTGTTGTTCCTTGCTGGTCCTGCTGGGGGGGGTCTTTGCACATGCAACTGGTTTTCCTTGGTGATGACCAAATGCTGGGTTCTGGTCTGATCCATCATAGCAACTCCTGTCTTCTTACGAGGGCTATCAGCCATGCCATGTCATCATGATTTAACAGACCTATGATGTTAAGTAGGACAGGGAGCCGAAACAGGTGACATGCTGGGCCAGGGAAGGTGGGTGTTGTAGGCCAAGGCTATAGCACGCAGACAGGTCAGCAAGCCAGAAACAATGCCTCCCCAGGATGTAGGGACTAGACATGGGCATTTCACTTAGGAAGTGGTCTAGTTCCAAAACGAAATGTGGGAGCCCAGCTGGCGTTCGGAACCGGACCCACCCTCCCCAACGAATTCAGCCAGTCCCATATCTTGCTCTGAGCTTAAACTCCAATAAAGAAGAAGCCTGAGACATCATCCTTCCTTCTCCTTGGTGCTGGCCAATCAGACATTGAGGTGGGGTGATGCATTTCGCTGCACAGCTCCTGATTGGTCAATGCCAGGGAGAAGGAAAGATGATGTTGGAGGCCTCTTCCTTGTTGGAGTTTAGCTCCGTGTGATCCCAGAGCAAGGTAAGGGATTAGCTGAATACATTCCAGAGGGTTGTTCCAGGTCTGAACGCCAGCTGGGCTCTCACATTTCATTTCAGGACTGGACCACTTCTGAAATGAAATGCCTGTGCCTAGTAGGGATTTCTTTTGAGCATGCACTAGAATGGCGCTGTTTCATCCATTTTATTCGTCCAGTGTCATGTCCACTACAAGCAATGATCACCAGCTATCTGTGATCATGATGCAGAGCCTTCACCAGTCCCCTAATTTTTGTGTGGACAAATTGAAATATTATTTTAAAAATTATTTAGAAAATAATTGTTTATAGTTTGAATTAACTGGAATGTGGATTCACATTTTTGGAAGGACTCTTTCATGGTTAATGTCTTATGTTAAGAGTTTCCCATGAGTGCTCAAGACCCCAACAGCCAAACCTTTATCCGATGTATTACATAGGTCAGACAGATGTAGTTCTGTTTTTCATTCTGTGGTTAGTCCTACCTTCACCACTGCCTTTGAGTGGGAAGGTTCTCAAAGGCAGAATGGTGGACCTCCCAAAAACAGTATCTGTTCCCTGAAATAAATACATGGGGCCAATGCAGCAGAAGCGATCGAGCAATGGAGGCTATTCTTCCACATTGCAAGTGCCTAACAGGCTGCCCCCACCCCTCAGGCGAGAATAAAGAGGCAAGACTCTTGCATTGGGATGAAAAGGTGCAAGGTTTATTCTTAAACAGCAGACAATGGATTAACAAAAGGAAGGGGCTGCCATAGTGCAGAAATGGATTTGGGACAAGGAGGTCAACCCGGGACTTCCCCCCTCAGCATTAAGGTTTGGGCGAGTGTAAAGCCCCCTCGGGGGTGCCATTCATCCATCAGCACCCCTTCGGCCGGCTGTTGCTATTGCCCCCCCCCAGGGATGAGATGTCATCACGTGGCTGGTCCCAATTCCTGAAGGGGGTCCCAAAATCCTCCTCGCTTCCCTGGCACTGTAATCTCCTGATCCGCAGCACCCGGGGGGAGGTGGAGGTAATAGCTTGTTATTCAGCAATACTCACCGACCGTATGTAACCTTATTCCGTACTACCCGCCTCCCACATATGACTCCTCGGCCAAAGAGGCCCATAGACCCTACCCGGCGCGAGTGAGGGATAGGTGAAAAATCTCAGCCCAGAGCAGCCAATCCCCTGAGCTGGACAAAAATTCCTATCTGGCCCTGTAGGCGACCAAAACATTCTCACTCGCTTATTACAGGGTGGGCAGGCGGGGAGTGCTGCTTCCAGAAATAGGCCGGGCAGCGCACGACACTGGCTTTTATACCAGTGCTTTGTGCATGAATCCTGGCCTCACGAGATCAGGGGCCAAGCCGCTTTCACGTTAACTCAGGCCAGCTGAGGCAAAGGGGCCCCGCCTGCATACCGATGCGGTGAAGCCAGCCGTGATGATCCATAGGGGTGGGGGTCCCTTCCAGGTCTGCAGTTCTAAAAGGATGAGGATACTGTTCTGCTTTTCTCCGCGTCTTCTGCTTCTAATAGCAGAGTAGATTAATCTGAGAAATTCCAGTAGTCCCATAGTCAACATACTCTATTGCCCTGACCATGAAGCCAGTGGCAAGGAAGAACTCGGTTTACACTGACTGAAAAGGAGACCTCCTGGCAGCCTGCTGTTACTGAGATTCGGGGGACTGCAAAGTATGTTTCCCTCAGATGTTTTTCATCTGTCACGTCCGTCGCCTTTTGGGAGATAATGTGATCATACGCCCATTTTGCTACAATTTTCAAGCCAGTGCTTTTATAGTAAGCCTTCTATAAGATTATCCAAAGCTGCCTTTGACTTTGCAAACAGATCCGATCAGTCAACAGTGCAAGGATTAGTTGTCTCCGTTCCATTCATATTAATGAGGGCTATTTAGATAAATTGCTCTTGTCCGATAATTTAAAAAGTGACTTCTTATTCTCAAGCCAAGCACACACACACACACACACACACACACACACACACACACACACACACACACACACACACACACACACACACACACACACACACACACACACACACACACACACACTGTAACTGGAGTCACCGGAGATGCAGAAAGGTTTCTGGAGGAGTCAGGAGTCATCAAAGGGTAAATCCAGAGTGGAGTTCTTTGCTGTTGTCTCACCTCAGCTGGTCCGAGGAGAGAGCAAAGCCATGCTATTTGGCGATGGGTCAAAAGAGCATGGCTATCTTGATGCCACTGTACTTGGGAGAGAACAGAAATGTTACTTTAATGCAGGTTGAAAAGAGTGATTTAATGGGACTAGAGATGGGCATGGAACGAACATGTTGCAACGAAACGACAAATGAAAACTGTGATGAAAATGCAACAAAATGAACAGAACTGCGAAAATTGTGGTTGTTACGTTTCGTTTCCATTAATGGCAACGCACAATGACATGAGCTGTTTTAAATGTTAAAAAACGCCATGGACATCCATAAAAACGCAGCGATAATTATTTATATTGTCTGATAATACCTACCAGGGGGGTTGGGGTCCTTAAAATGTTTGTTTTAGTCTTCTCCCATCGCGATGTATTATTCTTTTCCCTTTAAAATAGATGTCGCCACCAGCCACAAAATGGAGGCAAGCCATGTGATGGGATCATGTTCAACCAATAGCATGCCCAGGTTGCAGACTGGGCAGGCAAATCTGGCAGCCACAGAGGGCATAAAAAGCTCTGGCAGCCCCCGTCCTCCTTGCAGTCTATGGTGGGAGTTAGGGTGGGATTGCTGTCTCTTCTGCGCCTCTAGCTTCAGTCCTGCAGCCTCCCTGTGTGCGTGCGTGCTGCGTACCTCTCGGTGAGTACCCTCCCTTGCCCCACAGTGCAGTCACTCTGCGGCTGCCTTGCACCCTGGGCAACGCCCGCCGCTGCCTTTGCAGCCTCCCTGCATACCTAGTCTATACTGTGTCTCTGCCAGCATCCATTTTTTTAGTGTTTTCTCTCTGGTCTGGGGTGTTGGGGGATGCCTGCGCACGGAAATGCTTTAAAAATCGCGCCAAAAGCGGGTAGAAACGACAAATGAAAAAATGAAAAACGGTAACAAAATTTTTCAAAACATTCCCGACAAACGGAAATGAACCGAAACAGACCTCTCAACGAAAAATGAAAAACCGAAACACCATTTTTCTGTTTCGTGCCCATCTCTAAATGGGACTACCATTGTCTCTGATGTGAATAGGGAGCTTTGTACTTTGGGGTTGGGAGTAGACCTTACTTTATACATTAATGGTGCAAAGGGAGCTCCCTATAATCAATGGTGACCAGAGGGCTGGAGGTGCCTCATCCTGAATCTGACCAGTGGTATATCTAGTCCTTTCTTACCACCTGCAGTTGGGGATACTCTGACATCCTGAGGTTCGAATCTGGGATTTACTACATGCACAGTAGATGCAAAATGGAGCATGCTGGCACACTGGCCTCTTCTCTGGGCTTTTCATAATTTCAAACACGGTGACTGGATTTTCAAAGCCTTTGCGTTGCAGTTTTGAGTTCTTGAAAGGTTTTGCAAACTCTGAGGGGAAGGAACAATGTGAGACATCAGATTGGGAGAATCCTTCAACCCCATCCCTTTATATCTGGCACCCAGTTATTAAGACACTGACATTGTCTCTCTGGAGTGTTTCCTCTAACTGCTGTCCCTCGCTTTATCCCTCTCATAACGGACAATGCCACGGAAGTGCTCCAGAAAACACTACAGTGAAGACTGTGGCATGAATGCTGCTTTAAATATTCTTAGTGATGACTAGATAGATACGCTGGGAAGCTTGGGCAATGGTGTTCTTTGGGTTACCGGGCTACATTTAAGTGGTTGTGTACAGGAGGAGCAGGGAAAGTAACTTTCAGGACTTCAAGTATCCTTGTATGTGGTTGTGCATCCCCATGGATGAATCTGGGCCCTGGGCTGCAAATGAGGAGGGCAAGCGTGGCAAGTCCCCCAGCGCTGTACTGGAGCAGAGGGACACCAAAATGGCAACATAGTATTTGTACTACTGTATTCTGCACCACCATCACCACTCAGCCGGGGAGGGGTTTGGTGCAGAATCTATGTTTGCCCTGGATGACACAACCTCTAGTCATAGGCCTCCCTGAGCCTCCCTTCCTGATGTGGCATCTGACGAAAACCATCTCTGCCTCCCTTTCGAGACCTTAGTGAGTTGTATGAATCAAGGAGCCATTTCTATGAAGGTTCAGACGTCGTAGAAGGCAAAGCTGGGCTTCTTCACCAGGAGAAAGGTGGCCCAGGAGCAAAACAGACGCACAAACAAGTAATGAATAAAAGGCATGCATTTCAGATCTGAACAACATTCTGATTCACACTGCATTCTGATCCTCTCCTAAAATCACCCCCTGGGGCTTCATTTTAGCTTTGGTACGTTCTCTTCTCCAAATAATTGCTTGCTGATGTTTTCTCTGCGCTACTTCTTGCACAATTTTTCATTTGCCACATCATGTATTTATTACATCATATGTCTATTACAGTAACCCTCTGCCCTTTCACAGTTCATATACTGTGGTCCCACTGTATCACGGGACTGCAGTACAGTGGACCCTCGTATAACAAACAGTTTCTATAACATAAAATCTGTACAACATAAAATTTTTGGAGATAGGGGAAATTTGCTTAACAGAATTGCGTATGGGGCGGATCCGTACAACATAAAAATGGTCGTGGTTAGGGATTACTCTGTTTTCAATGCATTCCTATGGGGAAATTTGTATAAAGGAAAATTTCATTTGGAACAAATTAATTCCTTTATACGAAGAACCCTGTATATGAATAAAAGCCCCCTGGGGTAAGGTCGGAAGGTCTGTTTAAGGCTCCTGTACTTATCCCAGGCTGGCCACTGCTGCAAATGGGCCTGCAAGGGCCTTCTCAGTGCTTTCAAGCGATCCGGCGGTCACTTCCTATTTTCCAGAAGTCACTTCCAGTTCCCGGGGAAGCCCTTTTGAAGCCTCTGAGGGCCAAGGAAGGCCCTCACAGGGCTGTTTGGGACAGCGCCAGACTGAGGGTAAGTACAAGAGTACCCAGCTAGGCCGCCCAGGTCCCACCCAACCTGCATCCGCATATCACTGATTTTCAATTATCACGGGTCAGGTCGGATCCCTAACACCTGCGATAGGTGGGGGGGTCACTGTATTACTTTTTTGGGTGGGGGGAGTTGAACTCTCTCTTAGCATTTTAAATATTTGAAGGCCAAATTATATACTAATTGACAGCCCTGTATTTTAACATACCAAACCTGGCCCTTTCCTCACTAGCACCTTCTCTCAGATGCCTCACGGGCTTTCCCAGGAAAATACTAATTATCTCCAAATAATTAAAATTTAAAAAAGAATCAGCACTAGCTCTTGCTGCTAAGTTAGAGCATTGACTAACAGGTTAAGTACAAGTGAACATATTTAGCCATCTTCTGTCTGTCTAATTTAGAGTTAAAAATTACATTTTGGTGGATTTCTCCTTCCCTGGCTGAGGAAATCTTGACATTTGTGCCTGTCTTTTCTGCTACCACCAACCCTTCCTCTCCTGCGCCAAGCCGTTGGAAGGCCTTCATGTCTAAATGGATGTAATTAGAATAGAAATGAGTGGAAATTAGGGAGGAAAGCAGACCGTTGTCATTTTTGGCCTGCTTAAGCAATAGGAAGAAAGAGGGAAGATATGTATTTGGAGGTAAATCTGGCTTCCCTTTAGCAGTGCTGGCACTTATGCATGGGGCGGCGGGGCAGAGATGGTATTATAAGTGAGTACAAAGAAGTTCAGTTTCTTTTCTTTCTTTTTAACATCCTGAATGTGCTGAATAAAATTGTATATAAACAATCAGATGCCTTAGCTTTGGGATTAGTTGCACAAATTCCATAGAGGTTTGGGTGGTGGTGGTTGTTTTGTTTCCAGAAAAGGGAAAAGAGGTGGGATTTCTTTTCTTTCCAGTCATTGACTAGTGCTGCTATTTCAAATCTCTGCTCTGATGCATGTCCAGTTGCAAGTGTAGGGAACCCATTGTCCCATAGCTGTTTCCATTGCATTTCTGGAAGCTCCAAGAGGTCTACCATCCCTTTGAAGCTCTATCTCTTATTAGGGTAAATTAATCTGTGCACCACTAAACTTCCCACTGGAAAATGATAGGGACCTGGAGACACTTATCACCAATCAGGAATCACTCTTATCTCTGATCCAGATTAGCTCGGGAGATATGTCCTCCTGTGATCTTGCTTTCAGGAAGATTAGGGAAGGATCATCTGGTGTCTCCCAAAATAGATTTCTTTGTCCTTGTCCCGCAGAGTTTAACACAAACCACGCAAGCATCTATAATTCTGCTGCTTTTGTGACTCCACAATGGTTAACACTATTAATTCATCTATCTCCTTGATCTGCTGTAATGTGTTACGATATCTGTGCTGCGAGGCATTATAAGGTCACCTGACAACGATGTAGCAAACAACAGCGTGATAAAAGCATTAACGACAACAATCAAAAACAAAATAACAGCAGTTGGAGGGGGGGAACCTGCACAGAAATAAGCCCACTGAGTAACTCAACTGTGCAGAACAGCGAAAGAAACAACAGAGGAACAAAATATAACACTTCAAAATAATATTGCCTTGCATTTGCAGATATATAAGGCAAACCTTTTTTAGAGCTTGAATTCTACAGTTTTGGCCAGACAAGTCAGCCATTACATGAGTTTTTGGGCCCCATGCAGTTGTGAAATGTCATTTTAAGCTGTCTATCCATAAACATACCCATCTTTAAACTATTTTTAGTTGAAAAGCCTGACACATTGCTTCCATAAATACAGTCTTAAAGATAGGGTGAAGTTGTGGGGGTGGGGAGAAGAGGAATTCTCCTGGTGATCATCTGAAATTTCTGGAAGGGTTCATAAAATACAATCAGAGCTCTCTCCTTTTCAGCTTTACAAGGTGATTATCTGCACTGGCTGGGTCCTTGCCAGAGTCTGCCAGTGTAGAAACCCTAACCCATGTCAAGTAAGGCTTTGGATCTGAATCACAATGTTACACTCAGAGCAGACGATTCATTCCTAATGTTCTTTTTCACAGGTCTTCATGTCAGACTTAGACGGTTACTTCACGTCCACTCTTGTTCTGGGAGGAAGTTTGTTGCATGTTGATGTCGGTTGCGGTCACGTGGTCTTCTCCTGCTTCTGTCTTTGTTCCTGTGTACCCACAGGCGTGATTGATGATACCGGGACGACTGTTACCGCACGTCCTCATTCTGTGATGAGATGTGAAATTCTATGCCATTGTTCTCTTTTTTTCAGTCCAACCTTCCGTTTTTTGATGTTTCCATTCTCTGAAGCCTTGCCTTCAATGCATTACGGAGCAAACTTCGAGGCATTTGTCTTTTAAAATCTCAGCACTGCATTGCTAACTCCTTAGGGAATTTACTGGCAAATGTCACTTCACACTCCTGCCACTAGGTGGCAATGAGCTACAATCGGCACTCGTTCCATGATGAGGCTTATTTCACGGTTTCCCGTCTCAGAAGAAGCGTGACAAGCAGATTCCCAAGGCCAGGGAGGGGAATCGCTCATCCCGCTTAAATCGCAGTTCAGGGAGCGTGGTCGGGATGAACTCCAGTTGTCATGCAATGGACGTGCGGTAAGATTTCGTTGTACCGGTCCCAAGCGGGACCACGAACAGCGATGAGATGAACGTGAACTATCAGCCTTAGAGACAGAGATGAAAGGCCTCAGGGTCACCTCCTGCCCTGCAGTTTATAAACATGGAAGGGGCTTCCCCATCACTTGAGATGGATGTTTTACTTCCTCAAGCAAACCACAAGAAAACATCCCTCCATGACTTCCATGTGTAGAAACAAAACCACATTAAGACTGTCCTTCAGCCCAAGTGGTAGGCACTTGGTGTGGATGCTCTGCCCTGGCCTCCCACAGAGAAGGATGGCTGAGGAACAACTCACTAGGAGAAATGTTTGAGAGGGAGAAGGTGACATGGCTGCCCCACCTACCCAAGGGCACTTCTCTCCCCATCCTTAAGAATGGGGCTATCTCTGGACAGCCCAGCGGCTGAGAGTCATGGTGAGCGGAGGTGGCAGAGACGGCACTGAGCTGTGGAGGCAGAGTACTGTGGCTTGTGGAATGTTTTTTGTGTCCCTGTCTCAGTCAACAGTCCATGCTGTGCTCTGAATGCCAATGCCGTAGCTGTGCCAAGTTGAGAGACTGCCAGAGCTGCAACCTAAAAAGGGGGAAATTCCCATGCCCTGGTCCCTCTTACAGAAACCTGGGGGACTGGGTGGAGAGCCTTTGGAACACAGCACCGATTATACAAAAAGATTCTTTCTCTTTTTCATCTCACCACCTTTCTCACTGCCACCGTCCCACTGAAATTATCCTCTTGTGCACACTGAGGCAATCTCCAGGCATGTGGGGAGTCTGTGACAGTGCAATGTACCTTGACAAAACGGCACAAGAATGTTGCCAAGTGGAACAGTGGGCAGAAAATGGGTCTCTCTAAATCCTGGCTTCTTATTTAAATTTAACTTTAAATCAGTGCCATAATGGGCTGAGACCCCATCTAGCAAGATACAACACAACCTTTGAAACCTGACACTGAGATTGTTTAAAACATGCACGCACACACGTGCACACATGCATGCGTGCATGCACACATATGTGCATGCGCGCGCACACACACCTTCCTTTTCCTCAACTCCTTCCCCCTCATCTCCTTTCTTTCTTTCTATCTTTCTTTCTTTCTATCTTTCTTTCTTTCTTTCTTTCTTTCTTTCTTTCCTTCTTTCTTTCTTTCTTTCTTTCTTTCTTTCTTTCTTTCTTTCTTTCTTTCTTTCTTTCTTTCTTTCTTTCTTTCTTTCTTTCTTTCTTGAGTGACTTTAGTTGTTTGAAATCAATTATGAAATGGTTGGCTGTGAGAGGGAAAAGCTGTTCTGCTCATGGGCTGGATTTAGACATGACATTTGAGACAACCTTTCATCTCCCGATGCACTAAACATTGTCGCCAGTGACACACTAGCAGGAGGGCATCCAATTGCTTAATCGCAGATGACTAAGTAATAGCCAGATGGTGTCTTTGAATTTTTAATTGTCCCTGGAGGATCAGAACAGGGATTTATTTATTGTGTGGAAAACCTATTTGCATTTAATGCTCTACTCATTTGGTGATAAGTTCTGTGTGTGTGTGTGTGTGTGTGTGTGTGTGTGTGTGTGTGTGTGTGTGTGTGTGTGTGTGTGTGTGTGTGTGTGTGTGTGTGTGTGTGTGACTCTCTCTGTGTGTATTCTCCTTTGTCTCTGGGCCTGATTTTAGGGTCCCAGCTGAACAGCCATTGCTGAACTCACCCTTGTATTAAGGGACCTATGTTGGTGTGCAGCCCAAATGTGACCTTAACGCCTCTTCACTTAGACTTCACATCCCCAGAGGTTCTTAGACTACCACTCCCAGAAATCCGGGCCAGCACAGATCATGCTGGTGGCTTCTGGAAGTTTTAATCCAAAAACATCAAGTGTGGTGATGTAGAGATCCACATATCTGGAGGTTGCTCACCTACTGCCAATCCATGTAGACCAAGGATGAAATGTTTAGGGTCTACTAAGAAAACTCCAGATGGTGGGAATACATTAAGAGGAGATTCTGACCGAACAATTTGACTTTCATGACAACAACACAGCCTCACTTTCCCCTCCTATTTCAAGGAGGAGAGCTGGAGTGAGGAAGCAGGAGTAGAGAGAGGATTGGAAAGACTTGCACATCAGCTCTCCTTTTGCTCCAGAAACCAAACCAAGTGAAGCCAGAGACCATGCTAATGCTATGTTTAGTGTTTGCTAGAGAAATTTCTATGACATCATTACCAGACCTGAGGACCAGAGGCCATGCCATGCACAGCGTTTGCCCTTCAAATGGTGTTCACTATAACCCATGCTTTTCAGCATCCGTTGGGGGAGGCACTTGGAACTGACCTTCCCTCATGGCTATGAGGGGTCTTACTATATTAAGCTCGATGCTTCACTGGTCAGACTCAGTATCAAGCTGCTTCAAATGGCGCCTTCTTAGCTTATTCGGCAAGGAATAGTATGTGCTGGTCATCCTGTGACTGGCCGGGCTGGGCAGAAAGATGTGAAGAAACAGGGTGAATGCTACTCAGTTTCTATTCAAAAATTACTCCAAATTAAAAAGGAAGGAAAGGAAAGGAAGGTCACAAAAATGCTAAACGTTTGGCCTGAATTAATGAACATTTTATTCCATCATCATCATCATCATCATCATCATTCATCATCATCATCATCATCATCATCATCATCATCATCATCATCATGCTATTGCCCACTAGAGTAGATCCATTGCAGAAATTGAATTTACCCATCCTGGCTTTTTATCCAGCAACTGTTTCAATGAATCTATTTTATCAGCAACCAGTTTTAAGGTGGTTTACATTACATATAAAATTGCACAAACTATAATTCCGTGTAAAACTATATATAATTCCTTGTATATATATGTATCATACCTGCTACCTAGATGCCCTAAGCATATCCAATATCACCTGATTTCAGAAGCTAAGCAGGGTCGGGACTGGTAAGTACTTGGATGGGGGACCACCAGCGAATACCAGGTGCTGAAGGTGCCTGGAGTAGGAACTGGCAAACCACTCCAGTATTCCTGCCAAGAAAACTCCATGGACATGGGGTCATGAAGAGTCGGTCACGACTGTATCGATACAATACAGACAACTACCATACCTAGTTAAGCAAGGATGGCTTTGTGCACACCTTTTGGGTTCATAGTTGGCACATGAACGCTTTAATATAAGCAGGTAATGTGTTGGGCAAGATCAAAGGATGCGTTAATGTTCTGAGGAGATGATGGGAATGACCTGGAAATATGAAGAATCAGTGTGGCTTGTGGTTCATGGATACCGACAAAGGGCAAACCACGAATCATCCATGAACCCTGGAAAAATGAATCAGTTTGTAGTTCATCCCCCCCCGTGCCGTTCATCCCTGGTGGAGGGGACTCTTATGGCTCCACCCTCTCCGCCACCTGCTTGCCCACTTGGCACTGCCTGCACCATCTCATTATTTGACCCTGCCAGCTCCTCCTCTTCGTTTTCCACCGCTGCCATTGACGGATAGGCATGCACATGCACAGACGCAGCCGAACCCCGCTACCAGAATGGAAGCTGGGCCACTGTTCCTAATGATGGTGGTGCCAGGGGACAAAGAGGAGGAGGTGGCAGGACCACTTAGGGAAGCAGCTGGGACAGGGGATGGGGATGGGGTGTCCTTTCTGCCAAGAACAAGCAACAACCAGAAACAAGTATTCATCTTTGTTTCATTTCAGGAAGACAGGATGCCTGACCCATACTACTAACTGGACCATGAACCAACTTGCTTTGTGGATTTTTTTTCAGTTCACACCTCGGTTTGTGGCCATCTCTCCTGTGTAGGCCTCCAAACACCTCTTCCCATCTTGCAAGTTTCCAGAGTGCCACTTCTTTTAAGGAGGGTACCACAATATGTGCAGTCCTGATGTTTGGGGTGCTAGCTTCCCAGTCATTGACTAGCCACAGTAGTCTGAGGGCATCAGCTCGCATACCTTTGCTTTTATAGAGAACCATCATCTCCCTCTGGAACGGACCTCAGGATGAAGGTTCTAAAACACATAACTCTCCGTGGATCCAACCGGGCCTCAGCAGAACAGAGGAGAGACTTTTGCGTGGAAGGCCATGAACCCCAGATGTGAGAGATACAGAGTCAGGCCTGGAAAGTAACAGCAACTGGGTGCTGATATTGGGAAAACTGGCCTAAGGTGCTCTTTCCCACATTCCCTTGCTCTTATCTCACAAAAGCTAGCTTGAGAGATTAGTGTGTGTGTTGCATCGTTACAGTCATGACTGACTCTTCGTGACTCCATGTCCATGGAGTTTTCTTGGCATGAATACTGGAGTGGCTTGCCAGTTCCTACTCCTGGTATGCCCTGGTGGTCTCCCATCCAAGTACTAACCAGGGCTGACCCTGCTTAGCTTCCGAAATCATGCCAGATCAGATGTGCTTAGGGCATCTCAGGGTGTTTATACACGACCCCTAAGCTCCGCCGCAAATGGCTGCAAGGTCTGGACCTTAAAAATGTTTACCCACCAGCTCCAGACTTTGCAGACAATTAAGTGCGACCCCGCCCACTTTAGCAAGACCAAACAGCAGTTTTCTTGTACCTGCTTTTTGGAGGTGACAAATATTTGATCCGGTGTAAGGATAGTGAGTGCAGGGCTCTCCTGGCTTCCGTTTGTTCTTTTTTTACGCCCCACCCCTTTAAGAGATCTGAATGCTGCCGGGAACAAAACAGAGGTAAAACGGCATTCTTTTCTTTCTTTTTTCTCCCTCCCTCAGGCAGCCAGCAACCAGGAAGTGCGGAGGGGGGTGGGGACAGAGGAAGAGCAGGAACCCCTAAGATCTCTGGTCCGAATTTAAGTGGCCAGCGGATCTTAGGGGTCGTGTAAAAAGGCCCTTAGGTACATTGAGAGATTAGTAACTCTTTGCAAATGGCCTTAGAATTGTGGAGATTATTCAGATTGATGTGTTTGAAGAGATCAGTCAGAAGCCCATGGAGGAGCCAGGTATAGTCAACTAGTGAGGTTCTCTCCATCAAAAATAAGGGGAGGAGAAAGAAAGAAAGAAAGAAAGAAAGAAAGAAAGAAAGAAAGAAAGAAAGAAAGAGCAAGAAAGAAGTTAAATTGAAAGAACTATGCTGTTCACTAGGTATATTAAGTACTGATCAAGCTTTGTAGGTTGTATAACAAAAGCTTAAAGAATATTTTATTCTTCCATCTATAATAAGATGACCCCCAAATTTCTAACCCAAAATTCCAGTTTTGCAATGATGCAATTCTCTCCTCGGCTTGCTTCCAGTATAAGACAGCCCTCAATTCTTAGTCTAAGAATTTTAGACAAAATATGGTCTTATACATGGAAAATTCTGTAACCTGTTTAAAAAACCCAGAGCTATTTCCCCCTTCATGTTAAAACGTTATTTCTCAAAAAAAAAAAAAATCTAACCTGAAATGAGTAGCCAGAGCTGTAAATAATAACAATGATAACAATAACGATGACAAAAACAACAACCCATTTATTGGAGGAGAAATTTACCCAAGGATTACCTGCTGTGGATTAAATAAAATGTTCCTTTAAAACACACGCGCGCACACTGAGTGTACTATTTTGGGAATGTGACCCTTTTTCATGAATAAATGACACAGTGACATTTACAGATAAAACAAGATTTAACTGCTATGAAAGATGGCGACAAATGTCAAGGTGTCAATAATGATTTGTGAATAGAATGGTTTCTTGCCAGAGCTTTGAACAGATACCTAATGTAACTGCTAATGCTGCTTGGTACTCGCAGAAAAGTGTGTGTGTGTGTGTGTGTGTGTGTGTGTGTGTGTGTGTGTGTGTGTGTGTGTGTGTGTGTGTGAGAGAGAGAGAGAGAGAGAGAGAGAGAGAGAGAGAGATAAAGAGAGAGAGAAGAGAGAAGACACATCATGGAGCAAAACAACAGCTCAGATGGAATGCCATAAGAAATACAGTTCTCTGTCATTCTGTGTGAGTGCTTAGTGGAGGAAAATAAAGTGAATTTCCCAAACTTTTATTTTAAAAAATGTTATGAGGTTACCTAGCACCTACAAGCCATCAACGTCATATGGTATCTTTGCCTAGATGACTCATGAAGTGAGGGGCACCTCACCCCAGAATTTCATGGGGCACCCCCATACTGTCTGGATTGTGAACTGGGAGGACCTGGGGAGTCTTGTGACAGCTTGGCATACCTTATTGCCTTTAACAGAGTCAATGGGCTGGGGTTAGTGTTGAACATTAGACCTCAGACTCAGACTGCGGACTGCATCAGCCAGAAATCGAAACTTGGGCCTGGTTAAGATCTGGAAGAAACATTGGGCTAGTATGGAGGTAACCCAACCCCATGTGAGCTGTTGGACCCCATGTGCCCAGCCAATCCCTGCACCAAATAAACTCCAATTTGAAAAGTAGCAAGAGGCTTGTAAGAGACCCCTCCTCCACTACAGGAGGGGCAGGGGCTGCATTGGTCAAAATAATATTGAAATATCTTCCTACCTCCTTGCTTGCTTGCCTTTTTATTTGCTGTCTTGCCTCATCTAGAGATTTCAGGTGCAAGGCCATCCCCCCTCCCCCTTTGGCCTTTGATAGTTGGGTTTGGATGGATGAGGACATCCCTGGCCTCTGGTAGACATACTCCCCCTCACTTGCCATGTTTGTGATGAGTGTGCAAAGAAGTCCCAAATGCATATAGATGTGCATATGTGTGAATTTGGAGTTATTACGCATGTATGGTGGTCCGGTTTGGCCCAGGTTCCTCCTTTGTTAAATACATTGATTATTAAGTGCATAGGTTCTCTACCCATGGGATAATGGGGTATGTGAGCATGCTGGGGGTCCCCAAGGCATAAACCCAACCCTACTACCCCTCAAAATGTGAGTGTCTGAATATTCCTGGGGCAACCTGAAACTTCCGGTTGAACAGCACACATGCACTTCATGTGAGGGACCATCATTCAGAATAGACTGCTTACTGGTCAGCCATGCCAGCTTCAGGAACCCACTCTGAATATACCATTAGCCACATGGCTAAAGATTTGTCTGCAAATGAAGTTTTCTTTCTGAGGGGGGAGTAATTTTTTTTACTCTGCTCTCTGAACTCTTCATAGATTCTGAGGACATAAGGCAGGGGTGGGGAACCTCCAGATGTGTTGGACCAGTTCCTAGCATCCCGAGCCTATTTTGGCAACGATAAAGGAATGTGGGAGTTGCGACCCAAAACATCTGGAAGGCCAAAGAATCCCCGCCCTTAACATAAGGGGTAGTATTTTTAAATTATTATCTATTTATTGGATTTTTATACTGCACCATAGAGCTCAAAGGCTACTCCGGACAGTATGCAAAAGCATGCAGATTTAGCCTTGCTTTCAGATAACTAATGGCCTTTTCTTTAATATTTGATGTTGTTATGTGCTGTCAAGCCATACCTGGCTTAATGTGACCCTAATAGTTATGTTTATCATTATCTACAGTTAAGGAGTGGTTTTATCCTTTGCCATTCCCCCGGTGGCTATCCATATCCAAACAGGGATTTGAAACCAGATTGCCTTTGTCTGTGTCTGTCACTCTACCCAGTTATCCCCCTTCCCCAAACTGTCCCTTAAACTAAGAGGATTCTAATTCATTTAGTGGCATAATCCTTAACCTGACTAATAAAAGGTAGCTAGCCCAACTGGACACTGGATAAATGTGTGCCCTTACAATGGAAGAACAAGCTGAAAAGTAAGAAAGCCAGGTTCTTAAAACTTGTTTAGCGCAAGCTGTAAAGCAGGGGTCCTCAACCTAAGGCCCCAGGGCCGGATGCAGCCCCCCAAGGTCCTGAATCCGGCCCCTGGGACCAATTGCAACCCCCACCTACCCCCTGTTTTGTGAGCAAGCCAGCCTCCACAGCTGCTTTTGGACTGTGATCCGGCCCCCAGTGGTGTCTGGGTGGTGGTGGACCGGCCCGCTGGTTGAAAACTTTGAGGACACCTGCTGTAAAGCGTACAAATTCCTAAAAGAACACAATTTGGGGGTAATTTGTCAAGATGTAATTTGAAAAAGTTACATTTAACACAGCAGGTGGCATGTTCTGTCACTACCTTATCTCCTTCCACCATGGCCCAGCCTTCAGTTGTCCCGGTTACTCTGGGCGTTTATACACGACCCCTAAGCTCCGCCGCAAATGGCTGCAAGGTCCGGACCTTAAAAATGTTTACCCACCAGCTCCGGACTTTGCAGACAATTAAGTGCGACCCCGCCCACTTTAGCGCGACCAAACAGCAGTTTTCTTGTACCTGGTCTTTGATGGTGACAAATATTTGATCCGGTGTAAGGATAGTGAGTGCGGGGTTCTCCTGGCTTCCGTTTGTTTTTTTTTTGCGCCCCGCCCCTTTAGGAGATCTGAATGCTGCCGGGAACAAAATGAAGGTAAACCGGCATTCTTTTCTTTCTTTTTTCTCCCTCCCTCAGGCAGCCAGCAACCAGGAAGTGCGGAGGGGTTGGAGACAGAGGAAGACAGAGGAAGAGCGACGAACCCCTAAGATCTCTGGTCCAAATTTAAGTGGCCAGCGGATCTTAGGGGTCGTGTAAAAAGGCCCTGTGTGAGGGGTATGTGAAGAGAACGGAAGTGCCTTGAAATTGAATCTATAGAGCAGGGGTCCTCAACCTAAGGCCCCGGGGCCGGATGCGGCCCCCCAAGGTCCTGAATCCGGCCCCTGGGAAGAGAACCCCAGAACTCCCTGTTTTGTGAGCAAGCCAAGCTGCTTTTGGACTGTGATCTGGCCCCCAGTGGTGTCTGGGTGGTGGTGGACCGGCCCGCTGTTTGAAAACTTTGAGGACCCCTGCTATAGAGTGAGAAATGATCCAAAACCTAGGATATTCCCGACACTACACTAGCAATTCCACACTTTGTTTTCCAGGCTTGCTTCCTTTCAGGAGTGGACTAACCTTTCCTCAAAAAGAGGTTACTGGGTATTGCACAGAGTTCCTTATCTGAGGTACTCTTTAAATTTCCTGAGGTAATTTCTCAACAGAGAGCCTTTCAACTCAGAGTGGTTTCAAGAACTACCATCATTATCATGCATTCATCGTGCCTCCATCACTAAATTTTACGGGGGCCTCATGCAACATTCATTTTCATTTCCTATGCTCCTTTTTATTTTTATTTTTATTTATTTTTAAACTAGATCTTCCATCTCTTCTTCTGCTACAGAAAACATGCTATGGAGAAAAGGGAATAACTGCTCACTGCTTTCTTCAAGCTGAGATGTAGACCCCTTTGTGTGGAAACACCTTTATGTATTTATTCTTGGAAGCAAAGTCTCTGGAAAGAATTTGGCACACACATTGCCTCCTTTGTTTATTTATTTATTTTTATAGCAGCAGGAAAAAATAAATATCTCTTAATTTAGAAGCCCATAATTGTATCATATTGTGCTGATTTATTTATTTATTTATTGCTACATTCTGCAATAAATTTAGACGAGCCCGGAAGTACGTAAAGTATCCACACATTAACTATGTTTTTTTTTATTGAAGGCACTTGCTCTGGAGCAACAACCCATTAGGATATAATTGTTTTGCCATTTTCTGCTTCTTAAACCAAGGCCATAGTCACACAAGCCAAATGGAGCTTTTCTATCCCCCACTGAGTTCATACCATAAATTTGGGGGTCAGACAATGCCTGGCCATTAGTGAATGATTTACCCAGTGAGTAGTGTACTAACTGCACATCATTTCCCACTCAGCCAGAGTACTTCCTTTGTGGTGAATCTTTTTTGGGGAAAAATGCTGCATGTCTGCCTGTATGAATGATCATATCACAACTTTTATCAATTACTGTTTCCCGGCATGTCCTTTTAAAATGTTTTAAACATTTTTTTCTTCATGTATCTAGAAGTTGAGTCATAGCAACTGGACGTTTTCTTTTGAGATTGAAACGTTTCGCTGCTCATCCAAGTAGCTTCGTCAGTCTTTGTAAAGTTGGTGCGGGGCTTTACAGTTCACCTTGATTTCACACCACCCCAGTCTGAATAAGCTGATTAGGTGGACAGTAACCTGAATAGGCTGATGAGGTGAACAGTGGCCTGAATAGGCTTGTTAGATGTCCAATGGCTTGGTGTGTGTGAAAGTCACACCTATGCAACCCTTCCCAATACCCATTAAGTATGAGTAATTATCCAAATAAATGAAGCTACTTGGATGAGTAGTGAAACGTTTCGGCCTCAAAAGAAAAGAATTTCAGTTGCCACAGCTCAACTACTGGATGACTGAGAATCTTCACAGACTTTAAAAAAATGGTTCTGCTGAATTTCTGTTGAGGCATCTATTCTGTCAATCACTTCCAAGTAGAGATGGGCACAAAATGACCATTTTTTCATTATCATTATCCGTTATGTAACGGAACGAATAACGACCCTGGTGAAGAATTAGGAACGAAACGAACAGAATCAAGATAAATATCTCTATTACTGTTCATTTTCGTTAATGGACACGAGCGATGAATGACCTACCTGGTGCGGTCCTTCCTGGTCCAGTCTTCCTGGCTTCAGGGAACAAAAAAAAGATGGCCCGCATTACAGCTGTAGCACGGGCCACTACAGCTGTAGCGCCGGCCACATCAATGGGTCTCCACCAGCCACGGCCGGAGGGAGGGTGAGCTGGGGGTCCCTGCCAGAGCCAGGAAGTTGCCGTCAGTGAAGAACGTGCCTCGAGGGCTCCGGCGTACCCCCGACCGAACGTGGTGTGTGTGTGTGTGTGTGTGTGTGTGTGTGTGTGTGTGTGTGTGTGTGTGTGTGTGTGTGTGTGTGTGTGTGTGTAGGGTAGGGTAGGGTAGGGAAGGGGTGCACGCAGAGTGTGGGAACCCCCAAAAAGTTCTCCTCCGGGGACTACAAAATCCAGCAACCCCCCATGACCGTCTCATGCTCCCAAGGGGGCCCTTCCCCCAAGGGCTGGTGTTCAGGCGTGTGGGGTGGGTTCCTCACTGTTTGCACTAGCGGAGGCAGAGCGCCTCCAAGGAGCCTCCCCCCCGGGATGGCGGATGGGGTGTGGGGTGGAAGCGCCGTGCCCCCCTCGCTCGCTTGCACTGCCGTGACCCGCTGGGCTCCAGCCAGCCAGCCAGCCAGCCAGCCAGCGCGACCGTGGTGCGGAGCCCCACCGACCAACCGACCCGCCAAGCTGCCCCGGCCAGCCGGGAAGTGCGGCAGCGGCGCCCGTGCAGCAGCAGCTGCAGCGCCTCAGGAAGAGACGCTGCCGCCAGGTGGGTGGCGAGCGACCGGGGATGACCCCCCACCACAGACACTGGGGGGGCTCGATGATCTGCTCCCTGCCTGCCCCCCGCTGGCCCCCACCCCACTGCCCCTTCCCTGCCAGCACCCCTTGACGGTGCACCCACCTGGCATTCCCCCCAGGATTCGAGGACCACCACCACCACCTCCCCGGATATCAGCAATCTCAAAGAAAACATGGTATAGGGTCATTCTGTTGCTAAAAGAGTTTCAGTGGTATAAGAAGTTAGAGAAAGCTAGGCTGATGGACAGATATGTCGGGCTAATGTAAACATGTTATTTCGGAAAAGCATGTTTCTCGTGAAAGTGTATCACTTTCGATGTCCTTATGCGACAGAACGTGGATTCATTCTCTGCTGCCAAAGGCTTTCTAGGAAGATAACCCAGCAAGAAGTATGTCACAGAGCTTATCTAGTTGATATATTCAAAATTATCTTTTAATTTTCACCCTGAATCATGCACATTGACAAAACAGCCTCTTTTATGTCTTACCAGTTATTATCTTTAAGTTTGCATGTAGGGCATTTATTCTTCTCCTGTTCTCCAGGTAATAATTTTTGCCTTTCCCCCCAGCTATAAAAGCCACACACTGACTAGATAAACTGTAATCCTATAATTTGAAATTGCTAATATAGCCTCAATTCCTCGTAATGATACAATACCATACCTTTGGTAGTCAACAGCGATTTGAGCTTAAATTGTCAGTGAAAGAGCCTCTCCTTATTTATTGTCCTAAAGGTGCTGGTGGTCTATTGGATGAAGTGAATTACTTGGTGGCCCAAAATGTGTGTAATTTAAGAGAACAACACCAGTGGGATTCACAATACCCCCCTCACACCCCCACCTTCATTTTCTTCTGTTACCTAGATTTCTCCAAGAAAACCAGCTGACATCCGAACTGATCTGTCAAAACCTTTTGCAACTGATTAGACTTAACTACCCTAGATGGCTGCAATTCCGGAAAAATACATTCTGTGCCAGCACCTCTCCATAACACATGTGCACAAGGCACTGTCAACAGGAGGGGGAGGATCCCCTGAAAACTGCATGCTAGATATATTGTGGATTTGTGACTTTTTGATCAGCGATGACAGACATTCTTTTTATGAGTGAAGCAAGGAGACACAGAAGCTTACATTCCAAAGCTGTTTAATGAAGGACTTCAGCCTGAGAGAAAGCACCAGTGAACCTGGACATTTGACCTCAAAGGCCTGTCAAAACTTTGGATATACATCCAAGGAGGGGAGAATAAATACATGGGTAGGGTGAGGGCTGAGACTATTTGCTTAGGAACACATCTTCGCAGAAGTAGGTAAATATTTTGCTCAGATGGAAAGGGCAGGTGGGGTTTTCCCCTCTGTCACTGGAGGGTAAGGAAATAAATAAATAAATAAATTGACCGCTCTCCCCTGGAGGTGCTGGGAAGGACCCCTTTCTCCCTGCCATGGCAGGGCCAGCAAGTGGTCAGACGGATTCCTGCCCAGGTGATGCCCTGCAGAAAGGCCAAGGGGTCTCAAAAGAGACTGCTGCCTCCTCTATCGCACCCCCACCCCACCCCAGATGCCAGAGCTTCATCATGACCACAATAGGGGAGGGGAGGGTTCAGCCCGACTTGCCTGCAGAGTCCCAGGGCTGCGTCTTCCACCTCCTTCAACCGACCCCTGTAGGTGGGTGTGGAATCCACGTTTGTCCCAAGTGACACAGACCCTAGTGGTGGGCCTGCTTACAGGTTACAATTGCAAGAATAGGTGATATCTGTAGTAGTAGGTCACTAACAATTAAACAAGCTGTTAGCTTTTGATGTTAATTCACCATCCTCAGGCTGTGCACCAAGATTTTGTGGATGGTGCAGAAAAAACAGGTATACACGAGAGTCCCAAAAATTCATGGCAGATGATGATGGTAGATCTGCTTCTTGAAGCGAGCGACTTTCACTTAACCCTGGTCTTAATGGGTTTGAAAGAGATGCGTGTGAAAGCTGCATCTCTGTAGCTCTAGTGCTGGAAGCAGATGTTTTTTTGGGTTTGCAGTCCTACTTAGGCAGTTACTTCACATCCTTCTTTGTTCCGTGACTAGTTTTGTACCGTTACAGCGTTGGTCACGATCACGTGGTTTTGTCCCTGTTTCAGTGTTCCCATGGTTGTGATAACTGGTCTCGTGACAAGTGTTACCTCATGGTCTTGTACCGTGACAAACACTGAATTTGTCTAGCTTCCTTTTTCCTTTTTTGGGGGCGGGGGGGGGGCTTAAAAATTCTTTTTTGATATTTCAGTTCTGAAAAGTCAAAATCTTTGCAGGCAGGAATGGAGTCTGTGGCTCATCTGGCTAGCTTTTACTTCTTCCACGTGGCTGCATTGGAATGCTCCGGGTGATAGCCTTCAGGCTTTCTTTGTTATTTATTCCTTTTGCTTGCTAATTAATTGTCTGTCTGTGTTTCTTCTTGCCTGGCTTTGAAGTTTGGTTTGTTTTATTGGTATTTAACAGAGGAGGGCAAGATGGTGGTGATCATCTGGGGTGGGTGGGCACTTTGAACCCAACCCAGTACCTGGGATACAGTTTTCTGAGAGAAACAAATGTTTTGTTGCATTACAGTTGTTACCTCACAGTGTCTTACCGGGACAAGGAAATACCCTACCCCAACGACAGGTACAGATTTGTCTTGCTGAGCTCCCGTTCTGGGGGCATGGTTGAGACAAATTTCAGCTGTTACGTGATGGACGTGAAGTAACTTTTTTTTGTACCGCTCCAAAGCACAACACTCAGAGAGACAAAACGGACATGAAATAACCACCTTAGTTGATGGTAAGAGTCCATGCTGTCCACAAGATCAGGGTATTTTGGGGTTAGACTTTTCGTCTGTCTAGGCCAATATTGTCAATAGCAGCAGCTGTCCCAATTCCTTTCTCAGTCCAATCTGGAGTTCCCTGGTATTCCCAGGTGGTCCCCCATCCAAGTACTAACTGACTCTGACTCTGCTTAGCTTACAAAATGAGATTGTGTATGTTCAGGATGGCACAGTGCTGGTGTGTATGCGTGTGATATCCCTTTGAGGGAATAAATGACAACATTAATTCAGCCTGCCTCTAGCTCTAGTTCATATACACCCCTTGAAAGTCAGAGAGCACATATATGCACATTTTCCCATTAAACAAGCTTTTAGATTTCTTTTAGCTTGTGTATCAGATAAAATAATGGGACTCAGTGGAGGATGATTTGGATAGTATTGCTTAACAACGGGTGAGCACAGAAGTTCCTCAAGACAGCCGGAATGTTTTCCCCCTTCCCCCCAATTTTAGGATCCATCTGGCAATGAATCATAGAATCCTAGAGTTGGAAGAGACCTCAAGGGCCATCCAGTCCAGCCCTCTGCCACGCAGGAACCCCCATCACAGTATTTCTGACAGATGGCCATCCAGCCTCTGATTAAAAACCTCCAAAGAAGGGGACTCCACCACCCTCCTTTGTGGCACCATATTCCACTGCCAAACAGCTATAACCGTCATGAAGTTCTTCATAATGTTGTAAGTAAATTTCATTTTGGTTTTTGGCTTTTCTTTAGTGCCTACATTCTAAGCAGCTTTGGAAATCTTGCAGTGTTTCTGTGGGATTGTCCTAGTTTGTTTATTGGTTGTGCCATTGTGTGACTGTGACTTTTGATTCATCTGTAGCTAGGAGGTTATATCCTGATACTGCATGACCCATAATAAGGGGGCACAGGGGGCATGAACCTCTGCTAAAATTCAGATTTTTGTCTTTCTACTAATAGGTTACCTGTAATGTATAGCTTGCCTCTGAGCTGTAGGACATCAAAAGCGTAAATGAGGGACTGAAAAGAATGGCACATGCACAGAGCCAAGGGATTATTTGGAGGCCTTCTCCTTTGGCCGGCTTCAATGCCGCAGGGCACACCCCATGCCCTGGTTGTGTATCATTCTGCACACAAAAAGAGCTAAGCTTCAGGACTGCATGTGTGTGCGTCTCAGCCAGTGTCAAGGGTATGGCATGACATGGCATGGCATGGCATGGTTAAAAGTAGAACTTGCTCCCATTTGAATGTGGTAGAAGAAACCAAGAGATTTGCCCATTTCAATTTGAGTGAAAATTTCATTTCAGTCCCTTTTTAAAAATCAGAATTTATCAAAACCCGAATGAGACAGAAAACAAAAATGACCTGTATGCCTATTTTATATAGATGATGTATTCTCTTTCTCTTCTGAAAACATGATGATTAGCTAAAATTGTATCCTTAGTTTCTTAAATTCCTCTCCTTTTTTTGGCCAAACCCTGACCATATGTAAAAGATTTTAAACCTTTGCCTATCAATCCAAGCATGCATCCACGCATCCACACACACACACACACACACACACACACACACACACACACACACACACACACACACACACACACACACACACACACACACACACACACAAACCACCACCACCACCACCACCGCTGCCGGATTTCCGTGCTCTGGCTACGGTAGGTTTTGGAACGGTTGTATTTCGAATGCCATCATCAGTTCTGTCAAAGAGCCACCATCCGCCAGGCAGCTCTTATGCTAAAAGTCAATATCTTTTAATGCGATCCAGTGGTTTCCTAGGAGATGCCCTAAATGGCCAAGCTTCACTTGCTTGGGAACTGCTCTCGGATAATATCTCTATGTGCGCAAAACATCTATTTTGTTTTGTTCATTCCGGACAGCTCTGCCCTTTCTCCAGCGGCCATTATGCCTCTCTTGTGGGTTTCTAATAGCTACTAATAAGAAAAGGGAAGCCCATGAAAAATAAAGATAAGACCTTTCATGCGTATATTTCACTCTTGCTCTCTGCTGTCAAGAATGGTGTCCTCTTTCTAGAAAGGATGGCTGGAGAGTCCTAGTTTGGGTTTCTCTGTGGCTTTTAAAAAATCTGGGGGAAAGGGGAAATAAAAAAAAAGGAGGAAGATCACTGAATTAGAGCCGGCACACTTCCGTTTGCAGAAGGGCAGGCTCGCTCTTGATTCATGCCAATCAGATGGCATGGTGCAGGTTGCATCGTTAATAGAAGATTAAGGTGCCAAATGGCTTTTCTTTTTTGCCTTCTGTTTCTTAGACTTTCGCGGCAGGAAATGTGGCAGCTTTGTTCGAAGCTGATTTTGCAAAATGTGACGAGCAGGCAGAAGGATCCTTAAGTTGAGCGAAGCCTGCTGTTGCCGCAGGAAGAGAGGCTGAACAACTTGGGTGGTATCCATACAAAGCTATAATTTCTAATCTGTCAAAATCACTTCCCTTTAGAAACCCTGATTGCATTAGCATGTGCTCTTCCTGATACGATTGTCTTTTTTAGAAGCAACTTTCGCGTTCCAGCCTGCCACCAAAGCCAATCAGATTATACCAAAGGCAAAGAAATAAATACATCTTTTCTTTTCCCTGGCCCTTCCTCGGGCTGTAAATGAATTTTGGCAAGAATAAATCAGAAGCATGGCTCAGTTTAGTGCCTGCTTTATGATGTCAACATCCCGGCCAGGCGACAGATGAAGGAAGGCGCAAAGAAATTAAAGAATTATCATAATGAGAGGGAACAGGCCTCTGTGCTGCTTACTAAAAATGCTTCCGAGAAGTCACATCTCGTGACTCCATCCCTGATCGAATTTCCACAGGAAAAAGGTTCAGGAGTCCTTCTGTATGTCCAAAGTTAGGCGTAATCAGGGCTTTGGAGCCATTGCCACTCACTCCGAAAGTCACACGGGAGAAGGGAGGCTGCACCTCTGGGGCTTCTGAGTTTGGTTCTCTGGGGAAAAGGCCTTAGCTCAGCCTGTCCTCCGCATAGAGATGCCCCCCCTCACAAAAAATATCACAGTGCCCTCTCCCAACATCTTCACTTAAAAGGATCGAGCATGAGATGAGGTGGAAGAGAGACCGCCCCGTGGTTGATCAGTGGAGCAAGGGCATTCAAGGCTGAAGCATCAGGACCTGTTGATAAGCACAGGTGACAATGAAGCGTGTTGAAAAAGTTACTTTTGAGGATTACATTTCCAGGACCATGTGGGCAGGGCCCGCCATTCAAGCTGGGGGACTCCTGGAGTCGCTGTTCAAAAAAGTAAAAAAATTCTCAAACTTATCAATGTGATGTCATCTTCCTGCCTGTTCAGGCTTCCCTGTCCTTTCTGAGTTTGACTCCAGTCTTCACAGTTCCTTGGGTGGGGGACCCTGATTTCTCCAGCACCAAAAGAGTGCTGTGAGGAATCCCTACTGTGATATTTTGGCCTGTGTCGATCTTGAATGAGTAGTTAGGATGCATTCGCTTTGCAAATGACCTGCTTCTGGTGGAGACAAAGAGAGCTAGGACTTGACTGTTGTTATGCACCAACACAGTTGCAAAGAAAAAAAAAAAATAAAATAAAACAAGCACCAATCCGGCCCCAGGGGCTGTGTGGTAGGTGCTGGAAAAATAAATAAATAAACAAATAAATAAATGAAAAACAGAGGTGTGGGGAAGCTAGTGCCTCTAGACTTTTTAAAATATTTTTTTTTAAAAGAGGCGCTGGCCCGTATGGTCAGCGCCTAAAATAAATAAATAAATAAATAAATTTTAAAAAAATTTTAAAAAACAAGTGCTGACCCGGCCCCTGGGCCGTGTGGTCAGTGTTCTAAAATAAATAAATAAATAAATAAATAAATAAATAAATAAATAAAACAAGTGCTGACCCGGACCCAGGGGCCCTGTGGGCAGCGCTGGAAAAATAAATAAATAAATAAATAAATAAATGGAGGCACGGGGAAGCCAGCGCCTCGAAAGAGCCCATGGCTGGAGACTTTTAAAAATAAAATTTAAAATTAAAACAAACAAACAAAGAAAAACAAACAAACAAAAACATGTGCTGACCTGGCCCCTGGGGCTGCATGGTCGGCACTCTGAAATTAAAAGAAAAATTAAAAAATAAAACAAGCATGGTTGGCGCTGGAAAAATAAATATTTTTTTAAAAAAACTAAATGGCAGCACAGTGAAGCCGCCACCAACACTGCTGCCACCGCCACCCAGTAAAGTAAGTAAAGTCGAACTCGAACCAGTTTGGCTTGTTTTGGATTCGTAAAATTTTTTAAAAAAATTTGTATGAACCCGAACTGAACCGAACCAAGCGTGGGCCCAAAACAGAATGAATAGAACCATCGGTTTTCTGTTTCATGCCCACCTCTAGTTCCCAACCTTCCTAATGCCAAGACCCTTTAATACAGTTCCTCATGTTGTGGTGACCCCTTGCCTTGCTTAGAAGAAGCCACAAGCCCTCTTTGGCAGGCCACTGTTGCAGATGTTACAGAGAACTTCCCTCTACAGCACCCTCAGCCAATTGCAGCCTCTGGTACCATTCACTGACATCCCCTCCAACCTATCAAGCTGTAACTCACCCTCTTTTCCCCTTGCTCCCACCCTCCTCCAAACCCAAGCCATTTGTGCCTTTTTCTTCACTGGCACATGGTGACCCCTATGAGATGGTCATTCAACCCCCAAAGGGGTCCCGACCCCCAGGTTGGGAACCTCTGTTGTAGGGCATATCTCTTTAAAGACCAGCTTTGTATTCCTCCACATTGAACCATATCAGTGCTGAATGAGGGAATCTGACTCCTTTTGGATTAGAGGTTCTTCCTCTTCTTTGATAGCTATATGGCAGGCTGGTGCCACCTGCATGAGGCCTGCCAGAGACCAGGGAACCAATGTCAAGGCTGTCGGAGCAAAATGGGGTGCAGAGGAAGGGACAATGGGGGTGGCCTCAGGAGAAAGGCTGCTTAGGGAGGGGGAGACAGAGGAGGAGGAAGTCTCTTGGGCAGATGCTGTCACCAATGAGATGTGCCAGTGAGAGATTCTGAAGACCCCACGTGAACCATGCAAAGAGGGCTATGCCTCCCTCCTTCCAAGTTTGCCCATGAGGTCCACCCGCAGTTTGTGTGCAGGGGTGAGGACCCATACCTCGTGCCTGGAAGGGCATTTCTCTGTGAACCTACAACCTCTCCCCCCTTGCCTGGCGCACTTCCACGGTGTATTTGAGCTTGTATTTGACCCAATTGGCTGCACTCTTTTCCAAATTTTGTGCCAAGCCCCAAATGAAATGCATGGGTCATCTACACCAGCCCTCCCCCTTCCCTGGCCAAGAAGGGGCCATTAGCCTCGATGAGCCACATGGAGAGAGGGTGTGAAAGTGTGTATGTGAGCCCTGACATGTTGTTTGAAGGACTGGGACAATTAAAACACCACCCTTTACTTCAGATGCAGCCTCAGAACATCTAAGCTCTGGGCCTCAATTAAGAAACTACCTGGCATATTTTCCATCTTGCCAAATAATTCCTAATATGTTTAGTTCCTAATGATGTACAATATCTATTTACTCTCTGGGGGTAAAACAATCATTCTACCTGTTGGGAATGATTTCTAAAATGGCTCCAAGATTCTTTTGTAAGGCTGATATGCTGTATGTTATGGTATAATGCAGCTAATATTTTGAGAGCAAAACCCCTCTTCTTCAGAGCTGTATCAAGAGGTTAAAACATGGCAAAGAATATCCCATGATTTTTTCCAGAGGTTCCAAAGAGGTCCTTATAAGGACACAGAGGAAACTTATGGAGCCCACTCTCATTGGTAGGGTAAATGTTGAGGATGGAAACACAATTGTCTGAAAAGGGACAGGCTGCTTCTTCACCCAGGGAGCCCATCCACATAAGTCAACCCCCACCCCTAAAATCAAAACAAAGGCAAAGCAAAGTGTTCTGCTTATATAGTGCCCCATAGCACTTAAGGCACTCTTGCATTGGTTTACAATTTATTTTTGCAGGATATACACTCACACCCAATTTTGCCACAATTGGAAGGATGGAAGGCCGAGTGAACCTTGAACCGGTTGCCTGGGATTGAACCCCAGGTCGTGAGCACAGATATAGGCTGATACTTCATGTCTATCTCATCGTTGCTCACGGTCCTGCTGGAGACCAATACGAAGAAATCTAACCGCACGTCCATTGTGGGACGAAGGGAGTTCGTCCCGACCACGCCCCCTGAACTGCAATTTAAGCGGGATGAGAGATTCCCCTCCCTGGCCTCGGGAATCTCCTCATCTCGCTTCTCATTCCGATACGAGAGCCCGTGAGGTCAGTCTCCTTCCGCAACATGCCATTCTCCATCTAGTGGCAGGAGAGTGCGAACTGCCATTTGCCAGTACATTTCCTATGGAGTCAGCAACGCAGTGCAGAGAGATTAAAAGACAAATGCCTCAAACTCAGTTCTGTAATGCTTCTTCAGAGAATCGAAACATCGAAAAACAGAAGGTTGGGCCGAAGAAAAAAGGAGAACAAAGGCATGGGATTTCACATCTCATCACAGAACGAGGACGTATGGTAACAGTCATGCTGGTACCATCCCTCACGCCCGTGAGTACACGGGAACAGGGACAGTACCGCAAGAAGACCACGTGACTGCAACCGACATCAACACGCAACGAATTTTCTCCCGGGATGAGAGTGGACGTGAAGTAACCGTCATAGTTGCAGTACAGCATTTTAACCACTGCGCCACATTTTTTTGTTATTTTTCACATAGCCTAAAGGTATCATCTGTTCTACTTTTGTATTTGGTTTTTGTGATGACTATACGGCTCCTCAGCATGTTGAGCCTGTACTTGAGCTCCACCACTGAGGAAAGACTAGGGAGGTGGACTCTCTGTTAATTGGAAAGTTTGTGTCCAGCTACATAACCAGTAAACACTGCTATTGGCTTGGAGTTGTTCCGTTTCCACTTTTGCTAATAAACCAGCTGTGCTCAAGCAATGTGACATGTTGCAATGGAGAAGGCCACAGGGACCACTCACGACAACACTCTGTGCTAAGAAGAGGTCTAACCACTGAACCTAACCAGTGCTCATGGTGTGAAAACTCCCCCCCCTATTTTTAAATGAAGGGTTTACCAACATTTGAACTTCTTCATATTTATGTCATTAGCTGTTGTTTATTTATTGGTTAGTGTTATGTAGACTGGATTGTATTATTTTTGGTTCATTTTTCTGTTTTGTATTGTAATTTTCTTTCTTTCGGGGTGGGTTCTAGTGGGCGGAGGTAGGTGGGGTGTGTAGTCTTTTTAAAATTAGTTTGTTGTGTTGATATTATGCTTTTGTCATCCCCTTTGATGCCTTTCAGCAGTCGCTGGCTCAGGAAGGGGCTGCTATTTGGTGATGTTGGGCCGTGGGCGCTAAGCTGTGGACCGGGGGGGGTGTAAGTCAAGTAAGAAGAACTAGGGTTGGGCAGTTGCTGCCTGTCCCCTGTTCTGACCCCTGGCCCGCCATCACATTCCCAGGAGCCACTCCATCTGAACCTCTGACCTGTCTTGTTTGCTGATAAACAATAGGTTGGTCCATACTGGGACACCTCTCATCCATGACTTGATCTTGGATGAGCATGCCAACCGAGTTTGTTTGACTGACACCTGGGTATGTGCATGGGGGTTCTCTTTCTCAGCTGTGCCCACCTGGGTATTGAGTCCAGCACCTGGGCCAGTCGGAGGGGCAGGGGCAGGGTGGCCATTATTTACAGGGAAATCCTTCATGTCAGCAAATCTGTGGCATTGTGTGTTCTGAGATGGAATGCCTGCACCTATTAGTGGGACAGTGGGACAGGTTTGGGATTGTGCTGGTGTACCATGCTCCCAGCGACCCAGCATTCTCTCTGCCAGATCTCTCTGAGGGCCTTTTTACACTGAAAGGAATGAATTCAATTTATGGGGTTCATTGCCGGCGTGCTAATAGCTTTGCAGAATGCAACAAGCAATCTGAGTCTTTTTAGACAGAAAAGAAGATTTATTGATTGCAATCAGGGCACTTCCACACTTTTTGCTGGTGAGAAGTCCCACCCAGAAAACGAAAGGAGATATTTTTATAAGGTTTTTCCAGCACTCAGAGATCTTTTACGTCATATACATTTGTTACATGCATCAAACACTAATTGACATCTTTGGTCATTTATTTTGTATTCCTGACACCAATTAAATGTCTTAATTGCTGTGGTGTTTGAACTGACTCACACAGACTAGTACCGTGATGTATGCCAGCTGCTGAACTCTCGGAACAGAGATAAAACTTTTCTTGGCTGACGTATATGCAATTAGCTGTGTAGAGCTTCAAAGCTACGAAAATAATTAGACTGCTGGCTCAGCCAAATTTTGTAACAGAAGTCCCCCTCTTAGTGGCCGGAAAGGCTTGACCAGCGTTTGCAGGAATAAAGAATACATGTGTGAATAATAATATAAATGAAATATATATATATATGTATGCTTAGTAACATCATTACCTCTAAATATATAATTTGTGTGGCTTATACTTTGCAAGGCATAGCCTGAAATATCCCATATAATACAGGGTATAGCTTGGGATATAGATTGCCATGAGGTTTGTCTCTATAGACTTTGATCCATACCCTTTAACACGACCCCTAAGATCCGCTGGCCACTTAAATTCGGACAAGAGATCTTAGGGGTTCCTCGCTCTTCCTCTGTCCCCACCCCCCTCTGCACTTCCTGGTTTCTGGCTGCCCGAGGGAGGGAGAAAAAAGAAAGAAAATCATGCTGGTTACCTCCGTTTTGTTCCAGGCAGCATTCAGATCTCTTAAAGGAGCGGGGCGCAAAAAAAGAACAAACAGAAGCCAGGAGAGCCCCGCACTCACTATCCTTACACCGGATCAAAAATTTGTCAAATCCAAAAAGCAGGTACAAGAAAACTGCTGTTTGGTCGCGCTAAGTGGGCGGGGTCGCACTTAATTGTCTGCAAAGTCCGGAGCTGGTGGGTAAACATTTTTAAGATCCGGACCTTGCAGCCATTTGCGGCGGAGCTTAGGGGTCGTGTATAAATGCCCAGAGTTTGTCTCAGCAGCACTGTTGAGGTCCCCCCACCTCTTGGTGGTGGGTGATCTCAACATGCATGCTGAGGGCGATTGACAGGAGTTGCTCTGGATTTCATGGAGTCAATGGCCTGCATGAATCTGTCCCAGCACGTTGTTGGTCCACTGATAGGGCTGGGCATACCTTGGACCTGGTATTTACCTCCATGTCCATGGGAATTTGTGCTCCCAGCCTCTGTCATGATCAAACCACTATTTGCTGACCTTTTCCCTGTTAATAGCTACCCTGGTCCATGGACAGCCTGGCCCTCTCATCTGGTCCTGGTCCTGGAGGCTCCTGGACACCACACAGTTTGTAGAGGCCTTCAGTGGCCTTCTGGATGGTTTGCCTGACGATCTAGTTAGTGCCCTGGTAGATAGGTGGTATGTAGCTGTTGCCCAGGCTGTTGACCGGATCACCCCCAAGTGCCTCTTCTGTTGTCGGGCCCGTCTCTCTAATTGGGCTGCAGTTTGTGCACTGACCAGGTGCTATGTGCGAGCAATTAGAGAGGCTAAAATATCATATGTCACTTATCACATTGATGGGGTCTTGAACCACCAGGCTGAATTGTTCCGGGTGGTTCGAGACCTCACCAATCCTGGTCAGCTGGGGGCTCCTCCTAGTGATTTCACTAGTGAGTTGTTTGCAGCCCATTTTAAATTGAAAATAGAGGCTATCTATTCAGGTCTGGACTCTGGTTCCACTAGTCTGTCCCCGAGTGTTGCTAGTGCTGCACCCCCTCAGTCTCCTTGATTTGTTGAGTTTGGGCCTATGACGCCTGCTGAGGCCTCCAGAGCACTGGCTGAATGCCTCCTGGCAGCTTCTCAGTTCGACCCCTGCCCTTTCTGTTTGATTAAGATTGCAGGGGGGAGTATGCCAGAGTGGGCATTGCTTATTGCCTCCACCTGCTTCAGGGGCAGGGTTTTTCTCAGTCACCTGAAGGAGATGGTGGTAAAGCCTGTCCTTAAAAAGCCTGGCTTGGGTGAAGATGACATGAACAACTATCATCCAATAGCCAATATTCCCTTCCTGGATAAGGTGGTGGAGCGGGTTGCTGCAGTGCAGCTCCAGTCATTCCTGGAGGAAGATTGCATTCTGGATCCATTCCAATCCAGGTTCAGGTCACATTATGGGACCGAAATAGCCGGGGTCGCATTGCAAGATGACCTATTGAGGGGGACCGACAGTGGTTGCTCTACCCTGTTGGTCCTCCTTGACTTGTCTGTGGCCTTTGATACTGTCGACCACAGTTTCCTCCTGGGCAAGCTTTCAGAGGTGGGGATTGGTGGTTCAGCCTTGTGCTGGCTCCGCCTTTTCCTCCGGGGCTGTGCCTAGCGAGTAAGGCAGGGCGGAGAGCTGTCGGCCCCTTGGTCCCTCTCTTGCGGAGTGCCCAGGGCTCGGCGCTCTCCCCCATGCTTTCAACATCTACATGAGGCTGCTGGCTCAGGTTACTTGGAGAGGTGGGTCATGCTGCCACCAGTACGCCAATGACACGCAGCTCTAGCTCTCCTTTTCTACCTCTGCAACGGAGGCTGCTCGGACCCTTGACTGCTGCCTGGCTGCAGTCATGGAATGGACCAGGACTAACAGGCTTAGGCTCAACCCCGAGAAGACCAAGGTTCTATTCTTCTTTGCCGGTCTTAATTTTATTATTTGTTATTGTTTGATTTTTAGTGTTATTGGTTGATTGTTCACCGCCCAGAGTTCTCCTAGGAAAGTCAGGTGGAATATAAATAAATAAATAAATAAATAAATAAATAAATAAATAAATAAATATTTAGGATGACAGTAACTGTGTATAGGGAAGGCAGCAAAGAATGGAATCAGAAGGAAGTATAACAGCTTTCCTATCCCTGTGGGGACTTGTGGTCTGATGGGAACAGACATTACCACATTTTTGGGGCCAAGATGAATGGGTCACTCATGGGCCAAGAAAGGTATTTTATCTACATATTTATTGGGGGAGGGGAGCTGCTCTGGTTTCAAGCCACTTGTGTCTGTGGCCACATTTCCATCCCTCTGAAGCTGCTTAATGCAGAGAGATGTGGTATGGCATAAGCAAAGCAAAGTAAATATTCTGCTTATATGTATAGTGCTTAAAGCACTCTCTGGCTGGTTCACAATTTAATTATGCAGGTTACACATTGCCTCCTTCCAGCAAGCCGGATACTCATTTTACTAACCTTGGAAGGCTGGAAGGCTGAGTGAACCTTGAGCCGGCTACCTGGGATGGAACCCCGGGTCACGTGCACAGTTTTGTCTGTGGTACAGCCATTTAACTACTGTGCCACAAAGCTAGTTAAGAAAGGAGAGATCCTCCCACCCTACCTCAAAACCTGAACATTGAGTAAAGCCCGTCTGCCCTCTGAAATCACATCTTGCATTCACCTCAGGACACCAGGCCTGGCAATTCTGTTCTCATTATTATTTACTCATGGTAGGACATATACATATGCTTTACCTCGCATGGAGTCTTCTAGGTGTATTAAGGGTACAATTCCCATAATTCCAAGATTATTGGTGGGCAATGGATGACAGAAGCTGCCATAAAAGCACGGCCAAAATTTTTCTCAGTCCAAAATAAAGTCCAAATTTATTTATTTACTTTATTTATTTTAGAGTATTTTACCCCGCCTTTCTCCTTGGAAAAGGGCCCAAGGAGGCTTACAGTAAGGAGGGACAATATACAGTCCATTACAAGGAAGACACATTCAGTTTGAGAAACAGAGAATTGAGGGTATCTCACAGCATTAGGAAGTCTGCCACAAGTAAGGCAATGGCAGCGTCTCTTATTTTCCTGCCCATTATCTCTTATTTCCTCAGCAAGTCAATAATACATAATCATATCCATGCAGTTTTGTAAGAGCTGAGGAAACAGCAGCCAGAAATGTAACGCTAGTGGTAATATGACTCTGGCACTCACAAAGTGATTCAACCTCCCCCCCCACCTCCGCCCACATGCTGTCATTCCTTATTTGACCCCCACATTATGATACATCCTGTCTCTACGCTGAGAGAACCCTGTGAGGATTGGCAAGAAATGCCAGGAAAAGGAAGGCTGGTGTGTTATGATGACTCACTGCTGACACACCGCTAGCACTGAATGAAGCCAAGTGCTTGTACCTGGGATTGCAAATGTGGATAGAACACACACACACACACACACACACACACACACACACACACACCCTTTTTTAAAAAGTGTGAACAGCAAACAGCATTGCTGGCATGTGTATTTAGGTTATGTGCGATCAGTGAGGGTGGATAAAGCGCATGCTACATCTTTCACATATATTCAGAGAGGGAGAGGGAGAGTCTTATGGAAGGCAAACTGTAGAGACTGCTCGGTCCCATGTCCCTTTAAAAGCAGTTTAAATTAATAAATAAACCGAGTCCAAAAACTGCTTTGTTTACCAGGGAGGAAAGTTACAATGCAAACAAGATTTCAATCACAACATATCCTGTGTGGTGTGGTGGATGGAGGGAGGAACTGGGATGGAGTGATCACGTGGGAAAATAGATTGCATCTCAAAGTGCCCAGGCTGCATGCTGGTGGGATTCATTCCCCTGTGACCATATGATGTACCACCTCCATTTCACAAGACCTGGGTTCGAATCCTTGCTTGGACCTTGGAAACTCACTGGTGAGGAGGAGGGATCGGCGGCACTGTTAGCACCACTCCTTAAATACCTCACGTACCTTGAAAGCCACCTCTGGGTTGCTATCAGTGGGTTCTGACTGGACAGCACATTGCAGAGAATGGGGTGAGCATACAATGTCCCTTTAATTATAGCCACATCCGTCTAGACTTGCAGTCCAAATTCTCTCTCACACACCCATCATTGCATAGGAGAGACAGCAATAATGGCTGGAGAAAGATCCTCTAGGACTCTTGTCTGCATGAGTCTGAAACCTCATGGACTTGACCTTTTCCACACCCAAATGTGAGCCATTAATTACCACAATTAAGGCCCATTTGCTGTGATGGCTATTCAAATCTCCTTTTCTTCCTTCTGAAAGGGAGCTTCCTTTCCTTTCTTCTTGCTCTGGTCTCCAAACTTCACCATTTGGTTTTAGTTCTCTTCCCACTGAACCCAAGGATTTTTCAGTTGCCTTATATTCCCTTTGGGTTTCTTCTTTCTTACAAAGAATGTGTTGGACAGAGCTTTCAGCCAACTCTCCTGTTGCATGACTAATCTCCTGTTTGGAGAAGGGTCAGATTGTTTGTGAGTCCCCCCCACTTTATTTTTACCACATTTTTTTAAAAAAAAGAGTACCGGCTCGGTAAAGTCACTTTAGACAGTAATTCTCAACCTTTCTCTGTATATCTATATCTATATCTATATCTATATCTATATCTATATCTATATTAGAGATGGGCACGAAATGAGCGATTTTTCATTTTCGTTTTCGTTTTTTCGTTTTGTTACGCAACGAAAACAAAATGAATTTTTTTAAAAACAAAACGAAAATGAAAACGAAACAACCAAATTTGCCGTGTTTTTCGTTTTCATTGCAGCAGATGCATTGAACTAAAAAGAATGCTAACGAAACAGCAATTTTTCATTTTCATTTTTGTTTTTTCGTTTCATTACCTAACGAAATGTAAATGAATTTTTTTGCAAAAAACATCACAAAAACGAAAACGAACCAAAACGGACCCCTAAACGACCAAATGACAAACGAAACACCATTTTTTTGAGTTGTGCTCATCTCTAATCTATATCTATCTTCGTACCGTTTTTATTTGTTTGATGGGATTTGATCTATTTGAGGATTATCCTTCACAGGGAGGGGGAGTGCAGGAGGGGAACTCTGTAGTCTTTGAGCAGACCAAGAAAGAGCTTTGTTCATGCCTGTGCTAATTGTGATGCCCATCTTTGGGGAAATTTCTTCTTACTCTCTTTAATTTCATTTGGCCCAAGCAAGCAGACCAGATTACAAGCCGTGGCTTCATTTTCTGCCAACAAATATTATTCTGTCTATTAGAAGTGCATATATTTTATCAGCCCAAATTTCCCTCAACAATATGGACAAATTTCCCTCAACAATTACCACAATTTCTAGCCGGGCTTGTGGAGGGGGGGAGGAAGATGCTCTCTGAGTTTGTAATTCAGTACCAGCTGGTGACCTCCTCCAGGGAGAGAGGGTGTGAGTTTACCACTGGAGTTTTGGCCGCAGAAATGTATTGCCCTGATTCGCTTGCATTATTTGGTGCCTGCTGCCTTATAAGTACGAGTATCTCAATATAATCATTCTTTCTTGGACACACAAAACTGGTAGGCATTTTGGCTTCCCGTGAAGGAGGACACGGCAGTGTCCTCTGTTATAGTCACCAAATAAACTCGTCATGGAATGTGACAGCGGTAGTAATGGAGCGATGTCCTCCAAGGCACACCGGAACAGCAGATTAGTTTAGAGGGTTCAGGGCAAGCTGCTGAGAAGACTCAGCAATGTCCTTCTACAAGTGAACAGCCCACATGGGATGCTGCCCCTTTGAAACCACCCAACCACTTCTGCCTGCAGGGATCAACTCATTCTGCACCGTGGTAGAGCCAGCCCTTGAACCTGGATGCCTGCATGCATGTCCAAGATGCCCAGATGCAAGAGTCCTGGGAAAGAGAAGGACGTGCACACCCATGTGCAAATGGGCATTCACACAGATGCATACCTATGCTTGCTCTCTTTTACATACATTCGTTGGGTGTGTAGTCACTTTAATTCCTCACATGGCTTTGCAGGCATTGCAGAGAACTCAAACTGTGTCATGAAATGAAAGTGTCCTCCTGCACATGCCACACTGACTTACACTTGTGTCTCAGCCTCAGTCCCAGTGGGGCTGGCTGGGGTGCTAGAACTCCAGCGACTGCACTAGGCTGTTGAGTGCCAGCACTCAGCCTTGGGACCAGGCAATTTCACAGGAGGTGCTCAGTTCAGGTCCTAAAGAATACCAGCCACCTGGATGCTACCTTGAGTTGCTGTAACTGGCACCTCCAACACTCCAGTGTGACATACGCCTGGGCATTCAAAGTGTGCTGCTTCTGAGTGCTCTGGGGAAGAAAAGGCGCCATGGCATTGCGAGGTCAAGGAGGTGGAGATGGACAGCAGAGATTTCCTGGTCTGGCCTTCCATGCCTTCCGTATCCATCTCTCCACCTCTTTCATGGGGAGGCTACCTTGACAAATGACCTGGGATTGAAATGGTTTGCTTCATACAAGTCGTTGTGAGTCAGACTGGAGTCCCCCACTCCATCTCTCCTCTGCTGCAGGGACTGCTACTCCCCCACCCCTCCCCCACCCTCAAATACAGTAGAGTCATATCAGTGATTGCTTGAGCTGAATGGGCCTCCAGAAGTGGGCACTCCCAGATTCCTAGTTCGAGGAAAAGAGACAGAAAGCAAAGGTGGTGTCAGTTGCCCTCCAACCAGCACCCCTTGACTCCAAACATTGTTTTAAAAGGGTTTTGCACAAGCACTGGTGTGTTAGGGCACCTGGAGATTAAAGGGTTAACAAAGAAAGAAAGCAAATAACAAGGAGACAGTAGAGAGTGAGGAAGGGATGGTATTCAGCAGCTTCTGAAGGCTGCTCCTTGTAGCTTGTGAAGACAGCTCTTCGCAAATTGTTCAGAGAACTGCAAAGGAGGGAAGCCACCGCAGAGCCAACTTAACAAGTTGCAAACAAGGCATCTTGTCCGTTTCCTCCTCTTTCTCTGGCTTGCGTGGTCAGCTAAATCAAAATCACTTGGGAAGGCCCAACATTCTGGGTGTGACATCACAGGGGATCCAATTTCCCCACAATGTAATCACACCCCAAATCGCTGCTATTGCTGAGTGGAAGATGAGGAGAGAATGGACAAAAGAAGCAAAATCCAACCTAATACTGTATACGCCTCCCTTTCCACTCTTTCTATGCTTAAGTTCAGAGCCTGGGACATTCTGGCAATGTGAGTCCCAAAACACAAGCTGCACACAACATATTATTGCATCCCTTCTGACTGAACGATTTCTCTATATTTCTACTATCTTTGCATACATCTGATGTAGGGAAAGGGGGAGGGACAGAAATAACAGTAGTTCTGGGCATTTAAAAATGGGCCACTCAATTCCATTTTGGGAATTGCAAGTTTTCCTACTGAATCTTCTTGTTGCTGCTATCCTCCTTTTCTTCTCTGCCTAAAGGCAAAAGGCTTTAGAAGACCCCCCCACACACAAAAAAACTATTCCTCTCAAATTCCATTGTTGCATAATGAAATGGGATTGATAAAGGCCCCGCAGTTAGCAAACCTAATGTGAACTCCGTCTTCCATTGGACTTTGTTATGGGCATTAAAAGAGATCAGAGGGGTCTTTGTAGGGCTTCCCGTTCAAGGCTTCACAGGACACTTCTTTCAGGCTCTCCAAAATGTGCTGAAGGCTGATAGGGCTAATAAGCCAATAATAATAATAACCCATCACACATTCCTTTATGCAGAGAAGCTCATCATTCTAGAAGCAATCAGACATGTTCTGAAATAAACCGGGGTGAGAGCTTATTAAGTGCACGACTACTGCTTCGCAGAGCAATACCGTACGGTGGGTTTCTTAAAGCAGGCACAACCCAGGAGGAAAGCAAGAAATGCCCACATAACATTGGGGAAAGGCAGACACCATCAGAAAATGAAAGCCACATCCATAAACATGCACTGAGAACCTACCAGGACTCACCTGTCAGGGACCAGATCTTGGGAAGGTTATCCTTGTGGGCCATAGTTTTCAGATTCCTTCAGCCAGTACTTCTGGAGGTCACATTGCCCAGGGGGTATTCTTGGATCTTGAGACCAGAATGTGATGTTTCCCAAGATCTGACAGGGACTAAACACTCACTAGGGCTGTGTGGCTCAGATGAGATGGAACTTGCCATGTTCTGTGTTGCGTTTTAAATCCCCCTCCAGATTAATGCACATTTTTGTGTTTATACAGTAGGACACCACCCATTCACTGGATCAACACACATGAATTGATTTATCCACTGTCTGAAAATACTAAAAATGAAAAATCAGAAACACATATTTATGTCTTTCCACGGTGGACTAAGGCTTTCGAAAACTGCTGGCTGCAAAGTCGGCAGCTTGGCGGTTTGAATCCTGGGTGCCACGTAGTGGTGTGAGCTTATTATTTATTTATTTATTCATTCATTCATTCAATTTTATACCACTCGTCTTCCTGAAAGAACTCCGGGCGGTGACCAAAGAGGGCAAGACAAACCCAACAAAGGAACAGTATAGAACAATAGCTCCAAAACATCTGGAGGGCTAAACTTTGGACATCTCTGATGTAGGCCAATGGCCTGCAAATGTCTAGAGCAGGAGTTTCAAACCTAAGGTTAACCAGCTGTTCTTAAGCCATAGCCCCCACTTCACCACTATCTATGCTGGCTGAGATACCTGGGAATTTGGGTTTCATTGCATGGTCTATCATAACCAAAGAGAGTTTAAATGAAAGTAAAACACCACAAAAGGCCAGCGTCACTCCCTGAAGCAGGTGGCAGTCTAGAATGGAGTTCTTTTTTTCAAATTAAGGGCTACCTGAGCTTGGTTCTCCTATTGCTCAGAAAACATCCAGTCTCATTTGATTTTGCAGGCTAAGCAGAACCAGGCTTGGTTAGTACTTGGGATGGGAGACTGTAATGAAATACCTGGTAAGGTGGCTGCCAATCAGAGTTGGCAATACTGAACTGAACGACATGGGGAAACGGTCAGGCTCTGATGTCGTTTCTCAGCAGGAACTGAAATCTGAGGAATTTATTTATTTACCAAAAAAAAAAAAAAAAGCCGCTCCACAACCAAGTGGTCTTTGGTGACCGTATTTGTGAAAGCACTTAAAGGCCGCTAGCTTGAGGCACATGGATACCGAGACCCCCTATACAATTCCAAAACAACTTTTTCAAAATAATATTTCAGGTGGTTTTTTTTTTTTTTGAAATTTATTTATTTATTTATTTTGCTAACTTGCAATACAGCTTAGCATTCCAGGTGGAAGAAATATGTATGAATGTTGAATGATGGTGCCACTTCTGATTGAAGGGCAGGATGTCTTCTTTATGGCAGAATAGCAGGTCACTGGCAGAAAATAAGTCATATGATGTTTCGGGTAAAATGGAGGTGAGGAAAGGTATGGAATTCCTATATCATCACCTTCTTTATTTAAATAGTATCTTTTGAGCTTTTCATAAAAGAGACATATAATTAAATCAGATAACATTGTTACATAGAGAGAGGCCACTACTGAGATGCAGTCTAAATTATTTGTCAATAAATTCTCTAGCCCCAAAAGATAAGCATTTAAAAGAAAAGAAAAGAAATGAGCATAATAATAATAATAATAATAATAATAATAATAATAATAATAATAATAATAATAATAATAATAATAATAATAATAATAATAATAATAATAATAATAATAATAATAAAGCCTTAGGAAGGTATATTCATCCAAGGCCTTTGCCTCCATCTCCTGCAAGATAAAAGGGACTTGACTTAACAGCCGTGTATTATTTTGCTTATCCATTCATTACCATATTACTTTGCTTTTGTATGGCAGGTTGTAAAACACTTGTCAGGTTATGAAAAAGAAATGTATATTTCTTTCTATCTGCTTCCCATCCCACTGAAGCCCTGGGATGCTTTGTGTTGTCATAGCTGGGAAAGGCACGGAAAGGAGCAGATTCATTTTTATGTCTTTAATAGCCATCCTTCACCTACTGCTTTATCACAAGTTTATGGCTGCCAAATCAGCATGAAGGGAAAGCACCTCCAACATGGTCGCACTGTGGAATCCAAGGCCTTCTGCCTGAAATGACAAATGTGGTTAAGGCTACAAGGATCCTTGTGGAAATATTGCCTGTAAGATAGGCCTTACCAGGCCTCAGAGGGTTTCGTTTATTAATCTTATCCTTGTAGTGCTTATTTCAGCTATAAGCAAATGTTGAGAGAAAGGGAAACGTGTGAACATAAATCCTGGTCTCCCCACCACCACCACCATCATATTTAATTTTTTCTGGTCTGATGGTGGTTTCCCACTCCCCATTTAAAAGCAGTACTAGAAGACTCTGGGGAGGGCAGAAACAAACAAACAAACAAACAAACAAACAAACATTTTTCTTGCATTATAGCCTCTTCTGCCCCTGCTAGTTGACTATATTATAGCCTCTTCTGTCCCTGCTAGTTGACTATAAGCATAGGACATACAAATGAAAAGGTTCCTCAATATTATTTATTTATTTTATTTATTTGTTACTCTTATATCCCGGCCATCTTCCCAGAAAGGAACTCTGGGCGGCTTACAGTAAAAGCAGTAAAACAAACAAAACAATAACAGAACACGAACGTTGGCATAATCCAAACAGAGATGGCAATGGGCAAAAAAATAAAAATAAAAAATAAGTAAGTACCATGATTTACTACTATATAATAAGAAATATCTTTATTTGGGGCCAGTTATATTAGCGATATGCCTCACAATAGCTGTCGGTGTTATTTAATTGTGTTTCAGATGAACAGCAAACATTACAGCTGAAACCAACCTAGGAAAGAGAGGGGAAAGACCCTCAGCAGAGAGGCAGGGCTCTTTCTGAAAGGAGTGATTGGTTAGTGACGTGTAGGTAACCCTGTTCAGAAAAGTTCTTCCCACTCATACAAACTTACAGACGTCGCGTGAGGTAGCAAACAAAACTCCAGCATGCCTTGTGACCTCTTCTCTGATATTGAAAACTAGTGTTTCCCCATCTCACTGAACCGGAGTAGAGCCTTTCTTCCTTCAGACCTGTTGTCTGTTTACATTGCCACATTGCGGCGATGAAAGCAAAGAGCTGGAACCTTTTTATGCAGGGCACTGCCACTGAAGTTGGAGGTTTGGGCTAACAAGTTCCCCGGAGCCACAACAGCTAGGAATATTTTATCCTTTATCTGTTCAACCAGATCAGGCCCTTTATTTAACTCCTCTCGTTTGATCGTCTGCCTTCAGAAAGACCCTTTAATATTTCAAAACTATGCCAGCCCTTTTTCATAAAGTTTCCAGAGAATGAACTGTAGCAGATGTATTCCAGCTGTGGCTGAGCACACTGTGTTTGCTCAACCCTGAAATGATCTTTTTAGATGTGAAAATAAAATGCCTCAACAGAGCTGAGGCATAAATACACAAACGACCAAGGGTAGGAAAGTTCCCAACAAACAAAATGTTTCCATTATCCATTAGAATGTTTGTCAGTGTTCCCCAAATGAGACCCAGATATTGACTTAAATGGACGGCTCCCTTGAGTGGGTGGAAGAATATGCATTCCTTTTATATATGCCAGACAAAGTAATTCAAATGCAACATTTCATTTGTAACATTGTTTCCTGCTATAATGAAAACTTGCAAAGATGAGGAAACATGCAGATCTCTCTCCTCCTCCTCCTCCTCCTCCCCCACTTTGCCTAGTCTCAAAACATGGACTATAGCTCCCAGAGTTCTTCAGCCCACAAGGCCAGCACTGACTGTGTGGAATAGAGGATTATGGGACATGGAGTCCAAAAATAAGTGTTCCATATCCTGCCTAGCTTGGGCATGTGACCTGCCTTGTGTTTTGCTCCATGGAAGCTGCATTCAAATAACACAATGAAATTTAAGAGGAATAAGCACAAAGTTGTACACTTGGGGGTGGGGGATGGGACACAAAAACACAAATGCATAGTTATAAGATAGGGGATGTTTGATGTAACATTATGGATGAGAAGGATCTTGGGATTGTTGTAGATTAAAAGGTGACTATGAGCTAACAGTATGATGTGGCTGCAAAAAAGGCAAATGTTATTTTAGGCTGCATTAACCGAAGTATTGTTTCCATATCCCTTGAAGTACTAGTTCCCCTCTGTTCAACACTAGTTATGGTTCTTTTAGAGTACTGTGTCCAGTTCTGAACACCATATGTTAAGAAGGATGAAAACAAACTGGGGCAGAGTTCAGAGGAGGGCAACAAAGACGATCAGAAGACTAGAAACTAAACCCCATAAGGGAAGACTGGAAAAACTGGTCATGGTTAACCTTGAGTGGGAAAAAAAGACAGAGGGAAAATGATTGCATTTTTTAAATACTTGAAAGATACCGATACAGAGAAGGGGCAGGATCTCTTCTCAATCGTTCCCAAGTTCAGGACATGTGATAATATGCTCAAGCCACAGGAAGCCAGATATAGGCTGAATAGGGATGGGCATTTCGTTTCGGTACCAGTAGGTTATGAAACGAACCACGCGAGCCCAGGTGGTACTTGGAACTGGCTGATACACACAGATCCAATTGCTTTAGCTTTCTCTACAGCACTTGACTAAATAAATAGTGGGCTAAGGATTTTCTTATTGGCTCCTCTTTTACAGCCTAAAACAGTAAAACATGTGTAACTGTCAACAAGGCACAGTAAAGCATGCAGTAACTGATTACTTTGGGTTGAGAAAGGTAATCTCTCTTTCTCTCTCTTTCTTTCTTGTAGCCAACAAGTATATTTGTACAACACCAGCGAGCAGCAGGAGTTTTAAACTGGACGTCAAGGTGACACAGAAAACTGAGAGAAACAACTGTCTTGAGTCCCTGCCTCCTAGGAAACTATGACCACCACCACCACCTGTATAATGAGGGTTTGTTCTCCAATAGGGCAGAGCGGAAGAAGAAGAAGACAAAGGGAGCTTAATTGGGCCTGGGATGCAGTTTGAGCTCTTCTTTCTGAGGAAGTGGTATTTCATTAGAAGTAGCTTAAAGGCTTCCAAGCTTTCTCAGTATAGTCCAGGGATAAAAGAGAAAGGTGTATGGTTGGGGTCAGACACAGAAGTCACTAATTATAATAACACAAGCTTGCAGAGACAAATTAGTAAGGAACCAAACTTGGAAAGTATGTACCACCTTACATCAGTCTTCCATGTGAAAGAAAATGGGTGATGGATAATTGTTGTGGTGGGGGTGGGCGTAAATAAGAATTTGCCAGAGTTAACTCTGGATGTGGTAACACTACAAAAACAGTTTGGGAGAAGAATCGCCAGTTTTGAGATTGGCTTAAAGTCATGTGGTTTTCAGGTCAGGTGTCTGCCTTCTTGTGGAAAAAATTAATCTGTTTTTAAACTGATATATCAGCCAAGAGGGCAACACAATTTAGAATTGTTGCATTTCAGGCATCTGCCCACCTTCATGCTGAATGCCTCTCCCAGCCACTAGCCACTGGTCTTGTGATATTTTTTTAATTTTTTAAAATATTCCTTGCAATCTGGCATAGCACTAGTTCAGTATGACAGACAGGAAAAAAACTGAATGGACTGCAAGCAAAGAAAGAGAGAGACAGGGAGCCAGTCAGCTGGCCAAAAGAAGTGAAGAAGGAGAGGGAGCAACTGAACTGGAGTTGTGGCTGCAAAAAAACAAAAAAAAAACAAAAACAAAAAAGTGCAACAGTTAGTGGAAAAGAGATAAATTGATAAGATCAGTAGCTTTTAGTCTCAGGAAGGAGGGAGTAGTTTTCCCAACTTATTTCTCTGATAGTTCTGTTGTTAGACTGCAAGCTAAAATCCATGATCCTGGCATTCATTACTTGACACGTCCCACAGAAAACAATTAACACCAGCAGAGATCTTTATATGAGCCCAAAGGATTCAAAATAAACCACTTTCACTAGTCATTTAAAATAAATGACCCCTTCATAGTCAAGGAAGAGCCCAATCCCACTAGTTAAAAAGCTCCCTATTTAAATGGAGTATCACATGTTTTATATTGATTTGAATTTATTTAAAATGTATTCATTTAGATTATTTTTACATCACCTTTCTCCTTTGAAAAGGACCCAAGGCGGCTTACAGTAATGAAGGACAATATACAGTCCAGTACAATTAAGACATATTCAAGTTTGAGAACAGGGAATTGAAGGACATTTCAACAGCATTTAAAGATAACATTAAAGCTACAAGAGAACGCGAGCAGTTAAAGAGAGAGTAAAAATTCCATGCAAAATTTATGAGTGATGGAAACTAACATTGAAAACATAGTGTCAATGCAATTGTGTGAGTTTATAAGTGGTTATAAACACAAAGTCTATGTGATCATGTACGGTAGATTAATATGAAAGACCCATAACAGGTAGTCAGTCCATCATTCAGGGAAAGCTTGCCTGAAGAGAAAGGTATTTGCCTGTTTCTGGAAAGACAGCAGAGATGGGGCAGTATTAGCCTTTAGTGGGAGGGAGTTCCAGAGTCTGGGTGCAGCAGCCAAGAAGGCACTTTCGTGTGTGAATGTGCCAAGTATATGACAAGGGATTGAGTTTTTCTACTCCTCCATCAGTGCAGGAAGCCTGATTATTGTAATGCAGATATGAAATGGATTCACTGGAATCAATTCCACATATGTAAAGATTCCTATCTGTTAGTTTTTAAAATTTCTGATACAGGGCTATGCCAGATAACAGGTTTTCTTTTTAAGCAAAATAAAATAAAATAAAAAAATAAAAAAATAAAATAACCAGCATTGCAGTTACTTGCCAAAACAACTGGTGCTGTGCCAAACAGCAGATTCCCAGCCCCCAGTCAGCCAATGCCAGTCTTCTTCCCCTCTCCTATCAGCCCCACAACCTTCCTCACCCCCACAATCTTTTCTCCTTTCCCCCATTCCACTCCACCCTCACACCTTTCCAGAAGTCATGTGATCAAACTGAAAAAAGAGATCCTTCTGATTTATTTCATCAATGGGATCAGGCTGCAAAAATGCTTCACTTTCCAACAGCAAAGCAAAGTAAAGCAAAGCAAAGCAATGCAATGCAATGCAAAATATCATGCTTCCCATACCAAAAAAATCAGAAAAAATAATAATAAAAAAAAAAAAATCTGTGCTTCCTTGTTCATTGTGTAGTCTGAATTTTAAAAATTGATTTGAAACATGCTGCACCCAATTTGAAATCAACCCACCATATGTAACCAAGCCCTTTGCCACTGAGATTTTTCTCAGACTGGACTGTGATCAGTCAGCTGTAAATATCTGGCTGTAGGTTTAACCTGCTATCCTTGAGTGATGCCTTGTTTCTATGTTTTTTACCTAGTTTATTGCTTCTATTAAAACAGCACACATGTGCTACACAATACTCTGCATTAATACGCATGCCACTCATTCTTCCTTGCTGTCTACCACCTTCAGCACCATTTGGGTGGAAAAAGGAAAATTCATATTTAGCACACAAATATTGTATCAGATTTACGGATACTTATTTTGAAACAAAGAATAAATTTGTTGTTTTCTGTGGCACCATAAAAACAGTATGCTTAATTAGGTAAACAGTAAAAAGCGAAAGAGCTAATATATAACCCAACAGGCCACAATTATTGTTCTTACATGGAACCATTTTAACATCACATTTAAAATGGCCTTGGACTGCGTAACATTATCTTTTGTGTGTATGCTTACAAAATTTGCTTGCATTTTAGCTGCTGAAACTGAGCTGCCACTAACTCCCTAAACATATCTGTAGCATTATTAACTACACATGACACAGGATTGGGGTACAATCATCTCTTGGTCCCAGGTGTGTGTCTGCCTGGGGGGGTGTCTCTCTCTCTCTCTCTCTCTGTGTGTGTGTGTCTGTGTCTGCGTGTCTGAGAGTGTGTCTGTGTATGTGTATGTGTCACTTTTGCCTGGGACCCAAGGCTTGTTATTGGTTACAGTAAACAAGTACATGTAGACATCACAATAGGGGTCATAACCTGAATTCCATTGGTGGGGGGAATGAGGGTCTTGGACAGACATGGAGCTCCATGCATATGCAACCTTATCTAGGAGGAAATCCTTGCCAGTGGGGAATCATTGATAGGGGAGAGGAAGGAGCTCCGGGCTGGTCACAGACCAGATGTTATCTGATCATCCTGATATCATCCTGGTAGTCATCTGTTTTCCCCCTGAGCCATGCCTGTTGGACGCTGACCTCTGCCTAGCTCAGGGTTTATCCAGTTTACTCTGGCCTGGTCTTTCCATGCCTGGCCATGCCCTTTTTTGTGGGTGACCTCAGCCCCTGGGGCTAACGGCTTGCTTCAGCGCTTGCCAAGGCCTGTTGGGGTTCAGAGCCTCTACGTGGGCTCCCTACACACATCTATTCAAACCTTCCTGTCACTGGAGTTGGAAGATTCATAGAAAGACTGCACCATTCTTCACTGGGGAGTTTGGAAGAAAGAACCAGGGGGTGGGATTTGACACGGCGGGATAGGCACCGGCAATTTCCATGTGGCACTGAAGCTGAATGTGAAGCACGCTGGCATTCCTGACATGACCCACATGGTTGGTGGCTTCTCCCAATCAGCTGGGCTCTGATAACGCAGCAGGGCCTATAGGCATGATTGCTGGATGCTGCCGTTTGCCGCGAACAATTTGCTGATGATCACCATGTGACGACAGTACTCTGTTCATGAGCATGGTCAAATGGCTGGCATTATCCTTTTTATATATGCATGCATCTCCTTGATGGGCTTTCCAGGGTTACCTAAAAATCTCCCTGAAGACTCCTGAATGCCTTCTTTGGACTGCTCAATTTAAGAATCCTGCTGAGCTCACCTGCAATGGCAGTAACAGGGATCATAAAAAAAACCTATCACCTTCTATATGGCTTTTAGGCTTGCGGGGATACTTTATTTCATTATGGCCCATATTTAGGATGTACTCTCCTCTCCCAACCTTGAGAAATGTTTCTTATGTTTCTTATGTTGTGGAAATTCACATTGCGCCTCAGAATGCTCCATTTAAAAAAAAAAAATTGAGGATGGCCCAGAATGGAAGAATCTGCCACCCTCCAGTTACTTCCAGGGAAGTGATGGAGAAATTTGCCAATTTGGGGGATCTTCAAAAGCAAACTGCAGTGAAATTCTTCCCATTTTGTACAGGCCACATTCCCTAGGTGAATTTCTTGACACACATAGGATTATGTTGACAAGGTGTCAATTGGCAAGTTTCCACTGGGAATGTCCCTTCATTTGCCTCTTTTCCCCTTCAGAGCAGCTTTATCTCTTAAGTCAATTGAAATATTTTTTAAAAATCCCACACAGTTTGGGGACAACAGGGGCTCAGTTATGAGGGAAAGACATCCTGATGAGCACTCCTTTGCATCAGATTATCAGGATCTGAACCCAGGCCTCCTGCCTCCTGGTCCACCATTTTATCCACTACACCACACTAGGTATTTGCTTCTCATGCTGGAGGCAGCAAAAGGCATTTTGTGGCTTGGGTTGAGGAAGAAGATGGAATCCCCTCCCATCCATGGGCAGAACCCAAGTTCACTCTTTTCAGTCAAATGATTCATTTACAGCTAGTGTCAGAACTGTACCCCAATGCTAGAGCTGAGATCACAGAGAGGTCTGTGGTTTGGGCATCTTTCTGCAGAGCCACTGGCTGGGAATTCAAGACCCCACTGGGTCTCCTTGACAGGGGCAGGATTCGATGATCCATAGGGTCTCTTATAATTCTGGAGCTCTGGTTGTATTGCATTGCATTGCATTGCATTGCATTGCATTTTACTGTATTGTATTGTATTGTATTGCATTGCATTGCATTGCATTGCATTGTATTGTGTGGCATATAGGAGTTCCTCCCCAACACTTTGCTGATACTTCTTCCCAGCAGCTGGCACTTGATGTCACTGACAATCTCTGCTGAATGGTAGGGCCGGTCCTGATGAATTAAATTGTGCTCTTGCTGCACATTCTTCTTGCTGCAGTTATGGTGGCAGCATTACCATGGGATCAAGAATATCATAGAATATCATAGAATCATAGAGTTCGAAGAGACCTCAAGGGCCATCCTGTCCAACCCCCTGCCATGCAGGAACACCATCACAATATTTCCGACAGATGGCCATCCAGCCTCTGCTTAAAAACCTCCAAAGAAGGAGACTCCACCTCTCTTTGTGGCAGCATATTCCACTGCTGAACAGCTTTAACTGTTCAAATGGAATCTCTTTTCTGTAGTTTGAAACCATTGCCCCGAGTCCTAGTCTCTGAAGCCATGGAAAACAAATCTGCTCCCTCTTCAATATGACATCATTTCAAATATTTAAACATAGCTATCATATCCCCCCTCAGCCTTCTTTTTGAAAGGCTAAACATTCCCAGTTCCCTAAGCCGTTCCTCATAAGATATTTCCTCCAGACCTTCAACCATCCTGGTCACCATCCTCTGCACCCGCTCGAAGTTGTCCACATCCTTTTTAAATTGAGGCACACAGAACTGGACACAGTACTCCAGGTGGGGTCTGACCAGAGCAGAATAGTGTGGTATTATCACTTCCCTTGATCTAGACACTATGGTTCTGTTGATGCAACCAAAAATTGCATTGGCTTTCCTGGCCGCCACACCGCACTGCTGACTCATGTTCAATTTGTGGTCCACCAAGACTCCCAGATCCCTTTCATAGGTACTATTCTCCAGCCAAGTATCCCCCATCCTATATCTGTGCAATTCATTTATTTTACCTAGATGTAGCACCCTACATTTCCCTCTGTTGAAATCCATTCCGTTAGCCCAGCACTCTAATCTGTCAAGGTCTTTTTGGATTTTCACCCTATCCTCTAGGGAATTAGCAACCCCTCCCAATTTGGTATCATCTGCAAATTTAATTAGCATACTCTCTATTCCTTCCTCCAAGTCATTAATAAAGATATTGAACAGCACTGGACCCAGAACAGAACCTTGGGGCACCCCACTGGTCACGTATTTTCAAGAGTGGCAAATAAACGCAGATGAAGCTGCAGGTGTGTGGCAGGCTAAAGAAGTGTGCCAGCCCCTTCCTGAATATTTCCACCTCCTGCATTTGATCTGCAAACATTTACAGTGGTACCTTGTATAAAGGAATTAATTTGTTCCAAATGAAATTATGTTAAGCAAATTTTCCTTTATACAAACTTCCCATAGGAATGCATTGAAAACGGAGTAATCCCTAATCGCGACCATTTATATGTTGTACAGATTTGCCCCCTAGGCGATTCTGCTAAGCAAAATCTCTGGAATTTTTTATGTTGTACATATTTTATGTTACACAAACCCTTTGTTATATGAGGGTATACTGTATTTGAGTACCTATATCCTGTAAACAGAGTCCAAACCACCACCAAAGCATTGCATGGCTAATGGAAAAGGGTAAAAGCATCGATGCAAGCACCATTAAAAATAAAAAAGCTCCACCAAAACATTGGGTATAACAGTAAAGGCCACTTTCTGTTTACATCTTCTGGCGTGCCTTGTAAGGATCCATCCTCAGCACTGAGAGAGAGAAAAACCCATTGACTCTATAAAGCATTGGGCTCTTTGCCCCTCTTTCACCAACACAAGCACATCCAAATTGCATATCCTCCCAGGAATCCTGATTGAGGAGCAGCAGTGTGTTTAAGAGCTTTTCATGGGGATGCTTGACAAATCTCATTTGCTTATGGGGTGGGGAGGGATGGGGCTGTGCATTCGGATTCTGCAGTATCTTTCTTATTTATTTATTTATTTATTTATTATTTACACTTGTATACCGCCCCATTCCCACAATCTTCCTTGTGATTGATGCCCCCACTTTTAGTGAAGCCCCCTTGATGGAAGTAGAGAGATGGCAAATCCCCTTCAGATTTAAGTCTCAGTGGCCAATCGGTTTGGAAGAAATCCCTTGACTTTGAAATTTAAACTCTTGAAATTCCACGGAGAGCAGAAAAATCCACTGCTTTGGGGGTCCAGGAGAAGGAGGTAGCTCAGGTATTTTCTTTTCTATTGTGTGAAGGTAGATGGGGGTGGGGGAGGGGAGAAGACAACCCTCCTCTTGTTGTCAATAAAGCAACGTTCACGGGTACAGAAGTAGCTACAGACAGAGGTGTCTCTCACCTATGTTTTATGATTCTGTTGCGTGTGCAGCCCTTATTAACACAAGCCACCCTGGACACAGCATTACGTGTTTTCTCTCAAAGAGACTGATTAAAACCTCTTTCCCAACACACGCCCAAATAATTAAAAATTCTTCAAAAAAAACCCAAACAGGGAATACACTTCATCACACATTTCACTGAAAACCTGGCAGAGAAATCCAAGTTTGTTTGCTCGTTGTTTTGCTTAAGTCAGTTGAAGCCCCCGGGTGCGTTATGAAAAGAATAGTTCAGCTCTGTCTCTGCTTGGATATGGAAAAGGTCTGGGATTCTCTTTCATGGGTGCAGTAAATGTGAGCCATGTGGAACAGGGAGGAAGATGGGAAGGAGTGAACGTTGCAAATGAGGTTTACGTGTCCCTTCGCATTTAAAAGAATTCTTCCAAATCACTTGGCATTCTGAGCCTCCCCCCCACCGCAATATAAATGTTTTAGATGGTTTGACTTCTCCAGCATCTTATGTGTGCGTGCACGTGTGTTTTCCGTACCCATATTTATTATGTAAATAGACACTCAGGCATCCAAAAATGCAAATGGAAAAAAAAATATCCTCAGCAAAATGAAAGAGTTTTCTGGCTGATGAGCAAGGCAGCCATTTGCATTTCATTCATTGAGACATTTTGGCCTTTGCAGCATTTAGGAATGAGTTTCTTTTGTTTATTTTACAGTTCAGTGGAAGGGAAAGCAATTTGCTGTCAACATTACTTGGAGCTATCGGGCAAAGAAAAGGAACGGCTGTGGAATGAGAACTCCAGCCATCAAAGGCATCTAGAACGTGCATCCCGGGATGTGGGGGAGAGGATTGGTGCCATCAGATGGACTGACACACTCAGAGGATGTGGGGAACCTGTGAGGACCTACCTAGGCATGGAGAATCAGGGTTCCTTCTTGTGTGGAGAGCCTTCAGATAAGCAAGAATACTCCCCCCCCGCCTATTAGGTGGTTACTTCACGTCCATTTTGTCTCTGTTAGTGTTGTGCTTAGGAGTGGTACAAAAAGTGTTACTTCACATCCATCGTGCAACTACTGAAATTTGTCTCGACCACATCCCCCAGAACAGGTGCTAAGTGTGACAATCCTGTACCTGGTGCTGGGGTAGGGTTTTCCCTTGTCACTCTTTGTTTCCACTTTCTGTTCCGAAACAAGACACTGTGTAGTAACAACTGTCATGCAATAAAACATTCATTTCTCTCACGAAACTGTGTCCATTGTTTTTAAATTTTAACTTTTCAGAAGCGAAATATCAAAAAATAATTTTTAAGCCCAAAAAAGAAAGGAAAAGGAAAATGAAGCTAGAAAAATTCAGTGTTTGTCACAGTACAACACTGTGAGGTAACAATTGTCATGAGACAAGTTATCATGACCATGGGAACACTGAAACAGGGACAAAACCACATGATCACGACCAATGCTGTCACGGTACAAAACTAGTTGTGGAACAAAGAAGGACATGAAGTAACCACCTTAGTTTCCAGGTGTAAGAAGTGGTGAGAGAGAAGGAAGGGCCCAGCTGCTCCCGTCTAAGCATGGTGAGCTGATCTTGGTAGGTCATGACTGAAATGTACCAGTCTCATGGCAGGCGTATGCCGCAGCATGGCCCCCAGTGCCTCTTGAATGTTGTGATTGTGTGGCTGCTCTGCATCACATCCACATTCCATAGGGATCACTTGTAGTCTAGCATTGGGTATTGCCGTATGTTTGACACTTCCAACTCCCACCCTGTGCCCTGTTGAGGAGAGACCTGTTTTGAACTCTGGCTGCTCCAGATGTCACTTGTCAATTGTACTGCCTGTGCCCTTGCCAACAGCTGCCATACACCTTGCCTGTGGTGCTCCAGTTTAAATCTGACACTACCCTGTGGCTAAGGGTACCAGTTGGTCATGGGTTGCCAGTTCTACTCATAAGCCTATAGAAACCAGGGCTCTCCACCAGAGAGAGTGGTGGGCCGTCCGGGGCTCTCATCAACCGTAGGCAACAAGTAATCCTGACATTTTTATGTTTGCAGAAGGTCTTTCCCTGCACACCCCTCTAAGCCCTCCCCACCCCCCTGGCTAGCCTAGAACTTCTTCTTGAGATGTGGGTCTGCCATATGCTCCCTCCTACCTTTTCCCCATTTGCTCATCTATTCCCTGGGCTGATGTTTCAGTGTCTCCCCTCTGATGACTCTTGCCCTTCCCAATAAGGAAGCCCTTTGGCCCTCACAGTGCCTACTTAATTGGCCACCAGCAATGCCCTGAATGAAATCTTCAAGTGACTGAGTGTGTTGCTATTGAAGAGCCGTCTTGGGTCCTTTTCCAAGGAGAAAGGCGGGGTCAAAATACTCTAAAATAAATAAATAAATAAGTGGCCCAGGTCCTGCCAATGCTCAAGACCTTCTTGTAGTGCATGCATGCAGCCACAGGACCATCTATTGCACACTGTTGAAAATGCTTCCAATCCTGGCCTTATACAGGATATAAGTGCTGAACTATGAAATGTATCTATGACACCAGTGGAAATCCTGTTGCAACTAAAGTAGGTTCATTGAATCAGTATAATGTACAGAGGAGCTGGCTCACCAATCCCAAATGATTCAACAGGTTGTAACTTAGTACACACACTTTATAAGTGAGATAAAATACATTTTTGCCTGACACCCTTCCCTATGGGAAACAATTGTGTTTCTACATATGTTGTCCTAACAACAGCTTCTTATCCAGGGTATAGGTCATACATGTGGACAATCACATCCCGGGGCAAACCTACTACATAGCTTCTCATTAGAGATGGGCACGACTAGGAAAAATGACGTTTTCGAGTTGTCGTGTGTCGGAGGCAGTCCGTTTCGGCTCGTTTCCGTTTTTCGCGAAATTTCGCAAAAATTAGTCGGTTCGTTTTTTCGTTTTCGTTAGTACTGGTTTGGGGGGGTAGCGGGCTCCTGGAGGGAGCTGCAGGAGTCAGCCAGAGCCACAAGTGACGGACTGGCAGACTCTTTGCACCCGCTGTGTCTCACGTACTTGCATGTAGTGCAATGCAAGTAGATCTGGCTTAGGGTTAAGATGGGTTAGCGCAAGGGCTAGGGTTAGGCTAGTTACGGGTGAGGTTAGGGTGAGTATTGGGGTGCACCTCTGGGTGCCTCTCTGACCCACTTAGAAGGACAGTGTACTGGCGTATGGGTTAGGCTTAGGCTTAGGGTTCGGGTTTGGGCTACGATTAGTGGGCTGTTTATGCCCGATTGGCACATCCCAGAAGTCTCTGTGGTCAACCTGGCCAAGTGGCTATGCGATTGGTGTAAAATTTGCATGGTCCACTCCCATGGGCGAGCCCATCATTGGAAATGTGCAGGTGTAAAAAAATAAAATAAAATAAAATAAAATAAAATAAAATCAACGGAGACTTTTTTTTTTGCAAGAAAAGCCCACTGCTGCTACTGTAAAAATTCAAGCATTTAAAATAGCTAATTTTCGCATGTTTCTGTGGTGCTTTGGTGGGGTTTTGGGCAACGATTTCAAAACAAATATTGCGGTCGCCATTTTGGATCCCCCGCACTGCATGGCAAATGGATGCGCCCTCCCAGCCTGGTACAGTCAGCAAAACCTGGCCATGCGATTGGTGGAATGGCTCTAAAACTTTGCATGGTCCACTCCCATGGGCGAGCCCATCATTGCGAAGGCGCAGGTGTAATAAAATAAAATAAAATAAAATAAAATAAAATAAAATAAAATAAAATCAACAGAGACTTTTTTTGCAAGAAAAACCCACTGCTGCTACTGTAAAAATTCAAGCATTTAAAATAGCTAATTTTCACGTTTCTGTGGTGCTTTGGTGGGGTTTTGGGCAACGATTTCAAAAAAAATATTGTGGTCGCCATTTTGGATCCCCCGCACTGCATGGCAAATGGATGCGCCCTCCCAGCCTGGTACCAGCAGCGCAGCAGTAGCAATAGCCAAGGAGAGGGGGGCCGGGAAACCCCCCCGAAATAAAACACCCTTCTGGCCTGGTAGGTGCCCTCAGACAGTTTTCGCCTACTTTTAGGGCCGGGAATCGGTTTTTTTTTAACTTTTAAATTTTTTTTCTGTGCCGCTTGGCATTGCGCGATCGCCGTGATGCAAGTAACGAGCACGACAAATCAGATCAAATTGTTCGTTCGTCGGTTCGAGCTCGAATTCTGGCGGAGTAATTCCCGTTTCCGTTTCCGTACAGTAACGGATACGAGTAACGGAAACGGAAACGGGAATACCGCTAAGTCGTGCCCATCTCTACTTCTCATGTTTCACAGGCTCAAAGGTTTTTTCTGTCATATAGGAGGTGAAGAAGACTGCTACCACACTTTAGATTTGAAACGCCTTTTCCTTAAAGACAAATCCTCTTAAAAATCACTGTCTGCTTTTCAAATCACTTTTTCTGAACAGCCCCCTTGGCCATGCCCATTTTTGACTGCTGTGTCGGTTTTTCTTACGACGACCACTGGGGGGGTGTTTTTTTAAAAATCGGTTCCTGCACCCCCTTTTAAAGTGATTTAGTTGTAAAATTTGTTTTTCTTTTGTATATTAAAATTTTATAATAAAAATGCTTTGAAAAAAAAATAAAGTGATTTGGTTGTATTTGCGGACATACTACACCGCCTTTTTTGTCCCCCTGTTTCTGCTGTTTCCCTGTCGTAGTTTAAAGAGGTTCAGCCAAGTGCGAATGGGGAAGCCGATTGCTGAGCAACCGCTGAAGTGCGGACTGCCGAACCGCTGTAGTGACCACGTGACTGCGGGAGGAAATTAGGCAATGCAAAATAAAAAGTGGCTGCTCAAGGAAGTGTGATAGTGGCCATAGACTGGTTTTTCTTTCCAAATTGTTTGATGCCCCTCCAGTAGCCAAGGTGCATTTGCAATAGGCACATTCCTTTTCTGAATGTAACAAACAACAAAACCCTGTACACTCTTTCCTCTGAAATATAAATGTAGCTCACTATCAAATACTGTACATAATTATGGCTACATTATAAAGTATCAAGCACACTGATTATGCTTTCTAATAATATTAATTAAAAAACCCAAATGGAACTCCCTTCTGAGTAAATTTGAGACTAAGATTCTCGTATAATTCCAGCTATAATTTACAAGATTTTAGTTATAATTAAACACCACTGCCTTATTAACTTATTTTTTTTTAAAAAAACCCCATGCATTGGCGTGTTGTTTCCTTTTTCAAACTGAATATGTTTTAGGTCCTCACTATATACAGGCCCACTGACCTATCAAATATTAAATTATATTAGTGAAGAAATAATGTTAGGATATTTTTCTATGTGCCAAGTATGGAGCTAGAACCTGACCCTCCCTTAGAGGTATTAAAAAAAAATCTTTATTTTTTAAAAGATCCCATTTTAAATCAGTCGAATGCACAGCTTTCATACTGAGTGGAAAGGCTGAATTGTACTGCAAATTCCATTTCAAGTAGAAATCATTATCAAAGCCATCATTTTTAGGAGGCAGCCAAGAGCAGTACTACATTACTTCAGTTTTCCTATTATTAACGCATCTCGCTCCTATTACCACTTTTCCTTCCTTTGCCCAGAAGGGGGTTATGGACGAGGTGGGGGTGGGGAGAGGGAGCTGTAAGCTATGTATGTGAATAGATTCAATCAAGTAGCTCTAAGGCCTGATCCTGTGAGTTTTAAATGGTGGTGTGAGAGAGGGAGAGAGGAGGAGAGAGATTTATATGGTTTCCTATCACTATTTCAGAGCGATATACATTATGAGATGCAAAACATGAAAAGCTTATGTGATTCAAAAATGGATTTAAATAATGATCTTATAAAGTTTTTTTCCCTCATTTGAAATGTTATTTCAAGTGGTGAAATTGCATTAAGGAACAATGGATGGGTTTCTTCAGTCTCGTCGGAGGGCGGGGGAAGAGCCCAGCTGGAAATTTTTGTGATGAGTCGCCCAAGTTTTAACTTTAATCAGACAAAAGGGTTCAAGCCAATTCATGTAAATCTTATGAAGTGAACACAATCAAAGAGAATGGTTGCAGATACATAGGTGGAGAGCTCTTACACTCAAGAAAAGACCACGTTCGTGGAGCAGTCCATAATAGAAGCCCCTCCCACATACACTGGTAAACCAGGAAGCCATCTTACAGATTCTCAATAGATATCCATCAGTGGACAACAAAGCTCACACATAGCTCTAGTTAGGTCAGCAACTATGATTTTTATTTTAAATAGGACAGAGTTCATAAAGAGAGTTCCTCTCTATATTGTTGTAGGCATGCCATCTAATTACCATGAATGGGTTTATCATCATGTGCTAAATGGCATCAATCACAGTAATGCCTGTGAGTGATACCTGAATTGACAATTCAACATGCACTGCTCAGGGTCTGGGAGAGATGACTGACAGATAATCCAGGCCGGTCCTACTGCTGGACAGCATGAGGTCACTACTTCAAGAAAGCATTGTTTGGTCTCATGAAAGAAAGGCCTGCAAGTGTTGATTTGAAGTTGTTTCATTGTAAGGGCGGGTGGGAAGGGCTTGCGAGATTTTCCTCCACAGAAGTTGTCCTTGGGAACTGCAGCCAAGGAAGTACTCATATATGGAAAGGGAAACAGTGCAATTTCATTGCTTTAAACTGGTCAGTTGATCAACTGAATCTTGAGCTGAGTGATAGAAGCATGGGCTGCTTCTGCCTTGGGCAGCTCCATTTCTTCAGCTAGCAATGTCGGAGATCATTAAGTTGTGGTAATTGGGTCATTGCAGAAAACTATTTTATGACCTAAGATGGTTGGCAGAGAATGCCATCTTTCTGCTGCTGCCCTGACTCTCTCCATAGACAACCTCCTCCATGCCCCTTGACTGAAGGAGAGAGATAGTCTATTTAACCTCAGAGCCTTGGTTACATTCTGGGCATTTCACAGTGGAGAGGGATGCAGCAGGGTGACTGAGACCTGATGGTTGGCAGCCGGTGAAGTAACAAGGGTACAGGTTTTGTTTTCTGAAGGAATTGGCTAGATGAAATATTTGTTCCCTCTCTCTGCTTGTAGATGAAACAAAACCGGGCAAAGGCTTCTTAGTTTAGTTTCTCTGCATTGGCAGGGGGCTGTCTTTCCTGTTTCACTCCTGCTTTGGTGTGTGTGGCTGTGTGTGTGACTGTTGTGTGTGTGTGTGTGTGTGTGTGTGTCATTCTAACAATTCATTGAATCAATAATTGGATGAAGGTAAAACTCCTACCGTGCCCGAACCTTCTGCTTCCTAGAGGAAAAATGGAGTGTGTGGTTTCATATGGAGCGGAAAGCAAAGTTTTATGGTAATGAATATTCCATTTAAAGTAAAAAAAAAATCATGTAGCAAGCCAATAGGTTTGGAGCTTTCCATGAGATGGTGTGGTATCACCCTCTGAGGATTCTTTTTTCTTAAAGCTTGTCACTTTTAAGAAAACAAATCAAGTCACTGTGATAACTTGTGATGGTGTCCTCTATGCTATGGCTAACTCAAGGGGAAAGTTAACCCGATTATGTGATTTCCACCTTGGAAATGTTTGAATGACTTGGTTTCTGGAGAGAAGGTCACCCAACTTATTCTTTAGTATGTGGAATAACCTGCAATATGGCAAACAGGAAAGGAGCTGGTTGTTTTATTTGGTACATCACCCCGCTAACGCTTCCACTGGCTGATAGTTATAGGATAATTTTAATCTGAGAATGAATTAAGTGTTTTGGGGTGCACTCTGCTTCTAGTGCCTTGGTGCTGCAAGAAGTGCAACAGTAGAAGAAACCATCTCTGAAATTTCCCCAAACGAATGGAACCTTTTGATGATCGAGCTGCATATCATCACACCCATCCTTCAATAATGGGAAAAGAGATCTGCATTATGTTTTCTGTTAACAGTATACAAAAGAGTAATTGCAAGCAATTGCCTAAATAATTTTAATCCTCAGATTGATTTGTTTGTTTAATCAGTTATTTGTTTTAAAGGAAATTAGATTTATTATGGTTTAATAGTTAGAATGTAGCATTGAGGACTTGAGAAATACCAGTTCAAATCCTCTCTGAGCCATGAAACACACACTTTGAATCTCGCACAGTGGCTCAATCTGAACTCCCTCGCAGGGTTGTTGTGACCATGGCTCACTAGAAGAAAGGCAGGATGTCATAAAGAAGAGAAGGAAGGAGGGAATTTCTGAGCCTGGTGATGTGGAAGGTAGGGTGTAACTACATTCACAGCAGAGAGCGAGCTAACATGAGCTGCTTGGGAGTAGCCAGTAGAGATGGGCACGAAACGATTTTTTTCATTTTGTTGTTCGTTATTCGGTTTGTTACATAACTAAACAAATAACGACCCTAGGGGCAAATTTAACACTAAATAAACCGAACTGAGAAAAATTGGTTCAGTTAGGTTTGTTTTGTTAATGGGGGATATGTCTACTACCTGGTGCTGGTCCAGAGGTCCAGTGATGGTCTTCCTGGCTCCTGGGATGGGGACCAGGGGGAAAAAGCTGACAGCCACGCTACAGCTGTACTGCGGCCATGCGGTCAGCACAGTTTAAAAAAAAAAAGGAGCACCAACCAGACCCCAAGGGTGGCCTGGTCAGCACCCTAAAATAAAAAAATTAAAATTAAAAAAGCCCTGTGCTACAGCTGTAGTGCATGTGGGGGGGGGACTAAAAATAAAAATACATTTTAAAAAGGGGGAGTGCCGACCAGGCCCCAAGGGTGGCCTGGTCGGCACCCTAAAATAAATTTAAAAAACCCAGCACCGACCAGGCACCAGGGGCCACACGGTCAGTGCTAAAAGGGAAAAAGCCCCATGCTACAGCTGTAGCACAGGGGCTGAACCCGAAAGTGGGGGGAACCCTGCTGCCATGGCACCCACCTCCAGCCTCCCTGCACAGGAAGCCCAAACCCAGTGGCAAGGGGCTGCCGCCACTGCCCCCTCTGAGCCCCGCCGCCATCGAAGTCACCCCGACCGCCCCACAGCCTTTGCAGCCCAAGTCAGGGACAGCTGAGGCGGCCAGAGGTTGCAGCTCCACCTCCAAGCTCAACAGGTTGGTGATGGCACAAAGCCTTTGGAGCGCAGGCTCCTGGCAGGGAGGCTGTGTGGGGAAGCGAGGAGGAGGGATCCCGCCCACTGGGCTGATGCAGCGCAGGGGAAGATGGGGGAGCGGAAGGAAGGGGAAAAACCCAACAAAAAGTCCTGCACTATAAAAGTAAATTTTAAAAAGGGGGAGCGCCTACCGGGCCCAAGGGTGGCCTGGTCGGACTCGGGACCCTAAAATAAAAAATAATAATAATTAAAAAAAAGCAGTGCCGACCAGGCCCCAGGGGCCACTGGGGAAAAAAGGGTAGTAATGAATAACGAACAAATGAACCAACGAAATGAATTTTTTTCAAAAATTCACAAAAAAACCCCGAAATGAACCAGACCATTCAATGAAATGAAACGAAATGAAACATCATCTTTTTGATTCGTGCCCATCTCTAGTATCCAGGCTTGATTAGATCATGCAGTGGCAAATTAATCACTTCTCCTGCTTGGGGGTGGGGGAAGCAACAAGCAATGTGTTCTGCTTATATACTGGCCCATACCAATTCAAGTAGTCTCTGGGCAGTTTACAGTTTTAATTACAGCAAGCTGGGTACTCATTTTACCGACCTCGGAAGGATGGAAGGCTTGAGTCTACCATGAGCTGGCTACCTGGGACTGAACCCCAGGTCGTGAGCACAGATGTACCTGCAGTACAGGCATTTAATCACTGCACCACGAGACTCTAGTAAGCAGGGATAGTAGGGATATATACTTTACAATACATAGACTAGTGCTCATGTGCTGCATCAGTTTACACATATAATTTGTACATACCGGTAGTTTGTTTAGAGGCTTCACCAATATGTACAGTTTCAGGCATTCACGGTAGATTGTTGAACAGATCCCTTGCAGAAATGGGCATCCTGTGGTACAACAAAGCAAGGGAGAAGCTTGTTAGTTTTCTGTTAAGTAATTATGAGCTCTTCCTGGATGCTGTACCGCAACTCAAAAAAACAGGGAAAAGATGCACAGAAAGCAAGTCGGAATGGAAGCAGAGAAGTTAAATACTCCCCTGTCATCGGGGCGCTTACTGTGCATCAAACGTCATGTGACCGCCCCCCCCAAATAGTATGCATCATATTAAGATGCACAGATAACAGTAGTGAGACTGGGGCCCAAATGAAGGTCTTAAAGATTGGAGTGGCTGTCAGCTGTAACACATTTCCACCAGAAGGAACTGAAAAATACTACTTCCTATGCCTGACTTCTGAGCTTTCTTTCCCCGGCAACCCCTCTGCTATAATCCTTTGGGGGGGGGTGCCAAGACAGCCACTGATTTCTGCTTGAACCAATAGGACCTAATTTTTCTGGGATGTCTTAAGGTGCAAGTACCACTAGAGGAATGGGGGCAGGTGTGTTCTTATAATGCCCCTTGTGGTACCACGTTAATCAGAGGGTTTCTGATTCCTTAAAGTTCAGAAGGGAATGAAAATGCTCCCCTGCTGCTGAAGCTCATCAGAGCTTTCCCCCTTTGGCAGCAGGGGGAAGAGGGGGGAAGCGGGAGGGGGGGAAGAGAAGGCAGAATGTCAAAGCAGGACTTTGATAAAGCATAATCAAGAGAAAGATCCAGGTAGGCATTCTGAACTTTTGATAGGGTGTGATTAAATCAGAATCCATATTTATTAATATTCATTAGCACCCATGGATGTTGCATTAAAAAGAGAGAAAGAGAGGGAGAGAGAGGGGGCAAGTCCTGGAGAAAAGTTTCTTGGTTCTTGAACCTCTGTGAGAAAGTTTAGCTGACTCTCTTTTAGGGAAGGGTGTGCTTGACTTTCAGATTTAGCCCAGATCTAGAAAGGAATCAGATTTTAAGGCATGTATTTTATAGGTCAACTAAGGTCAGGATAGTCAAAGCCATGGTTTTTCCAGTAGTGATTTATGGAAGTAAAACCTGGACTATAAAGAAGGCTGATCGCTGCAGAATTGATGCTTTTGAGCTGTGGTGCTGGAAGAGAGAAATCAACCCCGAATGTTCACTGGAAGGACAGATTTTGAAGCTGAGGCTCCAGTACTTTGGCCACCTCATGCGGGGAGAGGACTTCTTGGAAAAGTCCCTGATGTTGGGAAAGATGGAAGGCAAAAGGAAAAGAGGACGGCAGAGAATGAGATGGTTGGACAGTGTCATCGATGCAACCCATATGGATTTGACAAAACTCCAGGAGGCAGTGGAAGATAGGAAGGCCTGGCGAGCTCTGGTCCATGGGGTCACGAAGAGTCGGACACGACTGAACGACTGAACAACAACATTTTATTAGGTCTTCAACCAACATCCCATTTTCTGATTCCATTTATCTTGAAAGTGGAAACGCTGATCTGCCCTCCTAAAGATCCAACCAGCTAAAGGTGCCCAAACGGGTTTTCTGAGAGTATTTGTGCTCCCTGAACTTTTCACTGAATTACAGTACTGGCAGAACTTGGAATTGTCACCTTTAAAATAAAATAAAATAAGACCAGCCCTCTTAGACTCCCCCCCCCCCCGCCGGGAGCTGACATGCAGATCAGCTGGCATGTTGGTTGGCTGTCAGATACAGGCAGATAGATGTTGTTATGTACCATTGAGCTCAAAACAACTCAGAGCTTCAGATTTCGGTTCCTACAAAATTCAACCAAATGGCAAACCAGACCATGCAGGATCATTCTTCTGCGTGTGTTCCTTTGCACCCACAATATTCCCCCCTGCCTGCTAAAGGGGCTTTCTGAGGGAATTGAAATGTTCAAATAGTGGTTTTGCCAGTTCCACACCACCAGTGAGTTCCCATTGTCTGAGCAGGGATTTGAACCCAGGCCCCCTGCACCCTAGTCAGCCACTCTATCCACTGCACCATGCTTGCTCTCTGACAGCAACAGCCTCCAGAAGTAACATTGCCAGGCTTTTATTCACCCAAGAGCCTTAGCCTATTCCAGCCAAGATATTTTGAGGCCTGAGGCAGAAGAACAAGTCAAGAGCTGAATTACTCGGGTGCCCAAGGGGGGAAAAGTTCTATAATCATCTCTCCCATCCTTAGCTATAATATATTTTTAAAGCAAGTCTGGTGTATTGGAATAGCTTCATAGCCAGAATACCTTGCAATTTCCCCTCCTAATCTCCGAGTTGTATTTAAACAAGCTGAAGATCACCCTGTGAAGGGGACTTTCCAGTCATGCACCAGGGATTGGGGCATGACCCCTTTCACAATTGGTGGCAAGAGAAAACCACAGGCAGAATGGGGCCAGCTTTTAGGAGCAGCAGGAAACTAGGGTAACCAATTAAACCACTGACCATTTTCTGCCTTGTAAGTTCCACAGCACCCTGAAAGGGCCTTTTCGCTCTGCCCAGGGGTATGGTGGCCCAGGGAGCTGTCTTATTCCGCCTAATGGTAGGGCTGGCCATTTGACTCTTCTTTCCAGGGCCAGTCAAAGGGTTCTGGAATCAAATAGGCCTGTCAGGGCATACTTAGCACTTTGTTCCCTCCCTAAGGTTGGGTCATTGGCTTCAAAATATGGCTATTTCTTTTAACAAGTGTTCCTAACAGTCACCAAAGCCAAGCCAAGCCAAGTGTTCTGCTTATATACCGGCCCATACCACTTCAAGTAGTCTCTGAGTGGTTTACAGTTTTTAATTACATTATGCAGGCTATTGCTTCCCCAGCAAGCTGGGTACTCATTTTACCGACCTCGGAAGGATGGAAGGCGGAGTCAACCCTGAGCCTGCTACCTGAGATTGAACCCCAGGTCGTCAGCACAGTTTTATCTGCAGGACAGGCATTTAACCACTGTGCCACGAGGCTCCTACCCATCTCATGTTTCTTGAATTTTAAATTTTTAAAATCCATCTGAGTGAGTGACAATCGCTGCATGTTCGGCACTGTGTTCTATAAATATTCACAGGGAGACAAAGCTCTCTTCTGCTGCCTATTCTGTGCATACCAGCAATTGATTTTATGGAATGATCCTGAGTTTCAATATTGCCACCAAGCTGAGAGAATCCCACACTCTTTTTCTCCACACCAGGGATAATTGTGTAAAACTTTATAAAGAGCCCTCCCATTCCTAGCGGCCATTTTCTAAACCCCTAACTTTTTGAAGACATCCTGAAGAGAGGATGCACCAGTCCACGGGATGTTTTGCTCAATTGTTTCTCAACATGCACCATAGGATCTTAGAGGGCCTACAGAGAAACATGTGTTAGAGGTGTTCAGATTTATGGTGTTGGACTACAACTGCCAGAACTCCCCAGGCATTAACCAGCTTGGCTAGTTTGGCTGGGGCACTCTGGAAGCTATAGTCTAAAATGTCCCCTAACCTGCTCACTGCTTTGCTTTACTTTTTTTGAAATTTGTATCCCTCCAGCTGGTATGAAACAACTCATGGCGGTGAACACAGGCAAAGCAGGATAAACAAAATGCTACGTGGATTCTCACGGCCAGGTATTTGCCTATTTCCTTTCATCTCCAGCGTGCAATGCATTCATTTCCAACTTCTGTGATGCATTCAAAGGTACCTTAACCATATGGAACAAGTCAAAGAGCCCATGAGGGATTGGAGTGGGGGGGGGAGCAATGACATCTTTGCAACAGGCTGCTGCAGTCCACAGGAGTCATGCTTTTTCTCTTTTACTAGCAACAATATTCATGCTAAGCTTTTATTGTTCCTATATTCCTTCCCATGGTAGTTGTAACTCATTTTGGGCTTATGTTGTTCTGTTTTTGCTCCAGCTGGTTCAAAGTGTCTTTTATCTATCTGAGGTGCCCTTCCTTCTGTATTCTTTATGTCTCTCTTCTAATATTCTGCCTGTTTTGGTTTTTTTTTTTTAAAAAAATCCTTGTATGGTGTTCTCACATTGCTCCCTTATGATTCTTAACCACTCTTTTTTTCCCATGAAGAGCAAAACATGCTGCCTGTGTGGCCAAAAATAACTTCTATTAGGAAACTAATAGAACATTAAATAAAATAAAAATAAATATATAACTGTGGGTCCTTCTAGATGGCTTATCTCAACCCCCCAATTCTAATAGTGGGTTTTTTTCCTCCTCTTTAATGTGTGGCTCAATTCCTCTTGATGTTTGTTTGTTTGTTTGTTTGGTGAACTTCTAAACTGCCCATCTGACCCATGGTCATTCTGAGTGGTACGAGTATACAATAATAAAATTGTAGACATATAATTCAAACAACAACAAATTAATTTGAGATTGCGGCCATAGATTTTTTAAGTCTAAAGACCACAGGCCCCCTGTCCCTTTTCCCTTGACCTTTTCTTCTGTCAACTAGCTTAACCACAAGGTTAGCTTGTTCAAGCATAAGGCTTCACCACAGAAATAGCATTTCTTGTTTATCGTATAGCACAGGCACGTCCAAACTTCAGCCCTCCAGATATTTTGGACCACAACCCCCACAGTCCTTTGCCACTGGAAATACAGGCTTAGAATTCTAGGAGTTGTGGTCCAAAACATCAGGAGGGCCGAAGTTTGGACATGCCTGTTATAGCAGATCTCCAGAAAACCTATTTCTCGACAATTGGTTGCGGAACCTGTACCATTTTCTGTGAAACTTGCTTGCTAAAAATGTTAGAGCGCGGGGGTTTTTTTGGGGGGGAGATCCCACAATATGTTAGACAAATAATATGTTAGCAATGCTAATACATTTAACCACTAGCCCATTGTGGTTTTTCTATTTGTCTGTTTCCTTGTGCTTAATGCACATAAATGCTTTGGTCAGGCAAAGGGAAACCGTCCCTCAATGGCGACCTGACCGAATTCTGTTGTTGTTGTTTCAATAAAAGAGCTCTTTGAAATGAATGCTGTATCTGGAGTCATTCCTCAGTTTTGCAGGGTGCTTGGCACCCCCACATAACTTTGTGTGGTTCACAAGGTCTTTGTTCAAGGTATTTGGCACTAGTAGGTGTGTAGTCTTCTTTTTCTTCCTCTCCTCCTCTTGGTCTTGCTTCTCTTCTGGTTTTCCTAGAATATTCCAGCAATTCCCCAGGTGGAATTCAGGGAGTTGCAGCACACAGACCCCTATGTACAGATATCTGCATTCCACTCGCCTGTAGTCAAGCCAAGTTGTTTGAAGCTGTGGAGCAGTCTAGTCCTCATTTCCTACTGCAGTGCTTCTCTGCGTGTGGTAGTCTTGTGTTATGGAAGATGACTCCCAAAGAACTGGGGAATTCCTGCAGAATTGTGAGATCTCCTCTTGTCCACAAGACAAGGAAGAAAGCCCCAGCCCCAGCCACCAGTGCTCCCCAGAGGCACAGAGTAATCTATCGTATTTTCCCATCTATAAGATGCCACCTTTTATTAGACCCCCCACTTTTAGATCCTCAAATAAATAAAATTAATAAATCCCCCATGAGTTCTCCTCCACCCCTACCACCCCTGCTGTTTTCTTTCATTTCCTGTTCTAAACACTCCTCTCTGACTTGGTGAGTTTGTTTTTTTGCAGGATCAGGCTCCTTCTGGCTTCAGCAGCCCATTAATAATTGCCTTTTCACACAGACAAAAAGGCATGACTTTTTTCTCTTCTTTCTGGAGCACATTTCTGCATTTCTGGAGCCTGATCCTGGAGGAGTACTCACCAAAGCCAAGAGGAGTGTTCAGAACTGGGAAATCAAAGAAAACAGCGGGGTTGAGGTGGGGGTGGAGAACTCAAGGAAAGGCAGAGCCAACCATGCAAAAAACAAACCATGGAGGAAAAAAGTAAGGTGAGTTTGGGTTCCCCCCCCCACACCAACCCTGAAAGGCTTACTTCTGTGTATACCATGCCCCTTAACTTTTGGTGTCATGATTTTAGAAAAAAGTAGTGTGGTATACACAGGAAAATACGGGTAATTCTAAATAGAAAGAACTTAATTTAAAGAAAAAATGGGAGAAAACACAAGTGACAAATCTGGCCATATCTAGGACAAACATGCAAGTAATCTTCTATGTAATTGAGATCCTGGGCCAGTTCACGTTCCCTGGCCTCTGCATGGAGGACACTAGTATATAGGTAAAGAGCAGTGGTTCCCAAGCTTTTTCGAGTTGCTGCAGCCTTTTATAATAGCCAAGTAACCTGTGAGCCCACTACCACGTTTGCATAAAAAGACATTTTTAACAGGGTCAAGTTATCTCTTCTCAGAATGTAGAGGCGTCATTCTTTCCCAAAGAGAATGCACATATTGTATAGCCACTGAAGGTGTATCACCGGTCAGTTCAGAAACTCATCAACAATGAAAGGACATATGTGGGGAGCATGTGAGCATATATGCTGATCCCAGCCTCTGACACTGATAAGGAGCACTGACTACACTCCTGGCCACTGCCCATAACTTAAAATCAATATTTCAGGGCTGGAAAATATGAAGAGGGAAAACCGTAACAAAAACGACTGTGCAGTCCTAAAAGAAAAGGTACCATATTTTGAGTTCTTAAGTTAGGAGGAAGGAGTGGGAGCATGACAGAGGTATATATAACTGTGCATTGAACGAAGAACTTGATGGGGAGATGTATTTTCTCCTTTTCTCTTCAAAAATGAAGGATCTATTACTAAAGCTCAATCGTAAAAAGCCTTGGGGCGAATGAAGAAAAGTTCTTCATACAACATAAGAAGGACTAAGTGGAATTTGTTGCCACATAGTTAAGGGCCACCAGTATCTTTAGAAGCAAACTGTAAGAGCACATGGAGGATAAGGCTCTGAGTGGCTGCTTCTCCTGATAAATGATGTCTTATACTAGAGGCCAGAATCCTCTAAATACCAGTTGCTAGATGGTAGATATGCAGTGTGGTGCAAGTGGTTATCCAACCTTGGGTAACTCAGGTGTTCTTGGACTGCAATTCCCAGAAACCTTTACCACTGCTGCATTGCCCAGAGTTTCTGGGAGTTGCAGTCTAAGAACAACCAGATTGCTTCAATTGGGAACCACAAGTATAGTGGATAAAATAATAGACTAGGCCTCAGGAGGCCTCTGGGTTTGAATCCCCGTTCATCCATGGAAAACCACTGTTATTCTGTTGGCACAGGGAAATTCTGTTTTCCACCTCCAGTCGGGAGCCTGGCATCAATGTTGACTGAGCACAGAGATCAGAGGAAGGCTCCCTGGCCTCGTGCACAAGCAGAGCCCTTGTGACCCCCGGTGCTTTCAGGCTGCCCCGAAGAGGTGTCTCTTGAGACCTCCATGTCCATGCCCACAATTATGTGATCCTGGCAAGCATCCTAATTTTGTGATGAAACTCATCAAGTGATCTTGGGACACTGACCATCCCTCAGGGCTGCCAGGAGGGTAAAGGATGTGGGTGGGTGTATGTGTCACATTGCACCAGCCCCTCCAGTGTAAAGAAAATGGTGAACATTTCTTTGCCAGGCTCCCATCACAAAGAATGAAAATGGATTTCCTTGCCACTTGTACAAATCCAAGAGGTACAGCTATCCCTTGCATATAGAGGGCCATGTTGTGTGTGGCTGAGAGCAAGATGTTAACAATCAAGAGCCTCTCAGAAGAAAATCGAGTCTACTTTTATATCTCAAGAGATATAGAAAAGGGAACGAGGGAGGAGATTTTCAAAGAACTAGAGACGATTTCTCTTCCTGACTTATTTGAACCTGTGCTGTTTACAGAATCCATGAAAAGTGTGCTGGAGAACGAACCTTGGCAAGAGGGGTGTGACAAAAATCATAGCACAGGCCAAACACGCCTACCCCGCTTCCCAGAAACAGCTGCTAGTTTGTGTCTAGAGACTCAAAGTTTGGACAGTATATGGAAATTAGGCCTGTAATGAGATCTGTGTTGAGATCTGAACTTTCTGAAAGAAATGTGTCACTGTCTGTCACATGTAGCATGTTATTCATAAGCCGAGGGTTCGGGAGGTTTTAGCATAGCTGTTTCCCCATGGAGCCTATTAGACACTACAGCGGAGATGTGAAGTGGCTTCATGGAGAAGAGCAAAGCCAGGAGGTTAGCTGTAGCTCAATCTGGCATTCCACAGTACCTGCTTAATCTACCGTTCATTCAGGCAACTAACTACCTTCAGAGCCAAGAAATGAAAATAATAACATTCACCCTCTTCCCCCTCAGACTCTCATATTCAGAATTTGCTCTTCACAAGCAGAAAATGTTGTCATGCTTGGTCCATGAATATTACATGCGAGGAACAGAGGTGCTCACAAGTACATATTTGTAAGGACTTGAATAGCACAAAATTGTGCACTCAGTTGGTTTCACTTGCACATTATTATTTATTATCTGAAGAGCCAGCTCATTATTATTTCCCGCTAATAACATCTTTTAAAAGGCAAGGTGTCAGGAAGATGACTGGAATCTGTTTGGGGACATTGTGAAGGGAAGTGACAGCAAATTTCGAGGAAGCAAAAGCTGAATGTTGATGCCAGTTTCCAGAGGACACTTTCTGCCCCATAATAGCATCTGCAGTCGCTTACAAAGATGGACAGGTGGGAACGAGAAATAAGTAACTTCTAATTAATGTATTTCCCCAATAAACAAATTCCATCAGGACTGTAATTTAAGGAGAGATAAATAGCTTCATTCCACTTCTAATAGAACTGCAGCATTTCCATCACTTTTATAGTTACAAGGGTGCAACCTCAACTGGTAGAGGAGGAACAGTCCATGATTCATATATTGGTTCATTCAGTACCTTGTGCTACTGCTTTGTGCAAGGTTGTGGCTATAGAGGTGGTACTTTCAGAATAATGAGTCTTCAGTAGAGATGGGCACAAATAAAAAAAATGGTGTTTTGGTTTTTCATTTTTTGTTGAGAGGTCCATTTCAGTTCGTTTCCGTTTTTCGTGCATTTTTTGAAAAATTTTGTTTTCACTTTTCATTTTTTCGTTTTTTGTTTCTACCCACTTTTTGAGCGATTTTAAAAGCATTTCCGTGCGCAGGTGTCCCCCAACACCCCAGACCAGAGGGAAAATTGATGCTGGCAGAGACACAGTATAGACTAGGTACGCAGGGAGGCTGCAAAGGCAGCGGCGGGCATTGCCCAGGGTGCAAGGCAGTGACTGCACTGCAGGGCAAGGGAGGGTACTCACCAAGAGGTACGCACGCACGCACGCACGCACACAGGGAGGCTGCAGGACTGAAGCTAGAGTCACAGAGACAGCAATCCCACCCTAACTCCCACTGGAGGACGGGGGCTGCCAGAGCTTTTTATGCCCTCTGTGGCTGCCAGACCTGCCCAGTCTGCAACCTTGGCATGCTATTGGTTGAACATGATCCCATCACATGGCTTGCCTCCATTTTGTGGTTGGAGACATCCATTTTGTCATCCTTAAAGGGAAAAGAAAAATACATCACAATGGGAGAAGACAAAAACAAACGTTTTAAGGACCCCAACCCCCTGGTAGGTAATAATTTCAAATAATTATTGCATTATCACTGCATTTTTATGGATGTCCAGGGCGTTTTAATACCCAATAAATCAATATTAGGCATCTGGGAGGCCATTTTGGGTCGATGTCCCCTAACTCCCCTTAAAGGAAAAAAATACAGCGATCTGAGAAAAGACATGAATGCACATTTTAAGGACCCCAACCCTCCCTGGTAGGTATTATCAGACAGTATAAATAATTATCGCTGCGTTTTTATGGATGTCCAGGGCGTTTTTTAACATTTAAAACAGCTCATTTGATTGCACATTGCCATTAACGAAAACAAAACATAACGAACCCAATTTTTGTGGTTCTGTTCATTTCGTTCCATTTTCATCACAATTTTCATTAGTCATTTCGTTACGTAACGGAATGAATAACGAATAAGGGAAACGAAAAAAGTTCATTTCGTGCCCATCTCTAGTCTTCAGCACCAGACCCAGTGGCTTGTAGTAGTCTGTTTTTTCAAAACAGTAACTAAAAGCCCCAATGTTAGTTGCTTTTGTCAAATAAGAAACTAAAGAGTTGCTTTTTAAATGCGAAACTGTCATGGCATATATTTGTGGGGGCACATTTGGCACTACAATTGTAAATGGTAATGTTGAAAAACTAACTTTCCATGCTCTCAAAGGTATTGTTCACAGATTTTGCACATTTAATCGCCCGGAAGGCAGTGTCTCCTTTCTTTACACCTTAAAAACCTTAAATGATTTGCTCCTGCTACTTGATCAGAGCCCTATTTATCTTAGGGCAGGCCCAAGAGTGTAGCAGCTCTTTCTCTTACACTTTTGCAGCTAAACCAAAGGCTACCCTCTACACCTTGTGGTGAGGGAGAAACTCTCACAAGGAAAACACCCTGCCCTGTTGCCCTGATGCTCCTCAAATGCCCAGCCTTAAAAGAACACATGTTATGTTGGGGGTAACAAGGAGGTCGTATCTTCTTCCCTGCTGGCTTCCCCAACTTTCAGAGGAGGTTATTTGTCTTTCACTTGTTCACAGTAAAGGATTCCCTTTCTCTTCCTTCTCCTTCTTTTCCCCTCTGGGATCTTCTTCTTAGCTCTCCCTTGAGAAGGAGAGTCCCACCAAGGCGGTTACTTCACGCCCGTTTTTGTCTCTGTTAGTGTTGCGCTTAGGAGCAGTACAAACACATGTTATTTCACGTCCATCGTGCAACTACTGAAATTTGTCTCGACCACGGCCCCGGGACGGGTGGTAAGTGCGCCAATACTGCACCTGCTGCTGGAATAGTGTTTTCCCTTGTCACTCTTTGTTCCCACTTTCTGTTCTGAGACAAGACACCATGTAGCAACGACTGTCATGCAACAAAACACTCATTTCTCTTGGAAAACTGACTGGGTTTTTAAATTTTATTTTGACTTTTCAGAAGTGAAATATCTGAAAAAAAAATTTAACCCCCCCCCCACACACAAAGGAAGCTAGACAAATTCAGTGTTTGTCATGGTACAAGACCGTGAGGTAACACTTGTCATGAGACAAGCTATCACGACCATGGGAACACTGAAACAGGGACAAAACCACGTGATCACAACAAACACTGTCACTGTACAAAACTAGTCGTGGAACAAAGAAGGACGTGAAGTAACCGCCCAAGAAGGTCTCAGGCAGGCATGTCAAGGTCAGTTCATTCCACAGTAAGTGAAGGCTCTTTGTTCCCCCCATCTACTCCAGCCCTGCTTCTGTTGGGTTTTCTTTGCCTCTGGGAGGAGATTCATCCTAGTAGTTCCTCTCTCCCCACCACCACCATGTGTGTATTTGTGCATATGTTGGAAATGTTTCTTCCACTGTCCAAAGCATCTCTGAACATTGTTTTGTACTTGTTTGAAATGTGGAATTCCCCTGCTTCTCCCCCTCCCAAAATGTAGATATTCTCCCACTAGTGTCCACCAATATCTGCCAATGTGGAAGATCCAGGAGGGCGAACTGCACCCATCCAGTCTGGAAGATGAAAACCACAACAAACTTGGTAATTATTCAGATCCTGTATCCATACACGTCCCTTAAGAGATTACAGCTCACCCACAGTATCCCCCTGCCTGCAACAATTGAAACAATTATTCTTACTATTCAGTCTGACCTAGTTTGCCACCTTCTTTAAGATGTGAAATTGTCTTTCTGTTTATTTATTATATATTTTTCACCCAACATTTCCTGCCACAAGCATCTTGGCACTCTGCTTTCCCACTTTATCCTATCAACAACTTCAGGGTGAGAATCAGTAATGGGCTCAATGCCAGCCAGTGAGTCATAAGGGTCATTGGAGATTTCAATCTGAATTTTTAAAATCCCTTCAGCCCCCCCCCCCCCCCCAATTCTGACTGCTCTGCCATGTTGGCTGCCACACTGGCATTCCCTAGTCACCATTCTTCCCAGACCTCTCAAGTGGTTGGACAAATAACGGAGGAGGCATGCCCTCCGCAAGTACTACAGCAAATCTCACACGTTGTGTCCCACTCTTGGATGCCATGTTGGTGGCGGGGCCATTAATTTCCACAAAGTGGAGAACCAAAGGGGAGCTTCCCTTGAACTCCTACATTTATCTACCATTTTAATGCACACAGTCAGATGTAATGGATTGCATCAACATGCTAATATGCCACTTTGCAAATTACCATATTTTTCCATATATACAATGGTTCCTCTCCCCCAAAACCATAACACTAAAAATAAAGGAGCATCATATACATGGAAGGACGGGTTTGTTTCTTTTTTGCAACTGGGAGGGGCGGGGACACTTTGTTTGTGGGTTTTTTGTGATCGGGAGGGGAAGGTGTAGGGGGAGGGGCACTTTGTGTTTTTGTACACGTGCACATTATACCTCCCCCTCCTGTCCCAGCTGGGACCAGAGAAAACTTGTAGTTATCTCTCTCTCTCTCTCTCTCTCTCTCTCTCTCACACACACACACACACACACACACACACACACACACACACACACACACACACAACACACACACACACACACACACACAGAGAGAGAGAGAGAGAGAGAGAGAGAGAGAGAGGGGGAGTTTCCCCTTTCCTTTCCAGGCCTTTTCACTGTCCTCTGCCTTTCCAAAACACCTCTCTGCTTTTTTGTTTTGTTTTGTTTTTTCAGAAATCGAAGCTGTCTTTTTGCAGAAATGGGTTGCTCAACCCCTGAGGCTTTTTCCCACAAAAAAACCAAACAAAGATGCTTTGGATTTTTACAAAACCAAGGGAAAAAAAACAAAGTGGAGAGGTGTTTTGAGAAGGCGGAGGGCAATGAACGATCCCAGAAAGTAAAGGGGAAACAGCGGTGTGTGTGTGTGTGTGTGTGTGTGTGTGTGTGTGTGTGTGTGTGTGTGTGTGTGTGTGTGTGTGTGTGTAGGAGCACCCAAACTGGAAGGGAAACCTCAGTGGGGCAGGGACTCTGCTGAGCTCATTGCTGTCAGTTTGGATTCTCCTCCGCCCCCTCACTGTTTCCCGTCCTTTCGGGCAGGATTTGTTCATTTTGTTAATTTGGGGTTCAAAAGGGGGGTGCCTTGTATATGGCAACATCTTATAGACAGAATCATATGGTACTTTAACATACCAAATGCAACTTTGTCCCTCCACCAGGAAAAAAACTCCTGCACGCACTCTCGGATGGGATCCAAGCGAGTCTTGATGCTGACACCCACTCTTTCCAGGTCTGATTTGAAATATTCTTATGCCTCACGAAATGAATCCAGTGGTGGCCATCTGGGTAGATTAGGAACTGGGAACTATGGTCTCATCGCTGAGGCTGGACTGAAATGGAAGGAGAAGAATGATAGGGGTTGTGGTCCAATAATATTACAAGATCCACCTGTTCCTCATAACATGGACTACACTTCCCCATCACCTTTTGATCTCCACAGGCACAACAGCATCTACACACAGGATCTCCAGAGGTGGGTCACCAATGGTTTTAGCTCTCAGCTCTTTCTGCATTAGAGTATAGCAGCAAAGAAGAGTGCCTCCAACGCGGAGCCAGGATTACTGTATAGTACTTGTCTGCATCTGAAAATTAAGTCAGCATGTTAGAAGACGCTATAGTGTGTGTGTGTGTGAAATAGCACCAAAGAGCCCTAAACACAAAATGTGTACTACCTGTGAAGGCCTGTAACTCATCTGTTGCAAAATAAAGCCATATCACTTACTTGGGTAGTCAGTACTAATGGAGGTGAGGAGTTCAGCGGCGGCTGGGGGGGGCAAAGACATCTCTGTGTCCTTTTCCAGGGAGACAGCAAACAACTAATTTATCGTATTTTTAGGCCAGCTAAAGAGAACAAGGCAGAAGATGTCAGAATGTATAGATTCTTAGCAGCCCCAGTTAAACAATGTTGGATACCTTAATTAATTCCTTTGTCATGGTGATGAAAAGTGAAAGTGCTTACTGTTCAAGATCATGAACTTCTCATTGGTCATGACAGTTCCCCCACTCCCAATTTAAATTGCTACTGTTTTCTGTTCTGAAAACGGGGGCGGGGGTCCAGCTGGAACATTCAGAAAACCTCGTGCCATAAACCATAATCTCATGCATGGGTTCTTTATAGGATTACAAGGCAGGACATATTACAAGACAGCTGGGAGGATGTGATCAGGATACAAACGGTGGCAAAAAAAATTGTAACCCCCCTCATTTGGATGAGCAGGTCTTTCTAGCAGATACCCAAATGTTTGTTTTTGCACAAGTGTGTGTGTGTGTGTGTGTGTGTGTGTGTGTGTGTGTGTGTGTGTGTGTGTGTGTGTGTGTGTGTGTGTGTGTGTGTGTGTGTGTGTGTGTATTCAGTTTTAGCTTAGCCTCAAAACAAGAATAGGTGACATTCAGGCTGTAGTTCTATAGACATGTGCCCAAGAGTGAAGGTTACTGAAGAATGAGACAAGTATGGGGCTAAAGCTAAGAGAGCACACTGCCAATTTTTGCCTAATATTTAGTCAGCAGGAGGAAACCTTTGCATAAGAACATAAGAAGAGCCATTCTGGATCAGGCCAAAGGCCCATCTAACCCAGCTTCCTGTATCTCACAGTGGTCTGGTCTCCTGATACCACTCCCCTGCGTCTGGCCCTTGAAATATCCTGGTTTTAAGCCTGGAGATTACACATCTCCATCATGGTTTTGTCACCTGTGATGGACTTTTCCTCCAGGAACCTGTCCAATCCCCCTTTGAAGGCACCCAGGCCAGATGCCACCACCACATCCTGTGGCAGAGAGTTCCACAGACTAACAACGCGCTGGGTGAAAAAATATTTTCTTTTGTCTGTTCTTACTCTCCCAGCCTTCAATTTGAGTGGATGTCCCCTCGTTCTGGTATTTTGTGAGAGGGAGAAGAGCATCCCTCTATCCACTTTACTCATACCCTGCATTATTTTATACGTCTCAATCATATCCCGCCCTCAGGCACCTTTTTTCCAGATTAAAGAGCCCCAAATGTTTTAGCTTTTCCTCATAGGGGAGGTGCCCCAGCCCAGTAATCATTTTAGTCGCTCTCTTCTGCACCTTTTCTAGTTCCATTATGTCATTTTTGTGATGCGGTGACCAGAATTGTACACAATATTCCAGGTGCAGCCTTACTATCATTCTGTATAATGGCATTATAATGTTGGCTGTTTTATTTTCAATCCCCTTTTTGATAATCCCTAGTATGATAATCTCTTTCTCTTCAGGAAAGCCTTCCCTGAGTGACTGGCTGTCCAAGTGAGTTTTTGAAATGGGCTGTTGCGCTTTACTGCTTAGGATATGTTTTGGTCTCCTCCTAAGGAACCAGCGTGTATGTGAATATTATGTCACCAGGTTGCATTGGATGAAGGGAGCACCCGACCCTTATTGTTCTTGTTGTTATGAGCCCACGTGTAGCAACTCTAATCGGGCTTTCAAGGTGAGTGAGCCAATTAAGGGTTTTACCAGTTCCACTCCCCCAGTGAGTTTCCATGGCTGAGTGGGGGTTTGAGTCCAGGTCTCCTGCGTCCTACTCAGACACTACACCACACCAGCCTTATGCCATATCAAGGTTTAGAGTATTTCAGGTCTCACTGAACTCTTTTAATACATTTGCTGAAACATGCTAATAAAATCTTTCTGTTACTTGCTCTTAGTTATAGTGACCCTGATAAAGTATCCATATTTTTCCATCTATACAATGTCCCCATGTATAAGACAACCCCCACTTTTCCAACCCAAAATTACAGTTTCACAACCGCACGTTTCTCGCCTCGGCTCACGTCTGTGATTAAGGCTACTCTCAAATTTTTGTCTAACAATTTTAGACAAAAGTATCGTCTTATACATGGGAAAATACAGTGGACCCTCGTATAAATTCCGGAGATAGGGGAAATTTGCTTAACAGAATCGCCTATGGGGCAAATGCGTACAACATAAAAATGGGTCGCTATTAGGGATTACTCTGTTTTCAATGCATTTCTATGGAAAATTTGTATAAAGCAAAATTTGCTTAACATAATTTCATTTGGATCAAATTAATTCCTTTATACAAGGTACCACTGAGTTCTCATGGCTTAGCACGGATTTGAATGTAGGACTCCTGATTCTTATACTACTGCTCTTATCCCCTGCTGGATACAAATATATCATTCCCCTCAATATTTTTACACATAACATTTTATTATGACCACCAGCATTCCTCACAAGCATAATGGCTATATGATTTCTAGTGTTTACTCAGCGCATTAAGCTTCCTGCACTGGATCTAAGGTTCAGGTTTGAAGTCAAATCAGACAGCCTCTAAATTAGTCTAAGACAAATTGCCCTGTTTTCCAAACCATTGCATCAGGGTACGAGCTGAACCTTATGGTCAGTGAGTCCTTGTAATTGTGAAGTAGGTGCAAATCCATTTATCATTGCAGAAATAATTTAGAGCAGGACGAAGCACAGCTTCTGAGAGTTAATTAGCAAAAAAAGTCATTTATGACTGAAAAGGCTATCAATATATTCTTGACTATTCCTCTTTTAACAACCTGGCGGCTGATAAGATAATTGCCCAATTATTCCTGTTGGCTCTGTCCTCCATTTTCTTACATGCTCTATCTACTTGGCAGTACCTTTGACACATAGTTTGTATTTCTGTGACTAGTTAATACAATCCATTCTTCTGGTCTGAAATATTAGGGCACTCACATCTCGGCAAAAGTGAAACAGATTAATTTGTTCTAGAAAAAGAAGTGAATCAATTTTGTAGCAGGCTTTAAAGTTGCCTGGTTTAATGACAATATCAGACAGTTCTCTGATTTTGTTACAACAAAATATTGTATTGGGCTTCTACATGGTGGTAGTTGTAACTGTTGTTTGCCATGATACTGCATTGTTGTTGGTTTTTACTCTACAACCAATTCATTGAAACCCTAGCAGTCTTAACATTAATACCTGTATTAATAGCTCTGCTCAGGCCTTGCAAATTTGACTGTGGGTTTCTTTATTAAGTCAGTACATCTCATGTTAAATCTAATTCTTTTTTTTTACTGAATGGAACATGTGCTAGCATCTTCTCTTCATTAGTAATTCTTGTTTTCTCACAATATGCCCTAATTACAATTGCCTCCATTTTGTCATCTTTGCTTCTAGAAAGAGATCAAGCTTGATTTTACCTAGAACCATTTAGTATTATTTTTTCTGGTGAACCATCATACTTATTCATATTCATATACTGTATAGTAATCAGGAATACCACAGTATTGACTATATTGACCTTGGACTCCAATAACCCTTAAGGATATTTTCTAGTTCCTTTACAGCTGGCATTCTGAGTCTCAGATATCCTCTGATTTCTTGGCTACAGTTTGTATTAGGGATGGGCACAAAATGAAAATATTATGTTTCATCTCCCCCCCCCCCACACACATTTTGTACGAAATGAACTACTAGCAAAGTGGTTCATGTGGGGGGGGGTGGAAAGTGGCAGAGGGACAAAAAGTTTTTTTTAAAAAAGCCCTGGATTTCCCCCTCACCCACCTCAGCACCGATCAGCTGGTGTGGCTTGGAGAGGGAAAAGGGTTTTTATTTAAAGCCCAGAGCTTTTTAGAAAACGTTTTCCCTCCTCCAAGCAGCTTACAAACGAACGAAATGGTCCGTTTCAACAAACAACAACAACAAGAAGAACAACAACAACCCACCATTTTGTTTTGTCTGTAACGACATGCTGCTTCCTCATGTCATTTCGTTTCGTTTCATCTCGTTACTTAACGACATGACGAAACAGCATTTCATTTTTTGGTTTGTGCCCATTCCCTATTTTGATGGACAATTGAACCAAGTTGTAGACAATTTCAGTTTCCTGATTCTCAGCATCCACGTTATATAAACTTCCGTACATTACTTTAATTTTCTTAATGTTCAGCCATAATCTTGCTTTTGTACTATTTTCTTTAACCTTCATTAGTAGTTGTTCATGTCATTCCATTTCTTTTCCCCCATTTCATTTCATGCCTGTCCAACTAGATCTTCTTTAGCATTGACACGTAGGGTGGCCAACTCTAGGGAAGCTTGAAAAACTGTTACGAGAAACTTTCTCAGTGGTATCGAATCTTCCAGCACTCTTTTTTTTGCATTGCATTTTCTTACCATAGGTTCTTGAGATATTATATATTCACAGATAGTTTACCATTGCTGACTTATGCAGGATATGAAGAAGAGTTAGCTGGAGTGCCAGGCTGGTATCTATGACATATCCTTTTGCCAGTGTCACCTTCTGCTTCTGTGGCAATCAAATAGTAAAAAAGAGATTCGTTATTTCTTCTAGTCATGAGTGAAAAGGTGTAACCAGAGACGTATCAGGCTAATCACTGGTGCAAGTAATATGGATATTTATTTATTTATTTATTTATTTATTTATTTATTTATTTATTTATTTATTTATTTATTAGATTTATTAAATCACAGAACAAAAACAGAAGATACAATAAATGAAGGCACAATATAAGAAAAACAAAAAGAAAATCAATGCCTTTCTAACAAAAAATGAGAAGTGTAAAGGAGAAGAACCAGGATTAAAGATTGACTCTCAGGGTTGTTGTTGTTTTCAAGTTGGTTGTCTGACCATTCCTCTGATGTGACATATATTCCTGTTTAGAGATGGGCAGAAAATGGAAAAAATAATGTTTCATTTCATTTCATTTCCTTAGTAGTTTTGTTTCATTTCGTTAGTAATGATTTCTCCCCCCCCCCCCAAAAAAAAAATGAAATGAAATGAAATGAAGCTATTTGGAACTCTGCTCAACACAGCAGGGGGATTCTGGCTTCCATGACACAGCAGGGGGCTGACAGGGTGAGTGCTGACTTCACTGCTCACCCTGTCAACCCCCTACTGTGTCCTTGGAAACCGGATCACTCGACACAGCTGGGGGCTGAAAGGGTGAGCAGTGAAGTCGGCCCCCTGCTGCTGTGCCCTTCTCAACCAGGCAAGGGGCAGTGCACCCACTTGACCCTTGCCTGGCTCAGAAGGGACAGCTAAGCAGGGGTTTGAATTTCCCTCTGCCTTATTCGTTCTCCCGTTGTCACCCCTGCCCACCAAGTGGGTGTTTTTGACAGCTCGGGCTGTGAGCAACTTAAACTGTCAAAAAAAAAAAAACCATCTGGGAGGTGGGGGTGACAATGGGAGAACAGAACAGGCAGCGGGAAATTCAAAACCCTGCTCTGAAGTTCTTAAATGCCTGTACTGTAGCTAAAATTGTGCTCACAACCTGGGGTTCAATCCCGGGTAGCAAGGTCATGGTTGACTCAGCCTTCCATCCTTTCAAGGCTGGTAAAATGAGTACCCAGGTTGCTGAGGGGGGCAATGTGTAGCCTGCATACTGTAATTAAACTGTAAACTGCCCAGATACTACTTGAAGTGGTATGGGGCGGTATATAAGCAGAACACTTTTTTGCTTTTGCTCTCCCATTCTGGCTACTGCCACCCAGATGGTTTTGAGAGTTCGAGCTGTCAAAATCAGCTGGGTGGTGGTGGCCAGAACAAGAGAGTGGAGGAGGGAAATTCACACATAGTTTTGTTTCAACAGTAAAATATGACATTTTGGTTTATAACATAATGAAACACTGTCTGCCGTTTTGTTATGTTATGAAACGGTACGTAACCTTACAACATGATGAAACAGCATGCCATTTTTTGTTTTGTACCCATCTCTATTCCTGTTGCTTTTTATAATCATGGAAGGGCAATTGCTCTAAAAGTTTTGAGACCTGGATAAAAGTCTGTTGCATAACCCAGTCATGCAGTTTGTTGCACAACCAGGGCATGGGCAGATGTGTTATGGAGAACTGGCAAAATCATCAGCCCCTATTGAACATTTCCCCTTCTGTGATCCCATAACCCAAATGGATTCTGTCCCTCCACTCTTGCACATCCAAAAGGGACACTCATTTTTGAGTATGAGAAAAGCTGGGAGTATTTACATAAGAACATAAGAACATAAGAAGAGCCATGCTTGATCAGGCCAAAGGCCCATCTAGTCCAGCTTCCTGTATCTCACAGCGGCCCCACCAGATGCGTTTGGGAGCGCATGAGACTAGATATCTGTCTCCTGATACCACTCCCCTGCATCTGGCCCTTGAACTACCCTGGTTTAAAGCCTAGAGATTACATATCTCCATCATGGTTTGTAACCCGTGATGGACTTTTCCTCTAGGAATCTGTCCAATCCCCTTTTGAAGGCATCCAGGCCAGATGCCACCACATCCTGTGGCAGGGAGTTCCATAGACTTACAACGCGCTGGGTGAAAAAATATTTTCTTTTGTCAGTTCTTACTCTCCCAGCACTCAATTTGAGTGTATGTCCCCTAGTTCTGGTATTTTGAGAGAGGGAGAAGATCCTCTATCCACTTTACTCATACCCTGCATTATTTTGTATGTCTCAATCATATCCCCCTCAAGCGCCTTTTTCCAGACTAAAGAGGCCCAATTGTTTTAGCCTTTCTTCATAAGGATGCCCCAGCCCAGTAATCATTTTAGTCGCTCTCTTCTGCACCTTTTCCAGTTCCACTATGTCTTTCTTGAGATGCGGTGACCAGAATTGTACACAATACTCCAGGTGGGGCCTTACTATTGTTTTGTATTGTATTGTATTGTATTGTATTATTTCTAACATCCAATAGGGAAAATAGTTTATTGGAAAAAATGTACAAGATGGCAATATCAAAATATTTGACAGAAAGTATCAAGAATTCCAAGGATGGGTTTGGAATATCTGAGACCAAGCTCTTGTCTAGTAAATATTATAGACTTTTATGGAGGTTTCAAAGCCCTATTCAGATGCCTGAAAGGTAATAAGAATACAGTAGAACCCCCAAATCTACTGAGTCATTATCCACTGATTCAGTTATCCACGGTTGGCAGAAGAAAAATAAATATTTCAGCAGCCACAAAGCAAGCTACTGTCACAAACAGCAGCTGTAAAGCAAGCTACTATCGCAAAGCAGCAGTTTGGGGGATTTTTTTTTTTGGCGTTCTCTCTTCTCAAAATGAGGTTTTGTGATGCCATGGAAACCCAGTTGCTGGTTTCAGTAGCATTTTATATGTCATGCCATCGCATCAGCTCATCAGGCTCTCAGAACAGAAGTCTCGCATTCCCATTTTAATAGGTGAACTGAATAAATCATCATCCTTCAAAGTTCAAGAGAACCCCCCTTCACTTCACTAATCACTTGGTTGCTTTTTTTTCTGCAGAGATCACTACACTGGGTCACAGTAATGAATACATTTTGGGGGCACTAGAAAATGGACTATTAGTCAAGGATTTTCATTATAGTTCAGTCAAGTGCTGTGGAGAGTACTCTGCAGTGAATGCCCTTTGCAACTTGGTGGTTGGATAGTTTGAAATAAACAAGGCTGTGCCCCCATCTACATTTATCTAGTAGACTGCACTGGATACTCTGCCATTGGTATGTTTCTAAGTAAATGTCCCTAAGATTATGCTCTAGGGCACATCTTTTGGACTAGGATACCAGGTGCTGTAGGTGCCTGGAGTAGGAACTAGCAAGCCACTCCAATACTCCGGTCAAGAAAACTCCATGGACATGGAGTCATGAAGAGTCGGTCACGACTGTAACGACACAACACAACACAAAAATTTCTAACATTTTCTACAAAATGTACATATAGCCCTGTCATAGGACAGCTGCTCCTACAGTGGGCAATTCTTTAGTTAGCCCCTCTACAAAAGGTAGCAAAAAGATGAGTACGAGCTTCTGAGATCTCCAGCAATTGTCATCAAAGCAAAGCAAAGCAAAGCAAAGGAAGGAAAGGCAAAGCAAAATGTGCTGCTTATATACTGCCTCATAGTGCTTAGAGACCTCTCTGGGTGGTTTACACTTTTAACTCTGCAGGCAATACCTTGACCCCCAGTGAGCTGGGTATTCAATTTCCCAACCTCCGAAGGATGGTGGTCCGAGTCCACCTTGAGCTATCTACCTGAGCCCAGGACTGAACTCTTGTTGTGAGCAGGGTCTTCACAGCTGTAATGCCATTTAACCACTCTGCCATGAAGCTCTCTGTTCCAAAGATCAGTTGATGCAGAAGGAGATAGGGGAAGAGGAATGATGACATGTATATATACACACACAGCCCCAGACAGACTTGACTTAAAAGTCCTTATATTCCCAACATCTCTCTGAGTTACGGTGAGGGGGTATCAGAGGTTTTGCCCATGGATTGTATGGGCGGATATGTGCAACTCTCTCTGCAGACTGCCATTGGGCTGCTTGGCCTAGAACACCTAGGCCAGTGGTGGAGCAGTCCAGATGTTTTGGACCACAACTCCCACAGTCCTTTGTCATTGGCAATACAGGAAGTGGTGGTTTAAAACATCCAGAGTGCCGAAGGTTCTCCACCACTGGCCTAGGCAATGACACTATGGCATATGGCACAGTGCCTCTTGTAAGGAATTCTGGGGAACACAGCTGGCAGGAAAATGTGGACAGCCTCGTATCACTGTGTGTAGAGCATAAGACTTTTTTAAAAGAAAAAAAAAAACCAAGCTTGGAGGCAGGGAAGTAAAGAAAGTGGCGACTGCTTACCCAAAATTTGTTAAAATTTCTTCTCTCTCAGAGAAATGACTAGAAAATCTGAGGGTGTTTACATGGGCCAAAAACAATTCCAGGAAATTGGGAGAGGGAAAATTCACACTGGCCTATGTAAATTCAGAGGAAACTTTCATTTTGAAGGGAAGATTGCTTTTATAAAATTCACTTTTCCGGCTGGTGAAGAAATATGAATAGGTGCTAGAGTGTATTATTTGGATAGTCTAAAGATTATGGGGCAGCTGTTCCTTCATCCAGATCAGAAGGACTTGAGATAAATGGAGCAAATGTTTTTGAAAATCAGTATACTGCTTTTCCTCTTGTTGTTTTCAAAACATTTTGAATGAAAACAACTGCTCCAGAACCCAGCTTTAGGGGTGACAGAAGAACCCTTCGTCTCTTTTCCCCTAAATTGACTCAAAGCAAAGAAACAATGTTAATATATATCTGTGTCACGTGAAATTCTGATCCTTGTGAAACCTTAAGGACAACTTGAACTGTTTTCCCCCTTATGACTGTTTCAAGACAGCAGAATATTCTCCCTTGCCTGCCATAAGAATTACAATTCCCTTTTCACCAAAATCATTTTTATGCAAAACTGCTAAGTGGCATTCCCTCCAGCTTGGCAAAATGGGATTGGATGTTTATTTTATTTTCTGGACTACGAATCCTCCCTTCTGGGAGCTTTAACTACCTTTGCTGCCGTTAGGTGCCATCGAGTCAGAACTGATTTAGAGTGACCCAAATAGGGCTTTTTGGAGAAGTGAGATATTCGGTAAGTGATTTATACCAGTTCAATTTCCTCAGTGCATTTCCATGGCCAAGTGGGGATTTTCACCCAGGCCTCCCGAGACCCAGTCTGTCCCTCGGTCCATTATAGTGACTTATGCTACCAGATACCTAAACATGATATGTTTGAGAGAAAGGTCTAAATGCAAATGTTTTAAGCAAGGGTCCTCAAACGTTTTAAACAGACGGCCAGTTCACTGTCCCTCAGAGACTGTTGGGAGCCGGACTATAGTTTAAAAGAAGTTTTATATGCATACACACACACACACACACACACACACACACACACACACACACACACACACACACACACACAAGTGCTTTTGCTCCTCACCCCTGTACTCTTCCTCTCCTCCCTCAAGCCCCAGCCACTTCTCTCTGTCTGTCTGTCTCTCTCTATCTGTCTCTCTGTCTCTCTCTCTCTGGAGTTGATTTTCTTGGGCAAACTTGACACAGCTCCAGCCATGGCCCTCCCATTTTAATGTCCCCCACTCAGCTGCAGGTTGTGCCCTGATCACCTGGGCGGCAGGGTGTGGGGACCTTGCCACAGCCCTCCTGCTTTGAAGTGCCCGACTAGCCAGCGGGTTTCCTGGGAGTGGGGGAAGCAAGACCACCCACCACTTTGAACTGCCTCAGCAATAGAAGCCTCTGTGGAGGCCGGCTTGCTCACTCACTTTCAAAGTGGGGGTGAGGGGGTCTGCAATTGGTCCTGGGGTCCGGATTCAGAACCCTGGGGGGCCATATCTGGCTTCCGGGCTGTAGTTTGAGGACCCCTGGCTTTGAGGATTACCTAGGGCTAGTCTGGAAGTTGAGTCATGGCTACTGGACTTCTTTTTGAGAGATAGAAACATTTCGCTGTTCATCCAAACAGCTTCATCGGTCTGAATACAGCTAGTGTAAATCCTCCATCTTATAGTCAGCTTTGACCTCTTGTCACCCTGGCCTGAATTAGGCTCATAAGATGAACAATGGCTAAATAGGTTCGTTAGGGAGACAGTAGTATCCATAGCCTTAAGGCTATGGCCTAAGGTGCTGAAACCTATCAAGAATGGGTCGTTAGCTATGGCCTTGGTGGTGAAGGCTTTTTGATTTGTCTGGGTACTTTGGAAAACTCAGCTTGATAATTAGCAGATAGACTATGCCGGAGCCCACCACCTCTGTTGAGGGAGGGATTTTCAATGCTCACATGAATGGCCTCCCTTACTCCTCTCTCAAACCACCTGTCTTCTATGTCTAATATGTGTACATCCTCATCTTTGAAAGAGTGCCCTTGGTCCTTCAAATGGAGGTGTACTGCTGATTCTGGTCCTGAGCTGTTACCCCTCCTATGTTGGTCCATCCTTCTGTTTAATGGCTGTTTAGTTTGTCCAATGTAGTGGTCTGAACACTCCTCACTGCATTGGACCGCATATACTCTATTGCTCCTTTTATGGTTTGGTATCGGATCCTTTGGGTGGACAAGTCTCTGCCTTAGTGTGTTTGTGGGTTTGAAATAAACAGGGATGCGGTTTTTGCCAAAAATCCTTTTAAGCTTCTCCGACACTCCAGCCATGTAAGGAATGACCAGGTTCTTCCGTCAGGTCTGGGTTTCAGACTGATCCCTTGTTCTTCTGGGATGGCCCACTGCTTTGTTGAAGGCCCACTTTGGATATCCACAGGCATTAAGTGCTGTCTTCAGGTGCCTGTCTTCCTTCTTCTTGGCTTTTGTGGAGGTGGGGATGCTTTCTGCTCTGTGGCTTAGGGTCCTGATGACTCCTAGTTTGTGCTGTAATGGATGGTGGGAGTCAAACAGTAAGTATTGATCTGTGTGGGTGGGTTTCCTGTAAACGTCCACTCCCAGGCCACGGTCAGGTCTGATGATGACTGCACAATCCAGGAAAGCCAGCCTGTTGTCTTGGGTGCCTTCCCTAGAGAACCTAATATTAGGGTCCACTGCATTGATGTGGTGTGTAAAGGCCTGTACTTCCTGAGTCTTGATTTTCACCCAGGTATCATCTACATACCTGAACCAGTGGGATGGTGTTGTCCCTGGGAAGGGGTTGAGTGCCTTCTTCTCCACTTCTTCCATGTATAGGTTGGCAACAATTGGTGACACTGGGGAACCCATGGCACAACCATGCTTCTGTCTGTAGAAGTCCCCTCTGTACATGAAATATGTGGTGTTCAGAGACAGGTCCAGAAGCAGGCATATCTGGTCTGGGGCTAGCTTTGCCAGACCTAGGGCTACCTAGGGCTAGCTTTGCCAGACCTTCCTGCTCAAATAAAGCACTAGTAGAGAAGCAGAAAGCTTGGGTGGAGGCAAACCTCAAAGCCTTCGAGTGTAGGCCTTTCTCCCACATGCATCATCTTTTGGTCTCTATAAGGTAGACTGAACTCTGCAAATGGAGAGTTATGGCATTTGTAATCTGGTCAACACGAAATCCCATATAGATCGGCAAGCTCCAGCAGCATATTGAACAACTGAAGTTAAAAAAAAGTTGTGTGTGTGTGTGGGGGAGCTGTGTGACCATTAAAAAAATACAAATGCAAATTCTTTTGTCATTGTCTGGACTTTTGGTGCATGCTTTGAAAAAGATGGTACTGCCCTCGAAAGCTTGCAATGATTTTTTTGTTATTTTATTAGTGACTTATGAAGGTATCACTTATAGCAGTGTTGGCGAACCTATGGCACGGGTGCCAAAGGTGGCTCTCGGAGCCCTTTCCATGGGCACCCGGCATGGCCCCTTCACAGCTACCTGTATTCAGGTTAAATGGCTGTATTGGCACTTGGCGAAAAATGAGTGGGTTTTGAATTGCAGTTTGGACACTTGGTCTCTAAAAGTTTCGCCATCACTGACCAATAGCCTAATATTGAACAATTAATCCCATCACCACCAGTGCCCCAGTTGCCATCGCCATTCCAGATGATGGGAGCTGAATTTTAACACAGCCAAGTTGAGGAAGGCCAGCAATAGACTTTTCAGGGAGGAAGCCAGAAATCCCCGCATGTTCTGCCCCAAGTAGCAATGAGTTAATAACATTTTGTGCCTAAAACAGCAGCCTTCCAGGTACGCTCCAGGAGCGTCAGTCGTTACTCCTCTGCGTGTTTTCTTCTCCACCCCACTAATCCCGATGCCATTAAAAGGTGTGCTCGGCTATGCCACCTGCCTCATACATGAAGGGCTCAAGTCAGATTAAGCTACAGGCTGACCTGACAGGTAGTACTAAAAGAATATAAAGAAGCCAAGAGGAATAAATTACTTTGCAGAAGAAGTCAATGTTGATAAATCCAGACAAATCCTATTTTAAGACATAGTTTAATTTAGGAGACAGTGTGAATGAATAAAAAAGGAGTGGGGGAGATGAGATGAGAGAGAAAGAGAAAGAGAATATAAACCTTAGGACTGGTTTATTTAGTCTCATCTTGAAACTACAGTCTACATTCTGAGAAAATAAAAAAACTGGCACTCAAAGACTCCTTAGACCAATTTTCTTCAGTGAGAATAATCAATACTGGATTTAATTTAACAGAGACCTATTTGGAGTTAATATCCCTTAATATCTTTTCTTTTTCCTTGGTTTATCTCTGCGGAAAGTGCTTTTGCCATTAAAGAATATGACCAAATCCATAAACACTGCAGAACTGCAGAAAATGTTTGAAAAGTACAACCGTGCTTATAAAATAAAGGGGGAAAAGGCCAAGGGATTGTGTGCCGAGCCAAAGAGGTACAGCCACCTAGGTCTCCCTGGTGTGTTCCTTTCTTCATATTATCTGCACTGTTAATTGTGAATTTCAATAAAATGATATGGCAGGAGAAAATAATACATTTAAGCAGGGAAGCATTTTATTACATGAAAATAATATAAAAGAACATGTAGAAATGTTGTATTGTAACAACAAATATTGCTGATGGGAGGGGAGATTTAGCTCAAATCCTGGAAACCTCAAGGCCTGAGCCTTGCTTAGACCGGGATGATCGTATCTGTAGCCCCTTGGGGAACCCTGGGGTTGACAAAATTTGTTTTGACTGTATCTGAAACCAAGGGTATATAAATAGATAGCTTTTGCCATGTCATATCAAAGAGGGAACAGGTTTATTTTCCATTGCATCAGAGACTAGGATGCAGGGCAATGGTTTCAAACTACAGGAAAAGAGATTCCATTTGAACATTAGGAAGAACTTCCTGACGGTTAGAGCTGTCCGGCAATGGAATATGCTGCCACAAAGGAGGGTGGTAGAGTCTCCTTCTTTGGAGGGTTTTAAGCAGAGGTTTGATGGATATCTGCTGGATGTATGTGTTCCTGCATGGCAAGTGTTGTGACATGGGGTTTAGTGATTTCAGCAGTGATTTCAGCTCTTAGACATAGTAGGCTGGAGACAGCTTCTAGTGTAACATCTCTTTATTCAGGGAGAGAACAAGACTGGGGACTGGGGAGAGGGAGCTACATTTATAGGAGCCAGGACTGGCTAGGAAAAGATACATTTTGGAGGGAACAATTACAACCAATCACAAAGCTGCCTTTTGGCAGAGACCAATAGGACTGAGGATCCAATGCAGCAACTAGAAATAGCCAATAGGCCTGTTCCCTTTGGAACAGGAAGGCAGTTACTTCAACAAAAGCAAGTACAGATAATAGGAATACAGATCAATACACAACACCCCTCCCCCCCGGTGGGCACAGCACACGTAATCCTTTAGATATTGTGGGGCCCTGCGACTTCTAATTGATCTCCTGACCACGGGTGTTGCAGGGGCTTGAGCCAGCAGTGTCTGTGGTGGAGAGTCTACTGTAATAGCTTCGTCTGACATGGAGGGGGTTTCAGACAACTCATTGTCCCTGATCTGTTCCTCGGCACCATGAGGACGTGCAGGAGCAGATTCATTTGCTGAAGCCACTGGTACCTGTACTCCTGGGGCATCTCCGCTCTGATCTTGCAGCTATGACTCATTCATGGGGGTAGTGTCACTCTCGGGCTGCAATTCTCCCACACCTGTACCCACTCTACTGGGCGCTCTGAGCCTCAGTTGGTCCACGTGCCTATGCCAGACCCTGCCATCTTCAATGGTCACGTAATAAGAGGCTGGCCCAGACGCTCTGGCAATCACCCCTGGCACCCACAGGGGACCTCTGGCATAATTTCTCACCCAGACCAAATCTTCAGGAGCAAAATACCTTGTAGAGTCCGCTCTCTGCCTGTGGAGGTGCTCTAGCATTGCGGTTTGGCATTTGGTCTGGGTGGACATAGTCCAGCACTGTTACCAGCCTTCTACCTAGGAACAACTCTGCTGGCGACTTGCCCGTAGTAGTACACAGCGTCGCATGCTGCAAGAACAACATTCGGGCAATGCGCGTTGACCACTCACCCTCCATCAAGCGTGCAATAGATCCTTTGGATGTCTGCACCATGCGCTCAGCCTGCCCATTGGATGAGGGATGAAAAGGAGCTGAGGTGAGCCCTCTTATGAAATTATCAGCCAGGAATGCCCTGAATTCTTGGGATACAAAGGCTGCTCCATTGTCTGACACAATGGTCTTGGGCAACCCATGAGTTGCGAACAGCTGTCTCAACACTTTGATGACTGCAGCTGGCGACATGCTGGGAACCATAGCCACCTCTAACCATTTAGAATACGCATCAATGATAACCAAAAAAAAACTTTCCTTGGAATGGCCCAGCAAAATCTAAGTGCAGCCGGCTCCAGGGAGTCCGGGTCTACTTCCACCAGTGGACTGGTGCTCTGGCCACTTCTGGGCGCACTTCCTGACATGCCTTGCACATCCGTACCCATTGTTCAATATCTTGGTCCATCCCAGGACACCATACATAGCACCGGGCCAGCGACTTCATCCTGACCATTCCCAGATGCCCCATGTGCAGTGTATCCAGAACCCTGTTTCTCAGTGGCGCTGGGATGATCACCCTGTCTCCCCACAGGAGACAGCTCTTATGCAGGGATAGCTCATGTTGCCTTGTTGCGTATGGTCTACATTTTTCTTCATGCGGGCCACCTGGCCATTCTCTCCCCACCCAAGTGAGCACACGGGAGAGAGCGGGATCTTTCCTCATTCTCTCAGCTATTTCAGTGGCAGTTACAGGGCCCCCAGAAGTGTTTCCAGCATCATCACTCGTTCCGCTGAGGCAGGATCCGCATCGCTCACACCTGGAAGGGGCAAGAGACTTAGTGCATCAGCGTGGCACAACCTTTTCCCTGGAACATGGGTCAGGGTGTACTGGAACCCGTTCAGTAATATAGACCATTGCAACATTCTGGGGGAGAGAATCGGTGGCGTCTGTTTGTTTGGGTTGAACAATCCTAACAGAGGCTTGTGGTCAGTTTCAAGGAAGAAGTGGCGACCGTATAAATAGTCATGAAACTTTTTAATCCCTGCCACTATTGCCAGGGCTTCCTTGTCAATTTGTGCGTAGTTGTGCTCCGTTGGCGACAACGTACAAGAATAGAACGAGATGGGCTTTTCTGACCCATCCACTTCCCTGTGGCTCAGCACATCTCCCAGCCCATACTGAGAGGCATCACATGCCAGGACAAGAGGTTTCGACTCGTCATAATGAGCAAGGACGCTCCTGCTAGTCAGCATGCCCCGCAAGGTGTCAAAAGCCTTCTGCTGTGCCTGAGCCCAACGCCACACACTCTTTTTCTTCAATAGTTTGTGCAACAGTTCCGCTATTGAAGCTTTCTGAGGTAGGAATGAATGATAAAAGTTAATAAGTCCCAGGAATGACTGTAACTCCGTCTTGTTCTGTGGGCATGGTGCCTCAGTAATGGCTTTAATTTTAGAGTCAGTGGGGTGGATGCCCGTTGCATCAATTTTAAACCCCAAGAAAACAACAGATGGCAACCCAAAACTGCATTTTCCTTTTTTAGCTGCAGCCCCACCTCTTTAAATTTGAGTAACACAGCACGGATATGCCCAACTAGTTCCTGGGGGTCTTTCCCAGCAATCAGAACATCATCAAAAAATGGCAAGACCCCTGGCAGACCCCTTAACAGGCGCTCCATTAGTCCTTGAAAAATCCCTGGGGCCACACAAACTCCAAACTGTAACCTGTTTACTCGGAAAGCCCCTTTTTGTGTTACGATAGTCTGTGCTTCGGCAGATTGCAGAATCACTGGCAGCTGCTGGTAAGCTTGTGCCAGGTCAAGTTTGGTGAAATTTTTTTCCCCAGCTAGTTTTGCCAACAGCTGTGAGATGACTGGAATGGGGTATGAATTTCCCCTGAGTGCCTTGTTGATAGTACATTTGTAATCTGCACAAATTCTCACTTCCCCATTTGCCTTAAGGGGTGTGATGATAGGAGACTCCCACTTAGAAGAGTCCACCGGTGAAAGAACTCCCTGTTTGACCAATTTGTCCAGTTCCGCCTCAATCTTGGGTTGCAGCGCAAATGGCACTCACCTTGGCTTGAGTCGGATTGGGGCCACTCTGGGGTCCAGCTCAAAGTCAATTGCAGGCCCTTTATAGCAACCCAGTTTTCCACTGAAAACTTCGGCAAATTCCTGGCCTAACACCTTGCCCAACTCTGGGGAAGTTTGGACTGAGTTGAGCCCTGATATACACAGTCCCAAGGCAGGAAACCAGTCAGTACCCAGGAGAATGGGGCAACTCCCCTTTGCAATCACCAATTTAAGCACGGCCTGTTTCTCCCGGAACTGTACCCTCACCACACACATTCCTAGAATGTGGATGTGGCCAGCCGTGTATGATTGCAAGGTTGCTGGGAATGGTTCCAGAGAGGGGAACTTACCCCCAGGGAAGAGCCCCCTTGCAGTCTGGTCTGAAACAATGGTGAATCCAGATCCGGAATCCACCTCCATGTCGCACGGTTGACCTTCAATCTTCACTCTGACAGATGTTTTGCCTTGCGCCGGGAATTGCACAGTCTCTCCGTTGATCTCTGTGAGATAATTGCAGTCGTCCAGGAGATGAGTCGTGGTGGATGATCTGCGACGCGTTGATCTAGGTGATCCTGTTGTTCCAGCTGCCACCGACCTACAGGCCCTGGCGATGTGTCCTGACTTTCCGCATGCCCTGCACGTAGCATCACGAAAACAGCAGCTTTTCCGCTCATGGTTACCGCCACAGCCTGGGCAAGCGCCTCGGCGATCTTTGGGCCGTGCATCAGCCTGACGCACCAACTCGACACCCCGGACTGGGCTCTGGCTTGGACTAGCCTCTGGTTCATCCATGGCATGGGCAGCCTCTACCCGCAGCTTCGTGGCCTTGCAACTGGCATTGAGCTCTTCCTGCTCATAATTCTCTGTGGCGGTGGCCTCTTTCAAGGCGGAGGCAAGGGTGACATCTTCCTTTGCCACAATGCACCTTCGGGCTTTTTTGCTGCTGAGCCCCCCAACAAATCGATTCAAGAGAGTGTCTTCAAGATTTGGGAAGCCACAGTGCTCAGCAAGCTCCTGGAGTCCTGCCAGGAATGCAGCCACAGATTCTCCGGCTTGCTGCTGCCTTTTCTGGAACTCCATCCACCAAGCCATCTTGGTTTTGGTAGGTGCCAAGTGGCTTGTCAGCCGGGCGAAAATGTTTGTGAGTGATGTCTGACTCAGCTTTGCTGGGACGAGCATTGCCTTGGCCAACATGAAGGTCTCCCGCCCACAGCAACTCAGGAACTTGGCCCTTCTTTTGCTGGCACCCGTGATTCCTTGAGCCACCACGAAGAACTCGAAGTGTTCAACATAGTCCTCCCAAGTGTGGGGCTCCGATGGCTGGAAGGGCTCCAATACCCGTGGACTTTCCATTCTCCAGGCGGTCAGGGTCGTCCTCTAAGCTGGCTGGTGAGTCTTGTTCTCCACTGCGATCTGGACTCTGAGTCAGCATGATGATCCTCTGCTTCTCAGCATTCCGGATCCCATCCTCGTCGCCAGTGTTGTGACGTGGGGTTTAGTGATTTCAGCAGTGATTTCAGCTCTTAGACATAGTAGGCTGGAGACAGCTTCTAGTGTAACAGCTCTTTATTCAGGGAGAGAACAAGACTGGGGACTGGGGAGAGGGAGCTACATTTATAGGAGCCAGGACTGGCTAGGAAAAGATACATTTTGGAGGGAACAATTACAACCAATCACAAAGCTGCCTTTTGGCAGAGACCAATAGGATTGAGGATCCAAATGCAGCAACTTGAATAAACCAATAGGCCTGTTCCCTTTGGAACAGGAAGACAGTTACTTCAACAAAAGCAAGTACAGATAATAGGAATACAGATCAATACACAACAGCAAAGGGTTGGACTGGATGGTCTTTGAGGTCTCTTCCAATTCTACGATTCTATGATTCTATGTTTCAGACTGCAGAAAAAAACCCTACAGACCTTGTTTTTCATTGAGAAGAGAAAAACTCTGTCAGGAATGGGTAAAAATTATGTAATAAGATGTGACTTATTTAGAAATGCCTTATGCTTTGACATGCTCTGTTTTGATTCTATAATAATATATAAATATATATATACAGTCTAATAGATTTTAAGTTACTTTTTAAAGTGACTTGCATGAGTTCTAATGCTTTTAAAAACATTAAGAATATATTTTTTGAAATGTGTCCTTTTGAAATGTTTAGTTTAAGTTTTAAACTACTGTATAGTATAAAATAAACACGTTGAGTGAATCAAAACCATTCTCTTTTGGATTTAAAAACATCCTGTCTATGTATATGAACTGAGTTTTTGTATAGGACTGTATATTTTGATATACCTGTATTTTCCAGCCTATAAGATGCCTCCATTTATAAGATGACCCCCATTTTTCCAAATGAAAATGACAGTTTTGCAACTGCACAGTTCTCTCCTCGGCTTGCTCCCATATATAAGACAACCATAATTTTTAGTATAACAATTTTAGATAAAAATATAGTCTTATGCATGAAAAAATTGTGTATATGCTCATCTGCTTTAAAATTTACATCAATGTATGGTTGTAATTTTGGACTTTTATATACGTGCTTGTTTGCTAAATTAAACCTTTAAAAAGAAGTTTCATGTTTTGAATTTTTAAGTCAAATTTTCAAAGAGATATCTAGGACAAAGAGTTGGATTAATACAAGAAAGGGAGCAAACACTTCTGAGACTAAAAAGAAAAACACCCTTGCCAGCTGTGTGCAAAACACAAGTCTATGGCTGCTTTCACATGACCACTAAAATCTGCTGCAAAGTGCTGACAGATGTGGAGCATAAAATCATTTTCCCACGAGGAGCAGACTTAAAAAAAAATAAAGTGCAATCATACCCACTTAAGCGCAACCCAGTGCATTTTACAAGTACCTGGTCTCGAGGTGGTAAAATCCTTATTGTTGTTCCGATGTGGATTTTAAACTGTTACTCGAATCTGTGGGGGCATTTAAAATCCGCACCAAAAAACTTTTTGCCCCCATTATGGGGTCTTTGCTGCAGTTCTCAGTTGTGGGATCAGAACGGTTGCGGATTTTCAAAACATGACCATGGGAACATCCGATCTGCGACATTAACCACGTGACCACTTGGGGGGGGGTGACCTGGATCAAAGTTTGCTGCGGATTGTAGTGGTCATGTGAAAGCAGCCTCTAAGTCTCTCATAAGGAGCCTGTGTAAAGCAGAAGTCCTGTAAAGGCTTTCTGGTATTCCCCCATGGAATCTGATAGTACTGCTGCTGCTTTTCCCAGAATTATACATGCCTTGGGTTGTTTCAGCCCAGAAAAAAATCTCATTAACAAATGTTGGCAAATTTTCAAAAAGAATGTAAAACCAAATTATTATTCATCTCCACTGGCCAAATTCAATCTGTACAAAATTCTCAGCATGGAGAAAGCCATGTTGTCCCTTGTTGGTGTTACATGTCATCAGATCGCCTCCAGCTTATGTTTATGAATGAGGCATCTCCAAATTATAAATCAAGATTTTACAAGCCACATTCTTTCATCTTCATAATCAACGGAGCTCGAAAGTGACATCACATTTCAGGAGCAGGGGTGAATCTAAAGGGACCGATTCACCTGGGCCCAGGCCTTTGTGTACTTCCCTCTTTAAAATGTGGCTTTGACATTTACGTTTGTGGTTATGAATTGAGGTTCACCTTTTTTCCAAGACATTCCTCCTATTTAATACAGGGCAAGTATAGAATAGGGGTTGGACTGAAGTCGAAAAGGTCAAGGTTTTAGCTGCTACTGAAACATGAAAGTTAATCTGTTGCTCTGACTCGGGTTGTGCCAATAATTTATAGATAGTTTCCCCACCAGCGAGATCCACGTGTAAATTGTGCTCACTGGAATATAGGCTGAACTGGAAGGCTTAATACTTGGAATAGGTAGAGTCCGGACTTAATTTCCTATTTTCTAATAGGAAACTAATGCCAGAATTTGGTCAGCCTTGGACACCTCTAGCCTGTATTTTCTCCAAGTGAGCACAATCTAAGTACGGACGTGGCAGGTGAAACTGTGAGAACAGAGAGTAGAGATGGGCATGGAACGAACATTTTTTCGTTTCCATTTCTGTTTGTCATTTCCGTTATGTAACAAAACGACAAACGAAAATTGTGATGAAAATGCAACGAAAAGAACAGAACCACGAAAATTGTGGTCGTTAATGGTGACGTGCAACGAAATGAACTGTTTTAAATGTTAAAAAACGCCCTGGACATCCATAAAAATGCAGTGATAATTATTTATATTGTCTGATAATACCTACCAGGGGGGTTGGGGTCCTTAAAACGTTTGTTTTTGTCTTCTCCCATTGTGATGTATTTTTCTTTTCCCTTTAAAATGGATGTCGCCACCAGGCACAAAATGGAGGCAAGCCATGTGATGGGATCATGTTCAACCAATAGCATGCCCAGGTTGCAGACTGGGCGGGCAGGTCTGGCAGCCACAGAGGGCATAAAAAGCTCTGGCAGCCCCCATCCTCCTTGCAGTCTCTGGTGGGAGTTAGGGTGGGATTGCTGTCTCTGCGACTCTAGCTTCAGTCCTGCAGCCTCCCTGTGTGCGTGCGTGCTGCGTACCTCTCGGTGAGTACCCTCCTTTGCCCCGCAGTGCAGTCACTCTGCGGCTGCCTTGCACCCTGGGCAACGCCCACCGCTGCCTTTGCAGCCTCCCTGCATACCTAGTCTATACTGTGTCTCTGCCAGCATCCATTTTTTTTAGTGTTTTCCCTCTAGTCTGGGGCGTTGGGGGATGCCTGCGCACGGAAATGCTTTAAAATTCATGCAAAAGGCAGGTAGAAATGACAAATGAAAAAACAAAAACGGTAACAAAATTTTCCCAAAAAATCACGACAAACGGAAACGAACTGAAACAGACCTCTCAATGAAAAACGAAAAACTGAAACACCATTTTTTTGTTTCGTGCCCATCTCTAACAGAGAGTTCTGGGATTTAGAGTAAAAACTAAAGCAAAACAAATGAATGGCATATGCCTAGTTCTCATGTGCCTACACAGGGAAAGTGAGGTAGGGGAAAGGAGTGGGGAAAGGAAGGGTGAAAAATAGAAAGGTGGTGGACATTTAGTGGATAGAAAAATGGATCACAAACACCACTTCATTAGGGAAAAGCTTTGTAGAAGAATGTAAACCATAAATGAACAAACAAATGTGCTGAAATAAACTGTCAGACTAAATAAGTATGCTATTCAAACCCACTGCTATATTCTGCAACATATTAAATTAATTACCACTATGTTTATGGCTGTTTCACTAACAATACTAGTGAAGCACATTTTTCTAAGGCATGCCACTTACCTGCATGGACTTCTTATAAAGTTGATGAAGAGATGATGAAATAAGGGGGGGGGGAGGATGGAGGGAGGGAGGGAGAGAGGAGGGACACACAAACATTATCTCAAGGCAAATCAAGCTCAGCAAATATTGCTGCAATAAACACATATTTATCCATTTCCAATCCAATGACAACTTCTCCCTGCATTCATATTACATCTACAAGTCTAAGTAAATATGAGCATGCTACCAAATTCAGTAATATAAATTCCAGTGACCTCACAGGCATTCTTCTCTCTCTCTCTCTCTCTCTCTCTCTCTCTCTTATATATATATAATAATGCAGTTTTATATGCTGCTGATTAAAAAGAATATGGGGGTGGGTGAGGGGAAGGTGACTTGCACGTCTAGTTTTTTAACACAACACTTTGGAAAATAACATCACCCCCCATCTTAAAACTATTAATTCACTTTATAGCTGATTGGATTTTATTTCATAATGACATATTCTGTTGCTTTAAAATACATTAACAGTAGCAATTTGAGTATGTTGATTTTTAAAAGGAAGTGTAGTTTTTCCAAGTGGTGTGCATTCAAAATCCAGAACACATTTTAATAGGTGTCTCTTAGTTTATATCTCCTTGCCAGCAGACCAAATCAGATGTACTTGCTAACAGGGGTGTGTGTGTGTCCTTCTGGGTGCTTTAGCCCATTGAGAAACAATATGAAGCTTTGGGTCTATTGTGGGGTTTACAGACTAATCCCATTTAGGGTTTGAACTCACAGAAATCAAAGGGCTTATAAACGTGCCCATTAATTTAAGGGATATTTATTTATTTATTTATTTATTTATTTTGAATATTTTTACCCCACCTTTCTCCTTGGAAAAGGATCCAAGGCAGCTTACAATACTGTGGGACAATTTACAGCTGCGAACTAGAGATGGGCACGAAACAAAAAAATGGTGTTTTGGTTTTTTGTTTGTTGTTGAGAGGTCTCTTTCATTTTGTTTCCATTTGTTGTGAATTTTTGGGAAAATTTTGTTACCGTTTTTTGTTTTTTCATTTGTCGTTTCTACCCGCTTTTTGCATGATTTTTAAAGCATTTCTGTGCACAGGCATCCACCAATGCCCCAGACCAGAGGGAAAACACAAAAAAAAATGGATGCTGGCAGAGACACGGTATAGACTAGGTATGCAGGGAGGCTGCAAAGGCAGCGGCGGGCGTTGCCCAGGGTGCAAGGCAGCCGCAGAGTGACTGCACTGCAGGGCAATGGAGGGTACTCACTGAGAGGTATGCAGCACACACGCACACAGGGAGGCTGCAAGACTGAAGCTAGAGTCGCAGAGACAGCAATCCCACCCTAACTCCCACCAGAGACTGCAAGGAGGACGGGGGCTGCCAGAGCTTTTTATGCCCTCTGTGGCTGCCAGACCCGCCCGCCCAGTCTGCAACCTGGGCATGCTATTGGTTGAACATGATCCCATCACATGGCTTGCCTCCATTTTGTGCCTGGTGCGACATCCATTTTAAAGGGAAAAGAAAAATACATCACGATGGGAGAAGACAAAAACAAATGTTTTAAGGACCCCAACCCCCTGGTAGGTATTATCAGACAATATAAATAATTATCACTGCATTTTTTTGGATGTCCAGGGCAGTTTTTTAACATTTAAAACAGCTCATTTCGTTGCACGTCACCATTAACGGAAACAAAACGTAACGACCACAATTTTCATGGTTCTGTTCGTTTTGTTGCATTTTCATCACAATTTTCCTTTGTTTTTTCGTTACGTAACAGAAACGACAAACAGAAACAGAAATGAAAAAATGTTCGTTCTGTGCCCATCTCTATTGCAAACATTTAAGGCATATTCAAGTTTAAGAACAGGGAATTAGAACTGGCATCTTACAACATTAAAAGGCAATATTAAAGCTAAAAAAGAGCACACAAAGAGTTAAAATAAAAAAATTCCATAACGAGGGATGGAAACTAGGGTTTACCCTTTTACTGTTTATTTGACTTTATAGGAAGGGAGATAAAGAGTTAATGTTTATGCCCAAATAAGGAGTGTGGCGGTGGAGGCCTAGTGTTTAAATAGCTCCACCTGAGGTAGTTAGAGTCAGATAGGAAACTGCATGCTTAAGATAGAGTGAAGTTAGGGAACTGCCAGGCAGGTCTTGAAGAAGAGACAGGACAGTTAGGGTACCATCACGTTTGAGTGAGGGAACTCAGAACAGTATTGAGTGAACTGCTTTGTGTAACTTTATGTAACTACATACAAGTGAACTTGAATTCAACATCTTTATTAGACATGGGCACGACCAGAAAAAATGATGTTTCGAGTTTTCGTTTGTCAGAACGGGTCCGTTTCGGGTCGTTTCTGTTTGTCGCGAAATTTTTCAAAAATTTGTTGTTTCCCTTTGTCGTTTCCACTGCGATTTAGCGCGATTTGACTTCCCAGAGCATAGGGGCGTCCCGCAATCAGGGCTGGTGCTAGGTGTTTTTGCGCCCTAGGCGGCGGGCGGGGTGGGGGGTGGGGGGAGGTGCGGGCTGGTGGTGGTGGCGGGGGGCATGGGTGGGCAGCGGCTGCGGGCAGGCTGCAGGCGGGTGGTGGCGCAGGCGGGTGGGCGAGTGGGCAGTTAGGATATCACTTAGGATAGAGGTTCTGTTCTTGGCTTGCACCCCAAATGTGTGTGTGTGCAAAGCAAATTGAAGTTGGGAAAATAGAAAATAAGTGGTAGTATATAATATATATTTATAATAAATCCACACCTCCCACTCCCAGTCGAACCTCCCGCTTTATCCAATATCAGAAAAAATCCTCAAACTGCCAGAGAAGAAATAAAGAACAAACTGCTATTCCCTTCAGCAGACAAAGCTGCAGGGAATCAAAGAAATTATTTTCTAAATTCAATTCCCTCCCTGCCTGCTTAACTTAAATCCTAAAGCCTCCAGCCTCCTTCCTCAATCTCGATCGGATCACACCAGCACCAGCAGCCAGCCCTCCTCCCTCAACCGCATCCATACATCCGACTGCGATTTCTGGAAGGTGCCTTGGTTTTTTATGCCCTCCGAGACATCCAGAAGTGTCAGTCAAAAACCTGGCGATGCCATTGGTGGAATGGTTCAAAAAAATTGCATGATCCCATCCCATGCCCAGCCCAAATGGGCAGGTCTAAAATAAAATAAAATAAAATAAAATAAAATAAAATAAAATCAATACGGCGTTTTATTGCTATAAAAAACCCACTGCTGCTACTATAAAAATTCAGGCATTTAAAATAAATAAATTTCACATGTTTCTGTGTTGCTTTGGTGTGTTTTTTGACCACGATTTCAAAAGAAAAATTGCGGTCGCCATTTTGGATCCCCCCCACCGCATGGCATGCAGCGAGACAGACGACGAGGATGACCCCCCCCCCAGCCTGGTGCAAGCAGCCCAGGACAGGAGAAGAGGGGGGGAGGGCTGGGACCCCCCAGAAATCACCCCTCTGGTAGGTGGCAAAGCCTCAGGCAGGCATATTTTCGCCTGCTTTTTTGGCCGGGAGTCAGGGTTTTTAAAAAAAACTTTTAAAACTTTTTCTGTGCTTCGCATCGCGCGATCGCCACGATGCCACAAACGGAAATGAAAAACCCCACCAAATTTTTCTTTTTTCTGTTCGAGTTTGAGTTCTGACGGCTTAATTATCATTACCGTTTCCGTTACGTAACAGAAACTATAACCGAAAACGGAAACGACAATTTCGCCAAGTCGTGCCCATGTCTAATCTTTATTCAATAATAAATATTCCTTTTTATTTTACCATGTTACATCTTGTCTGGGACTCAGTTACTGAACTAGGATACCCTGAATGGTGGCAGCAAAACCCGAGAATAAATTAGTACCAGGCAATAGTCCATGAGACAACTGGGGGCCTGTGCTAGAGTGAGGCAAGACCTTTTACTACACTGTACTGAGTGGAGTGTGGTACCTTGGCCACATTCTGAAAGGCTTACCTACACAGAAACTAACATGGAAAATACAGGTGTTGTTATGAATTCAGTCAAAGCAAATGTGGTAATCCATCTAAAACTCACATAATAGGTAATCTGTCAGTCAAGGAAAGCTTGCCTGAAGAGGAAGGTCTTTGCCTGCTTCTGGAAAGATAGCAGATATGGGGCAGTCCTGGCCTCCAGTGGGAGGGAGTTCCAAAGTCTGGGAGCAGCAACAGAGAAGGCTCTTTCATGTGTTCTTACAAGACACACTTCATACTACGAGTTTCAATCTTTGAGGTAGTTTGGACCCAGGACTTTTAGTGCTTTGTAGGTTAAAACCAGCACTTTGAATTGTGCTTGATAGCTGATTGGCAGCCAGTGGAGCTGCTTCAATAGGGCTGTAATGTGATCTTTGTGCCCCACCTCAGTCAGCTATCTGGCTGCTGCATTTTGGACCCATTGAAGTTTCCTAATACTTTCCATCCGTAGCCCCACATAGAGTGTGTTACAGTAGTCCAGCCTGGACATCAGTAGGACATGTGTCACAGTGGCTAGAGCAGGTTTCTGAAGCATACTAGCTTTAATTGTGCAAATGCACTCCTGGCCACAGCCATGACCAGGGCATTTAGGCTCAAGGATGATCATGATTCATATAAAGATCCATAATAGGTAGTCCATCATTCAGGGAAAGATTGTCTGAAGAGAAAGGTCTTTGCCTGTTTCTAGAAAGACATCAGAGATGGAGTAGTCCTGACCTCTAGTGGGAGGGAGTTCCAGAGTCTCGGTGCAGCAGCTGAGATAGCCCTTTCATGTGTTGCCACGTGACGTACCTGTCAGGGTGGCGGGATGAAGAGAAAGGCCTCTCCTGATGACCTTTAACACCTGAGCCGGTTCAGATGTCCCTCAATTCCATGTTCTCAAGCTTGAATATGTCTTACTTCTACTGGACCGTAAATTACTGTAAGCCACTCTGGGTCCTTTTCCAAGCAGAAAGATGAGGTAAAAAATACTCTAAATAAATAAATAAATAAATAAATGTTACTCAATATCTATTGGAGCAAACAAAACAAAACACACAAACAGCAACAATACAGAGTGAGGTGTCCGTTAGGGCTCCAAGGTTATTTGACTGAAGAGCTTGTGGGGAGGGTAGAGAAACAGTGATGTTATTGGAACCGAATGTGATCCTCTCGTGTCTGCTTTGGAGTAAGAAAAAATCATAATGAAGCACAGGAAACCTGATTACAGTTTTTGGCCCCTGTCTGGATTCAGATCTTGTATGATTTGTTGTTAGAACTGGCCCCTGACAGATCTTCACATTGAAACAACAGACTGAATCGCTTTTAAAGATGACATATTCTTCCCTTCAGTTCTCCATCTGTAGGAAAGAAACGTTAATAATTCATCAGAAAGGATTGATCTGAAGATGCTAGAAATGCTTTTAAAACGCTTGTTATTAATTATAATAATAGCTGCTTTGTTACAAGCCTTCCCTCTCTAGATTAAGAGGTGTCTGGCATTGGGTCTTTCTCTCTCTCTCTCTTCCTGCCCTCTCCTTCGCTATGTATATTGCACAATGGGACTTCTGATTTCTCAGAGGCGCGAGGCACTTTTTTTTAACAAATAATGCTAAATCCTGGCAATCACTTAGTCGATGAAGTGAGGGAAATCATGCTGAGGGCCTGCTTAGTGCAGAAAGTTGGCTCGGGTGCTCGTTATAAAAGCTGCTGCTTTCAAAAGCCGAGTGCCTTAAACTTCGGTACTCAGAGAAGCCTTTTGATTTTAAGGTTGTGCCAGAGTGCCTGCAGCTGGCAAGGAAGACGATGCCTACCCAGTACTTCAGCTTATCAGGGCACTTTTCTTTCTAGGCCCAACATCTGCACTTGTTGGCCTAGGGCTAAGCTGTCCCGGCCTTTATGAATCAGCACACAACCACAGTCCTACTGGGAACAAAAAAGGCCACAACATTGCATTGGGGATGGATCCAGATCATTGATACAGACCACCATCTTCTCCAGATGCCGACTGGAGAGCAACTCAAGAATGGCTTAAACAGGCAGTACTGTGAAGACTTACGTGTACATATGTCTCTCGGGGGCTCTACGCCACTGAAATGGCACGGTCAGGCTTCTGAGATAGACTAGGCCTTTGTGCCCTTGCCCATTGGCTCTCCTAAGGAGGTTCTACTATAACCAGGGCATGCAGGTGCCTCACTTGCAGCCCTTCCACTGCTTGGATCCATTCCAATGGTCCCAACTGCCCCAGGAGCTATGCAGAGCTCAGCACCCACCAGACAATGGCCAATCCTTGACAGTCCACCTGATATCCTCCAACCTCCCTTGTCTGAGAGGCATAAGTGGAGCAATGCACCCGCTTTATGCAAAATAAGAAGTGCCCAGAGTGACCCCACTGTCAGACGGGTGGTATAGAAATATGGCAAACAAGCAAACAAAATGTTTGGTTGCCTGATCCAAGTCTCCGCTCCGCCGCCGCCATAGGTGGGCGGGGCCGCTTTGCCCTCCCCGGCCGAACGCCGCGAGGCGGGGATGTCTCAGCCTCGCGAGGCCGGGGCAGCGCGGGAGCGGCAAATTTAAAGCGCGCCGCCATCTCGGCCCGGCCTCTTTCCTTCCGGCCGGCAACAGAGGAGGACGACGACCGGAGTGCAGCGAGCGGACGGGAAGCGGAGCGACTGCGGAGAGGGAAGAGGAGCCGAGGCAGGAGGCGGCGGCACGACGACGGCGGGCGGGCGGCGGACGGGCGGCCAGCGCGAAGGGAGGCGCGCGGCCGCGAAGACGCCTAACAGCGCACGGCCCGGCCGGCAAAGGCGGGCGGCCGCCAGCGGAGCACGAGGCGGGAGCCGGGGCGAGCCCTCGTGGGCCCGAAAGCCCCTGTGCGCCCGCGCGCGAGGCCTCCCGGGCGCCCGACCAGGAACGAGCCCGGCCAGAGGGACGCCAGAGCACCAACAGGCGCGGAGCCCCAGCGGCCCGCGCGGGGGTTCGGGGGCAAACCGGGGAACGCGGGCGGCGGGCGGGGGGCCGGCCAGCGCATAAGCAGGGAGGGGACGGGGCCCGCACGCAGGGGCATAGCCGCGACAATTAATCTTGGCCCCAGGCGACGGCTGCGCGGCCAGTAAGCAAGCGGGGGGGTGAACCTGTAGCCTGCCCTCGGGGAGCCGGGCCTACCAAGAACTGGGTTTAGGGAGCCACACAGCCGCGCGGGATTGGGTTTAGCATGGCCCCACCCAATAGAAACCCAAGATCCAAGGGAAAACGCCCCGCCAAAAAGATGCCCGTCCCCCAGATATCGCCGTCGGACTCAGAGTCCGACGAGGATAACCTCACGGCACTGGAGCAGCTGAGTGCGAGAGTAGAGGCTGTGGAGCGCGGCAGGGGCAGGGCACCCATGGTGGAGGGAGGCCCCAGCCAGGAGAGGCCGGCGGCACGTAACTGCCGCGCCCGCAAGAGGGCCAGAATCAGGGAGCTGCTAGAGTCACTCTCCTCTCGCCTAACAGCTCTCGAGCAAGGGGGCAACCAGCCGGACCAGGGCGGGGGGACGAACGAGGATACAACAGAAAGGCAAACGCAAGCAGCTCAGGAAGCCGAACCGGCTGAGCAAGGGGCGAGGGACGGTGGCGGCGACCCACAGCTGGCGGCACAGGAGGTGGCTGGACCGAGCACCGGACCGGGTGAGTTACCACAGGCACAGTTGCCCAACGCCGGTTGTGGGGTTTGGCCCTGGGAGTGCCGGGCAACCGGGCAGGGTGGGAATCCCCACCCGGGTGGAACGGGCCCACAGCACTCCAGCGGGGTGGCCATACAAGGTCCACAGGTGGCAGGGAACAACCTCGGGGCCGGGCAACTACAGACCGGCGGCCCTGGGACAACAGGGAGACAAGGGGTGAACTACAACCCATGGGTGGGCTATGGGCAGCAAGCAGGGGGAGGCCCGGGGGGACCCCAACTAGCATGGGACCAAGGCAGGCTCCAGCCACCAGTACAACTCATGGGTGGGGTGGCACCCCCGTCCCAGGTTTCAGGGCCATCCTGGCAGGCCCCACCGTTATCGGCCCCGCCGACAGTACAACCCACAGTAGGGCCCGCGCCCCCTGCCCAGGCCCCGGAGCCGTCGTGGCAGGTGCCCACCTACACAGCCCAGCCATTAATGCAACTCACGGGCGGGGTAGCGCCCCCCCCGCAGGTGGCCGGGCCAGCTTGGCTGGTTACCCACCAGGCCTATCCTGGCCCACTCCAGCAGCCATTCTACCCCGGGATCAGTGGCGTTCCGGTGCATGCTATCCCCTATGGGGACCAGGCTCTCCCACTAGGAGGGCACTTGGCGCCAGCAACTAGGGACCGGATACTCAGGGGCGAGTACGTCGACATATTTAGCCTCTTAAACACCGAGGTAGAGTGTAAGGATGGGGAGAAAGAGGATGAAAAGGACAAGGAGAGGCGCCTCAAAAGGAAGCCGGAGCGGAATTGGCAGAACTGGCTCCCGGCGTACTCCATATATATGTCGGTGATTACACGCGCCCAACCCTGGCGAGCCCCGACCTTAATTCAGTATCAGGATATGATATACAAGGCCCACGTTGATTTCCCGGGCCATGCTTGGCTCATGTACGATGAGCAGTTTAGGAAGAGGGCGGCCCTCGACCCCACACTTCGCTGGGACGTTCCTTTAACGGCATTATGGCTTCAGCTGATGACACCATCACGCCCCTCTACGGGCGACCGTTTTGACAGCGGACACCTTATTAGGAAGCCCACCCCCAGCAACGGCCCCCGCGGCAACGCGGGGCAGGCGGTTCAACCCCGCCTGGTGTGCTGGGACTTCAACGGCACTGGGGGATGTGGGAGGAGGTCGTGCAAGTTTAGGCACGAGTGTTCAGTGTGCGCCGCCGGACACGCGGCCGTCAACTGCGCCCGCGCTAGGGCGGGCAAAGGACAAAACAAAGACCACGGGGCCCCAGGGAGATCCAATCAGGAGGGGGCCAATGGAAATTCAAATACAAAAGGGTCCCAGTCCAATTAGGTTACAGGTCCTCGAGCGTTGGCTCGCGGACTATCCGGACAGGGAGGCGGCAGAAATCCTGCTCCAGGGTTTCAAGGAAGGATTTAGAATACCGGCGGTTGGGGAGAGAAGGGCGAGTTCGGCACACAATCTGAAGTCCTTGAGGGGCATGGAAGGGGTAGCCAGACAAAAAATCAACAAAGAAGTGGAGGAGGGCAGAGTTTTAGGCCCCTTTAAGTACCCACCTGTGACCAATCTCAGGATCTCACCCCTCGGGCTAGTACCTAAGAAAACACCCGGGGAATACAGATTAATACACCACCTTTCGTACCCGGAGGGCGGGTCCATAAACGATGCGATTCCCCAAGAGCTAGCCACAGTGCACTACACCTCATTTGACATGGCCGTGCGCATGATTAGGTCTTGCGGCCCAGGGGCGCAGTTGGCCAAATGTGATGTAAAATCAGCGTTCCGCCTACTCCCTGTCCACCCAGAGGACGTGGAGCTACTGGGCTTCCAATTCGAGGGATGCTATTACATGGACAGGGCTCTCCCTTTCGGTTGCTCAGTCTCTTGCGCAGCTTTCGAGCGCTTTAGCACTTTCCTTGAATGGAAGCTCAGGACCTACACAGGGACGCGCACTACAGCCCATTACCTCGATGACTTTTTATTCTGTGGGCGGAAAGGCTCAGGCAGGTGCCAACAGCTGCTGGCGGCTTTCCAAACACTGACTAATGAACTGGGGGTGCCGCTGGCGGAAGAGAAAACGGAGGGCCCGTCGTGCGTGTTAACCTTCTTGGGCATCGAGCTGGACACATGGCAACAGTCCTCGAGGCTGCCCCCGGCCAAGGTTGAAAATCTCAGACAGCGCCTACTGGGCCTGCGTAATAGTAAGAAAGTCACCCTCAGGGAACTCCAGGAAGTGGTGGGCCACCTCAACTTCGCCTGCAGGGTCATCGCCCCAGGGCGCGCTTTCTGCAGGCGCCTGTGTACGGCTATGTGCGGGCTGGGAAAGCCCACGCATAGGACAAGAGTCACCCAGGGCATGAGGAAGGACGTGGACGTGTGGCTTAAATTCCTACAGGAGTTTAACGGGGTGTCATTCTGGCGTTCTGAAATCCTCCTACAAGGGGAATTTCAAGTTCAAACGGACGCAGCTGGGACGCTAGGATATGGCATCTATTTTAGGGGCAGGTGGGCCTACGGCTCATGGCCGGATAGCTGGCATCAGAAGGGTATAACCAAAGATCTAACATTCCTAGAATTCTTCCCCATCCCCGGGGCGGTGTGGCTTTGGGCGGAGGTCTGGGCCAACGCCACGGTGACGTGCTGGTGCGACAACATGGTGGTGGTCCATATCATAAACACCTTATCCTCTAAATCTGAGCGCGTCATGAGGTTGGTAAGAGCTTTTGTATTGAGAACACTTCAATTTAACATTGTGGTTCGCGCGAGACATATTCCTGGTCTTGACAACTCTTTAGCTGACGCCCTTTCCCGTCACCAGATCAACAGGTTCAGGGAATTGGCACCGGAGGCCCACCCCCAGCCCGAGGAGCTACCGGAAGCAGTCTGGGCGATTGGAGAAGGGAGGCCACCCGGGCCATAGGCCTTGCCTTGGCCCCCCGGACCAGGAAGGGATACGAAGCGGCGGTCAGAGAGTTTGAGGCTTTCCGGGCTGGGGCGGGGCTGCAGAGGGAGTGGCCGGTGCCCGTGGAACACCACCAGCAGTTCGTGGTGTACCTGTACAGGAAAGGGCTGGCGCCTAGGTCCATCCAGGGGAAGCTGGCCGCACTGGCTTTCCATGCAAAGTCGAAAGGGTATCGGGACACAGCCAATGACTTTAGGGTTCGGAAAATGGTGGAGGGTTACGGGAGAGAGAGGGGCTCACGGGGCGATACCAGGTCTCCCATAACGCCCCAGATTATGGAACAGCTCAGCGCAGAGTGGCCGGCGGTCTGCCAGGACAGCTTTGAGCAGGCTCTATTCAGGGCAGCGGCATCGCTGGCCTTCTTCGCAGCCCTAAGAATCGGGGAGCTGGTGGCGGGGGGCAAAGGAGATGTATCGGGACGTGCTCTTCAGGTGTCGGACGTCGAGGTGAGTAGTACGGGGGTGGCACTTAGGATCCGCAAGTCAAAAACGGACCAGATGGGCAAAGGGACAGTGATCGAGCTTGGCCCCTGCTCCTCCAAGGGAATCTGCCCCGTACGGCTAGTAAGGCACTATCTACAACTTAGGGGAGGGGAGGAAGGATACCTATTCCGGCACCAGGACGGTACCCCCCTCACGAGGTACCAATTTTGGAAGATTACCTCCCTGGCTCTGGAGAGGATCGGGGTGCCGGACGTGCGATTCGGATCCCATTCTTTTAGGATAGGGGCGGCGCCAACAGCCGGCGCTTGGTTACACCCCAGCCAGGATCCAGTCAATTGGTCGTTGGAAATCCCAATGCTATAAGGTCTACGTGCGCCCGTTGCCTACCGTGTAAGCGGACTCGGTTGCCCCACCCACCCCTTCTTCTCTCGGCTTTCTCTATTACAGGGCTATATCGAACAGGCCGGAGATGGCGCGTCGTGATAATCGGACACAGCTTCGTATTTTGGGCAGCCCGCTTCGCGGCCCGGTCAGCTTGGGGATCCCACCTCGGCCTGGGCGCCGTTGCCACCATCGAGTGGAAAGGCCGGAGGGGATTGCGATGGGCGGAACTGCTACCCATGGCCCTCCAGATAGCGGAAGGCCGGCCACCGGACATTCTTTTGGTGCACGCGGGCGGCAACGACCTGGGAAAGCAGACGGGCAAGTCACTCATCTGGGATATCAAGAGGACTTAACAAGCTGGCATTGAACGGTACCCGGCCGCTAAAGTCATATGGTCAACAATCGTGCCGGCGTTGCTGGGGGCACCAGGGGCCGAGGTACCCATCAACCGGGACAAGTGTCCCATCACGTGCGGCGGATGGGCGGGGCTGTGGTGGGCCACACAGCCATCAGCATCAACAGGGCCGAGCTGTACAGAGCGGACGGTGTCCACTTATCCGATGCAGGTCTATCTATCTTTCTCGAGGATTTGGGGAGGGGGCTTCAGGCTGAGGTAAGCAGCCTGGTGGGCGGGCACGGCGCATAGCAAGCTTGCACCGTGCAGTGGCGGGTAGTGCGGGAGGAGCAACATGGCGGGGGAGTGGGAGTCACCAAAAGCTGGAACCTTCAACCCCAGGGCGCTGCCGGTCGAGAGATCACAGCGTTTGGGTGGAGGGAAATTATCTGCTCACTGCAGCCGGGCGGGGGGGAACACGCCAGGTGATGGCATCCCCCCTGGAGCCCGGCTGAAGCAAGGCAGACCCAGCATTTGGGGTGGGCGTCAGCAGCGTGATCGCGCCCACTGGTGGTACCCCCCACTCCCAGGTCAGCAGGTTCCAGGGGGGGGCTGGGCCCAGGCCCCCCCTGGACCCGGAAATACCTGCACTACAGTGCCCCCTCCCCTCATGTTGTTTTTCTGTGAGCTGTTTGGTGTGGTGTTAATAAATCTGGCCCTGTTTCACCCATATGTGTGTCTCGCGTGTCAGTTTCGGGCGTGGGGGGGCAAGTCTCCGCTCCGCCGCCGCCATAGGTGGGCGGGGCCGCTTTGCCCTCCCCGGCCGAACGCTCGCGAGACGGGATGTCTCAGCCTCGCGAGGCCGGGGCAGCGCGGGAGCGGCAAATTTAAAGCGCGCCGCCATCTCGGCCCGGCCTCTTTCCTTCCGGCCGGCAACACCCTCCCTCCCACCCTTTATCAGCTGTCAGGACGAGCTCGCTGGTCGCCACGGTGGGGGCCGGATAGGAATTTTTTACCTCGGGCCCTTATTGGCGCATGGGCCCGGGGGTTTTTTCGCCTATCCCGTTCTGACAGGGGGGGGAAGGGGACCAGGCCCACTTCGGCCAGAGTGGGTCTTTTTTTCGTGGGGGCGGGTAGTGCGGGAGGAGCAACATGGCGGGGGAGTGGGAGTCACCAAAAGCTGGAACCTTCAACCCCAGGGCGCTGCCGGTCGAGAGATCACAGCGTTTGGGTGGAGGGAAATTATCTGCTCACTGCAGCCGGGCGGGGGGGAACACGCCAGGTGATGGCATCCCCCCTGGAGCCCGGCTGAAGCAAGGCAGACCCAGCATTTGGGGTGGGCGTCAGCAGCGTGATCGCGCCCACTGGTGGTACCCCCCACTCCCAGGTCAGCAGGTTCCAGGGGGGGGCTGGGCCCAGGCCCCCCTGGACCCGGAAATACCTGCACTACAGTGCCCCCTCCCCTCATGTTGTTTTTCTGTGAGCTGTTTGGTGTGGTGTTAATAAATCTGGCCCTGTTTCACCCATATGTGTGTCTCGCGTGTCAGTTTCGGGCGTGGGGGGGCAACTGGCCTTCTAGGATGCCACCAGCTGGTCCATCATCCTGATCACTTTTTTCTCAATAAACGCCTGCCTTTTTGGGACCTCTTTGCCCATCCACATTTGCCTTTCAAGAAGGTCTGATCACATAATCCAGGTGCCAGGAGAGAAATTGTGGATCATATCCAAGTCCACCTTTATGGGAAAAGTTGAGCCCAATAGGCTGAATATTGTGGCAACATAAATCCGCCCTGTTACTATTGGCTTTCTGATGAGGATATCTTGAAAATGATATTGCAACTGATACACGGAGGGTTCTTTACCAAAACCCACCTCTAATCACTTCATCAAGACTGGCGAGATGGGGACTGCACAACAAGTTACCTTGCAAAATTGAACTACTACTACTACTACTACTACTACTACTACTACTACTACTACTACTACTACTACTACTACTACTACTACTACTTGGTTATCTATTGAGCATGTAAATCAGAACCTGCCCTTACACATATACTTATCAGATAGTAAGATTCTGGCTTTAAAAATGATTCAAATAGATTTTCTCACTTCCCTTCCAAATAGATATGCAAAACTAGGCTACAGGCAATACAAGGCAATATTAGGCCACTAATAAAAATAAAAAAAATTGCAAGCTTTCAAGTGAAACACACTCTTCTTCAAAGCAAGTACCAAAAGTTCAAACATGGCAAAAGATTTGCTTTGCTAGGAGGTTATGCTTAAAGTTCTTGGCTAGATGATGTACGCCAGACAAGTATTCTCCTTAGGCCCCTATCCTACGGCCAGAAGAAACGGCTTAAAATAAAAGGCGGTTTCGCTGTGGCAACAGTCACGTGGCATTAAAGGCGGTTTCTGCATCCTCACAAATGCTGTTTTCTTAACCGCCTCTGATGTGTCCCCACGACCCGGAAGCCACATCAAAGTGGCTGGGAAGGGGGTGTGGGAAGAGGGGAGGGGGAGAGATAAAAGACCCAGGGTGGGTATCTGCCTCTCTCCTTCTCAGGTTTTGTTTGCCTGTGCAGGTTATATTGAACAGGGAGCTAATTTTGGTTTTAGCTGGCAGGGTGTCAAGCTCTCCCCTTGCCCCCCTTCTCTCTCTCTCTCTCTCTCTCTCTCTCCCTCTCTTTGCCCAACAGAGAAAAGTGGAAGTGCCGGTGGGGTGTTTGTCTTCTGGTCTCTGCCCTCGGCTCTCTCTCTCTCTCTCTCTCTCTCTCTCTCTCTCTCCCTCTCTCTGTGCCCATGGGCATGCACGTGCATGCACGCAAGCACGCATGCACGCACACACACACACTTGCACACAGAGCCAGACTACTCAAAGCGTAAGCAGATTTTAGAGTCCCCACTGACATTTGCTTTGGCTAAAAAGCCGCATCTGAACTGAGGCAAATTACTCCCACCTCTAGGGCTGGTACTTGGAAAACTTGATAAAGGGGGCATGGTCACAATTTTTTTAAAACCTATCTGCTCTTGGGGGCATGATTTTTGGAGGTGGTTTATTTTGAAGAAGCAGATTTTAGAGGTCGTGGGATAAGGGCCTTAGAGGCAGGAAGTTGGAGGACAGTTGTAACAGCTGCTTAAGCATTGGGTTTCACACCCCTGTTCTTCAAGCAAAGGAACATGGGTCATACACCCCCCCCACTCACTCACCCCTCATCTCCATTTGGCTCTATGAGACATACACGTCCCTGTTGGCTGGGGGTGGTGGTGGTGGGGAGAAAAGGGTTGATATAGAGGACCCATGTGCTTCATTTTGGGATTGGAGTAAAATTTAGTAAACCCACTAGTTTTGCCAATTGGGACCAGATTGAATTAAAGTGATTACCTAAAGGTTGCAGTCTTGCGCTTTCATGTTGAGAGTCTTTGTGCCTCATTCCAGGTATGTGGGGAATGCCGGCTCTTTCTTGGTATCTTCACAATTCCATCAAAGCAAAAGCGGGGAGCCATGTGGCCATCACAAAACACAAATGCAAAACTGGGCTACAGGCGATACCTTTATAGGCCACCAATAAAAATTAAAAAACATTGCCTGGTGTACATCATCTAGCCATGAACTTTAAGCATAACCTCATGGCTTCCCCTCTACCCCCCTTTTGCTTTCAAATAGATGTAATTCATTTTTTAAAAAATTACATCTGTTTGGAAGGGAAGTGAGAATAGTTACTTTATAATTTTTACGAAAAAGAAGTGTGTAGCTAAATAATTCCAACATTACTATGAGTTCAGGAGGATAATAAAAAAAAGTAATAAGTTAACAGAGATTTGGCAAGAAGATATTAACAAAGAGATAAAAAAGGAAGAATGGGGGAAAATGTGGAATAAAAGAATAGTGAAGAATATGTCAGTAAGAGTTAAAGAAAACTATTATAAAGTATATTGGAGATGGTATATAACACCTGTGAAGCTAAATATAATAATTAAAGAAATATCTCCAATATGTTGGAAATGTAAAAAAGAAAAAGGAACATATTTACATATGTGGTGGACATGTGAGAAAAGGAAATTTGAATGGAATTTGTTTTTTAATGAAATGCAAGAAATATTAGGGAAAAAGATTCCAATGTTCCCCCAGCTGGTATTGTTAAATATAGTTGCAGATACACAACTGAAGAAAGAGGAGGGGAATTGGTAATTATAATGGTTACGGCTGCAAGACTGATTTTTGCCAAATACTGGAAATCTACTAATCAATTAGTAATGGAAGAATGGTATAAAGAGTTATGGAATCTAGCTATTAATGATAAATTGACTTGTGAAATTAAAATTAGGAAAGGGCTGACCAAATCTAATGACTTTAACGGAATATGGGATAAATTGCTGGTATATGTATTTCAAAAAGGTAAAGGGTATACACCTGGAGAAGACTCAATGTATTTCTGGAGAGAAATGGATCGGTCAACAATATGAAAGTTGTAATTTTGTTTAAGTCCCAAGGGGTGGTGGGTAGCACTGCGTTTTCTGTCTTATATCTGTTATACTTCTGTTATATTGTTGTGTGTTATTTTCTCTTCCTTATGTTATTTTGCTGTTTATCTGTTTTTTTATAAATTTAAAATAAAAACTATGAGTTTTGTAGCTATTAGTACTAATACACCGAGTAACATTGTAAGCATAGAACCTGTCTATATCGTTAGAATTCCAACCCCACCCAGCTGGTGTAGGGAACTCCTATGATATGAAAAATAGAAAACTGTTTTTTTAAAAAACATGTAATTTATGTTCACTTACCCTTATGTCTCTTATGTCATCTTCTTCTCCCTTCTGGAACATGTTGATGAGGTCCTTGAAAACTAACAAGACTTGGCTGGATCAGAATAAACAATCAGGCTACTTTGCCATTTATTGTGGTTTAGCTTCACATGACCTGATATTTTGTCCACCGAGAACTCTTGTCCTTTCTTCAACGTGTTCAACCACAGCCACAACCACAACAATGACAACAGGATCTTGTTATCCTGAAGTGAGGGGAAAATGCTCTCATTCCAAATGAAAATCAGGATTAAAGCCCCGCCCCTGGTCAGGCCAACTGGAGTTCAGCTTCCAGGTTACCTCACTAAGGCTGCTTTCACATGACCAATAAAATCCACAACAAACTTTGATCCGGATCACCCCCGGAGCAGTCAAGTGGTTGATGTCACAGTTTGGGTGTTCCCACAATCACGTTTTGAAAATCCGCAACTGTTATAATCCCATGACTCAGAACTGCAGCAAAGACACCATAATGGGGTGAAAAGGGTTTGGTGCAGATTTTTCATGTTCCCACGGACTCAAGTAATGATTTAAAATCCACATAGGAAAAACGACAAGGATTTTACCATCTTGAGACCAGGTACTTGTAAAAGTCACTGGGTCATGCTTAAGTGAGCATGGTCACACTTTATTTTTTTGAAGTCCACTGCTCATGGAAAACAGTTTTATGATCCGCATCTGCGAGCACTTTACAGTGGATTTTAGTGGCCGTGTGAAAGCAGCCTAACATAGCCATGGAAGTGATCCTTTAAAGGAGAATTCTGACAGCTTGGCTTCAAAAATAGTCTTTGCCTTTTTTTACAAGGTAGCTGAACAAAGTGGTTATGTGATAACATCATTGGAAGAAAGTGAAGGAAATGGAGAGTGACAGCCCATGAGGGGATTTGAAGGTGTTTAATTGTATATATCCACAAGAAGTGCACGGAAAATGTGATACAGAGAAATATCTTTTTGGAACTGGATGGTGGTTTTTTTTTTTACTCTGTTCCAGAAGGTATACATTAGCACTGTGCTTTTTTGTTTTGTTTTTGGTGGTTTTGGGGGGAGGGGCTATTGTTTATTGCTAATTATTCCATTACTAGACCCCTATCATGGCAGATTTTCTTACCTTCAACCACAGAGCTCACTCATTTACTTCTGCCTTGGTTTTTGCACATTTTACAAATGGTACACATTTTAACCACCTATGTTTTTAAATCTTGTGTTTTGTCACACTGTTGTTTCTGCAGAAACAATCCCTATGCTTTTGCAAATGTTCAGATTCACAAATCGTAGTATTTGCTTCTTGTGGTGAGTCAAGAGTGCAGTGAAAAACACTCCTTTCAACAAGACTTGGGCTTAAATGTCAACAAAATAATTTTCCACCCCTTTGGGACTTGGCATACTGAAAAAAGCATGTGTTCAACTACTGAGGCATGGTCTTTCCGACATGTCAGGGTTTAACTTAGAAAAACAAACATGAAATAACTTTTTTGCCTTCTTGACAAGTCTTGCAGTATCACTCCGTTATTTGTCAGAGAGACTCCTAACCTTCTCTCCCACACCTATTATCTTAGCCATGGACACTGCATAGTCTAAGAACAGATTAAAAAACTATGGGGATTCTAGATTTCTCCTTCTCCTCCTCCGTTCACCTCTAGGGATGGGCACCTTATGAAAAACAACATACTGTTTTGTCATTTTCTAAGCTTACAAAACCTTACAAAACAAAACAAAACAGCAAATAGTCTATTATCAAGAAATGAAATGAAATACCATTTTTTGTTTCAGAAATGAAACGATTTGTCCTAGCCTCTTGATCCAGCCTCCTAAGAACAGGAGGTTTAATTTTTTAAACTGATTGATTTGTTTTCCTTTCATCCTGTGCCTCAGCTATTGAGATAGCATATCTCCGATCTTGATCTGCCTGAAGCTAGACAGCCTACGAGCTGACAGCTGAGCTGTTCCCTTTGCTGGTCGTGTCCGCAAGTTGATTTAAACTGATTGTTTTCCTTTCCTTTTTAAGTAGGACTGTTGAGGTTATTTTTAATATATATATTTTCTTTCCTTCCCTTCCCACACTGAGTTCATCTCCCCAATCTCTCAGTGCAACAGCTGGCTATTAGATTTCTAGCTTTTGAAAGCAAATTGATTGGAAGGTTTGAGGGTATTTGATTTAGGGCTCCCTGTTAAATAAAAAAAGGCAAGCTCCTAATTATTTATAGCCTTACGAAGCAGTTTGTTTCATGACAAAAAATCTTTTTTAAAAATCCATTATTAATTAAATGAAATGAAATAAAGACTGAAACGAAATGAAGCAAAACACTATATTTCCATTTTGTGCCCATCTCTGTTCATCTTCATTCGTTTAATCTCTTTAAGATCCCAGATGGCTTCATGCAATGAGCCTGCATCTCCTCATCTCTCTGGTCCATCTTGTCTTTGTTCTCCTAGTCTTCCATTCTCATTGTCCCTCTCTTCAGTACCAGGAGAGCAGAAGGCAACACACCTCTTGCAACAGCCAGAGCCAGTATGCACAAAGTAATCTTTTACTACCGTTATGATCAAGATTTTCCTGGCAAACATCCATCTTGCCATGGTCTTTTGGACTTGAGATTCTTCAAAGGGGTACATGCTTGACAAAGTGGAAGGCCCACTGTGTGATGATTATTTTAGGAGTCTCTAAAGTTACTGCCTTTCTTGCACTTGCATTTTGTACAGACCACATGGCTCCCTCTTATTTCAATGGAATTACTAAGATACCAAGAAACAGCCGCTGCCACCCCACATACTATCAAGAAGACGCACTGACTCCCAACATCATCAGAACAAGATCCCAACTGGCTAAGCCGAGTGCATTTCCTAAACTACCACCCCAGTTCCCAGATGGAAAAAAATATGTGGCGTTCTCTCTGTCCCCACAAACTCAGTCCATGCCCAAATAAGGGCACATAAATTGGTGCCCAACCTCTCCTGCTGCCCATGTTGGCATTTGTGTTTTTAATGGATCCCGGGGGAAAGTGAGGAAGAATAATTATCTTGGGAAATATACAGGAAAGCAGGGAAGCACCTGTACACAGGCACTATACCTTACTCAGCTCTAGTAGCTTGATTATGTGTTTAAAAAGAAATGGAGGTGTGTGTGTGTGTTGTGGGGAGGGATAACATCAGAGAACACCACAGTCAGGCAGTCTGCTGCATTGATGAAAGTCTCTTTGCACCCTAGCAGGAAACAAGCAACCGAAAAACAAGTAACTAAAATGGTAAAGAGCAGCTGCAACAGGCCGGTCAATTAACTCAGAAATGATCAACAATTGAAGTATGCAGGAGAGGGTTTGGGCTTCATTTTGGGTTGGAGGTGCCAGCTTCCTTGAACACTAGCTCAGTGTCTTCCTTGTAAATGGACTGATACTTTTACATTCCCTATTCTCAGTTTTTAATCTCATGGTGTCTTTATTAATAGCAACATATGGGTTTTGGGTTTTGTTTTGTTTTTGCCCAGAGAATGCTACGTTTACCATAAAGCATCTGAGAGGGATTCTGTAAGGACCCCTGGGGTCTTTTCTTCACCTGATGGTTGCACGCAAATAACCCTGCGCTGTATATATTTACACATTTGTCCAAAGATGCAGCCCATTCATAATGAAAAAGCCCTTAGATGAACTTATTATCTTTCAAGGGCCATGCAAATGGCTAAATGTGAAGGACAATAGGCTACGCATGCCTGCCTACATTTATCTTTGGCCTCTCATAAAAGCTGCCTTCCACTGTGTTGTTTTCTTCAATTAGAAGCAGAAACGGGCTCTCTGCTTTTTGATAAGGAGTCATAATTTGTGGATCTGAGGCACCGTACCTTGCTAATCCTCAGGATATGTTGCTTATTGGGCAAATCAAGCAATGGGACATTTAATGACTTTCTGCGGTAAATATAAATAATCCTCCCTAAGGGTAGCTGCTTTTGCTGTAAATACTCTTTTTTACAAGTTAGAAAGGGAAGGGGCACAGAGAATGAAAGGTTTTTATTAGGGATGGGCGTCAAATGAAAAATGAAACACTCTTTTGTCAGTTCATTACGTAACGAAATAAAACAAACCATACTGGGGAAGCAGCATTTCATTACTAATGAAACGAACCGGCAGTTTTTTTGTTTAAAACAAACAAATTTATTTCACTGTAAATTTTATTTATTTCCATTTTATAGCGTAATGAATCAGTTTGTTGCTGGTTCATCTCGTACAGTTTTTTTTTAACAAAAATTCATTTCTAACAAAATGAAACAAATCACAGGGAAATGAAAAGAAAAGAAACACATTTTTTTCCAATTCATGCCCATCCCTAGTTTTTATCCAGTACATTTTGGTACTTCAAAGCTGCGGTAACTGTCATACGGTGAAAAAGGTGAATTTCTCTTCAAAGTATTCTGCTTATATACTGCCCCATACCACTTCAAGTAGTTTCTGGGTGGTTTATAGGTTTTTTTATTAGTATGCAACAGACATGGGCACGACCAGAAAAAATGACGTTTCGAGTTTTCGTTTGTCAGAACGGGTCCGTTTCGGGTTGTTTCCGTTTGTTGCAAAATTTTCCAAAAAGTTGTCGTTTCCGTTTGTCGTTTGTCGTTTCCACTGCGATTTAGCGTGATTTGACTTCCCAGAGCATAGGGGCATCCCGCAATCAGGGTCGGCACTAGGTGTTTTTGCGCCCTAGGCGGCAGGCGGGGCGGGGGTGGGCGAGCGGACGGGCGGCGGCCGTGGGCGGGTTAGTGGGCAGGCGGCGGCGCGGGCTGCATGCAGGTGGCGGCACGGGCAGACGGGCGAGTGGGCAGTTAGGATATCACTTAGGATAGAGGTTCTGTTCTTGGCTTGCACCCCAAATGTGTGTGTGTGCAAGCAAATTGAAGTTGGGAAAATAGAAAATAAATGGTAGTATATAATATATATTTAAAATAAAGCCACACCTCCCACTCCCAGTCGAACCTCCCCCTTTATCCAATATCAGAAAAAAATCCTCACAAACCGCCAGAGAAGAAATAAAGAATAAACTGCTATTCCCTTCAGCAGACAAAGCTGCAGGGAATCAAAGAAATTATTTTCTAAATTCAATTCCCTCCCTGCCTGCCTAACTTAAATCCTAAAGGTCTCCAGCCTCCCTCCTCAATCTTGATCGGATCACACCAGCACCAGCAGCCAGCCCTCCTCCCTCAACCACATCCATACACCCGACTGCGATTTCTGGATGGTGCCTCGGCTTTTTATGCCCTCTGAGACATCCAGAAGTGTCAGTCAAAAACCTGGCGATGCCATTGGTGGAATGGTTCAAACAATTTGCATGGTCCCATCCCATACCCAGCCCAAATGGGCAGGTCTAAAAGAATAAAAAATAAAATAAAATAAAATCAATACGACGTTTTATTGCTATAAAAAACCCACTGCTGCTACTATTAAAATTCAGGCATTTAAAATAAATAAATTTCACATGTTTCTGTGGTGATTTGGTGTGTTTTTTGACGACGATTTCAAAAGAAAAATTGTGGTCACCATTTTGGATCCCCCCCCACTGCATGGCATGGCAAGACGATGAGTATGACCCCGAGTTCGAGTTCTGACGGCTTAATTATCGTTACCATTTTCGTTATGCAACGAAAACGATAACCGAAAACGGAAACGACAATTTCGCCGAGTTGTGCCCATGTCTAGTATGCAGGCTACACATTCCCCCCCCCCCAGCAAGCTGGGTACTTATTTTACTGACCTCGGAAGGATGGAAGGCTGAGTCAACTATGAGTCGGCTACCTGGGATTGAACCCCAGATCGTGAGCACAGTTGTATTGCAGCACAGGCATTTAACTACTGCTCCACGAGGCTCTTGCATTCAGTGCTATTTGAGACCTCATAATATCACTTTTTATGTTAGGGTCTCCGGCCATGAGGTAATTAAAACCTCCTAATTCTAGATCTGTAAATTCTTTTCATTTACAACTGTAGCTTCTTGCTAATGATTCTGATGTCTGGAAGTTTGGCTTTGCAGGAACATGCAACGAGCTTGCAACTGTACGTGCGTTAATTTTAGGTGTGTGGTGGCTCAGCAGAGTAACACTGAAAACTGATGGTCAAAAAGCCAGCAGCTCAGTGGTTTGAATCCCGGGGGCCACACAGCGGAGCGAGCTCCCTCGGTTAACCGCAGCTCCTGCCAACCTGGCAGTTTGAAAGCATGTAAATGCAAGTAGATAAATAGGTACCACCATAAAAAAGTGGGAAGGTAAACAGTGTTCCATGTTGAGAAAAGCATTTGGCCATGCCGGCCACATGGCCACAGACTTGCGCAACACTGGCTCTTTGGCTTGGAAACAGAGATGAGCACCATCCCTAGAGTTGGACACGTCTACCACGCATGTGCAGGGGGAACCTTTACCTTAACTATAAAGCCCACTGGAGTCGTGACAGAAACAAACTTAGTAGGTTCCCATTTTAATTTGCTTTTATGCATAATTAACTTGCTTCTAATTTATAGCAATAATAGGTGACCTCCAAAACCTCCCGTCAGTAGCAGTCTGTTACATGGTTTCCCTCTTTCGTTGCCTTCATCTTCCCCCAGAATTTTATTTATTTATTTATTTATTTATTTATTTATTTATTTATTTATTTATTTATTTATTTATTTATTTGACTTTTATACTGCCCATCTAGCCCTAGGGCTACTCTGGGCAGTTTACAACATAACATCTCAACATAGTAAAAGCAACATGTTTAAATAACCAAAATACAAACAACAAAATATAGCCAAATATGACAAAATAAATCAGCAGCAATAAATTAAAATAAATGTAGAAATAACCAAGCAATTAATTAAATAGCAAAAAATTAGAGATAAGTGGTGAAAAGAAACACAGTGTCTTTGCTCAGTGTTTAAGAAGTCAGGGATTGTTTTGTTCAGAGGGACTTGTTTTTGTGGTCATTACTATAACCCCCTTATGGTCTTGTTTTGGCAGAAGGAATACATCTTCTCCATCAGTGACTTCCAATTATGTAGTCCATTTGATTTCTGTATTGGTCATTTGGTGGTATCCATATGGGGACAATCATCAGCTGGACTGCCTGAAGCATGTGTCTGCAATAAACAGATAGCTGGCTGCCCAGAGTTCTCCAAATCATTCTGCTTCATTTCTGACTCATAGGCTACACATCTGTAGCTTTGCGTATGCAAGTTTTCTGACTAAAAATAAATTCCCAAGGGGTTTATGCTCACAGAAATGCATATATTTGAGAAAACTGCATGCAAAACTAACCATTTGTGATCTGGCATAGGGAAGAGGATGAAGTTGGTTAGAATCCTTTAATCCATGAATGGAAAGCATTTGGCCCTCCGATTCTTGTTGGCCTGACTCTGCCATCATCTTTCACCATCGGCTGGGCTCAGGAACAATGGGAACGGGACTCAGCAAAATCGGGAGTTGATTATTCCTCCGACAGGCTAAGAATTTAACATTCATCCCTGGTGGCCTGTTTAAAAAAACCCACCTCTGCTTCTAACACTGTATTTTCTATGCAAAGGGAGCAAATGTAGCTTTCGTAACAATCAAATTCCAACACCCTATTCGATCCACTCTCCTTTGCCTGCTAGAAAATAGAACAAGAGTAGATGGCATACTATTTCGTGCAGAATACGGCCAACCATCAGACCTGTACGTCTATATAATTCACCCAAGTGGGGGGCAATGATACGAAGAGAGATGAAATATTAATGTTCCATGACAAAGTTTTCCCAGGCTACAAAAGCATACTTGTGGATTCGCTTTCTAGATTTATTAAGGTTATTCTTTTCATATGCTCTCACCCCCCATGTCAAGATTGTTAGGAAAGGATGGAATAACCTGGAAAGCTGATGGCAATTTGTGTTTTGTTGTTGTTGTTTTGAACCAACTCAATGTCAGCCAGGTCTACAATAAGAAACAGTAGGAAAGGCACTGGTTATGAATCTCAGTTAGAACAATTTTAGTACATATACAACACTTAAAAGCAGATTGCTTTCCATCAGTCGGCTATAAGAGCTTCCTAAGAAGTTTATAGCTGCATCTTACAATCCTCTTGAGTCCACGTGGGCTGGTGTATACGCAGGGCATCATACCTTCTCTTTCTCCTAGCAACTAAATGCATAATGCAGCAAAACCTCTCTGATGTGACATTACCAAGAGCTCTTTGCAAATATCCACTATCCTGTGGTATTCAGCAACATGAAGAAGATAAATAAACATTATTACCCCTTATTTTTCTAGGTGGCGATGCACAAATTGGAAAAAATAAAATCAAATGACACTTCCAGAGCCAGGAGTCAGAAATCAGGATGTTTAGCTTCCATATATGCTCCAGCTTTTCTAAGAGTTTTTGTTCTTATCACAGGAGATATATTTAAACCCTATAAACAGGGGGTATTATACTTTCTAATTTGCCAATCTGAAAGAGTCTGTTAACTTCTAAATGTGTGTTCTACTTGGGGCTGTCAACAAATTTCTCTCAAGTCAAGGCGCGCAAGGAAAGTTTTGGGCTGCCACAAGTGAGTTGCACGGTTCACCAGCATCCCATCCCTTGAGGTTGCAGGGCTAAAACCTAAGAGAACGAAGAGGACCTTTTAGGACAGTACAGGATTGGGCCACTGTGATGATGTCAGAGAGGCAAGGCAAGCAAGGCGAGGCAGGCAGGTGCCCTTGAGTTGGGCAGCAGGAAGTGTCCAATGCAGTAACACAAGCTTTCTGTTTCCTGCTGTGCCCCAAGTGGCCTGATGGACAAGACAAGACGTCAGCACTCCCCAAAATCAGGAAGGAGGAGAAGAGTTGGAGTAAATACCTAGTGGGTGCATATATGGTGGTACCCCAACTTAAGAGCAGCTCGACTTAAGAGCAGCTCGACTTAAGAGTCAAAAAAATGTTGGCGTTTCAACTGCCGCCTTACAAATTTTAGATCTGGTCTGTTCAACTTACATTTTTTTTTTTCATTTTTAAATTTTTTATCTTATTTTTTCAATTTTTAGATAGGTACCCCGACTTAAGAGTAGTTCGACTTAAGAGCATACATTCAGAACGGATTAAATTCGTACGTTGAGGTACCACTGTACTTGACCTCACCTGGAGCAAGTGACACACAACAGACTTTCCTGTTGAGCTAAGGAGCCCTGGTGCCGGATGAGAACAGTTAGAGAATTTGGCCCAGATTTCAAAGCCACCTCATGTACAGAAAATTCTACCTCCCCTTCTCCCCTCTCAGATTTGTCTCCCTACCTTGCACAGCAATTTATTGCAGGAATTTAAATGTAGATTTTCTCAGCCCCCTGAGAAAATGAAATCCTATACAGTGGACCCTCGTATAACAAGTGGTTTATTTAACAGAAAATCCGCTTAAAGGAAAAAAAATTCCCGAGATAGGGGGAAATCGCTTAACAGAATCGCCTGGGGGTGAATCCATACAACAGAAAAACAGTCGTGAATTAGGGATAAATGCATCTTCAATGGATTCCTATGGGAAATTTGTACAAAGGAAAATTTGCTTAAACGAATTTCATTTGGAACGAATTAATTCCTTTATACAAGGTACCACTGTATACTGTATAGATAAATGCCTGCAACAAAGGAGAGGCAGGCTATACAGGCCCCGGAATTCTTATCCTACTTGGATATAAGTCTGAGACAGAACAGGATCCCTGTCTTCCATCTGACATACCTTTCCTGCCAGCTTCCATGTCACACTTTGTCAAATTCTTTTTGCCTTCCCTTGTACATGAAGAGAATGGAAGCTGGGGATTTTTTTTTTTTTTTTTGCTCACTTCCGCCCATGTCATGTAACTGGTGTGGTCTTTGGTGTCATTTGTTGCCTATAGCTAAGATTCCCTTAGTTTAATGAGTACGTAAAGACGAGGCAAGACCATCATAGTTTGGGTACAACTACACCACAATTATTTTGAATACAGCAGACAGTACTCTGGCTAAGCAATTGAGTTGAATCCAGTGCATTAAAGGAATACACCTGACCCTTTGATGTTCCCATGCACTTTCTTTGTTTCTGTAATCCCTCTTCTTGGGTCACAGGAGCCCTGGGGTGTCCACCCCATCGGTACCCATTTCTCCATAAAAGGGTGTGTCCCCAAGAGGCGTCAACCCCATCAGGTTGAGCCATAAATCATCTTTGAGAGAGGGGTTCCCCCTTTCCCCCACTGCTATTTACCCTTGACTATGACCATAAGACCTTTTTTTGAACCTGGAAGTTCTCTCCTGCCATTTTAAATTCCTGGATCCACCCCAATACCTGTAAAATTGCCATACCTACCCAAGTTGTGACATGCATCATACAATTAACTTTCCATCTACTAATATGCTGCTACCTACAAGTAACTAAAGCAAAAAAGGGGAGGGTGGGCCAGGATGCTCCATGCTCAGGAGGGAGAACGAGGGGGTTGTCCTCTTGCTGCCCCTTTTAATACCTTCTGGGAAAGCCCTCCGGGAAAGCATAATGTTTCCCAGGGGCCACCCCACACCCAGCATCCATTTCGCATCTGGGCTTTCCCCCCGCCTCTTCCTGTGATGCTGGAACCCCAGACCCCTCTATTTTCTATAGGGGAGTCACCATATTTCCTTTATTCCAGCAGTCCCTGCACCAGCAATAATCTCCGGACATGGTGAGTCGGATCCAATCTTATTCTGTAGGGGATTGGTACAGGAGGACCCCCATGTTCACAAGATTGGTGTTTCACGTTTAACTTAACTGTGGTGTGTGTGTTTGTTGGGGGAAAGAAATTAAAAGTAACAAGCTAGAAACACATATTTTCACAATGCATTTACTAGATCTCGCTGCACAAGGAAGCCAAAGTCCATAATATGTATTCTTGTTGTCCATAGTTCAAAGTGTCTGTGAAGATTCTCAGTCAACCAGGTGAGGTTATCTGGAAGATGAGTCATTGCAACCAGACTTCTTTTTCTTGAGAGATCTAAATGAAGCTGCTTGGATGAGCAGTGAAACGTTTCAATCTCTCAAGAAAAGAAGTCTGGTTGCCATGACTCAGTCATGACCCAGATCCATCGTTCAAAGGTTGTCCAAAGGTTGTTATGTAAGTGTCTCCACAATGAGGCATTATTACTACAGTTTTAAGTGGAAGTACGGCACTGTTCACCATGTTATGCAAGACTGCCATTCGGTAATGACCTTGGGTCACGCCACTTAGAGAAAGATGGGAACAAAAATCAAATGCAGTACATAAACAGACATCCAGTCCCTGTGCCTTGTCATTTTGGCAGCTTACTGGGCTAGGACCATCCACTCTCAAAGAGTTTGGAGAATCTTTGTTCTGAACCAGACACACAAGTCAGGTTTCTTCATCCACCTGCCTTTCATTGCTATGATGTCAAATTGATTAGGCATGTTAGAATGCTATCTGGAGCAACTGCTCACATGATTAGTGTGTGACTCCAAGGACTTTTTGAGGTCCTTGGTAGAACAGGCATGGCAAATATATTAAATAAACAATTCGCCCACATCGAAAATTGACAGTTTAGAATGCACAGAACCATCTTCTATTGATCTCAGTATCGGGAAATCCACAGTGTGAGTGTGTACCTATTCCATTTTCCTATTTACATCAGGGTCTTTGTGACTATTTGCATGGATTTGTAATAAGGGAATACACTTATCATATGCAAATGTGGCATTTCATGGTAAACAAACCCTCTGGACTTCAGATCACAGCTCCCTGTACTCTGAAATACTGAATGGCCTTGTACTTTGTATCAAAGAGTGACATTCCTATTCAGGAGTTGTCCCATATAGATAGGAAGTATATTCCTACCTATATAGTTAGTTAATATTTATAGTTATATATTGCAGTACTACATTACTATGTATATACAGTTAGTTATCTACACCTCTCAGGAATTTATGATCTAGGAAGGTAGAAGCATCTATGTGATCACAGGAATGTGTACTCATAGATTAGGGGTGTAATCCTGTACCCCATGAGAATAGGTCCATTGAACTTGATTAATGAACAGACATGCACGGGATTGCATGTAGAGAAAATAAGTACAGAATCTCAACAATGAGAACTGGCCTTCTATTGTGTTTCCATGTGATGATCACTTTTCAATCAAGGCACTGTAACTGGATTCTTATCCATTCTATGAGGAAATATCAAGAAATCCACTTTTAATTGGAAATAGCATTTTTAGTCCCACATAGCTTAGAGAGGGAATAACGTCCCCCCAAGTAATAACACCAAGTAATCAAAAAGATAATGAACACACATTCAATGATCTATATATATATATATAAGAAATCATGTCACACATCAAAAGACACTGCAAGACCAGTAATTTTACAGGGTCATGTATTTTATTGCACTGCAGTTCTCAACCCAAGTCCTTCTTTAATGAAATGTCTTGTATTCAATAATAAATATTAGTACTCAAAAGATTATCTTAAATTTCCAGGCATATTTTGGGGAAGGATCCCTGATCTCTGTATAGCCTAAGCTGGGAATGTTGGACTGGACTTCCTTATGCCTGGCTTTGCTTTTTTTTTTTTGGTATATGTGCATGTGTATCTTTGTGAGGGAGTAGCTTTTCAGACTTGGACTGTAAAGTCCAAAACCCAGTAACATGTATACAACAAAAACAGGAGGGAGAAGTGCATTACCTAAACATTTGATGTACTGGTCCACTGCCAAGCATCACTGGGTCACATACAACTTTATTTGACCAGATACCAATAGGATTTCAGTGACTCTGTCTCCACAAATATCTCCCACCTCCCAACAAGGATGCTAAGACAGTAGTCCTCTGTGGAAAGGCAACTTTGCTTTGCACCCTGGATCACAACAGCAAACACTTTCCTCTTAGGAGGTTAGTAATTTCTTTTTTCAGACTGGTAACTTTTATTAGGTTACTTGTATATCCCATATAAAAATAGATCTTCTTGGCATGAATTGCCAGGGCATAGCCAATATAATAAGAGGATTTGATTTGCATCTTGTTTTCTGCATGTCACACTCAGGAGAATGTGGTGATACTGTTGTGCTGACAGTGCAAATCAGTTTTTTATCTGGAAGTTGAGTCATGGCAACTGGAGTACTTTTCCTTGAGAGATAGAAACATTTTGCTGCTCATCCAAACAGCTTCATCAGACTGATGAAGGTGTTTGGATGAGCAGTGAAATGTTTCTATCTCTAAAGGAAAAGAAGTCCAGTTGCCATGACTCAGCTTCCACATAAACTCACCTGGATGACTTTTTACAAAGCAATTATAAAAATTATAGCTTTTAAAACGGATGTCAGATCAGCACCAAATTTGGCATAGATGTTCTATACAGTCTGAAGCTGCCCTGTGCCAAAGCTGGGAAAGTTTGTACAAAGGACTTTCAAATTTTGATTTTTTTAATGTAAAACTGCCCTTCCCAATGGAGAAAGAAGTGACCTTAAAATCCCAAGATTTAAAATAGATCAAATAAATTGAAAAGACCAGTCTTGGTCCTGTTTAAAATAATGATTGGCCTTGCACCTTCCTTTATTTGGAAGGAATCCAGGCTGCAGGGATTGAAATACTGATCCTCAAAAAAGGCCTTTCAAAAGAGAAAAAGGAAAACTTTTTAATAAACCGAGTATATATAAAACAGACTTACCAGCAAGACTATTCCAGGGTAGATACATTATTGTAGTGTTATGAACCAGTAAAGGAGATGTTTGCAGGCCAATGAAAGCTCACAGAAGCTATCAAAAGGCAAGTTTCCTTCAATTTTTAAAAAGGCTTGCTTTAAACAAAGTGTCATAGTAACAGTCCTCTAGAAAGGTTCATTTTGCTGTGTTTATAATACTGTGACCCATCTTGAGTCCCCTTAACAAGAGAAATGTAGCCTATAAATAAGATAATCCAGTCCAATCAATCAATCAATCAATCAATCAATCAATCAACCAGTCAATCGATCCACCAATTTATGAAATTACCATAAAATTTTGTAAGGCATATTCTAAGTATTTCTCCATTACAAAAGCACAGAGCAGTTGTAGTTGTACAACCCCAAGAGTTTTTAGCTTCTTTGTGGCCAAACAGGTATTTGTGCTAGGAAAAAAAGATTATGTGATTGATTATAAAAACATTCATAAAGATATTTTTTTAAAAGTAAGGCAGAACAAATATTCAAAAGCTCATACATTTAAGCCATTCTACCATTCACACTTGTCAAAAGGCACCCCAGACTACTATATGGATGAAACATGGTTAACTGATGCAAAATAAATCAGTGTGTCTGGGATACAGCAATCCCAGGCTATAAACTCTATAGAAGGGATAGAGAGGGGCGGGTTGGAGGGGGAGTGTCCATCTATGTCAAAGAAGGGGTAAAATCCAGCAGAATGGAGATTGACAGAGGGCCTGACTCCACCATAGAATCACTGTGGGTTAAACTACCAGGTCCAAGGAGTGATGTGATAGTTGGGGTATTATATCGTCCACCAGATCAAAAACTTGAGGGGGACCTTGAAATGAGGAGAGAAATCATGGAGGTGGGTAAGAGGGATAGGATAGTAATCATGGGGGGCTTCAATTATCCCCACATTGACTGGGCCAATGCGAGCTCTGGGGAAGAAAGTGAAACTGGGTTTCTCGACTTGCTGAATGACTGTGCCTTAGAGCAACTTGTCATGGAGCCCAGCCGAGAACAGGCAACTCTGGATCTAATACTGTGTGATACTCAGGACCTGGTCAGGGATGTGAATGTCACTGAGCCTCTGGGGAACAGTGACCATGCTGCAATCTCCTTTGCCATGCATGTTGGAGGAAGAGTATCAAGCAAATCAGACATAAAAACCCTTGATTTTCGAAGGGCAAACTTCCCTCAGATGAGGAAACTAGTTAGAAAGAAATTGAAGGGGAAGGTTAGAAGAATCCAATCTCTTCAGAGTGCATGGAGCCCTGTTTAAAACAACAATAATAGAGGTCCAGCACAAGTGCAAACCACAAAGAAAGAAGAGCTCCTCTAAGGCCAAGAGAGCGTCAGCATGGTTAACGAGTGGAGTTAGAGAGGCTCTAAAGCACAAGGAGAGGTCTTTCTGTAAATGGAAATCCTCCCCAAATGAGGAAAATAAAAAGGAACACAAACTCTGGCAAAAGAAATGTAAGAAGATGATAAGAGAGGCAAAGAAAGATTTTGAGGAATGCATGGCTAGCAATATAAAGGGTAATAATAAGAGCTATTTTAAATATGTTAGAAGTAGAAAACCTGCCAGAGAACCATTTGGCCCTCTGGATGGTGAGGGAGGAAAAGGGGAGGTTAAGGAGGACTTGGAAATTGCAGTTAAATTAAATGAGTTCTTTGCATCTGTCTTCACGACAGAGGACTGTGAGCAGATTCCGATGCCTGAACGGCCCCTCTTGACTAAAGAATTAAATCAAATACAGGTTTAAAAGGAGGATGTTTTAGGACTAATTGATAAATTGAAGATTAACAAGTCACCGGGCCCAGATGGCATCCACCCAAGGGTTATTAGGGAACTAAGAAATGAAATTGCAGATCTCTTAATGGTAATATGCAACTTGTCTCTTAAAACAGCCACAGTGGCGGAGGACTGGAGGATAGCAGATGTCACACCATTTTTTTATAAAGGAAGGAGGGGGGACCCGGGAAACTACAGGCCAGTTAGCCTTACATCTGTCCCAGGGAAGATGGTGGAAAGCCTCCTCTAAGAGAAAATCCTAAAACACATAGAACAACAAATCTTGCTGAGAGAAAATCAGCATGGCCTCTGTAAGGGTAAGTCTTGTCTGACAAATCTTTTAGAATTTTTTGAAAAGGTCAACAGGCATGTGGATTTGGGTGAACCGGTGGATATAGTCTATCTGGATTTTCAAAAGGCTTTTGACACAGTCCCTCACCAGAGGCTGCTGAGAAAATTGCACAGTCAGGGGATAAGAGGGCAGGTCCTCTTATGGATTGAGAACTGGTTGAGATCCAGGAAACAAAGAGTAGGTGTCAATGGGAAATTTTCACAATGGAGAGAAGTGAAAAGCGGTGTGCCCCAGGGCTCTGTCCTGGGACCGGTGCTTTTCAATTATTCATAAATGACCTGGAGACAGGGATAAACAGTGAAGTGGCGAAGTTTGCGGATGACACAAAACTTTTCCGTGTGGTAAAAACCAGAGAAGATTGTGAAGAACTCCAGAAGGATTTCTCCAAACTGGGGGAATGGGCTGCAAAATGGCAAATGTGATTTAATGTAGCCAAATGTAAAGTAATGCATACTGGGGCAAAAAATCAAAACTTTATCTATCAAGTCATGGGCTCTGAGTTATCCGTGATGGATCAGGAAAGAGATCTTGGTGTGTTGGTGGAAAGCTCCATGAAGGTGTCTCCCCAATGTATGGCAGCGGTGAAGAAGGCCAATCCCATGCTAGGGATTATCAAAAAGGGGATTGAAAATAAAGCAGCCAACATTATAATGCCATTATACAAAACTAAGGCCCCACCTGGAGTATTGTGTACAATTCTGGTCACTGCATCTCAAGAAATACATAGTGGAACTGGAAAAGGTGCAGAAGAGAGCGACTAAAATGATTACTGGGCTGGGGCACCTCCCTTATGAGGAAAGGCTAAAACATTTGGGCCTCTTTAGTCTGGAAAAAAGGCGCCTGAGGGGGGATATGATTGAGACGTACAAAATAATGCAGGGCATGAGTAAAGTGGATAGAGAGAAGCTCTTCTCCCTCTCACAAAATACCAGAACTAGGGGACATCCACTCAAATTGAGGGCTGGGAGAATACGAACAGACAAAAGAAAATATTTTTTCACCCAGTGCGTTGTTAGTCTGTGGCACTCCCTGCCACAGGATGTGGTGATGGCATCTGGCCTGGATGCCTTCAAAAGGGGATTGGACAGATTCCTGGAGGAAAAGTCCATCACAGGTTACAAACCATGATGTAGATGTGTAATCTCCAGGCTTAAAACTGGGGTACTTCAAGGGCCAGAAGCAGGGTAGTGGTATCAGGAGACAGATATCTAGTCTCATGCGCTCCCAGACACATCTGGTGGGGCCACTGTGAGATAGAGGAAGCTGGACTAGATGGGCCGTTGGCCTGATCCAACATGGCTCTTATGTTCTTATTTCTGCTTGAGTGGCATCAGTTTGTAGTATCCCATAGACCAGGGGTTCCCAAACTTTTTAAACAGGGGGCCGGTTCACTGTCCCTCAGACACTGTTGGGGGCCAGACTATAGTATATATTGGGGATTTGAAATGGGGAGACGGTGTGCAATGCATTGCATACTTTTCAGTCACTACCTCACATTTCTCTTGTGGATAGTTTCCTCCCTGTCTGTATGCGAGTGAAAAGAACATTTGAAGATTTCTGAGGGTTGCAGTAGTTCATACTCTGAGTGTCTAACACATATATTAGTTGAGCTGAATTTGGGATGGCCTGTGGGTTTCATTTGGACCACCTCCATCCCGTTCCACACAAGCCTCCCAGTCGTTCCTATTGGATATGTATAATATACTGTTTCAAGCTTGATTGTTGTTATTTTCCATCAAAAGGTGAAAGAAATCCTAAAATCTGTGTGTAATAATGATGCACTAATAATTAAGCACCATTGTATTGTATTCACTCAACTAGGTTGAGTAGGATGAATCCATAAATTTTATAGCAGGCTGAATTAATTATTATACCAGGAAGTTGTGAAATCTTATGAAAAGTTGAGCTTATTGTTCTACTTTCCCCATTTTTATCAGAAACTTGTTTTATAAAATATTTAAAACTTTTCACAAAGAGGGAAAGAGAGTTGAGGGGGGAGAGGTGTGTGAGAGAAGGTGCTTTGGGACTGTGTGCCTGTGTTATGTACAAGTGCTCAAGTCCCATCGTATGCATTTGTGAGTGAGATGTTTCAGAGTGCCAAATTAATATTATGATACACACAGACATCTGCTACTGAAAACAGCAAATCTTAAGCTAGTCCTTCTTTCCTTCCTTTAGTAATTTCACAGAACTTACCAATGTGCAAAACACAAAGGTCCTTCCATCCCTGTTCCAATGCTCCCATGTTAAGTGGGAGGATGTGGGATCACAGCTTGAGCATTTTGGGGAAGCCTAGTATAGAAGGAAGGAAGGAAGAAAGAAAGAAAGAAAGAAAGAAAGAAAGAAAGAAAGAAAGAAAGAAAGAAAGAAAGAAAGAAAGAAAGAAAATGAGTAAGGAAACATAAGGAAACAGTAAAGTTTTTAGAGAGAGTGGATCTCAGCGTCAGCAGTATCAAAAAGTAAGAACACAATTACCTTTAATTAAAGTTTTGAGAGAGAGCGGATCTCAGCAGTATCAAAAGGTAAGAGCACAATTATAAAACATGATGTGCTAACCCTTGGTGACATAATTTATTGCTACTTCACCATTATACCTTGCAAGTCTTAGAAATGTCCTTTATTCTATTTCCAGCTTCAGGAAGTATGGAAGAGACATTTTCCTTAGATAAGAACATAAGAACATAAGAAGAGCCACAGTGGCCCCACCAGATGCCTCTGGGAGTGCACAAGACTAGCTCTCTGTCTCCTGATACCACTCCTCTGCATCTGGCCCTTGAAGTACCCTGGCTTTACTTCAAGTAATGCAAACCTTTGAAATTCCACCCGCCAGGAAACCAAAACAGGGAGTTGGGCGGCGCTTGTGGAGCACCCATTCCAAATCAGCCGGTGGTTTAATACGGTTGCCCGAAGAACATTAGGGGGACTCCATATTGACTTCATGAGGTACTTTAGAATGGTGTGGAAACAGAGCACTGGGCAAGATACATATTTTGGTGTGAGACTTCCACACCCTTCCTGTGCCCCCCTCTCCCCATAAGCTTGAAAAATAGGAAAGGTAAGGACAAGCACAGCGGTGATAAGGCTGGTACCATATACAGTATCAGACTTCCTGTGAAATCCTTCTAAACAACACAAGATAATATGCCAGCTCAACTGCCCCCCACCCCCGTCTCCAGTTCAGGGCAGGCTTGCTGTTCTCTTCTTGAGGCCTGCAACTTTCTAACTTATTTAGCAAGTTCTTGTCATTGGTAGGTCATAATTTGGGTCATTACATCTCCCTGTGAGCGGTGGCAGCTGCTGTTTCCTTCTATTTGTCTTACTTGACTAGTGCAGAGCTTGCCCAAGGGTAGTATGAGTTTATTACTTTTCCCCCTGGTGTTTTCATTCATATGCACTTCGAAGCTATCACGGAAATCTTGCTTCATTGCTCTCTTTCCCTTTCCCTTTCTCTCTTTTCCTTTTGGTTTTGTCCTTTTTTAAAAAATGTGGGAACTGATTATCACATTGCTGCTTCTGCACTGGCCATAACACTGAATCTCAAAGGACCACTATCCTGTCAGGCTTGAACATCTGCAATTCTTTCTGTGAAATCAGCCCATGTATTAAATCAGCCTCTTCCCAATATAGCTGTTCTTCCTCCCTGGGTATTGAATGGAACCAACACATTAGATTTGCAAGGAGATTTTCAAAGATTCCTCCCCCCCCCAGGTATTTTTCCATGTGCATTGAGAACAGTGCCCTCCAGGGACAGGGATCCAAGGTTGGAAATCACAGATTCAGAGGAACCCAGGAGGGGGAAGCAGGACTGATTTGGGTTGAGGTTCAAGTTAGGGTTTATTTATTTATTATTTATTTATTATTAGATTTATACCCCACCCATCTTCCCAAGGGAACTCTGGGAGGCTTACAAAGCTGATCAAGTCAAGGAATTCACAATACAAATACAAACAAACAGATAAACCAATACATATAATTAAAATCAAGCAGCATGAGAGCACCCTTTTATTTCAAAAACCTCGCTGCTAATACAACAAAACCCTAGGGTTAGGGTTAGGTTAGGGTTAGGGTTAGGGTTAGGGTTAGGGTTAAGGTTAGGGTTGAGGTTAGGGTTAGGGTTAGAGTTAGAGTTAGGGTTAGGGTTAGGGTTAGGGTTAGGGTTAGGGTTAGGAGTTAGGTTTAGGGTTAGTGTTGGGGCAGGAGGCAGGACTGGTTTGCTGGCCAATTTCTGCATTTCATGTGGTCGGCCACCCTCAATCTCTTTTGGGTGAAAAAGGACTCATCCTCCTGTAAGGAAGGTTTTCTTCAGACACCGGGTGCTTCTTTCTTTAAGTTGTCTCCTTCATGGTTTCCAGCCAACACATGAAAAGCAGAGTGGACCACAGAGGATTCAGGGCAGAGTCAATGCCTGTGGCTTTGGGCCTTTTAACACGACCCCTACCCTAAGATCCTTCTGGTCCCTTAAAAGGCGGGAGGACCAGAGATCTTGGGGTTCTTATCTGTTCCTGCATCCCCACCCCTCAGCACTTCCTGCTCCTGTCGGCGTGAGGGGAGGGAGGTCGCACTTAAAAAAAGACAAAAGAAGCCTTTACTAACCTGCAGCGGTGTCGTGTATAAACACCCATAGTTAAGGGCCACCAGTAGCTTTAGAAGCCCCATTACTTCCTGGTTCCTTCTAAATGGTCTCTTAAAGAGGCAGGAGGCTAAAAAAACAACAGACAAGCAAGGAGAGCCCGGCACTCTTATCCGCATCAAGAAATTTTCACCTGCTGAGAGCAGGTACAAGAACAAAATGTGCTGGGTCCACAAGTGTAGTGGATAAAATGGGGGTGTCAGGAGGCCTCTGGGTTTGAATTTTCATCTAAACTCCGTTAGCTGGTGGCAAACATTTCTAAGCTCCAGAGCTGGGAGCCATTTGCAGCGCAGCTTAGGGGTCATGTATAAACACCCTTTGGTCACCCCACAAGTTCTTAGATCTGCTTTCTGCCGCAAGAGTCCCATGTTTAGATTTCGAGACAAAAGGGAATTGCCTAAATTTCTTGCCATGCCAGAAATTTCTCCTGAGTTTATTCATGTTGTAGGTTATCAGTAAACTTTAGACTACTTAGCCCAAGTCCATTACAATTTAATGGACATTGCAACAGAAACAAGCCATAACAAGGTTGCATGAGATAAAATACAATATGTGTCTAAGTTGTTTTCAAACTATAATGGCTGTTTGTACTAGCCATCCTTTAAACTTAATGTTAAAGAACATTTAACATAACTAATTCTACTGTTCTTATCATTCTTCGGTTCTTCATTAATTCTTCTGTTCTTATATTTTAAAGGAGAACATTTCTATCATAGATATTCTTAGGAGTAACTCAGCAAAAAGACCATACAAGGTAAAGGTAATTATTTGAAAACAACCTTATGCCATTTGTAAGGTAGCATTATTCATTGTAACCTTCAGGAAATTGTATGATTATATTATTGTTAAGTGTTGTAGACAGCATGAGCCCAATGAGATTCACATCACACTGGGCAGCCTTAATGCAGGAGCTTAGGAAACCCAGCAAAGAGAGAACAGAATCCTGCTTTTTCACAATCACTATAGACTCATTGACCATTGTGATTTAATACTCTGATGTATGTGTTCCCTACCTCCATGGAAGGTTAAATCTATCCCTGCCTGTGGCATTTCCATGTAGTTTTAGGCATGGTGTTATAAAAACATCATTGCAAGCTTTTGTGGGAAATACCCACTTCTTCAAATCATGCACCAAAAGTCCAAACATGTGGTTTGTCAGGAGATCATTCTTAGATGTAAAATTCTTGGCAGGATTATTTTCGTCAGGCAGGAAGCAGTAGGGCTGTTGTTAAAGCTGCATCTGAAGTCAAGGATTGGATTTCACAACCCAGCCATTCAAACAAAGAGACATGGGGTGTTACATGGCTCCCCCTTTTTGTTACAATGTTCCTATATTAATTTGTGATCCTGAACACATTGTGTCCAAATTTGCATTTATACAGTAGGACACACATGTCCCATGGGGATTGGTTCCAAGCTCCCTCCCCCTCCCACACAGATACTCAAAACTATGGATAAAGTGAACACTATCTAGAGAGAGCATAGTTAAAACAAAAAATAATAATAGTATTTTACCTGCATTGCTAGAAATGGCCTCTAGAGGGCCTCAGAGACCATGCTATGTACTTCACTAACACATACTGATAGCATGGTTCCTCTAGTGGCCAATTGTGGCAATGCACATGAAAATGTTTTTTTTTGGGGGGGGGGTTAAAAAGTATATTTTTACTATTTTCAGACCGTGGATAAGTGAAACAATGGATATCGATCCCATGGATATGTGTTGGGGTTTTCCCCCCTACTGTACTCTTAGTTTTAGAAGCTGTTTAAATGTTCATTATGGTTAATTTCACCAGCTCGAGTTCACCAATGGAATCAGGGTGCTGAAATCCTGTTGCACTGTTATGCAAACTGTGTATTCTCTGTTAACCTTATCCGTTGCTCTTTGAAGCGTGTGATTCCATATGCAACATATAATGTCTGTAGAGACCCTTTCACCCGATGGCAATTCAAAAAAAGTTGAGCTTTTTGGTAACTGCACAGCAGGGTGTGAGCCAATGAGACATACGAATGAACAAATCCAATCTACTTGGGACTAAACTGAGCCTGGTGTTGTGTCATTCAGAGAAGGGAGAGAATCCCTGACTAGTAAAGCTTCTACAGGCATTAATTTTTTGAGGTCTTTCTGTACAAAATTCTCAAAGATCACATTCTTTAGACAGCTTCACGTATGGTAACCCTGTCATTTGAAGGTCAGGAAAACTTCCTTGGGCAAACACACACAAACACCTTACTGGTTACTACAAGATGATGCAGGGTGAGTGAATGGCGAGCTGAGCAACAGATGGTTGCAATGGAGGTTAGTGACTAACCTATCACAGGGGGCAGTGACTCCAATCTGGGTGTATGTCTGAACTTTACATGAGCTATCTAAATGCTGAATCTTATCCCTTAAAGACAGTAGGTTGAGCAGCTTGGTAGCTCCTGTAAAGTTCAGATTAAAGCCTGGACTAGAAATCAGAATAATCAGACTCCACAAGAAAGGGCAACACAGGAAGTGAACTACAGATAACGCTGGGAATGGTCACATATTTTAAATATTTCACCCTGATGCAGTCTTGAGTCTGGAAGCACTATCAGTAGAGTGACCTTTTTGGCCAGATGTGGGGGGGATATCAATCAATCAATCAATCAATCAATCAATCAATCAATCAATCAATCAATCAATCAATCAATCACTCAATCAATCAATCAATCAATCAATCAATCAATCAAACAAACAAACAAACAAATCAGGTACAGTGGTAGCTTCTGTGAGATAAAATGTGAAAGAGGTTTCCAGAACAATCTAACAAATGTATATTTGCACAAACTACAGAAACAGATAAAATTTTATAGCAGATTCTGAAAAAAACATATTTAGACAAATAAAATGTACAATACAGATATAGAAATGTATTGGGGGGGAATTTAATCACTTTCCCCACAAATTTCATGCAGAACTGATAAAAAGTAGTAGGGGACAATCCCTTGTTTGACATCTGTCCAACAACTTGAGTATGCTTGTCTTCTAGGACTTCACACAGAACATATCTCATAGCCCTCCACTATCCACAGAGACATTGAGGTAAGGGTACTACTTCTCTACTCAGTACTAATGTGGCCTCATCTAGAGCAGTGTTTTTCAACCACTGTTCCGTGGCACACTAGTGTGCCGTGAGATGTTGCCTGGTGTGCCATGGGAAAAATTGAAAAATTCGAAAGATTAAAAAAGAAAGTCGAATTTTCGCCCACTAGGTGGGCACCGGACTGTGTCCTGGGTATGAAGGAGTGGGTTTTTTGACCCCACCCTCGGCCAGCAGGGGCACCGATTTGCGCTCCTCAGGGGGACACCCTCCACTTTTCTGATGTCCGGGCTGTGATTGGTCAAGACTCCAGCCTGGACCTATCACAGTAGGACATCATCTTCCGACTTCCTTCCCGCCCGAGCACAGTGTGCGCAGCAGCGGAGAGAAGAAGACGTCGCGACTCGAGTCACCAAAAGGCACAGAGTTAAATTTTTTAACATTTTCTAATGGTGGTGTGCCTCGTGATTTTTTTCATGAAACAAGTGTGCCTTTGCCCAAAAAAGGTTGAAAAACACTGATCTAGAGTACTGTATCTCGTTCTGGACCTTACAGTTTAAAAAGGATGAAAACAGAGTGGAGCAAGTTCAGAGGAGGGCAACAAGGATGATTAGGGGACTGGAAACCCAACCCTGTGAGGAAAGCCTTAAAGAATTAGACCTTTTTACCCTTCAGAAAAGAAGACTGAGGGGAAATATGATAGCACTTTTCAAATTCTTGAAAGACAGTCATACAGGGGAGGGGGCAGGATTTGTTTTCAATCATCCTAGAGTTCAGGACACATAATAATGGGCTCAAACTACAGAAAACCAGATTAGGCTACATATCAAGAAAAAAAATCTTAACTGTTAGAGCGGTATGACAATGGAACCAATTACCTCAGGAGGTATTGAGAGTTCTAACACTGCCAGGTAGAGATGGGAACGGAACGAACATTTTTTCGATTCCGTTATTCGTTAGTCGTTCCGTTACGTAACGAAATGACAAATGAAAATTGTGATGAAAATGCAACAAAACGAACAGAACCACGAAAATTGTGGTCGTTAAGTTTCGTTTCCGTTAATGGCGACACACAATGAAATGAGCTGTTTTAAATGTTAAAAAACACCCTGGACATCCGTAAAAACGCAGCGATAATTATTTATATTGTCTGATAATACCTACCAGGGAGGTTGGGGTCCTTAAAAGGTGCATTTATGTCTTTTCTCAGATCACTGTATTTTTCCCTTTAAGGGGAGTTAGGGGACATTGACCCAAAATGGCTCCCAGATGCCTAATATTGATTGATTTCTTGGGTATTAAAATGCCCTGGACATCTGTAAAAACGCAGCGATAATGACATAATTATTTGAAATTATTACCTACCCGAGGGTTGGGGTCCTTAAAACATTTGTTTTTGTCTTCTCCCATCGCGATGTATTTTTCTTTTCCCTTTAAAATGGATGTCGCCAACAGCCACAAAATGGAGGCAAGCCATGTGATGGGATCATGTTCAACCAATAGCATGCCCAGGTTGCAGACTGGGCAGGTCTGGCAGCCACAGAGGGCATAAAAAGCTCTGGCAGCCCCCGTCCTCCTTGCAGTCTCTGGTGGGAGTTAGGGTGGGATTGCTGTCTCTGCGACTCTAGCTTCAGTCCTGCAGCCTCCCTGTGTGTGTGCATGCGTACCTCTCGGTGAGTACCCTCCCTTGCCCCGCAGTGCAGTCACTCTGCGGCTGCCTTGCACCCTGGGCAACGACCGCCGCTGCCTTTGCAGCCTCCCTGCGTACCTAGTCTATACTGTGTCTCTGCCAGCATCCATTTTTTTAGTGTTTTCCCTCTGGTCTGGGGCGTTGGGGCGGCGGCGCATGGAAATGCTTTAAAAATCGCGCAAAAAGCGGGTAGAAATGACAAACGAAAAAACAAAAAACAGAAACAAAATTTTCCAAAAATTCGCGACAAACGGAAACAACCGAAACAGACCTCTCAACGACAAACGAAAAACCAAAACACTATTTTTTTGATTCGTGCCCATCTCTACTGCCAGGCATTCAAGAGAAAAATTGGAAAACCATCTGTCAGACCTGCTTTGATTTGGATCCCTGCATTGAGCAGCAGTTTGGATTTGATGGCACTACAGGCCTTCTATCTATCTATCTATCTATCTATCTATCTATCTATCTATCTATCTATCTATCTATCTGTCTGTCTGTCTGTCTGTCTGTCTGTCTGTCTGTCTGTCTGTCTGTCTGTCTGTCTGTTTGTTTGTTTTAGAGTATTTTTACCCCACCTTTCTCCTTGGACAAGGACCCAAGGCAGCTTATAGTAATGAGGGATAATATACAGTCCAGTACAATTAAGACATGTTCAAGTATTTGAGAACAAGGAATTGAGGGACATCTTACAGCATTAATAGACAACATTACATTAAAGCAATTCAGTTATAAGTAGTCATAAACACAAAGTCTATGTGAACCTGAGTCATATAAAATACACATGATAGTCCATCACTCAGGGGAAGCTTGTCTGAAGAGAAAGGTCTTTGCCTGTGTCCAAAAGGACAACAGAAATGAGGCAGTCCTGGCCTCTAGTGGGAGGGAGTTCCAGAGTCTTGGCTAAGAAGGCCCTTTCATGGGTTCCCACGTGACGTACTTGTGAAGGTGGCAGGATGGAGAGAAGGGCCTCTCCTGATGACCTTAACACCCGAGTTGGTTCATACTGTGAGATTCGATCTCTAAAGCATTTTAAAGGATGGCTCTTATAGTCAGTAATGGAAAAAGTATACCCTTCTTTCTTTTTTCTTTCCCACTATTGACAGGAACAGCATAAATGTTGGGGCCCTAGATGCCATTTTGGAACTCCAGAGTGCTGTAGATGGGTATCGTTTTGGAGCAGTGATGGGCCTGGATGGATGGCAAAATGGTGCAAAGTGTCTTTTTTTCCCTCTTGGAATGCGAAATGCAAATCTTAAAACATTCTGTCAGAACAGTGTGCCCTGAGAAACTTCAGCTCAGCTCAACTTCCTTTCAGTTAGTGGAACCAATATCAGTGACAGTCGCTGGCAATTAATTTTTTTTTCCAGCCAAGCTACTGATTGAAAAGTCACAGGAACTTATTCATTTTGCAGTATATAGATGCTTCTAAACTGAGCCAATGCGGTTGTCAAGGGAAACGAGAACAGTTCATTCTCGTGTTCTAAGGTCTTTCAGGCTGTCTGATTCCGCCCCAGCTTCCCCTCCTTTTGAAAGAATAGACTCATAGACATGGAAACGGAGTTTCAATGGTACACATACATTTGAATAGTTTATGCAGAGTATAATGCTGAAGTAAAAGTGAATGGGCCGCTTTCCATGTTGCCTCTATAATCATCATAGGGAATACATGAATTCAGGACCTGGCTGAGTACTTACTGATGGATGAGCAGATAATGGTGGCTCATCACTCAGTCTCCCCCACCCCCACCCTCCATTTCTCTCTGAGAGTGAAGGGCTGCAAGATTCACACTAGAGATGGGCACGAAACAGAAAAATGGCGTTTCAGTTTTTCGTTTGTCGTTGAGAGGTCTGTTTCGGTTCATTTCCATTTGTCGTGAAGTTTTTGAAAAATTTCGTTACCGTTTTTTGTTTTTTCGTTTGTCGTTTCTACCCGCCTTTTGCGTGATTTTTGAAGCATTTCCATGCGCAGGCATCCCCCAACGCCCCAGACCAGAGGGAAAACACTAAAAAAAATGGATGCTGGCAGAGACACAGTATAGACTAGGTATGCAGGGAGGCTGCAAAGGCAGCGGCGGGCGTTGCCCAGGGTGCAAGGCAGCCGCAGAGTGACTGCACTGCAAGGCAAGGGAGGGTACTCACCGAGAGGTACGCAGCACGCACGCACACAGGGAGGCAGCAGGACTGAACCTAGAGTCGCATCAGAGACAGCAATCCCACCCTAACTCCCACTAGAGACTGCAAGGAGGACGGGGGCTGCCAGAGCTTTTTATGTCCTCTGTGGCTGCCAGACCTGCCTGCCCAGTCTGCAACCTGGGCATGCTATTGGTTGAACATGATCCCATCACATGGCTTGCCTCCATTTAGTGGCTGGTGGCAACATCCATTTTAAAGGGAAAAGAATAATACATCGCGATGGGAGAAGACTAAGACAAACGTTTTAAGGACCCCAACCCCCCTGGTAGGTTATCAGACAATATAAATAATTATTGCTGCATTTTTATGGATGTCCAGGGCCTTTTTTAAGTTTTAAAACAGCTCATTTCATTGTGCGTCGCCATTAACAGAAACGAAACGTAACGACCACAATTTTCACGGTTCTGTTCGTTTTGTTGCATTTTCATCACAATTTTTGTTTGTCATTTCGTTGCGTAACGGAAACGACAAACGGTAACGGAAACGAAAAAAATGTTCATTCCATGCCCATCTCTAATTCACACACTTACCCTAAAATGATGCTTTCAAACAGAGGACTATCGCCAGTAAAGATGCATTGCCAATTTAGGATGTGAAAATGCCAACTGTTGCCAAGATGAGCAAAGGAGAAGATGCAGTGTAGTTAGAAAACAAGAGGGGGCAGTGGCAGTGAAGTAATGGTAGGCCCATGGCAACTACCCGTAGGTGTCATCTTATAATATTGCCCTGGATGAAGCTGCTCTCATATTATACACAGATGAAGCTTAATTCAGGCATGTCCAGACTTCGGCCGTCCTGATGTTTTGGACCACAACTCCCAGAATTCCAAGCCTGTATTTCCAATGGCAAAGGACTGTGGGAGTTGTGGTCCAAAACATCTGGAGGGTCAAAGTTTGGACATGCCTGGCTTAATTGGTGAGCAGACTGTTAGGAAAGGTTGCATTCTCCCCATGTTTACTGTAATTCTTTTAAAATTAACATGAATTTAAAAGCTGAGGGTTCCCTTGATGCAGTAATCTCAATTACACGTCTAATCGTCCTTCAGAAAATACCTCCATTTTTTGAAACTTGAAGATTCTACTCCATAAACCCAGAAGAAGAAGAAAACATTCTATGAAAAAGCATCATATCAAAAGTGATTTCCTCTAGTAAAAAAACAAACCCTTGATTTTTGTCGGTGATAGAACATGCGCTTTACATCGCTTTTGTAGGTGTTTCAGCAAACAGGGGAGAACATAAATGGCTCGAAGGCAGACAGAGGAAGGGAGTCCAGAGACCTTTAATATAATGGCCATTGGATATAAATCCAAATCCACTTTTGAACAATAGTCATTTTTCAAAGCTTTGGTTTCTTCACAGTGCAGCAAAATGCAAAAACAATACTGCTCCATTTATAAAACTATGGCAGAAGCACTGCAAGCAATTTGCAAAGGGGTGAAGTAAAGAGTAGTGGAAAACAGGAGAATCCGCTATTCTTAAGCAGACATTTTATAGGTTTATTTCAAAACATGTCTATTAGAGGAGTAGTGACCCTGTAGACCTCCATATTTGAGACTACAGTTTAGGTCATTTGTAATATTGGATGGAGCCGATACCTATTGCAGTCAAACTATATATGGAGGGCCACAGCTTCTCCACCCCATCTCAAGGAGTGGGGGCTGACAAAACATTTATTGAGGTCTCAAGATTGGTATGGGGCAGACTGTATTGGAGGGATCCAAAAAGCAACTAGATTATGTCCTATGACAGTGGTGGCAAAACTTTGGCACTTCAGATATTTGGACTGCAACTTCCACAGTCCTTTGTCATATAAAAGGAAGCTGTCATGATGATTCCCAACAGAGTTCTTTGGAAGACAGTCTCTATAGAGCTCAGGGGGCATCAAGAGTATGACTCCTAGGAAGCATTATGACAGCTTTCTTCTTCTTCTTCTTCTTCTTCTTCTTCTTCTTCTTCTTCTTCTTCTTCTTCTTCTTCTTCTTCTTCTTCTTCTTCTTCTTCTGTACCATAACATAGAAAGCAAGACAACTATAGAATCTGGAAGGTAAACCTTAATTCAGGTGAATAAAATGTAATACTGTAGCTTTGGGCCAGAATACAAAGAGTTCTGTTTGGGAATGATTGGAGAATTCCGGGAGTCCCCTAAATCCTTGAATGATACATCCCTTGTGTCTATTCCATGATCACTACAGTGCAGGTTAAAATTATTATGCATGCATATCTTTTATTCTTGGAGAGGCACTCAAGTAGAGATGGGGATGAATTAAAAAAAGAATTGCGATAGTTGTCAGAAATCGCTGATTCGGCTAATATTTGTCCTTTGGAATTCACCAAGTCTGGAGACTCTAATGGATACAAAGCAACAAATATTAACTTTTTAATTTGTCCCTTCATAAGTTTGGGCATCCTAGCTTGTGTCCCTATTTTTTAAAAATATAACAAAAATAACTGAGTCATCCCCAGCCCCACAGCTTGCCTCCTTTCCCCTTCTCACATTGTCTTCTTCTTCTGCTGCTGCTGCTGCCACAATTTCAAAAGTTTTTTTCTTCTTCTTCAACAGTGTGGGGCCAGCCAAGGGACATCTGTGCGTGGCTCCACTTACCAGCTGGTAATCAGGGACATATGCAGACATCCCCGGCCAGCTGACAGGCTGGAAAAGTAAGAACAAAAAACAACCTCCCCCCTTTTTTTTCTTTGCCAATCTGGGGACATGATAAATGGGGGCATGTAGAGATGTCCTCGGTAGTAATAAGTACAGTAGGACCCCAGTATCCACTGGGGATTGGTTCCAGGCCTTCCCGTGGATAATGAAAACCATGAATAAGAGAGAACGCTTGCCCACCCACCCACAAATTGCTGTTTACTGACAGTAGCTTGCTTTATGACTGCTGTTTTGAGGCAGTAGCTTGCTTTATGGCCACTGTTTGTGACAGCAGCTTGCTTTACAGATGCTATTTCTGACCATAGCTTACTTTACAGCTGCTGTTTTGGCAACAGCTTGCTTTACGGCTTGCTTTGTGGCTGCTGAATTATTTTTCCCTATGGGAAAATTGGGCGGTCAATAAGTACATAAATAAATAAATAAATAAATAAATAAATAAATAAATAAATAAATAAATAAATAGATAGATAGATAGATAGATAAATAAATAAATAAATAAATAAAATTTAATTTTTTTCCTCTGCCAACCATGGATAACTGAATCAGTGGATAATGAATCAGTGGATATGGGGGTCCTACTGTATTGCAAAATACTGCAGTTGATTAGTTCCCCAAGATTTCAAGAAGTTTTTATTACAAAACAGGAGGGAGAAGTTAAAAAAAAAACATGCTGTGTGTCTGTGTCTGTTTATTTGTGATTTGCTTTTCCACACACGCCCCTCCAGTTTCGCTTGGCTCTGCCCTGATTAGAATCCCTTTCTACCTAAAGAAGAAGCAACTTTCCAGTGACCAAATGTTTTGATGAACATTTTTAAGCAATTCTAGCCCTGGGAACAACAATCTTGGAGAGTACTTGAAAATATATTTGAAAAGCCTTTTTTTTATGTTTCAAGGATGTGAAACGCTTCAGAGCTTTATTTCTCCATCTTGCACCTGGGGTTTCATGCAACTTTGGGAATTTCCAAACGGTATATTTAATAGCTAAAAGATAAGGGATCAGAGAAGAAACCCATGTTTGCCCTCCACTCCCCACTTCACTCCCACTCTGCAAGGCCATAACTTCTAGTAAACGTCTTTCCTTTTAGATATTCCAGTCTGACATGCTCCGATAAGATGCACCCAGTTCAGCTTTCAGTCTTCTTTGTAGACAGTGAGGCTGTTGAAAAGACGCTTTATTCCAGCTATCTTTGGAAATGACTAAAAAGTGGCAAAGGCAGATGTGTTAAGATGGTGTTAGTCTGATCGGGCACAGTTCACACCTGTGGGGATATCCAGCTGTTACTATTGATATCCTTTTCTGCCTTTTGAAGAGAACCAAGCCTGTCTGGTTTTGACTCCTTATGGAATGAGGGTTCTCTTTTACAATGAAAGAAGAAATCAGAGAAACTTAGTGTAAACAGACAAATTGCATTACACATACTGTATTCAATGGAAATATTATGTAGTCCTTTGGACTTCAAAAAACCTCTAAGGTAGGCAGTTCATAAGACAGAGGGAAGAAGAAATTCAAAAGTAGGCTAGGTGATACCTTTATTGGTCACTACTAAAGCAAAAAAATGTAAGCTAAGCTTTCAATAGCAACTTGCTATCTTTATCAAAGCATTGTACCAAAAATGCAATCTTGATAGAGGATGTAGTCTATCAGGAGCTGAGAATATTTTTGCTGAGTTGGAATACACCAGATGATGGTATCAGAAGGCAGGCTGGTGTTAAGACTGCTTCAAAGTCCCGGATATGGTTTAACACCCAGAATATCAAAGAAGAAAGTTTTTCCCCCAGCCCTAAACATCCTCCTTAGATCCACCAGTTTTGATGCACATTTGTTTCTGGCTGAATCCTTTTTCCCTTGAAAAGATGTTGACGTTGAGTGCCAATATGGCATCCAGTTGAAATTCTCGATTAAATTGTATAGAGCTATTATAACAATTGCCATTGCGGGAAAAGAAGCTTATTCTTTCCCCATGTCTCCTTCTTATTAGTTGAGACTTGGCAAACTGCAGGCAGAGCAGGTGGGGGTTGATGATTTGCCAAATGATTGTTAGATGTTTGAAAACAGCTCTCAGTGGTTTAAAGATGGCAGAGGTATTCAGAAATGCTGTCAGCTTCCTTTTCTTGGACAACAGGGATCAAACTAGTGAAACTGGAGTAGTTGGGACTCATCCTTTTCTTGGTTTTCTGTTGAGACTGACAACACTATATTAAAACAGCTTTGCTCTTTTGTCCTGGAAGATGCAGTTGTACTCAAACTGCCATCATTTTGGAGGATTGAATTCCTGATATTTTCCTTTCCTTTCAGCGCATTATATTTAGTTTCAGTTTAAGAGCACATCATCCTGTCACTAGTATTGATTTCCAGCTGTCGTTTGCTATAATATCATATATAATATGTCATTTTATGATATCGTTTTTGTATCCTGTATATATATTGTCATTACAATGTTTTCAGTACAGAAGTGGTGGTGGGGAAGCAAAAGCAAATGCAAAAAGCGTGCTACTTATAGTATTTTCCGTGTATATTTTTGTCTAAAATTGTTAGACAAAAATTGAGGGTCATCTTTTTACAGGGAAGTAAGTAGAAGAGAGAACCATGGGGTTGTGAAAATGTACTTTTGAGTTGGAAAAGTGGGGATTCTTATACATGTGTTCCAGCCAGGTAGACAGACTGCAAACGCCATCATTCAGGTCTGCCAGGCCAGGAGTTCCCCTTTCAAGCAATGCTAAACATTCCAAATTGATCAGTCAGCAGCACAAGCTTAACAACCCTCAAATATGCCCTGGAAGAGGACCCAAGATGGCAGAAGTATCCTTGACTCCAGGGCCGGCGCTTCCATTAAGACGAATTAGGCAATTGCCTAGGGCGCCAAAATGGAGAGAGGATGCTGGCAAGCCTGCTGCCCCCCGCCACCCCCTGCCGCTGACCACCACCGTCCGTCCCCCCACCGCCCACCAGCCGCCCGTTGCCATCTGCCCACTGCCCGCCGCGCCCATTGCCGCCCCCCGTGCCCGTCGCCGTCCCCCACCATCCGATGCCCCCTGCCATCGCCCCGCCCCTGCCCTGCCCCCTGCCCACCCCTGCCCCCTGCCCCACCCACCCGCCCCTCACCTTGGGCGCAAAAAACCCTAGCACCGGCCCTGCCTGACTCACTAAATTACAGACCAGGTTAGTGCTTTTACTGGTTGTCCTAGGCTTCTATTTCTGGTGATCCATATTATATATGTAAAGTTCTTTGCCAACATACATCCATTGAGTTAAATTTCATTTGAATATACTAACATGGTTAAGTGTAAACAGTGAGTTTTTCTGGATGACAATAGTTCCAAAGTTAATTTTAGGTACATTGATCCCCCCCCTCAAAAATTATTTGCCAATGTTATTTTTAAATGACATTTTAAGGGATTTTAACAGCCAATTCCCCTGGATTTTTTAGATTTTATATCACAGACTTTATCAATCCTAACTGGCAAGGGGGGTATTAATTGGCTTTGTCTTGTACATGTATTTTTGTAGATATTTGCAAGATGCAATAACAGGATCAGCTGCTAGATGGAACCAGGGAACATTTCTTTGTATTTTCCCTGGTAACCACAATGCAACATTTTAATAATGTCTGATGAAATGGTCCTGTCCACGAAAACTCACAAAAGCTCAGAAAATCTAAAAGATTCCACCATTATTATTATTTTGCCCTTTTGTGCTTTCATCTCTAAACTTGAATAATGTGTAACACATCAAATTCTTCATGCCAGCCACAAACTGATAAGGTTAACCATGCTTTTGAGATGTACAGTAGGACAAGCCTCCCCGTCGATAATGAAAACTGTGGATAAGAGAGAACAACAAAATATGCCAAAACCTGCTGTTTTGTGATAGTAACTTGCTTTACGGCTGCTGTTTTATGACAGTAGCTTGCTTCACAGCTGCTCTTTATGACAGTAGCTTGCTTTACAGCTGCTCTTTGCAGCTTCTGAATCATTTATTTATTTTTTCCTCTGCCAACCATGTATAACTAAATCAGTGGTTAATGAATCAGTGGATACGGGGGTCCTACTCTAATTAGTAATGCAAAAGTTCTTTTTAGAGTCAACATTCCATGCCAGGTTCAGAGACAACGTATAAAGGGATGTTTGTACTGTATTAATGAGAGAGTTATGAAGAACTTACTCTGCAAGTACAGGGCTACAGAACATTCAGATGCCATATTTCAGAAATCATAGACAGCTGAGTGTGGCCTTTTCTTTGGAGACCAGAAGTTTTGCCTGCCGACTGAGAGGCAGGGCACCAAAAAACTCTGACTTGTTCTCCATCTTTTGCAGCCAGAGGCTTTCAGCTTTCCTTTCTTTGATAAATTACACATATCACAATAAACAAAACTACATCTGAAAATAGTTTTTCTCCTTTTTCTCATAAAGGTTACATTTGACATTAGACATGCAGCCACGATTCCTTTGAGGCAACAAATATGAAATGCTTCCTTTGGTGACCTTAATGTTAGGAAATGGTGACCGAGGACTGCTGAACCATGAAAAACAGTTCCACCGCCGCTTATGACTTTTCTATTTTCCTAGATGACTGTGATGTTCAGAAAGGGATGTGACAATCATTTGCACCTTTTCATGCTGTGATCGTGCCCAAGTCCATACTTACCTGCTTAGGAATACTGTACAAATCTGTCCAGCTCTATGAGAATGCAGCAAAACAACAACACAAATTCTGCTGAATTTGACCCATTAAACAGTTTGAGAAACAGAAGGGAGGCTTAAACAACAATAGGGTACTTCTTACACCCCACCCCACTCTGTAATTTATCCATGCTGCTTGTGGACTCCACAATGGCAGAGATCTGGCCAGTACCTCTTTTCTAATCAGAGGTCTTATTTGCTACCTTTGGCAGCTTTTAGACAACCAGGACATAAGAGTTCAGAAAATTAAGAAGCCATCTGCTCCCATTTAATTTCTCACCCTGCCCACACAATATTATAAACTAGATTTGCTGAACACACTCCTCTTTCCACAGCAGATTTAACTCTTAAAAGGCATAAAATACCAGTCCTTATCAAAGCTAGATTTACTTATTTATTCATTATGGTATATTTATTATGGTATAACAGAATACTGCACTGTTGTGCAAGACGTCACAAAAACAATATAAAATATGTACAAAATGTATAACATTGAAATAATCAATTCTACAGGATTTTAAAATGTGCGATACAAATAATGAATGATTTGTGAAAGGAATTATGTGTGAGCAGTTACTAGAACAACTAAGGGTTCATTTTAACTATTGAACAGCAGTGCCCTCAGAAGATGCCATTCTTGCAGGGAGCCAGTGTATCTTCTAAGGGGACATTCAAAGTTTGAGGGACACAATCAGAATTATCACAATTATAATTATAGCCCCCACTTAAGTTTCCAATATTGGCACCTGCTGAGGTTAGTTTGAATCCGGTTAATGACTGTCCAGTTTTTCCTTGGGGAAAAAATAAATATTATATTATATTATATTATATTATATTATATTATATTATATTATATTATATTATATTCTTAGAGAAGGAATTTTCTGTCCTACGATGTGTTATAAGATTCTACACATGTGTGGCAGGCTTAGCAGATGCATGCATAAGGTTAAGCCTCTTCTGCGAAACAATGGGCGCTTTTACATGACCCCTAAGATCCGCTGGTCACTTTAATTCGGACCAGAGATCTTAGGGGTTTATCGCTCTTTGTGTGTCCCCACCCCTCCGCACTTCCTGGCTGCTGGCTGCATGAGGGGAGGGAGAAAAAAAGGGACAAAAGAATAAAGGCTTACCTCCCGGTGCTGGTGGAAGCTGCCGGGAGCCCCGTCACTTCCTGGTTCCTTCTCTTAAAGGGGCGGGAGGCAAAAAACAACAACAAAAAGAAGCAAGGAGAGCCCGGCACATCCGCATCAAGATTTTTCACCCTTGGAGAGCAGGTACCTGAAAAGTGCACTGGGACGCGCTTAGGTGGGCATGGTCACACTTAATTTTCAGTAAACTCCGGAGCTGGTGGGTAAACAATTTTAAGCTCCGGAGCTGGGAGCCATTTGCAGCGGAGTTTAGGGGTCGTGTAAAAAGGCCCAATGTTGACTATAAAGATGACATATACATGCAGCTGTTTTGACTTGCTTTTGATGACATCCTGGTGGAATGCTGGCATCTTCTTGGCGGGGGGGGGTGTTTGGGGTTCTCTCATTCACTTTCATGGGATTTCTCTTGCATTCCCGCCACAGCAACGTCCTAACTATTAGGCAAGGCAAGGCCAGTGCCTCAAGTGACAAATGCTGTGAGAACAGTAACAGCTGGTCATTGTTCTTTTGGGGTCCTCAACTATTCCCCTCGTAGGGCTGGTTTTTTTTTTTTAATTGTCCCAAATCCTGCTGTCCTCAGTACTGAAGTAGGTTTCACATGCCAGTCTAAAGTATGTGAAAGCATGATCATCTCCTTTCTCTGAGGAAGCAAGATGCCTTGGGTCTGTTCTGCTCCTAAATGTCTTGCTCCCTGATGTTTATATTTGTGAGGAGGACAGGTGAAAGTTCTGTAATTACCAGGAGTAACTTAAGCAACCATGCTGCAGTGATGACTGAACCAAAAGAACTAGAAACAAACAAAGGAGCTTCTGTGGAGAATTCGTCACATAATTCATTAGTTTATTTGTTGCCCTACTTGTTTGTTTTGTCTGACATCTTGCATATGCCGGCTCATCTGCTTTTAATTTTTTTCTGTCATTTCTTGGGGTACAGTTTGTTGTTTACTTGGCTCTATGCTGTTCACTGCCCAGATTTACCAATGGGAAAGTTGCACAGTTTACAAATGCAGATAACAAACAAACAAGCAAACAAGCAAACAAACAAATAAATAAATAAATAAATAAATAAATAAATAAATAAATAAATAAATAAATAAATAAATAAATAAATAAAAAGTGCTAAGCATATTCTGAATCTAGCTTGAAGCTATTCCTGAAGAAATTATATAGAACGATATAGTTTGCTTAGGCGGTCACATAAGGGTGATGGTATACCTCTGGTAGGCCCTTGTTTGTGAGCCCAATATAGCAGTGACTGTGAAATCAGGTATACTCATGCCTCATGCCTGAATGTGTGAAGGGGAACCTGACTGGAAGGGAAAAGCTGCAACACATCAATATCTAGATAGGGCTTTTTGTTAACTGGATTTTGGCCAAAGAAATGTTATGCTTAACTTCAAGTCTTCTGTCTTTATTTGTATCGGAGTGTTGCACAACTTAAACTTATGGGCATCCATGAAATACAGGTCAAGTTAGAAACCAAGAGTTTAAAATCAGTGAGTCTATTTGTACAAAAGAAGATCTAGCAAGTTTACAGGGCCACACTTCTGTCAGTGGATGGGCTGGCTGCATGTATGCCGTCACCTGTATTCACAATATTTTCCCATTCTTTGGGGAGGCTTATTACAATAATATTTCTGGTACTCCTTGTTTCTTTTTTACATGCATGATTTTGTCACATGGGCCTTTGTGCGAAGCTCTAACACATTCTTATGACTGCGAGGTAGAAATACGAATATGCAAATATTTCTGAAGATTAATATTCTTCCATGTTATTTGAACCCCAGGGGGCTGTGTTGCAGCGCATCTCTGTTACCTCTCAGCTGTTTGTCACTTTCCAATCAGCTGCTATCTGGTTCTAGCACTAATCTCCCCCCCCTTTTTAAAAGAGTGTTCTGATTAGATAATTGCTACAAGCACCTGTAAAACATTAGCTTCACTACCATTAAGTACTTGCTAGTCTCCCATTTACTTATGCAATCACATAAGGGTGACTGAAAGTTTTTCTGACTAGATTTTGTAAAAGCTTTACTGAGTTATAAAAGTTATGTGACTGCCATCTGAGATATACTTCTTTGTAAGTGGTGGTATGTATTTACGTAAATAAATTGTCTATTTATTCTTTTGGAATTTTCCAGCTATCCTCACCAACCTCAGGTTCTTTTAACCTTTGGTCTCTTTTTCTTCCTCTTCAGTCTCAAGTCGGACTCAGCTGTGACTTGCGAGTTCCAAATCTCCATCTCTGGTACTAAGGTTGTAACTAGACATGGGCACGACTCAGCGAAATCCTCGTTTCCGTTTCCGTTCCTCGTTTCCGTTATGTAACGGAAAAGGTAACAAAAATTACTCCGCCAGAACTCGAACTCGAACTGACTAAAGAAAAATTGGGTCTGATTTGTCGTGGTCATTCCTGGCGGCATCGCAGTGATCGCACGATGCCAAGCGGCACAGGAAAAAAGTTTTTAAAATAAAAAACCTGATTCCCAGCCAAAAAAGCAGGCAAAAATATGCCTGCCTGAGGGCACCTACCAGAGGGGTGGTTTCTGGGGGGGGGGGTCCCCGGCCTCCCCCTCCTCTCCTGGGCTGCGCAAAGTGCGCATCCTCGTCGTCTCGCCAACTCGCCAAGCGGCGCGGCACAGAAAAAAAGTTTTAAAAATAAAAAAACTCGATTCCCGGCCAAAAAAGCAGGTGAAAATATGCCTGCCTGAGTGAGGGCACCTACCAAAGGGATGGTTTCTGGGGGGGGACCCGGCCTCCCCCTCTCCTGTCCTGGGCTGTGCAAAGTGCGCATCCTCGTCGTCTCGCCAACTCGCCAAGCAGTTTGGCACAGAAAAAAAGTTAAAAAAAAAAACCCGATTCTCGGCCAAAAAAGCAGGCGAAAATATGCCTGCCTGAGTGAGGGCACCTACCAGAGGGGTGGTTTCTGGGGGGGTCCCCAGCCTCCCCCCTCTCCTGTCCTAGGCTGCTCTGGTGGGGGGCATCCTCATCATCTTGCCAACTCGCCATGCCATGCGGTGCGGGCGGGGGATCCAGCATGGGGCGACCACAATATTTATTTTGAAATCGTGGTCCAAAAACACACCAAAGCACCACAGAGACATGCGAAAATAGCTATTTTAAAACTGCCTGAATTTTTTCAGTAGCAGCAGTGGGTTTTTCTTGCAACAAAACGTCTCCATTGATTTTATTTTATTTTATTTTTATTTTTATTTGTTTACACCTGCGCAATGATGGGCTGGCCATGGGAGTGGACCATGCAAATTTTTGGAGCCATTCCACCAATTGCATGGCCACTTGGCCAGGTTTTGACCGAGACTTCTGGGATGTGCCAGTCGGGCATAAAAAGCCCACTAACCCTAGCCTGAACCTGAACCCTAACCCTAACCCTAACCCATACGCCAGTTCACTGTCCTTCCTAGTGGGTGAGAGAAGCACCCAGAGGTGCACCCCACTAACTCACCCTAACCTTACCCGTAACCCTAAGCCTAGCCCTTGCGCTAACCCCAAGCAGTAAGCCAGATGTGTATTCGCATTGCACTACAGCAAGTACACTTCCCTTCTTAGTGAGTCACAGGGCGCCCGTAGGGGTCCTCTCTCACTTTGTTCCCCAGCCCAAGTGCACCGTATGCCGGCAGGCAGTGAGTCACAGAGGCACCCGAAAGAGAGGTGCCTCTGCCCTGCTACTGCAACTTGGTATGCATATCCAATTGGCTATGCATGCCATTTTGTAGCGGGCCAGAGGAGGCACCCACCCCAGAGAGGTGCCTCCAAGAGCCCGCTTTCCCTTCATGGCGGGCCAGAGGAGGCACCCACCCCAGAGAGGTGCCTCCAGAAGCCCCCTTTCCCTTCATGGCGCCCCCCCAAAACCAGTACTAACGACAGACGAAAAACCGACAAACAAAACAACAAATTTTTGGAAAATTTTGCGAAAAACGGAAATGAGCCGAAACGGGCCGGCTCCGACACACAACACCTCGAAACGTAATTTTTCCTGGTCGTGCCCATCTCTAGTTGTAACTTGTCCCTATTCCTATTGCAGCCAAACTAAGCTAACAGTCCTCCCCTAGAAATACTGTAAGGGGTAGCTTCTGTGCCCCATGGATGAGGTTCAACAAATAAAGTTGTCTGGAGTAAAATGACAAGTCACTGGTTCCTTTGGATTCCAAAGACAGTGCATTACCTGTCTGCATATTCTTTTAAACAGCAGAAAAGTTTTGCTATTTTTCTTTTGATGTTCATTGATCATTTGTTCCATTTGTTGTGAAAGTGCAAAAATTGATAAATTTCTGCTCCTAGCCACCTCCATGAATACCAGTTTCGGGAAGAGTCCCCCCCCCCATATCAGGGGCCTTTGGGAGGATTCCCTTATGACCCTTAGTTAAAAAAATGTTTTAAAACCCAGAATGTAGCTATGTAGACACTTCCTATATACCCCTTTCTTTTAAAAAGCCCAAAAAAAGGTCCATGTTTAGATTCCTTCTGCACCAGAAAAGGGGCTGGGGCTACACATTACCAAATGTCGGTTTCATCCAATTTTGCCATAACACAACAAGCCCAGAGTGTGAAATTGTTTTGGATCTAATCCCCTAGTTAGCATAGCCCATGGCCATGATAGTTGGAGGGGAAAAATAGCCATTCTGCTGCAGGTCGATATTGAAGGTATGGTTGGTGCATGTGAGAACTGTTTAGAAATCATGATGAAGTGAAATTGAATCCAAAGGAAAAAAATGATTCCAGGACAACTTGTTCCTATGTTCACAAACAATATTGTTCTTTTACATTGCCAAGGCATTACTGACTTGCAGCAACCCAGTCAATGAATGACCTATAACAGATCCTATCACTAAGAGCCCAGCTAAGGGTTTGCAAACCAAAGCCCATGGCATCCATTGTTGCAGAGTTTTGAATGGGTAATAAAATTCCTTTTTGCTACCCAGTGCAAGTACAGAGACCCACAGAGGAGAATAGCTGCAGAGTTCTCCACAGTCCACACTGTTCTCATTAACTGGCATTTTGCTCACGTTGAGATGTTTAGTAAATAGAATAAAGCATTTCTTTATTTACAGTTGCTTGAAACTGTGGGCTCCTGTATAGAGATGGGCACGAAATGCCAAAATGGCATTTCGTGGTCGTTATTCGGGCCCTGGGGTCTGCTTCATTCTGTTTCCATTTTTCAGGCCCCCAGGGCCCACTTCGTTTCCGTTTCTTTGTTTTTCGGGTGTGGCAAGCTGCGGCCACAGGGAGCCTTCCCAGGGCCGGGCGCCAGCAGAGCCGGTGGCATGCAGTCTGGGAGAGCCCTCCCGTGGCTGCGGGGAGCCCTCCCGTGGCTGGGGCAAGCCTTCTGGGAGAGCCATCCTGCAGCCACGCGGAGCCCTCCTGGGGCTGGGCGCTGCCAGAGCCGGTGGCAAGCCTGCCAGCAGGAGAGCAATCCTGTGGCCACAGGGAGTCCTCCCAGAGCCGGGCGCTGCTCCGGTCACCACCCGCAACAGGCCACCACCCCCGGAGCAAAGTGCCATCCTCCCTTTGGCCCCCTCCCCAAGAACCGATCTGCCATGCTGTCTGCCACCCCTGTCGGGTCGCTACCCCTGGAGCCCCATGCAGCGCCGCCCTAACTGGGGGCCCTTCTCCCCGGGAACCACTCCGCCCCGGGAGCCACTTCCCCCACAGACCGCCACCCCGCACCCCCTGGCCTAGACCTGGGAAACCTGTGGGGGAGGGTGCCACTGCACTCCCCCATGCTCCAACAACACCCTCTGCTCCGGCTTACCGAGCTGGCTGCACCGTTGCCGCTTCGCAACTTGGCCGAGATCCCGGAGCCCAGCCCATAAGGGCTCGGATCCCACCTCTTCTTGTGAGATCGGCAAAGTCTTGCATCATCGGCTCCGGCGGGGAGGGGGAAAGAGGCTCCGCCAGGCCCAGGCCCCTCTTGCCGCCCTCCGTTGCTCCATTATTCATCGCGTGAGCGGCGCGACGGCAATAATGGAAACGAACAGAACCGAAGAAAATTTTCTTGGTTCTGTTTGGTTTGAGCCTCCCCCATCGCAATGGTAGTTATTCGTATCATTATGTAACGGAACGAATAACGGAGAACGGTAACGAAAAAAATGGTCATTTCGTGCCCATCTCTACTCCTGTATACCGCTCTCTTTACTGCACACACATTAGCCACCGACTGAACAAATCAATAGCAAACAAACAACTGGCAGAAAGGAGAACCAGCAAAGAGGTGGGGCGATCCTTGAATTCGGAGGCTGGAAGGAATGAAATGGCCCTCCCAGTCACACAAACAACAGATAGCACAAGAGGTTGCAAATACGACCCCAACACCCATTGCTAAGTCAATCCCTTTAATGCTCTCCTCTTGTGTCCAGATTTCCCTAAAACTGTTATCTTTCCCAATGAGTGCTCTCTTCTCACCATAGGTTCAAAGTACTGTAGCTGGATGTAGTCATTGTAGTTTCTGCTGGGAATCCTGGCTTGTTTTCAGATAACCTTTTTTCCTGGTAGTCCATAGTATTTATAAAGCTCTCCGGCAACAGTACAATTTGAACGAATCAATATTTTTTTCCTGTTTGCTTTGTTGCTGTTTTCTGCCAGTAATATTGTGTGGTCTACAAGCATATCTTAGATTATTGATGTCTCTTCCATTTTCATCCGAATCTAATACAGTGTACCATATGATGTCTTTCATAAATAGATTGAACAGGTAGGGGGACATTTGTCTGGCTTGTTTGCAAGGGGAGGGCATCATCTCTTTCTTTATATTCTGTCCTAAGACCAGCCCCTTGGCATACTATAGATTATATATCAAGACAATCCGATGTTTAGGGTGCACCCATTTATGTCAAAACAAAATCACAGGTTTTCATGCTCCACACAGCCAAAGGTTTTACTGTCATCCATAAAGCATTGAATGGTTTTCTTCTGAAATTCTTTTATGCACTCCTGTAGTCAAGGAGTACAGTATTTGCAATGTGATCCTCAGCGGCTTTACCTTTTCCGGATCCAAGGCATTTTGTGCTCCATATATAATAAAAGTATCCATTGTAAAACATTGAGCATCATTTGGCCCATGTAGTTAATTGATGGAAAGGCACTTGAGGTGTTGCACTCTTTGGTATGTCCTTCTTTTATGAAACGAGAATGTGTATTAAATGTATCCAGCCTGTGGAGCACCATTGTTTTCTGGTACATTTTTGTTAGGATTTTGCTGCATTCGCTTACTGTTGTTAGAAATAGGGGCACTGGTATTCCAGCAGTGATTTTTCCCTTCCATTTGCTTTCTAAATAGCTTCCTAAAACAGCAGGTTCTTCTTCTTTGAAGTATTGCATTCAGTCTCTACATTGTTTTTCAATACATTGTTTCTGTTTCTCCTTGATCCAATGCACCCCCTGCAGATCTTTCATCATCCGCGTTGCAGGTCAATTTCCCTTTGGTTTCTGGGATTTTATGAAAAGATCTGTTGTTTTCCTATTTTTGTTGAGCTTTCTTATTTCATTCTAAGTATTTCTTTATCTTTGCACTCATGTCACTGAAAAGCTGGATTTAGGGTGATTACTAGAGATGGGCACAGAACGAACATTTTTTCGTTTCCATTACTGTTTGTCGTTTCCGTTACATAATGAAACAACAAACGAAAATTGTGCTGAAAATGAAATGAAATGAACAGAACCACGAAAACTGTGGTTGTTACATTTCATTTCTGTTAATGGCAACGTGCAATGAAATGAGCTGTTTTAAATGTTAAAAAACGCCCTGGACATCCGTAAAAACACAGTGATAATTATTTATATTGTCTGATAATACCTACCAGGGGGGTTGGGGTCCTTAAAACGTTTGTTTTTGTCTTCTCCCATTGCGATGTATTTTTCTTTTCCCTTTAAAATGGATATTGCCACCAGCCACAAAATGGAGGCAAGCCATGTGATGGTATCATGTTCAACCAATAGCATGCCCAGGTTGCAGACTGGGCGGGCAGGTCTGGCAGCCACAGAGGGCATAAAAAGCTCTGGCAGCCCCCGTCCTCCTTGCAGTCTCTGGTGGGAGTTAGGGTGGGATTGCTGTCTCTGCGACTCTAGCTTTAGTCCTGCAGCCTCCCTGGGTGCGTGCATGCTGCGTACCTCTCGGTGAGTACCCTCCCTTGCCCCGCAGTGCAGTCACTCTGCGGCTGCCTTGCACCCTGGGCAATGCCCACCGCTGCCTTTGAAGCCTCCCTGCATACCTAGTGTATACTGTGTCTCTGCCAGCATCCATTTTTTTTAGTGTTTTCCCTCTGGTCTGGGGCGTTGGGGGATGCCTGTGCATGGAAATGTTTTAAAATCGCGCCAAAAGCGGGTAGAAATGACAAACAAAAAATGAAAAACAGTAACGAAATTTTTCCAAAAAAATTAGTGACAAACGGAAACGAATCGAAACAGACCTCTCAACGACAAATGAAAAACCGAAATGCCATTTTTTGTTTTGTGCCCATCTCTAGTTATCACCATATTTTTGTCACATTTTACATTTTTTCATTTTGTTTTGGTATCAATTCTAAGAGTTTCATCAGCCAGTCATCCATCAAGGCTTCTCTTTTCTTTTTTTCTTTATCAAATGAATGGCCTTTTTGCATTCTTCCCCATTCTTTTTGCATTCTCGGATTTCGCTCCACAGTTCTTCTGGTTCGTGGTCAACTGAAGTTAGTAATAGAAATAAGTTCTTTACATGAGGTTTGAATTTTTTCTCCCAGGAATCTCACTGAAGTTATATTTTGGAACTATGATTATTGTAGCATTCTTCAACATTACTCTTTTTTTAATATTAAGAGTCTGGAACACAGTCCTTCTTGGTCTTATTTCTGCAGACAGAATAGAACATCTCAGTCTTCTGCTTCCAATACTAGACTACTGTATTTGATTTCTAAATTTATCTTCCATTGGTGTCTGTGTCTATGATAGTCTGTTCTGTTGCTTGATGCATGTATTTGCAGTGAATGTATATTGTCTCATAGAATTCTGAGAGAGCCATTCACCCATTTCTGATTCTGATGCCACATTTTCCAAGAATGTTTGCTTCTCCTTTCCCCCTACTTAAGAATTCCTGTAACCCATAATTATCAGAAGATCCTGTTCTGCTGTGCAACCAATATTGTTGGAGCATATATCTGGTTATGTTGATAAGCTTTCCATTGAGTCTGGTGCATATTATTTATTTATTTTATTTATTTATTAATTTATTCAACTTATATGCCGCCCACTACCCAAAGGTCTCTGGGCGGCTTACAATCAAAGAATTAAAACAATTTAAAATAGTTATAAATAAAATATCAATAAATCATCAAACAGTAATAAAAACCTTCTTTAAAACCATCATCCTAAAATTGTCATCAGTGGACCCACAATCTATATTGTATCAATTAAAAACCTTCTGGAACAGGAAGGTTTTTACCTGGCGCCGAAATGTAATCAGTGTTGGCGCCAGGCGGATCTCAATAGGGAGGGCATTCCATAACTTGGGAGCAGCTGCCGAGAAGGCCCTTTGTCTACAAGCCATCCCTCTCACCTCCTTGAGGGATGGCTCTTTCAAAAGCCCTCCCTGGCTCGATCTTAATCGCCGGGTAGGTTCGTATGGTTCATCAGACTTTGCATTATAGCTCCTAACTAATGTGCTACCTCTTGCCTCACTATTAGAGCCACATTTTTTTTCTTCTGAGTAGAGATGGGCACGACTTGAAAAAAAAATTTTTTCGAGTTGTCGTTAGTCGGGCCGGTTCCGTTTCGGGTCGTTTCTGTTTTTCGCGAAAATTCGCAAAAATTAGTCGGTTCATTTTTTCATTTTTTCGTTGTCGTTAGTACTGGTTTTTTTGGGGGGGAGCGGGCTCCTGGAGGCACCTCTGTGGGGTGGGTGCCTCCTCTGGCCCGCTATAAAGGGAAAGTGGGCTCCTGGAGGCACCCGTGGGTGCCTCCTATCCTCATCCACTAGGAAGGGGAAGCAGGCTCCAAGAGACCCCTCTACATGGGGGTCTCCCCTCCTCACCTGCTGCTGCTGCAAAATGGTATGCAATAGCCATATGGATATTGCATACCAGTTGTGCAAATGTGCAGACAGTGACTGTGAAGACTAGTGGATGGCACTGAACCCAGAGCCATAGGTGAGATGCCTAACTAAGGCTCTCGCAACACCATGTCTCACACAGAAGGGAATTGTACTTGCGTGTAGTGCAATGCAAGTACATCTGGCTTAGGGTTAAGGTGGGTTAGGGTTAGGGCTAGGGTTAGGCTAGTGACGGGTAAGGTTATGGTGGGCTAGTGGGTTGCACCTCTGGGTGCCTCTCTGACCCACTAAGAAGACAGTCTGTGACGTATGGGTACGGAGTCAAGGGTTAGGGTTAGGGTTAGGGGGCTAGGGCAGGTTTTAGGGGGCCTTTTGGCACATCCCAGAAGTCTCCATGGCCAAGTGGCCATGCGATTGGTGGGATGGCTCCAAAAATTTGCATGGTCGTCCACTCCCACATGGCTGGCCACTCGGCCAGCCCATCATTGCGCAGGTGTAAATAAAATAAAATAAAATAAAATAAATGGAGGACAGAGGAGGAGAGGAGAGACATTTGGTTGCAAGAAAAAACCCACTGCCACTGTGAAAAATCTGGCAGTTTATAAATTTTCGTGTGTTTCTGTTGTGCTTGTGTGTTTTTGGACCACGATTTCAAAAACAATATTGCGTTCGCCGCCCCATTTTGGATCCCCCGCCCGTACCGCATGGCATGGCGACTCGGGTCCGGCTGCCCAGGATGGGGGGGAGGCGGGACCCCCCTCCAGATACCACCCCTCCGGTAGGTGCCCTGCGCCCTTAGTCAAGCAGGCATTTTTCCGCCTGCTTTTTTGGCCCGGGAATGGGAGGGGGGAGAGTTTAAAAGTTTTTTCCTGTGCTGTCCGTGCCGCTTGCTTGCGCTTTAATTGCGGCGGCCGGCAGCCGGCGAGACTGGGCTTTTTGCTGGCTGCCTGTGAGCCTGCGGCGAATCCCACCAGAGCAGCCCAGGATGGGGGATGGGGGGGGAGGCCGGGGACCTCCAGAAACAACCCCTCTGGTAGGTGCCCTGAGGCACGGCAGGCATTTTTCCACCTGCTTTTCGGCCGGGAACCGTTTTTTTTTTCACTTTTAAAAACTTTTTTTTGTGCCGCGTGGCATCGCGCGATCGCGCGATGCAAGGAACGAGCACGACAAATCAGACCAAAATTGTTTGTTCGTCGGTTCGAGCTCGAAGTCTGGCGGAGTAATTCCCATTACCGTTTCCGTAGAGTAACGGAAACGAGTAACGGAAACGGAAACTGGAATACCACTAAGTCGTGCCCATCTCTACTTCTGAGTCAGTTGTTTTCAGAGGAAAATACGATGTAATCATCTGACTGTAAATTTTTTCTCTGCCTCTGATATTTCAGCTTTAATCCAGTTGCTGACTACATTCCATTATTTTCCCACTGTACCTCACCGGGTGCCTTCTGACCTGGGAGTTTCCTCTTGCAACACTATCACTTGTTTTCTTTTGGGTTGCTTTTGAGACATAAATGTTCAACAGTGGTTGATGGTTGCCTCCTTCTGTGCAATACTAACATGAGTTGGCTTGTGTGTCACTACTACTGTATAGGACCGATTCTCTGCCAGTGTCAACTTCTACTGCTGCTGTCCAGTAGCTGCCATCTGGGAGTTTTTCTTCCCTATCACCCCTGGAACATATTTTTTCCTTGCTGGTGTGAATCCTGAAGAGGGTAAATATACCTTAGTTTGATGTCTCAGCTTTGGCCATTCGACCTCTAGAGAACTTACAAGTGGTCCAGAACCTTTTTATGAGTTGAGTCTCTTGATGCCTTTACTCTCACTTGCCTTGCCATATTGAGTTCCCCTCCCCCGTCACCACATGAAGGGGTACAAGAGGCATGCTGATGAGTGGCAGCACACAAAAAGCTTGCCTCTCCTCACACACTTGAAAACGAGTGACTGTGTTTTTCAAGACGGCAGAGAAAACAATGATGGGTGGCTTTTGCATGCAGGTGGCCATCCAAGGTCTGTTTTCTTTCAGCACCTGCTGACAGCATAGGGATATCAGTTTCATAAATTATGTGGTATTGTTCTTGCCTTGATGAGGGCGGCTAGAGTTCTAGCTGGGGGAAAAGAAACACCCGCAGCATAACAAAGCATCAAGATTTCAATACGATGCTCAAAAAACAAACAAACAAGAAACAAAGTACTGCCCCACCCGTGAGGCCATTAGGGATGATATAAATTATGAAACAAATGAGCTACCCAAAGGTCTACATGCTTGTGACTAACAAATAACGTCATCAAGAAAAGGCTTCAATTTGTATTACTTCTGTTGGGTAAACCAATCTATCATGCTGATTTTCAACTACATGTTGCATGTGGGAGGGGTTATGCATGGCACTACCTGGACATGTTTAGTTTACCAATCAAGGGAGTTGAATTTCCCCAGGCTCGCAAATGCCATGCCTTTTCTCTTCCTGTTCTGACCTCATGGTTTTTGAAGTCTAGAGCCATTTTGGCCTCAGTCCAGCTTTTTCCCACCTGAGAGAAGGATGTAGTTTTCTCTTTCTTCATTCTCCCCTCACCCCGTGGGTAGAGGACCATATTTTTCTGGACTCTTCTATATTTTATCTACTTTGTTATGAAAATAAGAAAGCCTGCTGATACAAAATGAGGTTGTGAGTAAACTTATTTCTTTATACTTTTCTAAAGAAACAAGCCTCTTATCTTTTATGCAAAAGGGCTAGTTTTGCTGGGGAAGGATTTGGGAACTTCTAAGTTGACATAAGGCCTGACAGCCTGATCTCATGCTCCGCTGCACAAAACCAAAACTGTTTTTTCGCTCTGACCAACAACTTCCACACCTGCTTTTCTTTCCCTGAGAAGTCCCCTCCCCTTTGTTCTTCAGGATGAAAGGCCTGACCATTGGAGGTAATAGTTCATCTGATACACACACACACACACACACACACACACACACACACACACACACACACACACACACACACACACACACACACACACACACACACACACAATGCATTTTGTCTGGAACCTATCTAGGCCCTTGTACATGTATAACGAGAGAAGTTCCAACTACCATGGAAGGTTGTTTCTGCAGAATTGTGTCCACTTACACACAAGTTATCACATTTCTTTCTCTCTCACTCTCTCTCACACACCTGTCAAAAGGGAAGCCAGGATTTATTTAGCCTTCAGAAGAGAAGAAAGTGGAGGCAGCTCATTTCTTCAAGTGGCAAAATGAAGCCCGTTTGTCACAGCAGAGAGCAGCACTCAAGGTCAGAATGTGGCTTGCTGAGACACATTTTCATGAGCTGGATCACTGCATGGTGATTGACAGGGATGACACCCAGGAGGAAAAGAGAGAAGGTGAAGGTGCAGAGGATGATCTTGTTTCCTGTAAAGTGGGGTTGGGGTTAGGAGGAGAAGGAATGATGGGGGGAGACACAGAACTGACTGACAATTGCAACTCAGAAAAGAGTGCAAAAATAAGGAAATAGTTGGCACTGTTCTTTTTCCCTGTTTTTAAAAGTATATATACACTTCATATAACAGCAAAGCTGTTGATGATAGGACATTGACTATTTCTTAACCAGGATCTGCTAATTAACAGCTTCACAGCCAAATCCCTCTGTTAGTCAGCCATGGTCATTTGTGTATAGTGTGACCACAATATACACAAGTGGTAAAAAGGAGGGGAAAGCACAAAAAATTATTTACACGCATTACCAGAACTGGCCACTAGAGGATGAGAGAGTCCATACTATGGTTTCTTTACTGACAGGTATTTATAGCACTGTCTGTGGCTGTCACTAGTGGCCAGTTCTGGTAATACAGATGAAATTAGTTTTTCTGGATATTTTTCTTTTAATATTTCTTTTAATATTTTTCTTTTAATATATTTAATGTTTTCAATCCATGGATAAGTTAAACTGTGAATGCTGATCCCGTGGATACAAGGGTCTTACTGTATCCTTTCCTGGAGTTGAATTTCACCACCAAGGAATAGATATAGTTGACAAAACTCCACTACTTGTGTTTGAAGAAAAGGATTTTGATCTACAAAACCTCACTGTGAAATAAAGCTATTTTGCTTTGGTGTGCTACAATGCTTTCCTTTTGCCCTCTCTTCCTTTCCACCTTTGCTTTTGTCAAGGGTACAATAAGATGGATGGAAACCTGCACCTCTGATCAAACTGGAAAGAGTTGCTATGTAAGGAATGATCTCCCTTACAGCTACCTCTCTGTTTTCCAGGGAATTATGATACACTGGCCCTAAAATGTAGTTGCCCCCAAGAGTACTAGTCCTGCAGCATGACCAAAAAGGTTCAGCTTTAGCATGGATCTGGCTAGAACATAATTCCCCATCTGTTGTCCTGCAGGCTGTTCCACAAATGGTCCAAAATGTGATCTGTTTCCCATGTGATCATATCATATGATAGCTCCTTCATGAAAAATGCTAAGACCTGGTGCTGAAGCAGTGCTGTAGGATAGAAAGGGAACTATACTGGAAAATACCAATTTCCCTTAAAGTTTGTGCTGGGTAGAGACAAATCTGTCAGTTTAATCTTTGCTCAAATTTGAATTTTGGTAATGGGGAATAGGGATGGGCATGAACTGAAAAAATTGTGATTCGTTTGATTTTGGTTCATTTTCTGATCCAGTTCGGTTCATTAATTATGAAACAAATTTTTAGAAAAAATGTTTTATAATTCGTTTTAGTTCAGGTTCTTTTTTTCTTTTCTTTTTTGAACCCCACCAGTCGGGTTTTTTAAATAATTTTTTAAAATTTTTTTTAATCCTGCCGGTGCACAGGCAGGATTGAATTATTTTTATTTTATTTTATTTTCATTTTATTTTTATTTTATTTTATTTTATTTTTATTTTTATTTTTTACTGCTGACCACATGGCCCACCTACCAGCTGTAGCACATGGCAGTTGGCTTTTTTAAAAAAACTTCTGCCAGCCCGTGGGCTGGTGCTCGTGGGCGCCAGATCAATTTTTAAAAAAAATATTTTTATTTTATTTTTATTTTTTATTGTGGCCACCATGTGGCTTGCCTACCAGCTGTAGCATGGGCTGGTCAGCTCCCCCCCCGGAGCCCAGGAGGACTGGACCACTCCACCACCACCAGTCCAGGTAGGAGACACCAGTGGTATGAAAAATGATATGAAATGAAACGGAAATTTATGTTTTGTTTCATTTCATTTTCTTAGAGGGGGCAGTTCGTTATTCATTTTGTTAGGTAGCAAAATGAATAATGAATAATGAAATGAACCAAGAGTTCATTTTGTGCCCATCTCTAATGAGGAATGGTTAAGCACACACACTATGCGTTTTGCCCCTCCCACCCCACCAATTGCCACTGTGCCAGCTCATCCCCTCTATCCCAGCCTTGGAAATACGGAATGTTTCCAGGAAAATAATAATTCAGGAAGACAGTGGGAAGGAGGGGTAAAAAACCGGAGTTTCCCAGCCAATATGGGACAATTGTCAGATGTGCATTCTCCCCTCCCCCTTTTTAAAATATTTTAGGGGTTTTGTTTTGCATTTGTAGATGTAAGAAAAGTAATTCCAAAGGAATAATTCATGAACCTCATTGTCCTGATAAGGACAACAGGGAGCACTTGGCCTGGCCCCGAACCATCTACATAAGTCTTAATAGGGAACAGGGAGGAGGGAGGAGAGAAGTGTACCTTGAGGAAGGCTCTAACTGTTTTCTTTAAGGATACAATACAGAAGATGAAACTGAATGTTTTGTCTCCTAGTGATGTAAAAGCAAATGCCAAATCATGGCAGGGATTCGGCATGCAGACTTCGACCTATAAATAAAAATAATGAGACAACAAAAAGAGAGGTGGAATATATGAGGATATTTTTTTATGCTGGATGCCCCTTTCTCTTCCAGGGTTAATTCATGACTTCTTAGCACAATACCAGCCCTGAAAGAAAGTTAGCAAGTCTAGAGATTGCCACTGAGCCATGAAAGGTCAAAGCCCATTAGAGGTATTTACTTAATTTGGATGCAAAAATACCATTTGCTTTTATGCAAATAAAAAAGAGGAACTCTTCTGAAGTACCAGAGAGAAAAGCTTACATATTCATTGCCATAGCCATTTATTTATTTATATTTATATTTTCAATAGGTGACCAGTATAAGATTTATGAGTAAATGACTTGGCCAGCATATCCTCCCCTCGCCCTATAGCTTCTCATTAATTGCATTTCCACATTCCAATTTTGGAATTCCTGGTTCACACATGTAAATGGTTATGGAGGTGGCTGATTGAACCACAGGGGCTATGGTACTGAAATTTGTTTGCAGGAATTTGTGTTTCAAGCAGTCACTTAATTACATCTCAATTAGGCCATTGGGGCAGATTGCATGGAGAAAGCAGCCCAACCCTAGGCATTTTCCAGCCTGCTTTCTTGATAACTGATGCATTTTAATTCTCTTTCTGGCTAGCACCTTCATCTGATCTGAGCTGTTATGCAGAAATATATTTGCTATTTCACTTCCTGGTCTTTTTCTGTTCCTGCACATTTTCCATTTCCATGTTCTGTCTATTTGCTGCCACAAATGGATTAAATAAACAACCTGGCAGTATTTTTAGTCTGCCCATTAATAATGTGTTATCTGAAAGAGTACAAAAAGTTAGTAAAACATAAAACATAAAATATAAGCTGTAAACCAAATTGACCATAGTTCAAAAAAAAGGGTTGCTAGAGGCCAAGGAGCATGTGGCAGGCTGAGTAGTAAAGTTGTACAAGACTTGTAAAATAATATGCATGTGCATTTATGTGGGTGGGTGAAAAGAGGAGACAGACAGTCTGGATTTCCTATTCCAGGCAAATATTATGAGTCCCATAAACATTCAGACAGCTTTTCATTGAGCCCTGCAACCTGTTGAAGCAAGGAGGAGTGGTAGACTTAATGCATGGACACCCAACTCCTCCTCTGGGAGCGCTGAAAGAAGCTTGCCATTCCACCTGGAGACCCAGAAAAGTATGGCGAGTTCCTGAGACTTCAACTGGCATCTTTAGATGTGGCAAGTATTCCTCATGGATTCTTCTCAGTTTATATTAATAGTTAAATGTTTTCTAAATCATGAAATGAATGAGGATTTCTAGTGATAAATTTAAACCGCTTGGTTCAATTTGCAGAGTTCTTATGGGGAACGCTGGGGTGGTGTCGGGTCTTATTGGCACTGATGGTTATTTCATCCCCATCGCAGAAGGCTTTCAAAGTGATGTGAATTATATCCCCCCCTCAAATTTCTTTTTCTCAAAAAGTATATTCCACTGCTATGAATTGATCTGAATTGCTTTATTCATTTTAAGACCATTGTTCCAAGTGAGATGGATATTGCAATTTTGCTGCTCTCTTACTTTTACTGACTTTATCTGTGTTGTGTATGGAGTTTTGTCCTGTTTTGATACTTTATGGTGACTTGTTTGGTTAAATAAAGCTATTATACATTTATATCAGGTTATTGTTTTTGTGAGCAGACAGCCCTTAGTGATAACAGAAAAATATTTCACATCTAAGAAAATAAAATGGCCACCACAGCAGCTTTTTGTGCATTCATGGCAGTACGGATGTTTTGTCCAGAACTGAACTTGCTTCTGGGTATTGCTGCAAACTGAGAAGAATTGGTTGTTATTGTATTGTTTACAAGCATAAATCCCATTGAAGGAATGGAACCTTTATACCATTGCTTTATACAGTACATAGAAATAATGTAAAATTTACCTGACGCAAGTTCCATTGTAAATGTATTTTTATATAGGTTTGTGCTGGCAAGTGTAGAAAATGGCTGGAGTGTGGTTGAGAGTTCTTGCTGAGAGGGGTATCAGGAGTAACAGTTAGAGCAGCTGAGAGGTGTAGAAGAATGCTTGTCAATGGAAATGTGAGTTGACCACTGTGTTTCTCTGAAAATAAGACACTGTCTTATATTTATTTTTTCTCAAGAAGACACACTAGGGCTTATTTTCAGGGGATGTCTTACTTTTATTAAGTATAATATGCTTGAATGTCAGCCCAGCGCACAACCAAAGCCTATGCTCTCCTGTCAGCAATCCATTCACAGATTGTGTTTTCCAGCCCTGTGTCCCTTATTGTATGGATGTTATGTCTTCTCTTGTTGTCTTCAAACCAAACACCTTAAATTGGTAATGTTTTGCCAGTTTGTTGGCCTGTAATTATAAGCCTGCAAGAAAACAGTATTCCCTAATGGCTGTACTGCAGCTTGTCCTTTTTAAAATGTTATTGTTCACTATACAAACAAGTGGAACCAAATGTAAATATATCGTGTCCAGTAGCACCTACTTTAGTAACACTAAAAAGCTCTACTACCTGTGGACCTTACATATCGTATAACTGTTTAGTCCAGAAATCATCGCTAATTATTTGTTTCAACCCACTTATCTTATCTAATTATTCAGGGAAAACAGGAGGCCAATTCAATTACCATTTGAAGAATTGTGTTGTTATGAACCTTACTTGTCCCTTTCCTTCTTGGAAAAGGAATGGCTTTAGAGATTTGAGTTTGCATGGCATTTGACCCCAATGTTTTACTGCTGCTCTAAAAAAACAAGGACAGACATGACCTTGATCTAGTCAGAGTGAGTGCTTTATAAAGACAACTCTATGCCAGTCTCCTACAGAGACCATGTTACAAATGATTATGTGTTGCTGCGGAGCAGCATCCAAAAATTGGATGAAATAGTGACTGAACGCTGGATGCACCTCATTGGACACATTCTTCGACTCCCTGTACACTGGATCCCGAATAATGCAGTGCACTGGATACCTCCTAAAGAATGAATGAATGTTTATTTACGGTTATTAACCAAATTGTAGTACAATTAAAATATAATGTGATAAAACAGTATAAAATAATACAATAAAACAGTATAAAATATTATGATAAAACAGTATAAAATATATTACTAGAAAATACAGAGCTTGTAAAAACGACAATTTATGGGTAAAATGCTAAATATAATTAGGAGAGCTCGAATCTCTATCAGTTATACATCTACGTTTGATCATAGCAGCGTAACAGAATCTGGCAACACAATTTGTGATCTGAGGGGACCTGTCTGAAAGGAGTAGCTTAGCGTAGTAGTTGGTAGGTCTCCCAGGATGTTTGCAAATAATAGGATGTATAAGCTCCTTGCGTAGTTCTTGATAAAAGGAGCAGCATAAAAGGACATGGGTCACAGACTCAATTTGGCTATTATTGCAAGGACATAGCCTCTCGGGGTAAGGGATATTTTGAAATTTCCCATCCAAAAGTTTGGAAGGGAGCACATTCAATCTGGCTAGGGAAAAGGCCCGGACAGGACGGGCGTTAAGAAGGATGGTGGTGACTGGCGCCCTGAGATGGAACACGCTACTTCGTGGTGCTAGAGGATGTTGGGGTTTGCAGTCCATGTATTCCCCCTGCAGGTTGTGTAATACTGGGGCAACCATGAGGAACATCAATAAGCCGGTTCTTGACCGCATAATCAGAGTCGATCATGCAGGAGAATATGGTGCTAACCGCATTTATGCAGGGCAAATGGCAGTGTTAGGTAGAACTTCAGTAGGACCAATTATTCAGCAAATGTGGAATCAGGAAAAGGATCACTTGAAAAAATTCAAGGAGTTAATGATCTTGTACAGAGTCCGGCCAACTGTTCTCTTGCCTGTCTGGAATGTTGCAGGCTTTATGTTGGGTGCTGGGTCTGCTTTACTTGGGAAAGAAGGTGCAATGGCTTGCACAGTGGCTGTGGAAGAGAGCATCTCTCAGCATTATAACAACCAAATCAGGTTGTTATGGAAGAAGATCCAGAAAAATACAGAGAATTATTAGAGACAATAAAGAAATTCCGAGATGAAGAATTGGAGCATCATGACATTGGGCTTGACCACGATGCAGAGCTGGCTCCAGCGTATTCAATTTTGAAAAATGCTATACAAATTGGATGCAAATCTGCAATATTTTTATCAGAAAGAATATAGTGAACATTTTGGAAATTGTATAATAACAATTGTAAATTGAGAGATTATGAGTGCCATTTGTATATTAAGATGACGACTGCCTTATTCAAATATAAAACTAAATTCATAGAGTGTTGTCTTGTCAATTTCTGTGTATACAAGATTGGTCAGAACACTTTGCTTTGTTTTGCTTTATCTTTATGTCCTTACCTCAATGCCAAAGAAATCTTATACTGATGAGGAAGAACAGTAATACCTTGGTTTAAGAGTGCCTTGATTTAAGAGTGTTTTGCAAGACAAGCAAACATTTCTTCTAAATGTTGCCTTGATCAACAAGCGATGCCTTGATATACAAGCACTGGAGCACATCACATGATTGCAAGTGAGCCAATGGTCTCTCTCTTTCTCTGCCTCCCTCATTCTCTCTTCCTCTCTCTCCTCCCCCACCGATGGATTGAGGGTGATTGTCTGGAATGTTCCATTTCAGGCAAGCCTCAAAAGCAGAGGGAGGAGAGAGGAAGGGAGGTCTCCCTTGGATCAGCCATGAAGATTTTCAAAAGTGTAGGTTAGGGGTTTGTTTTATTTTTCTTTATATATTATTTATATTTACATTTATACTTATATGTAAGTTGTTTTCAACATCCTTTCTTATTTTTTCAAACCATTTCTAGTCATGGGGCAGCTAATCAAGTGTGTATAGGATACCTCCTAAAGGAAGAAGAGGGTGAGGAAGATCGTAGATGACCTGACGATCAACTTTGCGCAAAGATCTAAATGCAATGAACATTGCATGCGAAAATGCAGAAATGGAAGCTGCAGACCAGACCCACTGGAAAATACTTGCTGCCTGATGTGCCCAGCAGCATGGGAGGAACTAGTCTAGGTAAGTAAGTCTAAGTATGTCCAGGGCAAGCACCAAAAGTGCTGGAGCCTGCAGAGGCTGTGAGATGGTTCCTGCTGCTCTCCTAGGCTGCGGTCTCACCTGGTTTTGATCCTGATATTCTGAAGGTCTGGCTTTTCCTCTTCTTCCCATCACATGATTTATTATGTGGGACAGGAGTTCACATGCCCAAAGCTGGTTATTTCTATTTTAAACTGTAGTTCAGCCCCCTTGGCCAGCAGGTGGCGCTAGCATTTTTAAAAAATGGACCACTTTCTGGGGGAAATTAATTAGAGGACCCACTGAACTTCCTGTTTCTCTGAAGTTGCCAGGGAATTTTAAAAAGCAGCGCCGATCAGCCGGTCGGTGCTCTGAGAAAAAAAGAAAGAAAGAAACCTGGATCATCTGTGTGGTCCCATCACGTCTGCCTCCTTAAAAGGTGAATTTTTAAGCGAGGCAGAAAATTCCCTACTTCTCCGGTAAGTCAAATAAACCTTGCTTAAAGGGGCATTACCGGGTTTTCTTTCTTTGCTTTTTTTCCCAAAAAGCCCGGTGGCCGTGAGGATGGCATTTTTGGGCACAATTTATTTAGGAATTTAAGCTGCTTTTAAAGGGATGTGGGACCAGGGCCCTAGAGAAGTTCCTGGGGAAGTCACCACTTGTCAAAAAGACTGTGTTGGGAAGCAGAGGGCTATATGATATGTTCTCATAAAGTTGTTTTTTTTTGTCATTAGGTGTTCTTCGATTTTGTTTTATTTTGGTGCAGTTGGACACCTCCCAATAACTTATATTTTTGCTTCAGAGAATCAACATACTGGTCTAATTTCTTGGAGTGTCTTTAAAGGCTGGGCTGGGGAATATTTGAGGGTCAACCATTGGTTACAGCTGCTGGAGATGAGGTCCAAGGATGTCTGAAGGTTCACCCATTCTTCTTCATCATTCTCCTAAGGGAAGACATAAGTCCTGGTAACATGACTGTTGTAAACTGATATTAAAATGTTGCAGGAAAAATAGAGGGGATGGCAGAGGAAATTAAAACTACAAAACTCTTGCAGAGGACTCACATAAGAAAACAATGGCTAATGAGTCTCAAATCAAACAGCTTCAGAGAAGAGTGTCTTCGTTATCAGACAGCCAGCGAAGAAAACATCTAAGGCTGTTAGGAATTCCTGAAAGCATTCATCAAAGAGACCTTGAGAAACATTTATTGTTATGGTTTCAGGGATTACAAATTAGTATAAGCGAGAGCGATATCGAAAGAGTATATAGAGGCCTGAAAAGCAAACTATCAACTGGCAACCGGCCAAGAGAAGTAACTGTTGTTTTTACAAGAGTGAAAATGAGAGACTATGTTTTTAAGGCCTTAAGGAAAATGAAATCTCTACAATTTGAGAACCAGAGAGTAACAGCGAGACAGGACTTATCTCCAGAGACCTTGCGAGAAAGAGCCATCCTTAAGCCCTTTCCACAGAAGCTGTTTGATAAGGGCATTCACTTCTCATGGGGTGTTCCAACAGCAATCTTGATTTTTAAGGACAAGGTCTTGTATCGAGTCAGCAATGCAGTTGAGGCGCAAAGCTTGCTACAAAGATTTTCTGCAGCAGAAGAAAAGACTCATGAAGAGCAGAGGGCGGGAGAGAACGATGACAGTACTGATGATCTACAGGAGGAAGACTAACCACCCTAGGAGGAGAAATATGGAATGAAATAAGAAGAAACTTCTAAGGGGGGGGGAATAAGAAGCCTGTCAAGTGGGAGAGCTGATTGCAATGGGAGTTTAATGGGATAATGGTTTTTTTCTTCTTTCCTTGTTTTTCTGGCCTAACTAATGAGAGAAAATGTATAGTGGTGGGTTGGATTATGTGGGAAGCTGAGAAATTTTTTTTTGACTAAAGTGTAAGGGAGGGAAGTACATCGGAGTAGGTGGAATCCAGAGCCCAATAAAATTGGAGGGTAAATTTCGCTCCACCCTGGTGAGGGATTGGTTGGGCAAGGGTTGGGGGTGGGGGAGGGGGGAACCAAGAGGAACAAGGGAATTAATGACTAGGAATTCTAAAAGTAATGATGGCGGGGGAAATTAAGGTAATGTCATTAAATGTAAATGGTTTGGCTTCAAATATCAAATGATTTAGACTCCAGAAACTATTGCAGGATATGAAAATCGACATAGCATGTTTGCAGGAGACCCACAAGAGAAAGGATGATTCCAAGCTTTGGAATGTAAAGGAATGGAGCAGACTGGTTGAGTCAAGGAGTACAAATAAGGCAAGGGGGGTAGCAATTTTAACCCACTCAAGGTTAAAAGTAGAAACTCTAAGGGTACTCTCAGACAAGGAAGGGAGATATTTTTTCTGGAAACTACATGTGAATGGCAAATTATATACATTGACTAATATATATGCACCCAACAAAGGACAGAAAGGGTTCCTAAAAGGAATTCTACGGAAATTAAAGAATTTTTATGAGGGTGAGATTATACTGGTGGGTGACTTTAACTGCAGTCTGAGAGACAAAGAAAAAGGAGTACTGAAGGAGTTGAATTTAAAAGATGTACATGAAATTGTATCTCAAAGGAATGAACCTACTTACTTTTCTAAAAGGTACAAAAAGTTCTCTTTCCTAGATTCCATTTTAGTTAAAGGGAACTCTCAACTAGAAGTCTCAAGAGTAACAACAGAAACAATTTGGTTGTTGGACCATGCACCACTAGTGATGGAATTTAAGACATATCAAGAACAGAAACTTAAGAGATGGCGATTTAATCCTAGATATTTCTGGAAAGAAAAAGATATAGAGGATTTGAATCAAAAAATAGAGTTATTTTTTAGGGAGAATAGCAATTCAGCTGATATGGAGGTGGTCTGGGACGCAGGGAAAGCTTTAATAAGCGGATACCTTATAGCAAAGGAAATCGAATTTAGGAAAAAGATGAGAGAGAAGACAATTGAAACTTCAGGAAATTGGAGAATTGCAGAAACAATTACAAAGAAAGTACAGTAAACAAGTCAGTGCTCAGTTAGAGAGGGCTAAAAAGGATCTATATGAGTTGGATTGGACATGGGTCTGGAAACGAGATTTATTGGTGAAAAATGACTTCCAACGCATCAACATAAATACTGTAAGAAGGCTATCCAATTATTTGAAGAAGAAAAAAGATAAACAAGCTATAGGGGCAATTAAAGGAGGAGAAGGTGTAAGATTATATGGGGATAAACAAATAAAAGAGGAATTCACTAAGTTTTTTCAAAATTTGTATAAACAGGTAAAGCAAGAGTTTAAGATAGCATTATATAAAGATCCAATTAAAGAAGATGATTTGGAGAGTATCAACCAGGAAATAACATATATTGAAATTCAAGAAGTAATTAATGAATTAAAGAAAGGGAAATCTCTAGGGCTAGATGGTTATACTCCCGAGTATTACAAAATGGCGGGGAAACACTTAATACCAGAAATGAGAAAGTTGTTCAATAATATTCTGAAGGGTGGCAAAGCCCCAGATTCGTGGAGAAAAAGTGAGATAGTACTTATACTAAAAAGCAAAAAGAACCCCATGGAATGTAACTCTTATAGACCTATAAGCTTGGCAAACCAGGATTATAAAATCTTTACTAGAATATTAGCAAAGAGGTTAGCAACCCTTCTACCAAAGCTAGTGAATGAAGATCAATATGGATTTGTTAAAGGGAGATTAATAGGACACCCCTTAAGAAATATAATTAACATCTTAGCACATAGAAGAGAGTCAAAACATCAGGAAAAGTTGGCATTACTAAAACTTGATGTTTATAAGGCATTTGATACAGTAAGTCATGAATATTTAATTCAAGTTCTAGAGGAATTTGGATTCAAGGGCGAAATAGTGCAGGCAATAAAAGAAATTTATAGTAACAGCAAAGCTGTTGTCAGGGTTAATGAAGGCTGGACAAATGAAATCTTAATACAAAGAGGGGTTAAGCAGGGGTGTCCCTTATCTCCGTTTTGATTTATCCTAGCAATGGAGCCTTTGGCTGACAAAATTAGAAATGCGGTAAGGATACAAGGATAATTTGGAGAAGGAAGAAGTAAAAGTGAACCTTTTTGCCAATGATGTCTTAATAGGTTTACGGAACCCATTGGAGGGATTGAAGGAAATCATGATTATATTAGAAGACTTTAGAAAATGTACAGCATTAGGCGTGAATATTAAAAAATCAGAAATAATGTTTTACAATGTTAAATATAGGGAACAAGAGGAAATAAGGAAATTAACGGGAATGACAATAGGGACAAAAAAACCTTAAATATTTGGGAGTTATCATAACTAAAAACTTAAATAAACTAAGAGTAACAAATTTTAAGATGGTATGGAAAAAGATACAAAAGCAACTGGTGGAATGGAAGAATAGAGTATTAGGACTTATAAACAGAATTAGAACAATTAAGCCATTTATAGTCCCTAAAATATTGTATCTTTTTCAAGTGCTACCTATATGGATTCCAAAAAATGTCTTAAGAGGATGGGATAAGGAATTAAGAACTTGGGTATTTGGGGGAAAGAAGGCAAGGGAAGTCCAAAGATTGATTTATATGCCACAAGAGGATCTGGGAAGGGGTCTGCCGCGGTTGGAATTTTACTATGAATCATTTCAATTGAAATATCTACTGGAACTCGATGGAAGAAACAAAAATAAGTGGGTAAGAATTGAGGATGAAATAAATAATGGGATTGGCAAGTTTGGTATCTATACAGATAGGGAGCAAAGTATTCTTAAGACAACAAGTGGCCCTAGAAAGGTGGCCTTTAAGATATGGGGAAAATGGCAAGCTAAATGGAAAGGAGGATTTGTACAGGGTAAACCTGTGGAAAGTCTAAGAAAGGAGGGAGACTCATTCGAGGAAGGTTTATGGAAAAAGTTAGCGTGTAAAGGGTATTACTGTATTAAGAATTTGCATAAGAATGGCAAACTAATTCCTTTTCAGGAATTAGTTAATGCTGTGTGTGTGGGGGGAAATATTGGTTGAATCTGTTAGGGTTATATAATAGGGTTAAGTTATATTTACAAACTGAAGGCCCCATACAAGAGGAAAAGAGGTTTGGGAAAATTCATAAAATTTTAGATTTAAAGGGAAAAGGATTGACAGGTCAAATATATAAACGTATGGTTACAGATAAAGATTTTTTGTTTAAAGCATTGCAAAATAAATGGAGCAATGAAATGATATTAACAGAGGACGATATAAGGAAAATGGTGAAAGGTATTAGAGAAATAAAATTGGTGAAATTTAGAGAATTAGAAAGGAAAGTTATATTCAAATGGTATAGAACACCGACACAACTTGCATACATGTTAAAAGGATTTAAACCAAATTGTTGGCATTGTAACAATGAACCAGGTTGGTATTCCCACCTTTGGTGGGAATGCGTTAAAGTTAAATCATTTTGGAATATAATCCTTAGGAAAATAGAAAATTGGTTCAAAATTAAATTAGAAATTAATGGATGTTTATTATTTATGGGTATATTGGGTTGTGAAAAATTAAGGGCCGTAGACCAATATTTATTGAAAGCAATGGTAATAGCGACACATGCAGTGATCGCATGGGGATGGAAAGATTCCACTAAATGGAATGAGGATAATTGGAATCTATATCTTCTTGAAAAAATACAATCAGACATATTGGCAAGATTAAAAATGGGAAGATTGGGAAATTACGAAAAAGAAAAGTGGTATAGTTATTTTAGATGGATTAGGGAAGAAAAAGTATCCAAAGAAATATGGGAGAAATGTAAAAAGCTGAAGGATTGGCTTAAGCTATGAAGAAAGTAAGGAGGATTAAGAGGAAGCCAAAGACATTGGTGGAATGTACTAAAGAGCTTGTAGGAAAGAATGGAAAATAATTTGTTCTTCGGTTCCAGGTGTTGGGGAGGTGTTGGGGAGGGGGGATGCAAAATCAAGCGACGTAATTACGTATTATTCTGTATGTATTACTTATTAGTTTCTCAAAAAATAATAAAAAATTAATGTTAAAAAAGACTGTTGTAAGGATTATCAGGAAAAATACATGTCAAACACTGTAAACTGGTGCTAAAGATTAAGCCTGATTATCATGCTTATTATTCTTGTGACCAAGCAAGATTTCTGTAATTCCATCATTTCAGATAATATATGGTTTACAGTGCTGCTGCCTCCTCCCTGTGTTATTTTCAGAACCCCCCTGTGAGGCAGCACAGGCATGTGCCAGCTCTAGTCTGTCATCTCTTCAGCTCAGCCAGTCATGGCCTTCAGAGTCCTGTGGATCGGAGCTGAAGAGTGAAGAAGGGAGAGCAGAAGTCTGAATGTTATCTGAGTCAGAGAAGGATGATTTTGAGGTAATCTGGATGTTGTGAGAGTCACAGAAGGGATTTGCAAGGGAATTTGAGTGTCCTTTAAATGTGATGTGATAAAATTCACAATGACAGCAAGACAATGCAGAGGTGACTGTCAATGAAAGTTCCAATGACTCCTGAGTAGATATGTTTTATTAACTTGATATTCTTCTTTGGGCTCGGTCCCACATCCCTTTAAAAGCAGTTTAAATTACTAGAAAAACCTGTGTTAAAATGCCATCCCCACGGCCACCGGGCTTTTTGAAAAAAAAGAAAAAAAGAAAACCCAAAGACTCTTCAGCCCCTCCCTTAGACACCTGTTCTGCAGGTGTCCCAGACTACACTTCCCGGCAAGATGGCGGACGGCAGCAGCAGCTCTCCGGGTCTGCTCCGTTTGTTCTTTTTTCTTTTGCTGCCAGATTTGCCGCTCTATGCTTAATCCCTTTCCCTCTGGGTCTACCAGGGCCTGGAGGGGGGGGTCCGGGTTTTTGGGGTGCCGTGTTCTGGGTCACTGAAGCACTCCTCCCTATGGCTGGCTAGACGTCGGGAGTCTACCTGGAGGCTGTTTGTTGTCGCCGTTTCTCCTTCGCCGTCGTCGCCGCCGCCGCCCCATCGACGCTGTGTTGGTGCGGCCTCTCCGCCGAGGACGATGCCAGCGGCTGGGTGCAGCCCCCACCACCACCGCCGCCGCCGCCGAGAATGATGGCGGCCCTTCCACCGCCGCCGCCACCCCGAGGACTTTGCCGGCGGGCGGGCGCAGCTTTGAGGGGAGCCGGCCTTCCCACCGCCACTGCCGCCTGGAGCGAGGCGGTCTCCCCTCCTTCGCCGCCTCCATCGCTGCCTTGGGCGGGCAGCTCCTCCATCGCCGCCGCCACCCCGGGGACTCTACCGGCGGCTTTTCCATCGCCGCTGCCGCTGGAGCAGGGCGGCCTTCTCTCCGCCGCCGCCTCCATCGCCGCCTCAAGCGGGCGGCTCTTCCACCGCCGCCGCCGCCCCAGGGACTCTGCCGGCGGGCGGGCGCGCCTTCGGGGGGGCGGCTTTTCCAACGCCGCTGCCGCCGGAGCAGGGCGGCCTCCCCTCCGCCGCCGCCTCCATTGCCGCCTCAAGCGGGCGGCTCTTCCACCGCCGCCGCCGCCCGGGACTCTGCCGGCGGGCGGGCGCGCCTCCGGGGCGGCTTTCCCAACGCCGCTGCCGCCGGAGCAGGGCGGCCTCCCCTCCGCCGCCGCCTCGGGCGGGCAGCTCCTCCACCGCCGCCGCCACCCCGAGGACTCTACCGGCGGCTTTTCCATCGCCGCTGCCGCCGGAGCAGGGCGGCCTCCCCTCCGCCGCCGCCTCCATCGCCGCCTCAAGCGGGCGGCTCTTCCACCGCCGCCGCCGCCCCGGGACTCTGCCGGCGGGCGGGCGCGCCTCCGGGCGGCCGGCTTTCCCAACGCCGCTGCCGCCGGAGCAGGGCGGCCTCCCCTCCTCTGCCGCCGCCATTGCCGCCTCAAGCGAGCGGCCCCTCCATCGCCGCCGCCGCCTGGAACGAGGTGGCCTCCCCCCCCGGGGAAGGGTGCAGCCGGCGGATGGATGCAGCTCCGGGGGAGCTGCGGCCTTCCACCTGCCGCCACCGCCTTGAACGGCCTCCCCTCCCCCGCCGTCGCCACCTCTGCCACAAATGCGGCCTTCCCACCGCCGCTGCCGAGGACATTGTCTACTGGCAGGCGCGCCCCCAGGGGGAGCTGCGGCCTTTCCACCGCCGCCGCCTCCTGGAACCAGGCGGCTTCCCCTCCCTCGCCGCCGCCACAACAAGCGATGCGGCCTCGCCGCCGTCGCCGTCACTGCTAAGGACGATGCCGGCCGGCGGCTGCTGCCCCGGGGGAGTTGCAGCCTTACCTTCGCCGCCGCCACCAGGAACGAGTCTCTCGCTCTGCGTGCTTTCTACGGCTTTACGGCCCCTCCGTTGTCGCCGCCGCCGCCTTTCCATCTTTCGTCACCCGATGAAGCATCTTAGACTTATTTGTTTTCTGGTTGGTGCCGAGAACGAGGCGGCTTTCCATCGCTGTTGCGGCCGCAACTCGCTGTAGATGATGCGGCCTCTGCATCCACGTTGACGCCGCCGCTGCTTATGAACTATCCGCCGCTGCCTTTGGAGGGCTCCCGGGTGGTTCTGTGAGTCCTTGGGTGGTTTTTAGGCACCTAACGCCCAGTGCTACCAGTTGACCAGGTCCCGTACCCCATCCTCCCCTCCCCGCCCCCTCCGGTACCTCCACTCTGCCCTGGTTTGTGCCCTATTTTATTCTTGCTTTTACCTCTTCTTTTATTTTTATAGTTTTTGCGCTGTATTTTTACTCAGTTGTAATTTGTATTGTTTTGTGCCTTGGTTATTGTTAATTGTATTAGTTTTGATCGTTTTCATTTGTTTCTTGTCTCTCCCCCCCTTCCTTTTTTTTTCCCAGGCTACCATGTCGGCAGGGACTCCCATCTCTGTGGTGTCTGGCCGTGGGAGGTACGCTCTGGACGGTGGGATCGGTCGGGTAAGAAGAACTAGGGTCCGGCATTTAAGGCCGGTCCCCCGTTCTGATCCCCTCGTCCACCGCCATCTACCTGGGTGCCATCCCGCCAGCGCCTCTGATCTGACCTGCCTGCTGATTAACGCCAGGTCGGTGCATAATAAGACCCCGCTCATCCTCGATTCTATCCTGGATGAGCACGCCGACCTGGCGTGTATCACCGAGACTTGGGTGGGCGCGGAGGGCGGGGCCTCCCTCTCTCTCCTTTGCCCACCCGGGTTTCAGGTTCAGTGGGCAGGCAGATCGGAGGGTAGGGGGGTGGGGTGGCCATCGTTTTCAGGGAATCCCTTTACGTTAGCAGGTCCGCGTCGATGGTGTGTTCTGGGGTGGAATGCCTCCATCTATCTGTGGGTCAGCGAGATAAGTTTGGCATTGTGCTGGTGTACCGTGCTCCCCGCAACCCAGCACAATCCCTACCAGAGATCGCTGAGTTCATCTCGGCTGCTCTGTTGAGGTCGCCCCGCCTTTTGGTGGTTGGGGACCTCAACTTGCATGCCGAGGGGGATCTCTCTGGTGCGGCTCTGGAATTCATGGAATCCATGACTTCCATACTTATCTCAGCATGTTTTATGCCCCACCCATAGAGCTGGCCACACCCTAGACCTGGTCTTTTCCTCCACGTCGTCGGATTCGTGTCTGGGGGTTGGGGACATTTCGCCCCTGCCCGTGTCATGGTCGGACCATTACCTGCTAAAATTTTCCCTGTCGATCGCCCCCCCACCCCGCGGGGAGCGCCCTTCTTACATCTGGGCTCGCCCCCGTAGGCTCCTGGACCCTCCAAGGTTTATGGAGGCCTTCGGGGAGCTCACTGGCGGTCTGGCGGACGATCCGGTTGATGCCCTGGTGGAAAGGTGGCATGTTGGTGCCGCCGGGGCGATAGACCGGATCGCCCCTCAGCGTCTCCTGCGCTGTCGAGGCCGCTCCTCCCCGTGGTTCACGGAGGAGTTGTGGTCGATGAAGCAAGAACGTAGGAGACTAGAGGTCATATGGAGGGCGAACCGGACGGAAGTGAATTGGGCTGCCCTTAAACAGCTGACTGGCCGCTATCTTCGCGCGATCAGGGACGCAAGAAGATCTTATGCCTCCCAGAGAATTGGGGAGGCCTCAAGCCGCCAGGCGGAGTTATTCTGGGTGGTTCGGGACCTCTCCAATCCCAGTCAGCTGCGGCCTCCTCCTAGTGATTTCACTAGTGAGCAATTTGCAGCCCATTTTGGATCAAAAATTGAGGCCATCCGTTCCGATTTGCCCCCCAGTTGCTCTAGTCCATCCTCTGGGTCTTCCAGTGCCTCACCCCTCCGTTCTCCCCTCCTGGACGAGTTCGGGCCGGTCTCTTTAGCGGAGACCTCCAGAGCTATGGCTCGTTGCCGGCCGGCGGCCACTCCATTTGACCCTTGCCCAGCCTGGCTCCTAAAATCTGCCGAGGGGAACATGCCAGAGTGGTTTTCTTCCATCGCCACGGCCTCCTTTCGGGAGGGTCGTTTTCCTTCCCGTTTAAAGGAGACCGTGGTAAAACCCATTCTTAAGAAACCTGGCTTGGCGACGGACGATCTTTCCAACTTCCGTCCGATCGCCATCGTTCCCTTCCTGGGCAAGGTTGTCGAGGGGGTGGCTGCCGTCCGGCTCCAGTCATACCTGGAGACAAACCATATCCTGGACCCCTTCCAGTCTGGATTCAGGCCTCTTCGCGGGACCGAGACCGCCCTGGTCACTCTGCAGGATGACCTCCTCAGGGAGGCCGACAGGGGGAGTTCCTCCCTGCTCGTCCTCCTTGATCTCTCAGCAGCCTTTGATACCGTCGACCACGGTAACCTTCTGGCCCGGCTCGCTGAGGCGGGAATTGGTGGTCAGGCCTTGGCCTGGCTCCGTTCCTTCCTTGGCGGCCGGACTCAGAGGGTTCAGCTGGGGGATGTCTTGTCGGCTCCTTGGACTCTCCGTTGTGGGGTGCCCCAGGGGTCGGCAATCTCCCCCGTGCTGTTCAATGTTTATATGAGGCCGCTGGGGGAGGTCATCAGGAGATATGGAGTTCGCTGTCATCAGTACGCTGATGACACGCAGCTCTATATCTCCTTTTCTACGTCTGCTGAGGAGGCGGTTCGATCCCTCGATCTGTGCCTGGAGGCCGTTCTGGAATGGACCAGAGATAACTGGCTCAAGCTTAATCCGGAGAAGACGGAGGTTCTGTTCTTCGGGGCACCCTCGTCTCGGTACAATGGCCCCCTCCCTAGTCTGGGGGGTACTTCCCTCCAGCCTACGGACAGGGCCAGGAATCTGGGCGTGGTCCTGGATTCGGCCCTCTCCCTGGAAGCCCAGGTGATGGCAGTCTCCAGGGCCGCTTTTTTCCATCTCCGCAGGATCGCCCAGATCCGTCAGTACCTTGACGAGTCCTCCCTGAGGACAGTTGTGCAGGCCCTGGTGATCTCGAGGATCGACTATTGCAATGCCCTCTATGTGGGGTTGCCCTTGACCCTGGTCCGGAGGTTACAGCGGGTGCAAAATGCGGCGGCCAGGCTGGTGGTGGGTGCTCGTAGATTCGAGCACATCACCCCAGTCCTGGTCCGCCTGCATTGGCTGCCCGTTGTCTTCCGGATCAGGTTCAAGGTCCTGGTCTTGGTTTTCAAGGCCCTCCACGGCTTGGGACCAGGATACCTGGCGGAGCGCATCTCCCTGAGGGCATCCGGATCCAGACCCACGAGATTGTCGCAGGCGCGCTCTTTGTTCGCGCAGACGCGGAACCGCGCCTTCTCTGTGGTGGGGCCCTCGCTTTGGAACCATCTGCCTCCTGAGCTGCGCCTGCTGGAGTCCCTGCCCGCCTTTAAGAGGGCTTTGAAGACCTACCTCTTCAAAGAGGCTTATGGTGCCCTTATTAGTTAGTTTTTCTTTTTCTTCCTATCCCTTAACGTCTACCGCCATCTTGCCTTTCGCTGCCCTTGCTGGTGGCCTGCTATTGTTTAGCTTTTAGCTTTTAGCTTTTTAGTTTTTGCGTTGTTAGCCGCCCAGAGTTCCCGCTGGGAAGATGGAGCGGGATATAAGCACTTAAATAAATAAATAAATAAATAAATAAATAAATAAATAAATAAATAAACCCCGAAATGCCCCTTTAAGCGAGGTTTCTGTGACTCACCCAAGTCCTAGGGAATTTTTTGCCTCGCTTTGATAATCCACCTTTTAAGGAAGCAGACGCTGTGGGACCATGCCAATGATCCAGGTTTCTTCTTTCTTTTAACTCATACCACCCACCGGCTGTTCCTGGCACTGTTTTTTAAAATTGCTTTTCACCTTTGGAGAAACAGGAAGCTCCATGTGGTGCCCTAAACATTAATTTCCCCAGGCAAGTGGTCCGTTTTTTTCAAATGCTAGCGCCACCTGCTGGCCAAGAAGGCTGAACTGCACTTTAAAATAAAAAAACCAGCTTTGGACATGGGAACTCTTGTCCCACTTATTCAATCAAGTGATGGGTCAAAGAGGAAAAGCAGGACCTTCAGAAGATCAGGATCAAAACCCAGGTGAGATAGCAGCCTTTGTGGCATCTGTGAATGCACCACATATGGGTTTCCTCTGTGGCTGTGCAGAACACTCATTAAAAATATGTCCACTCAAAAAGCCAGAGTTACAGGTACGTAACCTCTTTTTTCTTGTTAACACTTGTGAACACGTGCTTGATATGAGGTTCTGTTGATATATGAAGAGTTAATTTGTCCTGTACTGAAGTAGACACAAGAGTGTCATTGCGGTTATTAAAAAGCCTGTGCAATCAAATCTGATTGGTGGATATACATATATAAGGCTCATGTTCTGTGTAACACTCTCTCTCTCATCAAAAGGCTAGTCACTCTGACAGATTGTACAAAACTACACTGTAAATGGACTGTAGCACATAGACTTCCATGAGAGTGTCTGGATTCTTCATGTGTGCTGTGTCTAAACTCTGTGCAACAGAAGTAAGTCTCGCTGTTGGTACTGATGTTATACTCTGTTGATCTGAAAATCCTAATGGGTTCTGTGAATTCCTATGGCATTGCAGCAACACGTGGGGAATATACACACACAAGAGTTCCTTTGGTTGTGTTCCCTGGTTTCATTGGCAGCCCTGTGGTAGTTCTGAAGAAGGAATGTGGGTGTAGGAAGCCAAGAGAATAAGAGGTGGCTGCCAGAAAAGGTGTTGCAAACCCACCCATGCCACTACCAGAAAAGTTGGTGTCAATAGAAGGATTCATAGATTTTCAAAAGCTCTGTTTTGGTGGTGAAGGCCGGAGTAAGAAAGGATCTTAGATTAGATATTTGGCCAAGAAATGCCAACATTTGTGTGTGAAGCTGCAGACACCTCAAAGAGTGAATTATGTCGCAAGAAAAAACAACAAAGATTCCTTTCAGTTATCCTGAGGTAAACATTTCAGTATACCATTTTAGAGTACTGACTGAGGGATTACTGAGGTGTATAGTTAAAGTGGCAAGGGCCATTTAAGAGGCACAGACTAGTTCCAACCCTGAACTCCAAGTGATCACCTGAGGTCAAAGATTTAGGATGCAAACAGATGGTGATTCAGCTTGTATTTTGGTTGCCTGTGGCACTGTCTGTTTTCATCTATTTTCCAGTGACCAGGTGATATACTGAAGATTGCAAACTAGCCCAACCCTATAACATGCCCAATCTGGGACTTAGATACACATAAGTGAATATAAAAATATATTTATTTAAATGTTTATCTCACCCATTTATTGACCTAGCTGCTACTCTCAGCATCTTACAATATTACAACATGGGCATGAAATCAAACTACAGTAACCATCTAATTAAAAGATCAAGCAAAAAGAAAACCAAATATTTTCTAACTATGTATACAAAAGTTAGAAAAGATAATTAAATCTTTTCTATTTTTATATATAATTAGAAAAGATTTGGTTTTCTTTTTGCTTGATCTTTTACAAAAGATGGCAACAGAACAGAAGCAGTTCTTCCCAAAGAATATGGATATCAGTAATCAAAACAAAATTAATCTGAGGTAAGATGGTGGAAGGCCTGAGTGAACAGGCATGCCTTCAATTGTTTTCTGACATGCATCCAGTATGTTAAAAAAATTCCAGGCCCATTTGTGTCAATGCTATCAAAATTAATACTTTGACATAAAATCTCCATTTCAGTTCTTTCATTTGGGGCTTCCTCTCTGGACATTCAGCTCATCACTTAACAGTCCTAACCTTTTTTGTTTGCTCAATTTTCAGAAACCATGGCACCTGTGGATGTAGGGGAGCTCCCTGGACGCTCTTTGGGGCAATGCTGCCTGTCTTTAATGCTGTGATTAGCACCTTTCTCTTGTGTAAACTGTCAAACAGTGAGAGAGCAGTCTCTCCACAGGCCTGTCTCAGCAGTTGCTAATGGCAGGGCTCATGTTTCTGTTGCTGAGGAAAATAGTGGTGGCAACAAGGCGAACAGCTGAAACTAAAATTAAGACTTGGGCATGATAAATATTTTTTTGCAATGGAAATTATGCCCCTCTCCTGCAGCCCAGCAGAGAGAGGGAGTGGCAGAGGAAACAGGGTTGCTTGCCTGATCCTTCAGGAAAGGCTCTCCATGAGTATTGATTACTACCATTTCTTCCACCATTTCTAGAAACCTCTGTTCTCAATGGTCATATTATTTTTATTTTTCTCTTGTCTTTCGTTTTCTCTGACATATACACAGAGAGAGCGAGATAGCCACTCTCGTTTTTTCAGGATTAGAGATGGGCACGAAATGATTTTTTTGTTTCATTTTTTTCATTTTTTGTTTCATTTCAGAATGAAATAAAAGCAAACTGGTTTAAAAAACAACAACAACAAAATGAACTGGAAATTTTCCATTTGTTCCATTTCATCTTTCGTTAATGGCAAGGTTTCCCATAGGAATGCATTGAAAGACAATGCATTCCTATGGGAAACCACTTTAAACAACCTGTACCTCCCCCCATCGAGTGCATTGGGGGGAAAGATGCAGGTCATTTAAAATGTCTTTGAGCCACCAAGGCAAGTGCTTGCCTCGGAGGCTAAAGACATTTTAAAGGACTCATGCCTCTCCCCACAATGTGCCCGATTTGGGGGGGGGGGAGTGGTGGTTCCTTTAAAATGACTTTAGCCACCAAGGCAAGTGCTTGCCTCAGTGGCTCAAAGACATTTTAAATGACCTGCACCTTCCCAAATTTTTTTAATTTTTTGTTTTGTTTTGTTTTCCTTTTTTAACACAGTGTCCATGCCTTTCCTATTGGGGGGGGGGGAGTTATGTCAATTTTTTTAAAAAATCTTCAGATCAATAGAAACTAAATGAAACAAAGCCCAACAAAATGAAAAACAAAACAAAACACCATTTTTGCATTTCATGTCCATCTCTATTCAGGATTGTTAATAATATTAGATTTATCTCTGCACTGTTATCTTCTCCCACAAGATTGAATGCCCTGTGGCCCTTTCATTGTAGAAACACACAGTGGTAAGTCGCTCCAGTAGAACTGCTCCATTGTTTAGGTATCAGAGGTTGAGAGTTTGATTCAAGATAGAAAGAAGAGATTTTGTTTTTTTTTAAAAAAAATCTTAATGTAGCAGGAATCAAACCTGCCATCCATTCATCCAGATTCATAAATATGAATACTTAGTTTTATCTTTGGGGGTTGCAAGTACAGGTAGGGACTGGTCCAGCAGTAGCATCCAGCATCTCTACCAGATCTGAGTTTCTGTGGTGAGGATGAGATTTGGAAACCATTCCCTAGTTTACATTTCCCCAAATGCTCTGGGTCTTTTAAAGTGGCTGTGCGGTGGGTCACTTTGTGACAAATATATGGATGACCACTAGCATTGCAAATAGTTGCTTGTCTTGTTCTCCCACATGAGAAGCAGTGAAATTACTCTCCTTGATTCATTAAAAGGGCATTGAAATGTCTGGGATTATTCTCAGCAAGATCGGAGAAAAAGAATGGGGATTTTTTTTTAATTGGTGCAAATTAAACAAAGTTGTGCAAATGACATAAATAGTCCAAAATGTGTGAAAAATGATAAAGATGATTGCTTTGGTGCAGGTACTTTTAAGATTACCAGTAGAGGTGAGCTCTTCAACCATGGCACCACAGGTGCCTCATTCTGTCCCTCACCTCCTGAACCACCTATACCACTTACTGGGCTGCTCTGTGTGGTGTGTGGCTCTGTCATCATCACCTTTGAGCAAATCCTGGAAGGAGCACGATGTGCCCCTTCCCCTGTCTCCCTATGCAACCAATCACTCATTAACTTAACTGAAATACTCCCCATCTTAACTCTGCACTAGAATGGTCAGCTATGCAGGGAAGGTCTGGTCGAGGTCCTTCAGAGATTGGTGAAAGAATGATGGAGTAGTGGCACAGCATGGAACTGGGAAATGGCCCAGATGATTTGGGAGGGGGCAGGATTGGGCCCCTTGTGGTGGCACAGTTCCTCTTGGTTTCTCCCAGGAATGTGAAGAGTCCATGTCTAATTACAAGCAGCAGAAGAGTTTTTGCTGCACAATATTGTGCCTGTGTTGTCAGCAGGGATTTCTTTTTAGTGGCGGGGAGGCCATTTCATACTAACAGCAAGCTGCACTATGTTCGTAGTATATGAGTAATTTGTTTTTCAAAGGGAAGAGCACCTGTTTTGCTCAAAAAAGAGTTTGCACAGATTACAAAGACTTTTGTAACCTAAAAAAGCACTCTTCTGCATTCTCCTGGAGAAAAGATTTGGAGAGATTAAATGCCCCCTTTACCCATGTGCCCTGTTCAGTGTAGGTACACTAAACTGATAACAGCATATTTTGCCATCACTCCATCAATCCATCTTGCTTGCTATTATAAGAGGGACCCATAATGCCATGGTAGCCTCAGCCTTGAAACCATTCCTGCTTCGGAAAAGCAGACTTGAAATCAGAGTTTGATTTGGCGTTGGCTTGAATTCGGTTCCAAGGAAGTTCAATTTGAATGGGAGCAATGGAAGTCAAATGATGATGCTGAAGTTTTTGACGCCACCAAATGAACCCGTCACACACTAATCCAGAATAGTAGTTTCAGAAGAGTTGACCATCTTACTTTGTGCTGGCATAGCAGGCAAAAACGTGGCACCTTAAAGATGCCATTTTAATGAGAGCTTTCGTAGACAAGTCCACAAATCCAGAAACGTCTTATCCTGATTCAAGGGCACAAATGGCCTGTTCCATTTGCTCCCATTTTGTCAGAGTTTGTCAAATGTTGAACATTAAGCACAGCGGTAGTCCAGCTGATGGTAAAGGCATTTATAATGTGCTTCTCTTTAAGTGTTTCATTGGATTCTGTAAGATAGCATTCTGGTTGAAGGCTATTTTGGTTTGCATGCAATATTTGCAAAGTTAATTTGTGTGTGCCTCAGAAATGATAAATGGTGGGCCTTTAAGCAATACAATCACTACTGGAGGATAATAGGTTATAAGATGTGTCCCGCTGACCTTACAATTGCTTCTTAAAAATTAACATGATCATATCGATCAACAATTGTCTTCAAGTAATGCCATTTAAAATATATATTGTTCTGCAGCAAATTGCAAGAGCGAATAAATGTGGAAATCATGCCTCAGTGCCCTTCTCTACAATAAATCTATATTGATGAAAGAATGAATACAGCTTAATCCCTCGGGTCTATTGCAAAGTCTAGACAAGATGAATCAAATACAATAATAGCACATTCCAGGAAAAGGATGTAGCTGCATCTCCTATGCATTTTCAAAAGTACCACAGTTAAATATTTCATAAATGGGTTTAAAGAGCTGTACGATATTCAACTACAGTACTTGGCTTGCTTTATTTTTTGACATCGCCAAGCCGGAATTCCCCTTATTCACTTCCTTTGTGGTCCTCTGTGCACATAGATCAATGAGTGACTGAGTGAATGAATGAATGAATAGCTTTATTATGGTCAAAGACCAAAAACAACAAACAATCTGCAATAAACACATACAATTCTGCTCACATGGGTCTTTTAAATTCTAATTACTAGAAGCTGATATATGTGACCCACAAACACTGCTCCAAACTCTTGGTTGGCATCCCTTTGACCACACACTTGCAGAACACTGAGATGAGGCAATAAAATGGGTTGAACTAAGGCTGCACGTTTTAAAACATTTAAACGGTATCACCCAACTCTCGTAGGGTGGGGCCCTAGTTCAGGATGCCTGTCCACTCACACACATGCTAGTTCAAAGCCTTAGATCACCCAGTCACCCAGTGTGACCTATTTAAAGTGGCCCATCCCTGATCTGCCTCCAGAGTGGGATAGGCAAAGTGACACTGCACAAGGGAAAATCCTACAAGTGGATTCCTTTCCTCCCACCTCGCATCAGTTCATCACTTCTCAGCAAAACTCAGAGCAATTGCCAGGACAGTGTTTTAACAAGTGAGAATGGTAGTGAGCAGAAGAGGCTATCCTGTAGAGACCATCTTGACTGCTGCCACTGGTGCTGTCAAACATTCAGGCTCCCCTTTGCTATGGAAAGTTTGGCATCCTTTTGTTTTCTTCCTGCTAGCCATGTGGGCACAATATTTTGGAGCAGTGTGAGGCCATTTCCTGGTGTTTTGAATTGTGGATACAGAAACACAGTATCTGTCACTCATAAGCTGGAGTTTTGAGGTTTTGCTTTTTTCATTTCTCTCTCTCTCTCTCTCTCTCTCTCTCTCTCTCTCTCTCTCTCTCTCTCTCTCTCAGTTTTCTTTTTAAATAATTGGATTCCTGGATTCAAAGCATGGAATTTTGACATAAATGCACTACACACCAATTTTAGCTTTGATTTCCAGTGACACTGTCTGTTAACTCCAAGCTCTCTCTCTCTCTCTCTCTCTCTCTCTCTCTCTCTCTCTCTCTCTCTCTCTCTCTCTCTTCATCCTTTGCTTGCTTAATTCAACAAAAGGGTTTTGAATACAACATTCTAATCTGTAGTCTATGGGAAAGCCATGGCAACATAAGTTTACCTGAAAGGTTAAAGGGTATGTACGTTGCGCCATTGTACATGTTGTATCTGCTCACATTTTCCCTTTAGCATTTCATTAAATCCAAAACAGCCTTTCAAAATATTTTGACACAGAGGGACTACAGATCACAACCTCTACGGACATGTGGTGTGCATGTTTTCCAAAAGATGTTCCTTTGCCCATTGAAACAAAAATAAAAGGGAGGTGGGAGAGATTGGAGTTAGCAAAGAGTTTCACTGGAAATGAAGGTTTAAAAAAATCCTCCATGCAGTGTGAAAGAAGGACAGTGAAGAATGACAGGGATGAAAATCAACTCATTTGAAATGTGGTGTTGGAGGATAGCCTTACATAAGAAGAACCATGCTGGATCAGGCCAACGGCCCATCTAGTCCAGCTTCCTGTATCTCACAGTGGCCCCACCAGATGCATTTGGGATTGCATGAGACTAGATATCTGTCTCCTGATAGCACTCCCCTGAATCTGGCCCTTGAAGTTACAGATATAACAGCCAGAAAAAAACATAAACGTGGATGCTCAGTCAATTCTGAACTCTCAGTAGAGTAAAAATGAGTAAACTGAGCATATCCTACCATACACATATAATGGAAATACGGAAATGACCTGAATATACTATATTGTTGTGAAAAGTGGGATGGAACCTTAGGAAAAGAGGAAGACCTAAAATGAGGTGGGTTGACTCAGCAGAGGAAGCCACCGTTTTAATTTGCAAGATCTGAGAACTTCATGAAAAAGACAGTATTACTAGAAAAGGGGAGAGGCAACAGGAAGAGGAAACAACCTAACATGAGATGTCATTGTTTTGCAAGTTCTGAGCAGAGCTCTTAATGATAGGACATTGTGCAAGTCAGTAACTCATATGTAGTTACCACAAATATGAAGTGACTTGATGGCACTGGCAGCAGATTGCTGCTAATCTTAAAAAAAATGCTCTAGTGACTCACACATAGTGAAAGCAAAGCCATGTGCAATGAAATCTAAAAAGTAGCTCTTTGATTAGCAGTAGAGATGGGCACGACTTGAAAAAAAATTTTTTTTGAGTTGTCATTAGTCGGGCCGGTCCCGTTTCGGCTCGTTTCCGGTTTTTGCGAAAATACGCAAAAATTAGTCGGTTTGTTTTTTTGTTTTTTCATTGTCGTTAGTACTGGGTTTTTTGGGGGGAGCGGGCTCCTGGAGGCACCTCTGTGGGGTGGGTGCCTCCTCTGGCCCACTATAAAGGGAAAGTGGGCTCCTGGAGGCACCCGTGGGTGCCTCCTATCCTCACCCACTAGGAAGGGGAAGCAGGCTCCAAGAGACCCCTCTACATGGGGGTCTCCCCTCCTCACCTGCTGCTGCTGCAAAATGGTATGCAATAGCCATATGGATTTGCATACCAGTTGCAGGCTATGAGACCAGTGAGAGTGATAGTGTCATGCCTTCCCTGCACAAGGCTCTCGCACTGCCATGTCTCACAAAGAAGGGAATTGTACTTGCGTGTAGTGCAATATGCAAGTAGATCTGGCTTAGGGTTAAGGTGGGTTAGTGCAAGGGCTAGGGTTAGGCTAGTGACGGGTAAGGTTACGGTGGGCTAGTGGGTTGCACCTCTGGGTGCCTCTCTGACCCACTAAGAAGACAGTCTGTGACGTATGGGTACGGAGTCAAGGGTTAGGGTTAGGGTTAGGGGGCTAGGGCAGGTTTTAGGGGGCTTTTTGGCACATCCCAGAAGTCTCCATGGCCAAGTGGCCATGCGTTTGGTGGGATGGCTCCAAAAATTTGCATGGTCGTCCACTCCCACCACATGGCTGGCCACTCAGCCAGCCCATCATTGCGCAGGTGTAAATAAAATAAAATAAAATAAAATCAATGGAAGACAGAGGAGGAGACGAGAGGCCTAGCCTTTGCTGGAACTCAAGACCATAAAATATACCAAGATGGCGGACGGCAGCTGCAGCCTCCAGCTCTTGCTGCGCTCTGTGTTCCTTTTTATGCTGCCTAATTCAGTTCTTTCTGCCTAATTTTCTTCCTTTGGGCCTGCCAGGGCCTCGAAGGGGGGTTTTTAGGGGCGTAGGGATCCTGAGACTGTCTTCGCTGGTTGGCAAGACGCCGATGTACTCACCTGCTCGGCCTGCAAGGCCGCTCTCTCCGCCTTTGTGCCTTGCGACCTCCTGACCATTGACCACCATCGTCGCGGCCGCCGCCACTACGCTCCATCGCGGCGGGCCGGCTTGGAGGCCGCTCTTTCTCGCTGCCGCGTCCCACGGCCTGCCGCCCCTTGCCCTCGCCGCCGTAGCCGCCCACCATTGCGGCGCGCCGGTCCCGGGCCTCGGAGGCTCTCTTCCCTGCTGCTGCGCCGCGGCCTGCTGGCCATCGTTGCCGCGCCCGCTGCCGCCGTTGTCCTTCACCGCGGCGAGGGGGCGGTTGCGCCCGGCGGCTCGCTGACCAACGCTGCTGCTGCTGCTGCCGCCGTCTAACATCATGGTGAGCCTTTGCAGCGAGCAGGCTCCGGAGGCTGCCCTTTTGCTCCTGTTCTGGTGCCTGCGGCCTACCATCCATCTTGCCGCCACCTACCGCTACTCCGACCTTGCGGTGAGCCGGCGCCGAGCATACCGACTACCGCCACCGCCGCCGTTTACCATCGCACCGGGTCGGCCGGGAGGTTGCCACCATTACCACCACGTTCCCCGGTTCGCCCTTTTCATCGTCGTCTCCATCGTTTGGCCCGGCCTTGGAGGACTGTCGAGGGATCGGATTGCCTGGGGCTTGGGGGCTTGAACTATCCTGTTGCCCCCCACCCTCCCCTGGTTCCCTCTCGATCTGCGCTGGGGGTGTAGAGCTTTTCTTCTTGCTCCCCCCACCCTCCCTCTAAAGTCCGGATGTCCAGGATCCTTTGGACTGCTGCTGCGTGGGGGGGGTTCCGGAGCCCTGCCATCTTGCTCCCCACCCTATGGCCTGGACTGCTAGGGGATCTTGCTCCCCACCCAATGGCCTGAACTGCTAGGGGATCTGGGCTTTGAGCCCTTCCATCGTTGCTCCCCCCTCCCCCTGAGACTGGACTGCCAGAGTCGTGGCGTTGGACTCGTCCATCTTCTACAACTCCCCATAGCTGTCCTCGGATGGCATTGTTCTTCTGGCCCCTCCACCAGCCGCTCTGTTTCTTCCCCTCTCCCCCCCTGGTTTTTCCACTCTGCCCTGGTTTGTGCCCTATCTTGTTTATCTCACGTTAATTGTTTAATTTTTCTCTAATTAATTTTGTTCTTTTTTGTGATTTATAGTTTTTCGTTTTATATTGTTATACTGTATTTGGCGCTTTGTATGTAGTTTTTTGGCCTTGGTTAGTTTGCACTGTATTGTTGCTTATCGTTTTTGTTTCTTTCCCTCTCTCTTTCTCTCTCTCCGCCATGATAGCAGGGGCTCACATACCAACGGTGATGGGCCGTGGGCGGTACGCTTGTAGCCGTAGGGTTTGTCAGGCAAGAAGAACTCGGGTCAGACAACTCGTGTCTGTCCCTCGTTCTGACCCCTCGGCTCACTGCCACGTGCCCGGGAGTCATTCCACCAGCGCCCCCAACCTTACCTGCATCCTGATGAACGCCAGGTCGGTGCACAATAAGATTCCTATCATCCATGACACCATCGCGGATGAGCAGCCCGACCTGGCGTTCATTACCGAGACTTGGGTGGGCACGGAGGGGGCTTCCCTCTCCCTGCTGTGCCCGCCTGGGTACTTGGTAGAGGCTGTGGGAAGGTTGGGGGTCAAAAGGGGGAGGGGCCGCAATCATGTACAGGGATTCTTTTCACGTTAGCAGGGCCTCGACATTGGTTAGCCAGGGGTTAGAAGTCCTCCACCTGTTGGTGGGACAGCGGGACAGATTTGGCATTGTGCTGGGCTACCGAGCTCCCCGCAACCCCGCACAATCCCTCCCAGAGCTCACGGAGTTCATCGCCGCTGCCCTGTTGAGGTCCCCGCGCCTCTTGGTTGCGGGTGACTTCAACGTGCATGCGGAAGGTGGACTTTCCGGTGCAGCTCTGGAGTTCATGGAATCCATGGCTTCCATGGGTCTGTCCCAGCATGTTTTATGCCCCACCCATAGGTCTGGTCACACCCTGGATCTGGTGTTTACCTCCATGTCGGGGGACTCGTGTCTGGAGGTGGGGGACATTGTAGCCCTCCCTGTGTCATGGACAGACCACCACCTGCTCTCATTTTCCCTGTCGATTCCGGCCCCACCTCGCGGGGACCACCGGCCGTCCATCTTGGCCCGCCCCCGGAGGCTCATGGACCCCCAGCGGTTCGGGTGAACTCTTCGGAGGGCTACCTGATGGTATGACTGGCGCTCCGGTCGAGGATGTGGCTAACCTTTGGTTTGAAACAGCTGTCCACACCATAGACCGGATCGCCCCCAAGCGCCTTCTCCGTTGCCAGCCCGGTCCTCCCCTTGGTTCACGGGGAGCTCAGGGTGATGAAGCAGGAGAGGAGGAGGCTAGAGCGCAGCTGGAGAAGAGACCGGACGGTATCAAGTAAGGCTGCGGTAGACGCCCAGACTAGTCGCTATATCAACGCGATCAGGAGGCTAGGTCATCCTTTAACTCCCTGAGAATTGCTGAGGCCTCAAACCGCCAGGCGGAGCTCTTCCGGGTGGTTCGGGACCTCAGCAATCCTAGTCTGGCCAGGCCTCCTCCTACTGAGTTCAGTAGCGAGCAATTCGCAGCCTTTTTTCAAACTAAAATAGAGGCCATCCGTGCCGGCCTTGACTCCGGTTGCAGTGGTCCCGCCCCGCCATCCCCAGCTGCTGGTCCGCCTTCGTCTCCTCGGTTGGATGCGCTTGGGCCTGTTTCTGCTGTCGAGATCTCCAAGGCTATGGCGCATTGCCGGACTGCCTCCACCCCTTTCGACCCTTGCCCTGCCTGGCTAATTAGAGCTGCCAGAGGGACTATGGCCGAATGGGCTTCTGTCATCGCCACCGCCTCCTTCAGTGAGGGGGTTTTTCCCTCTCGTCTGAAGGAGACGGTGGTAAAGCCCATTCTGAAAAAACCTGGCCTGGCGGTGGACGATCTATCAAATTATCGCCCAATCGCCAACGTCCCGTTTATGGGCAAGGTGATCGAGAGGGTGGCGGCGGTCCGGCTGCAGTCATACCTGGAGGATCGGCAGTGCCTCGATCCTTGCCAGTCCGGGTTCAGGCCTCGCCGGGTACAGAAACAGCTTTGGTCGCCCTGCAAGATGACCTTCTCCGGGCGGCCGACAGGGGTTGCTCTACCCTGTTGGTCCTCCTGGATCTGTCAGCGGCCTTTGATACCGTCGACCACGGTATCCTGTTGGACCGGCTCTCTGAGGTTGGAATCGGAGGCACTGCTCGCAGTTGGCTCCGTTCCTTCCTGGAGGGCCGTCCACAGTACGTGCAGCATGGGGGGGAGTTATCGGCCCTTGGATTCTCCCCTGTGGGGTTCCACAGGGGTCGTCTCTGTCCCCCATGCTGTTTAACATCTACGTAAGGCCATTGGCGGGGGTCATCAGGAGTTTTGGAGTCTGCTGTCATCAGTACGCTGATGACACGCAGCTCTATCTCTCCTTTAACACCTCTGCTGTGGAAGCTAACGGGTGCCTGAGGGCTGTACTGGCTTGGACCGGGGCGAACAGGCTTAAGCTCAACCCCGAGAAGACGGAGGTCATGTTCTTCGGGAGCTCGCCGTCGGGGTACGGTGGCCCTCTCCCCTGTTTGGGGGGAGTTTCCCTCCAGCTTGCGGAGAGGGCGCGGAATCTGGGTGTGCTCCTGGACCCGGCGCTCACCTTGGAGGCCCAGGTGCCGTCGGTGACCAACTACCATCTTCGGATCGCCCAGATCCGCCCGTACCTTGACGTGAACTCTCTGAGAACAGTGGTCCAAGCTCTGGTGATCTCGAGGTTGGACTACTGTAACGCCCTCTACATGGGGTTGCCCTTGACTCTTCTCCGGCGTCTGCAGCGGGTTCAGAATGCGGCGGCCAGGCTGGTGGCTGGTGTGCGTCGTTATGACCACATCACCCCAGTTCTGGCCCGCCTGCACTGGTTGCCCGTTGCAGCCCGGATTAGATTCAAGGTCTTGGTTTTAGTTTATAAAACCCTCCATGGCTTGGGACCGGACTACCTGGCAGAGCGATCGCTCAGCGATCAACCTCGGCCCGTCCCGTTCGGCAGGCGCGAGCGCACGCGCGGGTCGCCACCCCTCGTGAAGCCCGGAGGACGAGTACTCGGACCCGGGCTTTCTCAGTGGCGGCCCCTAGCCTCTGGAATTCCATCCCCAGTGAAGTGCGCTCTGCAGAGTCCCTGCTGGCCTTCCGGAAGGCGTTAAAGACCTACCTTTTCCGGGAGGCCTTTGGCGATCTTTAACTGTTTTTTTTTTCCTCCGCCATCGTAAACTATTTTATCTATCATTATCAGTCATTGAGGTGCCATTAGGTTTTAACTTTGCTTAGTGTTATTTTTATTTGTTTTATTTTTGGTTTCTTTTTTGTAATTTATGGCTATTGAGGCCCGATGTTTTGTAAGCTGCTTAGAGTATATATTGTAGATAAGCGGGGTATAAATGCAATAAATAAATAAATAAATAAATAAATTTTGTTGCAAGAAAAAACCCACTGCTACTGTGAAAAATCTGGCAGTTTATACATTTCCGCGTGTTTCTGTTGTGCTTGTGTGTTTTTGGACCACGATTTCAAAAACAATATTGCGTTCGCCGCCCCATTTTGGATCCCCCGCCCGCACCGCATGGCATGGAGAGTCCGGCTGCCCAGGACGGGGGGGGAGGCGGGACCCCCCCCTCCAGAAACCACCCCTCCGGTAGGTGCCCTGCGCCCTTAGTCAAGCAGGCATTTTTCGGCCTGCTTTTTTGGCCCGGGAATGGGTGGGGGGAGAGTTTAAAAGTTATTCCTGTTTTCTTAGGGTATCAGCCACTTTGGGAGGGTTAGTTTTCCAAAGGAAGGAAGGAAGGAAGGAAGGAAGGAAGGAAGGAAGGAAGGAAGGAAGGAAGGAAGGAAGGAAGGGTTACAGTAACTCTTATAGTGTGTTGTTTTCAAATCAGTAATTTAATGCAGAAAAATAATAGGCACATTCCTTTGCCCATTCACTTAAACACTCATCTCTTTCCATCTGCTCAGATGTCAGTTTCTCAATGCACACAGATCTCAATCTAGTGAATGGAGCTATGCAAAGGAATTTGAGAAAGCCAAGGGCAAAACAAATGGCATATACTCCAATTCTGTAATTAATAGTAAAAATTCCCTGTAGTTTACATTACAATGAGAGTTTGGGAGGGAAGTGGAACATGGGAAAGAGGTGTTCATTTGGGGACAGTGTCTGTCATTTCAGTATAAATATCTGTACGATAAACTGCATATATAGTTTGTTTTTTCTGTTGAAGTGAACGTGGGAGGCCTCGTAAGCAGAGAACGCTGTCTAGTGAAATCAGCTAGGGAATATCATTGCCTACTTTTGAATTTGTTTTTCTGGTCACATGGCTCAACCAACTTTTTTTCTTCTATGCAGAGCATAAAATGTCAAACATTCCCGAACATTGAGAGAGGGCTTGGAACTTGCAGCCTTCCAGATATTGTTGGACTGCGAATCCTGTCAGCTCTTCCAACATAACCAGTGGTCGAAGGATGATTATTTCAGTATTTTGACCACAGTCCTCCAGAAAGCTCTAAAAACAAAACAAAACAAAACACACATTGTGTGATCCAGTACCCATCTCAGACCTTGTAAAGTCTGTGACTGAGACAGGGTTTGCGTGCATGGCAAGTAAAGACAGGCAACAGAGAGGTGGAGAAAGAGAAGGTGTTTTGTTTCGTGGCACAGTGGTTAAATGCCTGTACTGCAGGTAAAACTGTGCTCACGACCTGGGTTCAATCCCTGGTAGCAGGCTCAAGGTTCACTCAGCCTTCCATCCTTCCGAGGTAGGTAAAATGAGTACCCAGCTCGCTGGGGGGGGCAATGTGTAGCCTGCACACTGTAATTAAAACCTGTTAACCACCCAGAGTCTACTTGAAGTGGTATGGGGCAGTATATAAGCAGAACACTTTGCTTTTGCTTTTTGTTTTGAAGGAAGATAGGGACATTTTGACTGACTGTAATCCCCGCTAGGTAAGACAGGTGGATCCCGTGAAGCACCGGCACGTGATAATGCAAAAAGGTTTTTGTTTTTTAAAAATGGCACATTCAAAGGAACCTGGGCTCTCTCTGTAAACGGGAAGCCTCAGGGTGTGTGTGTGTGTGTGGGAATTGCCTACCTGCTGCTCTCCAACTGCATCCGCACATTCATTATTTGCATTCAAGCAGCTGACAGCCCCCCCCCCGGCCGCCTGTACATCAGAGGAAACAAAAACCTGGTAATGGGTGGCAGCCACAGAGACTTCGTGCTATGCCTGCCTTCAATGCAGGCACGTGCCAGGAAACCCAACAATATTTTTAAAGCTGCACCCAGCTTCTTGGAACCACCCATTTTTGGACATTCAGCAACCGGGTTTTCAAGGTTCCTCAGAGCTTGGGGAAGTGACTGTCATGGGACTAAAATATCTGAAAATTTGATAGCTGGGCAGTTTGGGGAGTTATTGCTCTAATTTCCATAGCTCTAACATTTTACTGCTGTAGGTTGGTAAGAGATACTTAATTTTTCCCCTCTCCTCAATAGAGATGGGCACGAATCACAGATTGGTAGTTTGGCCTAGTTCAGTGCACTATCTGCACTGATGATCTGCAGGTACCACACACTCCCCTCTCTTGCCTCATCTGTGCACTCGCCCATTACCTGGGTGAACTGTGCTTCCCTCCCCTGCCTCCTCAATGGGACTGCCCTCTCACCCATTGTGGCATGCATGTCCCTCTTCTGCCTCTTCTTGTGACTGTTCACTCAAAGGTTTCCCTGCCCTGCCTCCTCATTTGAGTAGGTGGCCACCAGAGGAGGCAGACATGGCAAGCATGCACTGCAAACAATGAGTGGGCAAACACAGTGAGGAGGTACAGGAGGGTTGTTGCCGACAGCTGAGCTTCCTTAAGGCAGGTTTGTAAATTGAAGAGGCATGATCCACAGTTCTGGGTATAACTGGGCCACAACTTTATTTAGCACAGCGAACCCAAATGCCTAACTCTGGCTAGGCATTTGGGTTGGATCCATGGCATCCAGGGAGCACCTATATCTTTCAATGCTCCCAATGCTACAGGATACCCCAGGGTGCTCACCCCATTGGTATCCTAAGCCTTCACTCCAATTACCAGGGTGCCCACCCCCACTGGAGGCAAAGTTATCAATTATTGTCATCATTTTGACAAGTCATAAACCAATGGACAGTGGTTTAATTTATGCCTTTGAGCCTGGATCCATCCCAATGCCTAAAGAAAATGCCAAACCCCAAAGTTGTGACAAATGGACTAACAATCAACCTACTACCAATCACTATCTTACTAAAAATGGGGAGTTTGGGTAAGGTTGCTTGGCGACCAGGAGGGCAAAGAGGGGTTGTTTGCCTCACACCCTTCTTTTAAACTCCCTTGGGACTGCCCCTTTGAATGGGCTGTGTGCCAATGGAGTTGCCCCTTTTGGTACCCATTTCCATGTCTGGTACCACCCACCCCCATTCCAAGCCCCCCCCTACCATCCCCATGGCTCCCTTGTTTCCATGTGGAGGTCGCCATCATTCCTTTGTTTCGGGGTCCGCTCTGGCACCAATATTCAGGCTGGTAAATCCAGCCCTCTCCTATATGCACTTCACCCAAGGAAGGGACAAGTGTGCAGAGGAGGTGGGAGATGGGAGTGCACGGTGCCCATGAAAGACCTGTGCGGACAATGCACCGAACTGGGCCGAACTACCCAACTATAGTTCATGTTCATCTCTAGTCCTCAGTGATGAAGACTGTCCCGACATAACGATGCATCAAGACGCTTTGCTGAAAGCACTGTCAACTGCAACAAGAATTTCTTTTCTGCTGCCCCCTAAGAGCTATTGCTTTGTAGTACAAGTAAGGAGGCTCTCCTGTGTGACTTGAAAAGCAACTAGAAGCAGTTACAATTATATGACTGAAGGACTGAAGTTAGTCAATCTGTGGAGTGTAACTGAGTTCTACCTTAGCTATTGAAATGGGGTGAAAGTACCAGTTGGGTGTTACTTCTTTTGTAACGTGTTAGGTCCAAGCTCCCCAAAAGCATGCCCTTCTGTGCGCCAATGTGTTTGTAACTTCACTCTTGGCCTATGTGTAGAATGTTTTTCATTCCTCCAAGAAGATTTGTAATGCGCTTCCTGTCAAGCCTGGTGTAGACGGTCTTCTGGAGGCCTCCTGGTGGTAGTAGGCAAGATGGCGGGCGGCAGCAGCAGCCAGTCGCAGTGGCTGTGCTGCGGCACTAAGTGTTTTATTTTCCTTTTGCTCTGTTTTTATTTTGTTTTTTATTTTTAATGTTGCTGGGCCCTGCCAGTGGCCATGGGGGCTGTGGAGCCTTCTGGGGTGTGGAGTTTTTCCTCCCCTCTCCCCCCTCACCCCCTCTGCTCGCTCTGGAACACCCGGGATACCCGGCTTCTTTTCATCTTGCTTGGAAACTCGTCTCGCCAGTGTGCTGCTTCTCAAGCCGTCACTGTGTGGCCTTGCCGTGGTTTCTCGAGGGGGGTGCCGTTGTCTTGACCTAGGTGCCCCCCACATTCTCTCTGCGGACTCTTTCCGGGGGCCCGGCTGGCTCCCTGGAGGGGGGCTGTTGGCGTGCGGCCTTGCCGCGGTCTCTCGAGGGGGGGCGCTGTTTGTTCGATCTAGGCAACCCCCCACGGACCATCCACAGACTGTCTTTGGACTCTTCCCGGCCTTCTGGCCGGCTCCCCGGAGGTGGGCCACTGGCGTGTGGCCTCGCCACGGTCTCTCGAGGGGGGGTGCCGTTTGTTCGATCTAGGCGAACCCCCCATGGACCTTCTACGGACTCTTCCCGGCCCCCTGGCCGGCTCCCTGGAGGTGGGCCGTTGGCATGTGGGCGGGCTGTCGAGGGGGTGCTGTTTGTGACCCCCACAGACCTTCTATGGACTTCTGCCCCCGGTCTCCTCGAGCGGGTGGGTGCTATTTGTCTCGAGGTGGGTGCGGACCCCCCACAGTCCTCTATGGACTCTCCCCGCCCCCCCAACCAGCTTCCAGGAGGCGGGCCTTTGCCGTGCAGTCTCACCATGGTCTCTCAAGGGGGGGCATTGTTCGACCTGGGAAGATCCCCTTACAGACTTTCCACGGACTCTCTCTGGCCCCCCACTGGCCCCCTGGGGGCGGCTACTCAGCCTGGCTGCGGTGTAGTGGAGATTTCCCTGCTGGGATGCATTGGACCTTGCCTCGTGATTGGAGCTTCATTCTGCTGCGGGTTGTAGCACAGCTGGACTTGTTGGACTGGCCTTTGGGAGCCCCTGCATTGTCATCTAATCTCTGGTTCCACTATCTGATTTGAAGCCCTCCCTGCGGTGCTGCGCCCCCTTTCAGAGTGCACTGTCCCACTGTCCCATATGATTTTCCCTGTCTTGATTCCCCTGTCCCCCCTCCCATCCTCCCATCCCCCTTTTATCTTCTTGGACCTCTGACCCCCAGCCTTTAAAATGTTTTACCTTACCCTTGTTTTTCCTTTTCTTTTATTATTGCATTATTTTTCTTTGCATTGTGTTATATTGTTATGGTTGGTTTGTATTTTGTATTTTATTTTCTGTTCTATTGTTTCTTGGTTGTCCTTTTTTTTTTTGGTTGCCATGCTGGCAGGGACTTCAATTTCCATGGTGTCTGGCCATGGAAGGTAAGCTTTGAGCAGGGGGATTAGTTGGGTAAGAAGAACTCGGGTCAGGCAGCTGATGCCTGTCCCCATTCTGATCCCCCAGCTCACCACCATGTACCTGGGTGCCACTCCGCCAGTGCCTCCAGCCTGTCTTGCCTCCTGGTTAATGCCAGGTTGGTTCAAAATAAGACACCTATCATCCACGATGCTATCGTGGATGGCCAAGCCAACCTGGCTTGTATCACTGAGACCTGGGTGGGCACAGAGGGATGGGCTTCCCTCTCCCTTCTGTGCACCCCCCCCAGGTTTCAGGTCCAGTGGGCCTGCAGGTCGGAGGGTCAGAGGGGTGGGGTGGCCATCGTTTACAGAGAATCCCTTCATATTAGCAGATCTGCTGCATTGGTGTGTCCCGGGGTTGAATGCTTTCATCTATCGTTGGGTCAGCGAGATAAGTTTGGTATTGTGCTGGTGTACCATGCTCCCCACAACCCAGCACAATCCTTTCCAGAGATCGGGAGTTCGTCTCAGCTGCCCTGTTGAAGTCCCCCTGCCTTCTGGTGTTTGGGGACTTCAATGTGCATGCCAAGGAGGAACTCTCTGGTGCAGTTCTGGAATTCATGCAATCCATGACTTCCATGAATCTATCTCAGCATGTTGTGTGCCCCACCCATAGAGCAGGCCATACCCTGGACCTGGTTTTTATCTCCATGTCATCAGATTCTTGTCTGAGGGTTAGGGGTATTTCACCCCTACCTGTGTCATGATCGGATCATCATCTGCTAAAATTCTCCCTGTTGATTGCCACCCCGCCCCGCGGGGAGCATTGGCTCTTCATTTTGCCCCACCCCCATAGGCTCCTGAACCCTGATAGGTTCATGGAGGCCTTCGGGGAGCTCTCTGGCGGTCTGGCAGATGACCCGGTTGAAGCCCTGGTGGGTAGGTAGTATGAAGGTGCCACTGGGGCTGTAGACTGGATCGCCCCCAAGAGCCTCCTGCACTGTGGTACACGGCTGAGTTGTGGTCGATGAAACAAGAACACAGGAAGCTTGAGGACATTTGGAGGATGGATCAGATGGCAGTGAGTAGGGCTGCTCTTAAGCAGCTGACTGGCCGCTATGTTCATGCAATCAGGGATGCTAGAACAGCCTATATCTCCCTGCGAATTGGTGAGGCCTCGAACCGCCAGGCAGAGTTCTTCCGGGTGGTTCGGGACCTCTCCAATCCTGGTCAGCTGGGGCCTCCTCCTAGTGAGTTCACTAGTGAGCAATTTGCAGCCTATTTTAGATCTAAAATTGAGGCCATCTGCTCCGATCTGCCCCCCGGTTGCTTTAGTCCATCCTCTGATGTCCCTGGGGCCTCACCCCCTCAGTCTCCTCGTCTGGTTGAGTTTGGGCCGGTGTTTCCAGTGGAGGCTTCCAGGGCTATGGCTTATTGCTGGCTGGTGGCTACCCCTTTTGACCCTTGCCCAGCTTGGCTTGTTAAATCCACTGGAGGGAACATGCTGGAGTGGGTTTCGGCTATTGCCATGGCCTCCTTCAGGGAGGGAATCTTCCCTTCCCATTTGAAGGAGACTGTGGTGAAGCCCACACTGAAAATCCTGGCTTGGCGTCGGATGAACTATCCAACTACTGTACCTTGATGAGTCCTCCCTTGCCGACAGTACCTTGAAGAGTCCTCCCTGAGGGCAGTTGTGCAGGCCCTTGTGATTTCGAGGATCGACTATTGCAATGCCCTCTACGTGGGGTTGCCCTTGACCCTTGTCCGGAGGCTCCAGCAGGTGCAGAATGCGGTGGCCAGACTGGTGGTGGGTGCTCATAAATACGAGCACATCACCCCAGTTTTGGCTTGCCTGCATTGGCTACCCGTTGTCCTCCGGATAAGGTTCAAGGTCTTGGTTTTGACTTTCAAAGCCCTCCACGACCTGGGACCAGTGTATCTCTCAGAGGTCGACTGGGACCAGACCCACGAGAATGGCACAGGCGCGCTCACTTAGGGTGGCCACACCCAGGGAGGTGCGGAAATCACTCACACGTAATTGCACCTTCTCTGTGGTGGGCCCCACATTGTGGAACCATCTCCCTAGTGAGCTGCACCTAGCACAGTCCCTGCCCGCCTTTAAAAAGGCTCTGAAAACACAACTTTTAAAGGAGGCATATGGTGACCTTTTTACTTAATTTTTTCCCTCTCTCCCGCCCGCATCATTGTTTGTGGATGGTATTGCCCCTCCCTATTTTATTAGTACTCACTGCCTTTTTTTCCCCTTTTTTGTTTTGGTTTTAACGGTTAACTGCCCAGAGTTTCCATCTGGAAGATGGGCGGTATATAAATGTAACAAATAAATAAATAATAAATAGTAACTGTGGTGTGCAACCCTAACTCATGGATATTAATTGTTTAGAAGGTAGAAGAGATCTTGTATTTGCACACTTCAGTGGAAGTGCTTGCACAAGCACACACACACATATGCACGCGCACACACACACACACACACACACACACACACATGCAAGTCTTCAGAGAATTAGAGGGCCTGGAAAATGTAGAAGATAAATAGGGACCTGTGTAGAGATAGGCTGCAAAGTTGAAAGCTCAACAGTTTGAATCCCAGGTGCCACGCAGTGGAGCGAACTCCTGCTGTTAACCCAAGCTCCTGCCAACCTAACAATTTGAAAGCATGTAAATGCAAGTAGATAAATAGGTGCCAGCATAAAAAGCGGGAAGGTAAAACAGTGTTCCATGCGCAGAAATGTGTTTAGCCCTGCCCTTGCACAACACTGGCTCTTTGGCTTGAAAATGGAAATGAGCACCGGCCTTAGAATTGGACATGACTAGCACGCATGTGCAGGGGGAACCTTTACCTTCACTTTAGGGACAAATAGGGACAGAGATATTTAAAAAAGATAAGACCTGGCAGATGTAAAGACAATGAAGGTAGTAACTTGAATGATATTAAAAGAATGATTTTTAAAAATTTGTATAACAATAAACTATTTTTGTTTGATTTGAAAGACTCCATACTTTAAGAAAATACATTTAGTTCTAATATTAAAATAGTTAAATGGTGGCAGTGAGTATACCCGTGCATGTGACAGTAACATTTTGTGCTGGGTCAGAAGAGTAATGCAAAGCTATATTATAACACGGAGCTGTATTGCTCAGTGGAAGGGCTGTGCTGGTGTGAGCTATAAAAAGCCAAAAGCAGTGCTAAAGAAAAGTGCAGACACAACAGTGACTCCCTTCACCACAAAAACTGAATTTACAAAATATACATAAGTCCAGCAAAACACTCAATAAAATCGACAGGCATATACCTCGTTGTCAAAAACCAGTCCAGTGATCCAATCTCTTCCGGAAAAATATGACTCCAACTGGCAGAATAACAAGCTGCTCTCTTCCATTAACACCCAACAATGTACAGTGGACCCGTGTATAACAAACAGTTTGTATAACATAAAATCTGTACAACATAAAAAATTCCAGAGATAGGGGAAATTTGCTTAACATAATTGCCTATAGGGCGAATCTGTACAACATAAAAATGGGATTACTCCATTTTCAATGCATTCCTATGGGAAATTTGTACAAAGGAAAATTTGCTTAACATAATTTCATTTGGAATGAATTAATTCCTTTATACAAGGTACCACTGTACAGAGTAACTGGCCTGCTTATATACCTGTGCACGATGCAACAGTTACTCAGCAGATTGAACACTGAGCATGTGCAGAGTTGTCAACTGACTCAAGTAGCTGTTAAAACATGATTGCTCAGTAGAGATGGGCACGAAACGAACAATTTTTCATTTCCGTTTTTGTTTTTTTGTTTCGTTATGTAACAAAACGACAAACGAATTTTGTCTCTAAAATGAAACGAACCGAACAGAAACACCAGAAATTTTGTCATCCGTTTCATTTTCGTTACAGCAATACATTGAACTGCTTTAAATGCTAAAAAAAATCACAAAAATTTGAAATAAATGGTAACAAAATGGTAACAAAATGAACGAAAATGAAAACAATTTTTTTGCAAAGATTCACAAAAAAACGGAAATGAACCAAAACGGACCCCCTAAACGACAAACGAAACACCATTTTTTTATTCGTGCCCATCTCTATTGCTCAGGTCTGTGTCTCTTCTGCCTAGTCATTCCCACAATGCAATAAGTCAATTCCATGTTTTCTAACCAAACCTTGACAGAGACCAGTGATGGTGGGGAGAAATGGCTTTAACTTTCTAGGGAGTGCAATCTTACTGTTTAGAATTTATTCTTCCTCCTTGATCATGGAAATGAAAACAGCCAGGGCAAAGTGTTGTGTAAATGGGCAGAGGGCTTCCTCTTCTCTGCCGAGAAAGTCCTGAAAGAACATCCTGAAATGCATTGGTTATAAAGATTACAAGACAGGATCCCCTCGGCCTACAGTGAATCTCGAATGTGCTCCTAAAATAGTATGGGCTGGTTATTGAATTTCTCTTTACAATTCAATGTCTGTCTTCCTCTTCCTCTTCTTCCTCTTCTTCTTTTTAATAATCTGAGATTTAGCTGCAGCTCATTAAACCTCTATGTAAATATTCTCTGTTCCCTTCAGTAGAGAGTGCTGGGCTGAATAATGCCACCTTTCATTTAAAGGATAAACTCTGCCCTGGGCTTTCAGGGGTAAAGCTTTATTCTTTTTCATATGTGGCAGTCGCTTACGATTATTCCAGTGTTACAGGCGAAGATAATATATGATGCACTGTAACCTCTTAGGAATATTAGTTTGCCTCTAGAGTCAGTCGTGCCTGGAGTCAGAACTACAAAGGTGTTGATGGAACTGATGGGTGTCATTGGTCAAAGTCTGGAAAATCAGATTCCTTTTCTCTGCTTTAGAGCCATGGCAATTTTAGTGTTTTGTATTTAAATGTTTTTATTCTTTTAATTGACATTTTAATGCTTTGTTTTAATTGTTCATTTCTATTGTAAGCTGCCCAGGGACCTTTGGGTAGTGGGTGGCATATAAATTGTATTAAATAAATAAATAAATAAATAAATATTTTGATTTAGATTCCTGCATGGAGTAGGGTGTTGGCCATGATTCTTCTATGATTTCATAAGAAAGAGTGATGTCTATCCCATTGCTTTACATTTCAGAACGTGAGGTGAATGTGCATTGGATAATATTTCTTATTTGCTTTAAGGCAAACACAGAGTTCAGTGAGTGCCCATGTCCGTGAAATTGGTGCCGTTCTGTGGGATTTGAGTGTGCTAGTTGACAGTAGCATTAGGAATAGAACTCAACTCATCACCACATTTTGTATCTTTTTGTGCCTCTTGCTGGCTTTTATTTTTGGAGCACAGTTATATTTTTGTGCTGAGTGTATTTATGTGAGGTGGGTGGTAACCAGGATATTCAAGGCAGTAGTCGGATACTCTGTCATCTAGGATGGTAAAGCTACAAACCTGAAGTATTTCTTTCCCTGATAGCAAATATTTGGGTTGAGTAAATCTGAGTATACAGTACACACACACCCTTATCCTGGGTGGCGGATCGGAAGTTTGAGCAGGAAATTTAAAACTTCCGATCCGCCTCCTGGGACCCCAACCCAGAAGTTCAAAGGCTGGTTGACCAGGTGGGGGAGTCCCTACTCCACCCCTCCAGAGGATTCCTGGCTGGCCCTTGATGGCAGTGACAAGGAAGAGGGTGGTGGGCATCAGGGCGGTAAATTTTATTTTTATTTTTCTCCCTTCCTTGCCACTGCCACCATCACTGCAGCAGCAAGGAGGGAATAAAGCTTTTTTTCTTTCTTTTTTTCCTTGCCGCAGCGGAAAGCTTTCACCCCCGTGGCCCTCCACCCCTTCCACCCCTTCCACCCCTTCCACCCCTTCCACCACCATTTATCATATAAGAGTGTGCTGTTATCCACAGATTTCACTATCCATGCAGGATCCTGGAACAATCCCCGCAGATATGGCTGTTGTACTCTATTGCATAGCTCTAGTTTGAATTAGAGGAAGGAAGGAAACCGGTGGGAGCTTTTCCAGCACATTGGAGGCTGAGCAGCAATTAATTGCACTGATTTTCATGCTCCATTCTGAGTCAGAGCTACCCCACCCCACTCTAGTTTTTATTTTACTATTTGGTCAAATACAAAAATGTACACATACACAAATACAAATTGAATCAGACTGGCTAAAAATTAGTTTGACATGAAACAGTTGTGATTGGTAAGGCATTTGGACTGAATCAAAGCAGATGGCACTTACATACTCTTGTTCCAAGAGTCCTGCTGAGTTCAAGGTGGCTGCGTTCTCAGTGGCTAGAGAAATTCCACTAAAGTCAGTGGCGAATACTTCTTACTAAACATGAATAAAATCATGCTGTAGGACATCCTCAAAAGTGAGATAATTCTTGTGACGCTTTCATTTGATGTGATGTTCAAGTAATAAGCAGATCCAAGATTTTTCAGATTGCCTCTGAATAGTGGTAATCACTTGTTCAGACACTACAGAAAAGGAACCCACCTTTGAACTGGAACATCCGAAAACATTTAATAAAATGTGAAAACCAAAAAGGTAGACCATAACATGGTGGGCTGTTGAGGCTGAGACACTTGAGAAATTTTCCTTTCATCTGCCATGTCTTTTAAAGATTGGGGAAATGTACTTTTCATATTCAAGAAATGCAACATGGAAACACTCTGCTTCATCGTGTTACCAGGAATCTGAACAGCGGGAGCAAAAATGCTGCCAAGTCCTCTTGCAGGGCATTCTAGTGGGGTCATCGGCCATCAGCATATGGATAAAGCCACCGTCACGCTAATTTCTTTCCACTGTTTCTCTTTTGAAACCTGTCCCAAAGCCAATTTCTCACTACAGTTTTCCATCTTCCAACTATACACTATGTGCCAAGGCTGCAAGAGCAGACAAGACATTTGGATGCAGCCACATTTTTTTAAAAAAGGTCTACAACAACAACCATAAATAAAATGAAACAAGTGATGGTGACTTAGGACTCTATCACACGTCCTTTAAAATGCTGATTAAATTTAAAGATAAAGCATTTCCAGAAATCTTTTCCCCATGGCTACCGAGCTTTATGCCCCCATTAGTGAGTTTTCCAAGACCTACTGGAGAAGTTGGGAATTTTTTGCTCCAGTAAAAAATGTGAGCCAGAAGTATGTGGGAGCTCGCATATGATCCTGTTTTCTGCTCCCTGCCAGCACCGACCAGCTCGTCCTGGAGCTGGTTGGTGCTTTTAAATATTTTTAATCCCTCCTCCCCAGCGCTGAGCAGCTGCCCTTCAGGCTGTCAGTGCTGTTTTTTAGGTTTTTTTCCTAGCGCCACCTGCTGGCCCCGGGGCTGGTCAGTGCTTTAAAAAAAATCCTTGTACATGGGAATGGAGATCCCACATCTTCAGTCATGTGACCAAGAAAGAAGAAAAGCAGGACTTTCACAATATCCCGATTTTCCTCCAGGTGAGATAGCGGCCTTAGAATTAAAGAATCACAGACTCATAGAAAAAAATGGAGTTGGAATGGGGCTTATAAAGCCATTGAGTCCACCTTCCTGCTCAATGCAGAAATTCAGGTTAAAGGAGATCTAACAGATGGTTGCCCAATTTTCTCTTGAATGCCTCCAGTGTTGGAGCACTCACCATCTTTAGTTGAATGGAAGTTTTTGCTCTCACATAAAACCATTGACCTGCACCCGGCCCAGTGGGTGTAGCACATAGAAGCTGTGGGTATTTGCATGGGGGAGTGTGTGAAAAATAAAGAAATGAACAGTTAATTGCAGGGTGGCTTGGAAAGATGGAGGCGGACTTTGCATGCTTCCAACATGCTCACAGAGAATGTCCATTCCATTTCATGTTCATTTAAGGAAAAGATGGAAGCAACCCATCCTGAAGAACTATACATACATAAGAGCTATGGGGATGACCACAGTTTGTGTTAAGGAACAATTGTTTGAGGAATAAAACGGAACTGCAGAAAATGAACAGAGGTGTGCCGTTTAAGTTCTGCTCCGGGAGTCCCACGTTACTACACTAAGCAACAGGAGGAGGATTGGCTGTCATTCCATCCACTTAATTTTTAGAGCAGTCGCAACGGAGGTTCTGGCCACTCTAGTTCAGACATTCTAAATCCTGATTGTATAATGCACTTATAGAGGAGTTTCTAGCACTAGGCAGCTTCGTCATGTTCAACCTGTTGAGTGGCAAGGGGATAAACTGCTACTTGTGTGCAAGCTCTCCATGCGAGCAAGATCCCACATTCTCCAGATTTCTGCCTTTCCATTGGGAGCAAGAGCTCTGCTTTTCAGGCTCAACACTGAAAATGGGTGGAACATGATGACAGAGGCGGTTACTTCACGTCCATTTTGGCTGTGCTAGTGTTGTGCTTAGGAACGGTACAAAAAAAGTTACTTCACGTCTGTCACGCAACTACTGAAATTCGTCTCGACCACGCCCCCAGAACGGGCACTAAGCGTGACAATACTGTACCTGGTGCTGGGGTCAGGTTTTCCCTTGTCACTCTTTGTTCCCGCTTTCTGTTCTGAGACAAGATACCATGTAGTAACGACTGTCATGCAACAAAACATTTATCTCAGAAAACTGTGTCCATTTTTTTTTACTTTCCAAAAGTGAAATATCGAAAAGGGATTTTTTAAAGCCCCCCCCCCTCCAAAAAAGGAAAAAGGAAGCCAGACAAATTCAGTGTTTGTCACGGTACAAGACCATGAGGTAACACTTGTCATGAGACAAGTTATCTAGTTGCGGAACAAAGGAGGACATGAAGTAACTGCCAGAGTGAGGCAGGGCTTAGGTGTCTAGGCTTTGTTGCCTTGGTTTGCACATAAGACATGGCTACTCAGGATGGCAAATATGAAATTGACAATTGAGCTCCTTGTGAAGCTGGTGTAATATTTTTTTTTTTTTAAAAACATGGCCTTCACTATGGATGCTGAGGAGAAAAATGAAAGGTGAGTTATAACTGGCAACACTGACCAGAAGCATTGTAATTAAGGATTTACTGCCTTGGCAGCTCTCTAATTCTGCAGGTGACAGTCAGCAAGGCAGTGTGATGGCATTGCTGCTGCTGCTGCTGCTGCTGCTGCTGTTGTTGTTGTTGTTGTTGTTGTTGTTGTTGTTGTTGTTCTGTTGTGCCTAAGCTCTCTCCTCAGCTACGTCTAATAGTTATATAATGGTTTATTGAATGGGAATGTAACTATTGTTACATTTATTTTTACAATATGAAGGATACGATACAAAATGAAGCCAGGATAGCAAAGAGGAACAAATGATAGGAGATAGGAGCAGAGCCCAATTCAGAGCTCAGGAATATCCACTTCAGAAAGGAACAGATGGATTGGCCATCTTACCTCAGAAGAGGCAGCCCATAGGAACTTGATCTTCTGCTTGATCTTGATTTCACCTTCATGGCTCTCTTGCATGACTTTCCTGTTCATAAGAAAGATCAGACTGAGGGGGCAAAAGTGAGAGCAAGAGAGAACATCACAAGATTACCCAATCATATTTAACTAGATTTCTTAAGTTCCTGTTACTTGCAACACTCCTCAGGACTACATCACTTGGTGTATAAAAGTTGTAGTCAATTATTAGAAATGGTAAATAAAATAATAATAAACCAACCCTGACAAAACATGGAGTTTGGGAACCAACCTGTGCAGAGCTGCCAAACTGTACCTGCCTCAAATGATACTTTTACAATGGAAAAAGTTATACAATCGCCCCTCTGAGTTCCAGTGGAATAGTAAAGCTTATATGAGTCAATCTATATGCTCGATTATAGGCAAACAACATCTGATGTGTTTCATCTCTCCTCAGTAAGAACAAGTGGATTGGCCTGCATAAGATCCTATTACCAACAGCTACAATATTTAAATCCAGCAAAAAATAAATACAAATTAATATTTAAAAGGGGCTTGCTTGCCCACTAGTTATTTCCATCTCATGCCAGATTGTATGCCAGGTGCAGGTGCTATATGTACAATCAAAAGATGGCAGTACAGAATTACTTTCAACCTTTCTAAACCGTAACTTTAGATTTGATAGGGAAATATGGGTTTCAGAAGACTTCTTTTTCTTCTTTCAGTATTTTCACTGTCTCTTCGCAGCTTCCTAAATATGGGAATTATACTGAATTTCCAATTGCTAGGTTTTCGTGCTATGATTTGTCAGAAGAGTATCCTACCAAAATTGGATCAGGACAGCAGACGTACATTGGTGAGCTATCGTAGCCGCGTTGGCCTTGTTAAACTGCACAGTTTGCAGAAAATACAAAATGGAAAGAAAAATGCCCTCAGTGATTTCTGAGTTGTAAGTGCTCAAAAATAGTGGTTAAGGCTCCAGGATGATTTGTCAGTTTAAGATCTGAGACTAGGTTTATGTATTTCTAATAATGGCAATAAAATGGAGCTGAGTAGAGGGTTGAGCATAATGGAGACCTCACTCTTGACTGAGTAGGAGTCATGTCCACATGAAAGACCTAAGCAGCTGTTAGTGCCTCGTATGAGACAATTATCAGTATCCTCCACATCTAGTTCTCAGAGGTCTTGGGGGAGGGGGGGACATACCAGAGGTTAATATGAAACTGACACAATTGTTAAATGAAAATAGGTTCAGAATAAGAGCTGATTCAATGAAAATTAGGCCTGATGAAGTTTGTCATGGGAGACCACTTCTGTGCAATTGGATTTCTCCTTGGAAGTGACAACCTGAGAGAGAGGTAAATGAGCAGATATTTTCAGTCCACATGTGAGGATGAAGACATTTAAATGTTTTCACTTTGCTTGGTGAGATTTTAAAGGGTTTTAAAATTGTTTTGGATGGTGTTAGGTTTTTTGATTTGGGCCATTGTTTTTGCCTTTTGGAACTTTTTGTGCAAAAAAAAAAAAAAAAAGAGCAGAAATACCTTGTCTGCAAAAGCATGCAGAAAATATCTTTTGTTAAAATGTGTTTTCACAAAATGGTGTTTTTTGCAAGTTGCTGTTCTGTGTAAAACACATTTTCACACAAAATGCCACTTTTCTTGGGTACAAAATGCTTTTTTGCTAATGCTACTATTGGGTGTTGGGGTTTTTTTTTGAAAAAATGTGTTACTTTTCTCTCTTCTGCAAGAGCAAATGAATAAATAAATAAATTTTGAAGTGGTTAATATGGAGGTGGCTTGTTGCACTGAAAAACTTCATTGTGAATATTACATATAATCACAATGAGTTTTATAAAACTCACACCTGAGTTTTATAGCTCTGGGTTCAGATGTACCCTCACAATTTAGACATACTAGAATACATATGATGTGACCTGTTGAGCTCCTGGACACATTATGTAATGTTGTCTATTAATGCTATAAGATGTCCCTCAATTCCCTGTTCTCAGAACCTGAACATGTCTTACTTGTACTGGATCATATATTATCCCTCATAACTATAAGCAACCTTGGGTTCTTTTCCAAGGAGAAAGGTGGGGTAAAAATACTCTAAAACAAACAAACAAACAAACAAACAAACAAACAAACAAACAAATAAATAAATAAATAAATAAATAAATAAATAAATAAATAAATAAATAAATAAATAAATAAAAAGAACTCACCAGAAATATAAAGCAAACCTGTAATCACGTACAGTACTTTAAAAATCAGGATTTGTTATTTTTAAGGGAACAGCCTGTAACAATTCCCTGAGTCTGTGTGAAAATCACACCTGGGCCAGCAAATTTGGTCAACTTCATTTAGATTTTCCACAAAGCTACCACTTGTTTTTACTGGCAGATCTACATTATGATGTAGTGGTTTGTTCCAACTAGAGATGGGCATACACCAGTATGTCTGAATTCATACTGGTTTGTAAAGGCAGCAGCAAAGATACTGCTGCTCCCGACCCCTGCCTCCACAGCCAATCAGCCACTCAACAGGCCCAGTGTGATTGCTTCTTCCACCTCCTTGGCTAATCTACCAGCCAAAGGCAGAAGCATAGACTTATCTGCCCCACCTTTTTGTCTGAATCAGAGATCAGCCAAGAGGGTGGGGGCAGAGAAGCCTGACCTGTTGCCAGGACAGGAAGATCAGTTGAGGAGGTACAGGAAGCTGGCATGCTGGGCCTAGTAGGTGGTTGATTGAGCCAAAGGAGGCTGGGAAGGCGAGCACCACCACCTGTCCTGCCATCTTTGCATACTGGGATGAACTGGTTCATGCCCATCTTGTGTGCCAGCCTCTGACTGAGAAAGCAAAGATTCAGAAGAGTGGCAAAGTATCTTGGATCAGTGACAAGTAGAGATGGGCACCAATCAAAAATGGTGTTTTGTTTGTTGTTTGTCATTTAGGGGGTCCGTTTCGGTTTGTTTCCGTTTTTTGTGAATTTTTGCAAAAAAATTGTTTTCGTTTTCTGTCATTTTGTTACCATTTTGTTACCATTTATTTCATTTTTGTGATTTTTTTTAGCATTTAAAGCAGTTCACTTGTATTGCCATAACGAAAACGAAATGCACGACAAAATTTCCAGTGTTTCTGTTCGTTTTGTTTCATTTTAGAGACAAAATTTGTTTGTTGTTTCGTTGCGTAACGAAATGAAAAAGCAAAAACGGAAATGAAAAATTGCTCGTTTCGTGCCCATCTCTAGTGACAAGGATGTTGTGCTGCAGCCAAAACAGCCTCCAAGGTTTTTCAGCCACTCAGTTGTCTTCCTCCCCTTCACTCCCTTGTACTTTCGGTTCATTGAAGCAGTCCTTATGTATTCATGCTTATGCTTCTGTGCTTGCACAAAGCCACACTTCAGAACACTTGTTCCCCCAGCCCAGCTCTTGCCCGGGGAAGGGGAATGTAATGCTTCCACCTCCTCTGCCACCCACCCGCCCTTTCACATTGCTCCCATTACCTCCCTACCTGGTCCTGCCACTTCCTCTTCTTCATCACCATCAGGAGCTGTCTTTAGAGACAGTAGCCTGCTCTCTTTTCTGAGAGCCAGATTGCCTGTCTCAGCTAATAGTCCCAGCCAGGAGATGTTGAGCCGTGGTCTCTAAAGACAGAGACGGAGGAGGAGGGAGAGGAGGAGGCAGCAGGACCAGGTAGGGAGGTGTTGGAGACAAAAGGGGTGGGACATCTGTTTTTCTGAAAACAAAGTGCTGAGTGGGGGGGGGATCCAGAACTTCATTTTGTTTAGGCAAAGTGGGATTCCACAAACCAAACTACAAATCAAACCAGGAATCAGTCTGCTTTGTGCTTTTTTTAAAAAAGTTCAGTTCATACCCATGGTTAATCATGACTCATCCTTCATACGAATGTTTATTTTCTCAGCCTGACTGCATGGAGGATTCAACCCGCGACACAATAATTCTAATTGTACAAGATGCAAGAAAGCCTTCCACTTACAAACCCCACATCTACAAATGGCAGACTCATTAGGCACCTGCTGAAAGCGCACATATGACCCCAATATATGTATTTCTTTATCCAATTATGGATTTTTGGTCTCGTTACATAAGAACATAAGAAGAGCCATGCTGGATCAGGCCAACAGCCCCTCTAGTCCAGCTTCCTGTATCTCTCAGTGACCCCACCAGATGCGTTTGGGAGCGCATGAGACTAGATATCTGTCTCCTGGTAGCAGTCCTCTGCATCTGGCCCTCGAAGTACCCCGGTTTTAAGCCTGGAGATTACACATCTCCCTCATGATTTGTAACCTGTGATGGACTTTTCCTCCAGGAATCTGTCCAACCCCCTTTTGAAGGCATACAGGCCAGATGCCATCACCACCTCCTGTGGCAGGGAGTGCCACAGACTAACAACACGCTGGGTGAAAAATATTTTCTTTTGTCTATTCTTACTCTCCCAGCCCACAATTTGAGTGTATGTCCTCTAGGTCTGGTTTTTTGTGAGAGGGAGAAGAGCTTCCCTCTATCCACTTTACTCATGCCCTGCATTATTTTGTACGTCTCAATCATATCCCCCGTCAGGCGCCTTTTTTTTAGACTAAAGAGCCCCAAATGCTTTCGCCTTTCCTCATAAGGGAGGTGCCCCAGCCCAGTAATCATTTTAGTTGCTCTCTTTTGAACCTTTTCCAGTTCCACTATGTCTTTTTTGAGATGCGGTGACCAGAATTGTACGGAATACTCCAGGTGCGGCCTTACTTTTGTTTTGTATAATGGCTTTATAATGTTGGCTGTTTTATTTTCAATCCCCTTTTTGATAATCCCTAGCATGTAATTGGCCTTCTTCACCGCTGCCACACATTGGGTAGATACCTTCATGGAGCTGTCCACCAACACACCAAGATCTCTTTCCTGATCCATCACGGATAACTCAGAGCCCATGAGTTGATAAAGTTTGGATTTTTTGCCCCAATATGCATTACTTTACATTTGGCTACATTAAAACACATTTGCCATTTCGCAGCCCATTCCCCCAGTTTGGAGAGATCCTTCTGGAGCTCTTCACAATCTTCTCTGGATTTTACCACACGGAAAAGTTTTGTGTCATCTGCAAACATGGCCACCTCACTGTTTATTCCTGTCTCCAGGTCATTTATGAACAGATTGAAAAGCACCGGTCCCAGGACAGAGCCCTGGAGCACACCGCTTTTCACCTCTCTCCATTGTGCAAATTTCCCATTGACACCTACTCTTTGTTTCCTGGATCTCAACCAGTTCTCAGTCCATAAGAGGACCTGCCCTCTTATCCCCTGACTGTGCAATTTTCTCAGCAGCCTTTGGTGAGGGACTATGTCAAAAGCCTTTTGAAAATCCAGATAGACTATATCCACCGGTTCACCCAAATCCACATGCCTGTTGACCTTTTCAAAAAATTCTAAAAGATTTGTCAGAGAAGACTTACCCTTACAGAGGCCATGCTGATTTTCTCTCAGCAAGGTTTGTTCTTCTATGTGTTTTAAGATTTTCTCTTGGAGGAGGCTTTCCACCATCTTCCCTGGGACAGATGTAAGGCTAACTGGCCTGTAGTTTCCCGGGTCCCCCCTCCTTCCTTTTTTAAAAAATGGTGTGACATCCGCTATCCTCCAGTCCTCTGGCACTGTGGCAGTTTTGAGAGACAAGTTGCATATTACTATTAAGAGATCTGCAATTTCATTTCTCAGTTCCTTAATAACCTTTGGGTGGATGCCATCTGGGCCCGGTGACTTGTTAATCTTCAATTTATCAATTAGTCCTAAACATCCTCTCTTTTAACCTGTATTTGATTTAATTCTTTAGTCAAGAGGGGCCATTCAGGCAGTGGAATCTGCTCAAGGTCTTCTGTTGTGAAAACAGATGCAAAGAACTCAATTTCTCTGCAATTTCCAAATCCTCCTTAACCTCCCCTTTTCCTCCCTCACCATCCAGAGGGCCAGCTGGTTCTCTGGCAGGGTTTCTACTTTTAACATATTTAAAGAAGCTTTTATTATTACCCTTTATACTGCTAGCCATGTGTTCCTCAAAATCTTTCTTTGCCTCTCTTATCTTCTTACATTTCTTTTGCCAGAGTTTGTGTTCCTTTTTATTTTCCTCATTTAGGGAGAATTTCCATCTACAGAAAGACCTCTTCTTGTGCTTTAGAGCCTCTATAACTCCACTCGTTAACCATGCTGGCACCCTCTTGGACTTAGAGGAGCTCTTCTTTCTTTTTGGTATGCACTTGTGCTGGGCCTCTATTACCATTGTTTCAGACAGGCTCCATGCACTCTGAAGAGATTGGATTCTTTTAACCTACTCCTTCAATTTCTTTCTAACTAGTTTCCTCATCTGAGGGAAGTTTGCCCTTCGGAAATAAGGGTTTTTATGTCTGATTGGCTTGACACTCTTCCTCCAACATGCATGGCAAAGGAGATTGCAGCATGGTCACTGTTCCCCAGAGGCAGAGTGACATTCACATCCCTGACCAGGTCCTGAGTATCACACAGTATTAGATCCAGAGTTGCCTGTTCTCGGGTGGGCTCCATGACAAGTTGCTGTAAGGCACAGTCATTCAGCAAGTCAATTTCTCTTTCTTGTCCGGAGCTCGCATTGGCCCAGTCAATGTGGAGATAGTTGAAGTCCCCCATGATTACTATCCTATTCCTCTTAGCCACCTCCATGTTTTCTCTCCTCATTTCAAGGTCCCCCTCAAGTTTTTGATCTGGTGGACGATAGCATACCCCAACTATCACATTACTCCTTGGACCTGGACCCACAGTGATTCTATGGTGGAGTCAGACCTTCTGTCAATCTCCATTCTGCTGGCTTTTACCCCTTCTTTGACATAGATGGCCACTCCCCCTCCCCCTCCCCTCTCGAAGAATGTTTATCATGCTTCATGTATAAAGGTACACCCAGCACCCAGTTCTAGAAGCTCATTTGATTTCTGCTGGCGAGCTTCATTCCTCAGGATTTATCATTTTGGAAATTAACAAGTTATTGTGTTGGGGCCAGCATGCATTTCCTTCTGTGCCTCCATCTCTACCATCCTGGAGCCTCTCCCTGGTTCTGTCTCCTGCCACAAACCTCACTTTGAACTTCAGTCACTGCTTCGTTGGAGCTGGCCATTGTCTTGACAGCTTTTTTAGCAGCAGCAGTTATGCCAGTACAGTAACCCCTCGCAAATCACGGGGGTTAGGGACCCACCCGACCCACAATGACTGTAAATCCGCGATATGTGGATATGGGTTGGGTGGGGCCTTGGGGTCGGGGCAATCAGATCCCCCACGGTGCTCACTCGGGCTGCTCCAAAACTCCTCAGAGCAGCGCGGGTGAGCAGCGGTGGGGGATCTGATCCCCCATGGTGCTAACCCGCACCACCCGGAGACTTCTCACATTGGTATGAGCCGGCGGCGTTGGGGTATCTGAGCCCCCACCACCGTCTGACCTCACCGCCCCAAGACTTCTTCACAGGTACTGCCCTGAGACTTCTCGCCTGGGCAGGTACTGCAATTCCGCAATATAGTGGGACCGCAGTACCTGAACCACAAAATGGTGGGGGTTATTATATATCCAGCAGGAGAAATCTCTGTGCGTTGAAAGCAGGCCAACCATACCTTTACTGGTATCTAGGGAAGGTGGTACTTCAGCAAGGTATTACATTTCTGCCCAAGATGGTTTCTCATTTCATCTGACCTGTTTCCTGGCTTTCTCTGCCATTCCTTGGTGACTCCTGAGAAAACTCTCCACAAGTCAAATGTGCAAGGAGCATTTACTTTCTGTATCCAGAGAATGGCTCCTTTCAGATAGTCCACTTTCATTCATAACTGCCATTGGGATACTAAGTTTCTGGAGAACCATGTTTCCTTTGGAAGGTCAAATGTGCCCCTGTGAATGCCATTGCTCACCTTGCTTCATCTCTGTTATCTTTCTGGAGGTACGTTTGTTGATCTTTACCCATAAGTATGAATCCATAAAGAGACCATGATGAAGAAAATCAAGTTGCTCACCTGCATCATTTTTTCTTCAAGTCGTTATCTATGCATTCACACATAACATGTCCTCTCCTTTTTGCCAGGTAATTTGAATCCCATGCTGGTTTGTAAACAGGAGTTACAAGGTTGCTTCCAAAACTCTCCCATGTCACCTGGAATACTTTGAGTGTGAATGCACAGATGGCAACTTGAAACTAGGGATGGGCGTTTCGTTTCAGAACCAGTAGGTTACGAAACAAACCACACGAGCCCAGGTGGTGCTCGGAACTGGCTGATACACACGGATACAATTGCTTTACCTTTCTCTCTGCTGGCACGGAACTGAGCTGCAATGAGGAAGCAATCTGCAATGCCATCTTTCCTGCTTCGTGCTGCTGGCCAATCAGAGAGGGAGGTGGGATGATGCCTGTCCCTGCACAGATCCTTAATAGCTAATATCACAGATCAAGCACAGATGACGTCACAGCATGCTTCCTTGTTGGATTTTAACCCTGCACAAGACAGAGAAAGGTAAAGCAATTGGATCTGTATGTATCAGCTGGTTCCAAGGACCACCTGGGCTTGTGTGGTTTGTTTCGTACTGTCAAGGATCACACTACCTGATCCAATAGATGTTTCCTCAGATCACCTCTGTAAACCAGTAGAAATATTTAAACAGGCTGTATACTTTTTAAAATACACCAGCCAAACTTCCACCTTTGTGGGAATTACAACTTTTAATTATCAAGGCCTGGACTTAGGCTCTCCCATACCTTGGGCAATAATCAAACCAGTTGTAAAAATTATTATTTTTTTTAGTTAGTTACAAAAATAAGCCAATTCAAAAGACAGTTATTTATTTATTTATTTATTTATTTATTTATTTATTTATTTATTTATTTATTTATTTATTTTAACTTATTGATTCAATCTTTGGCAATCAAGAAAATAAAGAAATCTATCTAACTACATTTCTCTAAGTTACACTAGTCATTCTGGCACTTCTCTATGCAAGCATATTCCAGAATATAGTTCTAAGTAGGCATATTGAAAAAGCTCTCTATTGATTATAATGTCTCTAATTTAAAGCATTAACTTTCTTCTGTAGATTGCCCCCCTTCTTCCATCCTTTCCATCCCATTGTCCAATCATATAGCTGGATTTAATTAAAACAATTATTGTCCATATAGTTCAGGCTTTCTCATGCGATCATCTCTCAGTTATTCCTTAATTAATTCTTGGCATGGTTGTTGTATCTCGTAGTCTCTGGATGGTACAACAAAGCTCTCATCTCGCTGGTTCCCAGTACTGATAAGACACCTGTGAAAGCTTGATCAAAAGTACAAGGCATGGGCTATCTAGATATTCTCACACAGAAACAGAGTTTGCTTTTGCTGACTGCTTTCTTTGCTAGCTGAATGAACAGACATTTGACTGAACCATACAGACTCCATCTTTAAACCTTTCTCCTTCCTTCACACGTACCTTACTGGTTCCTAAACAAAATTCCCATCCCTACTTGAAACATTACAAGTGAGCAATGTGATTTAGGCCGTTTCGTGATTGCCTTGAATCACGTGGTCTCGCCCCCCCCCCCTCTTTCTCTGTCCTCACCAAGCGAAATTTTCAGTTCGAATCCATTGCCACCTCACGTGCTCCCTTCGCATTCGGGTGCTTTCTTTCAACGTCCGTTTTTCGCTTTCTTTTATTTTTTAAAAAAATTTACCGCGGCGTATCGATGCATCGATACCCGGCTGTCATTTGCGGCAAAGCTGAATTACTGTATGATCCTTCATTTTCCACTCCCGATTTGTATTGCTTCGTCCATTGGCGGCCATAAAAAAAATGCTGTTCCCCGTCAGGGCCACAAGGTGGACCAGCACACAACATGATCCATCGGTCCTCCAAGGGCATTCGAGTAATCCCTTCCTAAATCCCTAGAGCAGTGACCAAGCAACTTCCGCCTCAAACTACAATTTCAAAGCTATCATGCCTCCCTCGCGTTCATCAGTATTTCGGAGAAAAAGTAACTGAAAAAAATTTAAAAAAAGAAAAATTAGTGGCCACACGTGACTTTGGATGCGAAGTGGGATGCGAAGCGAAAAAGATTCCCGGCCTCCGGCAGGGGAATCTCTCGCCCCGCTTGGAGCTCGGTTTAGGGGGCGTGGTCGGGGTGGCGCCGAACTCAAAGAGGAGGAGCGTGCGGACAAAAGCGGTCGATTCGCACGGAAATTACGGCTCGCCGCGCAGCGAGAGGCTCGTGAAGTAACGGCCTTAGTTTCTTTCTTGATGTGTCTTTCATTTCTTGCACTGTTTCAGAAAAGTTTTATGATTTCTTGATGTTTATTTGTTCTTTGTTTTCCTTCTTCAATGGTCACCTTATTGGTCTATGCAATGAAATCCACAATTTGGGTTCTTCTATGTATTTATAGTAACCTGAATTAAAGCCCACCAGAGGGTTCCAGGCCATACAGTAGAACTGAGAATACATAGTACTTTCCCCTGTTCTTTCTTACTGTTACCATGTCTGCACTGGCCTCCAATTCAATTAAATTCAGTGGATTCTTCATGAACATAAGTCGTATCACTTGGTGATTGAGATGCATGCTTGTCCAACCAAGTCAGGCTGAATCTAATGGAAATTTCAAAGAATTGAACATAGAGCTGTGCTCTCATCTAATTATACATTGCCATTACCTTAGCTGTTATGGGAGACAGTTGTGCCTAATCTCTTCTGGCTCTCTCACTTTCTCTCTTTGAATTCAAGAGATTACAATTGTTTGTCATGCCAAGTGGTGTCAAACTAGGATTAATCAAGCCATTCCTCTGAATTCTACAGGAGCTTCTAGCACTGTTATGTGCTGTCATAAATTTAATTTATTCTCCCACCCACCCCCGCCATCTTATGAATGATCTTCGACTACTTTGTCTATTCACTATCATATTTTATAGTCCCCTTTTCCTACTTTTATTTCCTTTTTATGTTGTTTCATGCATTGTTTTTACTGGGTCTGTTTCACCCTCATTGTTAACCGCCCAGAGTTCTTTTGGGAAGACGGGCAGTATAGAAATAAAAAATAAATAAATAAATAAATAAATAAATAAATGGCTCATAGCAACCCAAATAGGGCTTTGAAGGTGATATATTTAAAGAGTACTTTTACCAGCACCACCTCCAAGGGAAGTTTCCATAGCCAAGCAGGAATTGGAACCCAAGTTTCTAGAGTATTGTCATTTTTCATACTTCCCCCACAGTCTCTCTGCTTCTTCCATCATCCTCTCTACTACACATGAACCTTACCACAGAAAAAAGACAGGAGAGTTAGTCGGAACTTTCTCATGCCAAGTGTTAGAAGCCCTTCATCCTTTGACTTTCAACTCGCGGAGATTTGGAAGATGGAGAAAATGAAAACCAATTAGAAAAAAAAGGCTGCAAAATATGTCAAAAAACACACATCGGGACATTGCAGCTCTGAACTGTGTGTAACTCTTTAGCCTTCCTCAGGCATTTGTAAGAAGGGCTAGTTGTCGTCTATATGCCTTAGGAGCTGAAGAAGCAGGCTGATCCTCTGTGTGTGTGTGTTGTGTCGTTACAGTCGTGACCAACTCTATGTGACTCCATGTCCATGGAGTTTTCTTGGCAGGAGTACTGGAGTGGCTTGCCAGTTCCTACTCCAGGCGCCTACAGCACCTGGTATTCCCTGGTGGTCGCCCATCCAAGTACTAACCAGAGCTGACCCTGCTTAGCTTCCGAAATCAGGCGAGATCGGATGTGCTTAGGGCATCTAGGCTGATCCTACTGCCTGCCAACTTACCTCTTGGCAGTGAAAAGCTCAGTGGAAATGCAGTGTGTGTGATCAGGAACCATGATTTTCCAGGTTTTACGATCGTTTGCAGAGAGATTGCCTTCCTGTTGCCTATGCAACAAATCTTGCAAATGGACCATCTGTTCAAATACAGCCAAACATATCTTTTTGGTCAGACAATAGCTCGAGGTAGCTGAATGCATCATGAAAACAGTGAGTTGCAGGGATGTTAGCAAGTTGTTGGGTCCAAGTCCCAAGTCTGAGTCTTTATGTACCAAGTCCCAAGTCCAAGTCTTTGGTACTAAGTCCGAGCCCCAAGCCTTGAGTCCAAGTTCTATTAAAAACTTGCTAATTCCCCCAGAAAAAGAAAGGTGGGGTGAGTCTGTTCCAAGTCTCAATTTGAGTCCGAGTCATTGAAAAACAACCACCACCCTAAGTCAAGTCACTAGTAGAACTTAAGTCTGACTTGGCAGCAAGTCTAGCAACTCAAGTCCCCATCCATGGCATCTGATCTTCTGATATCAGACCTTTCTGATTATATCCAGCACCATTCAAGACCCTCACTGTCAGATTGTATGCCGTTCTGGGCAGTGATAAAAAAATAAAATAAAACACGTGCATATGTGGTACAGTGGGGGTTAATGTGTGCAGTGTTTTTTTTTATATGTAGATGACTTTTCTGGATGAGGACAATGACTTAAAATTATGGTTCCATTAGCAAAAGTGCCATTATGTATAATGGAGACAAGATTATTATGCTTTACCTGTTATGAATTAACTGTAACATCATCTTATAGCAGGATAGTTGTACATCAGCATAATTTAAAAACCAATTTATTTTTGAGCCTCCACACTATTGCCTCACAACTTACATTACATTTCGGTTCAACTAGTAATTTACGGCTGACAGCATAATTGTTTCTGGAGTATTTCTAGATATTACAGTTCATCAGCACTCTGCCTTCTTTCTTTATCCTGCCATTGCTGAGTGATTCTTCCACCAGCAAATCATCAAGATCCTGCCGACAAACTGCCAGCAGTCAATACTTAAGTAAGTGTGTAAGTGCAGGAGAAATCCCGGTTCCAAAGCATTAACTGTCACAAAGTGAGTTATGACAACTGCCCCACTTGGTAGGAAAAATATGCTTTTAAGAGAACAAGTCAAAGGAACCCCACAGGGCTTGTGGGAAGTATAGTTCAAAAAAGGGTCGGTTCTCAGCTTCTCTTCCACAAGACATGCAGAGTTCCTTCCTGGGGCTTTTATATGGGAGGCAGATCTATTGTTTGGCAGACAACGAACCCCTAATGTACCTAGTAGGGGCTCATACTCTTTAGCATAGTCAGGTGATCCCTTTTATAACTGGTGTTACAAGTCCTCTCCAGCTTAATGTCCATGTTTTTCCTGTAATGTTGAGCCATGCAGGGGAAAGGGTTCTGCTTCTTCCAATGATGACAGTGTTCTCTCTCCTTTTTCCTCCCCTCCTTTTTTTTAAATGTATGTGCACAAGCTGAAGCCTCCAATGCTGCTGCAGAATGAAGATTCAACATTAGCATGTATTCTATCTTGGGGAGACTTTCATTTGGTCAATGTAGCAGCTAGACTGCCTGCTGCACTTTGGTTAAACCATAGGAATTAGAGATGGGCATGACTTAGACGGAATTCCCGTTTCCGTTTCCGTTACTCGTTTCCGTTACACAACAGAAATGGTAACGGGAATTACTCTGCCAGAACTCGAACTCGAACCGACTAAAGAATAATTGGGTCCTGATTTGTCATGGTCGTTCCTGGCATCGCGGCGATCCCGCGATGCCAAGCAGCACAGAAAACAAGTTTTTAAAAGTTAAAAAAAAAAACCCGATTCCCGGCCCTAAAAGCAGGTGAAAACTGTCTGAGGGCACCTACCAGGCCAGAAGGGTGTTTTATTTGGGGGGGGAGTTTCCCCGCCCCCCTCTCCTTGGCTAGTGCTACTGCTGCGCTGCTGGTACCAGGCGCGGGGCATCGTCTCGTCTGCCTTTGCCATGCGGTGTGCAGGCGGGGGAATCCAAAATGGCGACCACAATATTTTTTTTGAAATCGTGGTCCAAAAACCCACCAAAGCACCACAGAAACATGCGAAAATTAGGTATTTTAAATGCTTGAATTTTTACAGTAGCAGCAGTGGGTTTGTCTTGCCAAAATACGTCTCCGTTGATTTTATTTTATTTTATTTTATTTTTTTACACCTGCGCATTCGCAATGATGGGCTCGCCCATGGGAGTGGACCATGCAAATTTTTGGAGTCATTCCACCAATTGCATGGCCAGGGTTTGGAGACTGTACCAGGCTGGGAGGGCGCATCCATTTGCCATGCAGTGCGGGGGGATCTAAAATGCTGACCACAATATTTTTTTTAAATCGTGGTCCAAAACCCCACCAAAGCACTACAGAAACATGCGAAAATTAGCTATTTTAAATGCTTGAATTTTTACAGTAGCAGCAGTGGGTTTTTCTTGCAAAAAAAGTCTCCGTTGATTTTATTTTATTTTATTTTATTTTATTTTATTTTATTTTATTTTATTTTTTTACAACTGCACATTCGCAATGATGGGCTCGCCCATGGGAGTGGACCATGCAAATTTTCCACCAAATGCATGGCCACTTGGCCAGGTTGACCACAGAGACTTCTGGGATGTGCCATTGAGGCATAAACAGCCCACTAACCATAGCCCGAACCGTAACCCTAACCCTAAGCTGAACCCATACGCCAGTACACTGTCCTTCTAAGTGGGTCAGAGAGGCACCCAGAGGTGCACCCCAATACTCACCCTAACCTCACCCGTAACTAGCCTAACCCTAGCCCTTGCGCTAACCCGTCTTAACCCTAAGCCAGATCTACTTGCATTGCACTACACGCAAGTACATTTCCCTTGGAGCGGGTGCAAAGAGTCTGCCAGTCTGTCACTTGTGGCTCTGGCTGACTCCTGCAGCAGCACCTGTGTGCCATGCAAACCATGCCTGAAGTGCTGCCTGACTGTGTCTCACCGACTGTTGCAGGGAAGGCACCCCAAAGAGGGGTGCCTCTGCCAGTCTGCTGTGTCTGCAATATGCATATCCATAGCATATGGCTATGCATGCCCTTTTGTAGCAGCGCTGGCGGGTGAGGATAGGAGGCACCCACCACAGAGAGGTGCCTCCAGGAGCCCGCTACCCCCCCAAACCAGTACTAACGACAAACGAAAAAACGAAAAATGAAATGACAATTTTTTGCAAAATTTCGCGAAAAACGGAAATGAGCCGAAACGGGCTGCCTCCGACACACGACAACTCGAAAATGTCATTTTCCCTAGTCGTGCCCATCTCTAATAGGAATAGAGGACGGTGTTAAATTTGACCGTATCAACTGAGCCCTGGTATCACTACTGTTATCTGTGAATCTTAATATGATGCATACTATTTGGGGGGCAGTCACGTGAACTTTGATGTGCAGTTAGTGCCCTGACGACAGGGGAGAATTTTACTTCTCTGCATCCGTCCCAATTTGCTTACTGTGCATCTTTTCCCTGTTTTTCTCCTTGTGGTGAATACCTGCATTGCAGCCAGGTAGCAGTTTTTCTTCTTAAAATTGATTGGAATTGCAGGCAGAAAGCCAGTAAAAATTGTGCCGGCATGCCGGTATGCCACCAATTCAGTAGCATAAACGATTACCAAAGCAGAACTACAAGAAGTGGCAGAAAAAAGGTATGAATCTAATTGGTGCAAATTTTCTGGGGTCACACCTCGTTTGAGGCCTTAAAAAGTGTTCATCAATAACAGAAGTATTTCAACACCCCCTAGCGATGGTACAAAATGCTGCGGCTAAAGTGCACTTCCGGGGGGGGCATGGTCGGCCAGGGTACCAAAATACTGCACTTCGGAGTGAAGGCACGATCTTTTGCTGCACAGTCTTTCACAGCAAAAAGAGCCGCAAAATCGTCATGAGACCACCACCACCCAAGGTATGTTGTGAGGAGAAGCCCCGGAAGTACGTGAAAGAACTCTCAGGACTGTGTTTGTTTGTTTGTTTGTTTGTTTGTGCATGTGTGTGTGTGTGTGCGTGTGTGTGTTGAGAGAAGCTCTTTGTTTTACTTTCAGCAGCAGCTTATTCTGACTGGCAGAAGACAGAGTTATGAGCTGAGATGTATGAGATGTATGCAATGAAAACAAGCAACCCCCCCTCCCACAGACAAATAGTTTTGTTGCATCAAAAAGGCTGGCAAGCTGCATTTGGCATACACTTTCATGATCTGGAGCTCATTTTTACCATGCCTCCGATGAAGTGGACTACAAGCCACAAAGGCTGATGCCAATAGAGAACTTGTTTGTCTTAAAGTTGCAACACAACTCATTCTCACTGAAGAATGAGAAAAGCCATCCATGTGCAAAACAATCCATGGGAAAAAATGAGACTGTGACACCACAAAAAGGGAAATGCAAATTAACTCAGTTTCTCTTGTTACCACAGCACAGCATAGAGGCGCAGCACTAGGTTTCCTCTGAAATAAGTAGCTGCATAAGAAGACAGGGGGGAAGCCTTCTACTTGGACTTCCATTTGAAGTGCCTGTCGGCGGTACAATTCAAAAGAACTACGTTGAGGAAGCTCCCCTTCCAGTCATTTCCATATCTTGTTTTCCTGGTAAGATAGTACCTGAAGGGGTTAAACATTAAATAAATTGAATAAATAGGACTGTGGGTGTTGGTGAGTGTCTTGAACAAAGAAGTGGATGCCCTGTGGCACAGTGGTTAAATGCCTGTACTGCAGCTAAAACTGTGCTCACAACCTGGGTTTCGATCCCAGGTAGCAGGCTCAAGGTTGACTCAGCCTTCCATCCTTTCAAGGTTGGTAAAATGAGTACCCAGCTTGCTGGTGTGTGGGGCTGGAAGGTGTAGCCTGCATAATTAAATTGTGAACCGCCCAGAGAGTGCTTGAAGCACTATGGGGCGTTACAGAAGCAGAACACTTTTGCTTTGCTTTAAGTGAGTAATGGCTTTGCACAGAGAGGTGAGCACCACTCATATGTACAGTGGTACCTCGACTTAAGAGCAGCTCGACTTAAGAGCAATTCGACTTAAGAGCAGAAAACTGTTGGCATTTTAACTGACACCTTACAAATTTTAGATATGGTCTGCCTGACTTACAATTTTTTTATTTAAATTTTTTTAGATAGGTACCCTGACTTAAGAGTAGTTCAACTTAAGAGCATGCATTTGGAATGGATTAAATTCGTAAGTCGAGGTACCACTGTATATGTATGTGTGTGTTTGTGTGTGCATGTGTGCGTGTGTGTGTTCATGCTCTCTCCCCACCTTTTCCACACACTCTTGCCCTGCCACTCCCTGCAATCTTTTGCTGCCCTCTCTATCATACTCCACCCTTTTCTTGTGGTTGATGGTACTCCTTCTACTCTTTCCCCTTCCTCCTCTACAGACAAACCCTTCCCAGTTTGTATATAATTTTTTAAAAAGCCATTTCAAATCCTTCCAGCATGATAAAACTAGGAATCCACTGGAAAAGAGAGAGAGAGAGAGAAGTCATTTTGTGAGCCATAAAGGGCTGGACGGATTCGATTCAATCTTGGCATCATGTGAGCAGGGAGAATTACTTGGAATTTGCTCATTTTAATGTGTGAAGTAAATCTCAAGGTATTTGATGGTGTAGCCGGTCTCTTGTTGTTGTGTGTTGTGTCTTTACAGTCGTGACCGACTCTCCGTGACTCCATGCCTATGGAGTTTTCTTGGCAGGAATACTGGAGTGGTTTGCCAGTTCCTACTCCAGGCACCTACAGCACCTGGTATTCCCTGGTGGTCTCCAATCCAAGTTCTAACCAGGGCCGACCCTGCTTAGCTTCCGAAATCAGGTGAGATCGGATGTGCTTAGGGCATCTAGGCAGCTCAGCTGGTCTCTTACTTACAATCAACTGAAACCCCGAAGATTTCAATGGGACCAAAGGGTGACCCATTTTCTCCAAGTATTGGATGAAACACTGAGGGGCATGCTCCAGCAAGACATGCCAGCAAGACAAAAACAAGATTTTTTTTAAAGCAGAAAAGTCTGTATGGAGTGTTCCAGAAGGCTGTTCATCATCATTATTAATTTTTTAAAGGTTAATCACTTCCATCATACTTCAGCAATCAGCACTTGTCAGGCTGAAAGGCAACAGAAATAGAGAATGAGAGCCGGTATGGGCTGCTAGGACACCCTGAATGCCATCTCCTTGCTCCATAAATCCCTTTCAGCACCAGCTTTGGCCATGGCCTTTTTAAAAGCAAGACAGGGAAAGAGGATGGATATTCAGAGCACAGAGAACCACCTTCTCTTGTTTGCTGATTAGCTCTTCCTATCCTCAGCATATCTGGCCTGCAGGGGACCAGCCCCTGAATTTACATAATCCTTCTTAAGACAACTTCTGATGAACATTCCTCTGGTGGTGGAAACCACTGAGCTTGATTGGCCACAGTGGGAACATTAAGGTCTGCGTTGAGTGACGCTTCTACATATGCTGGGTAGCTATATGTAGAGTGACGCTTCTACATATACTGGGTGCCTAAGAGGTGACCTGAATGAAGTGGTATAGTACCAAGACAGCCCTGGTCACATTGCAACATGACCTTTTTTGGGGGGCAGACAGGGGTTTCTCTACACTGTTAGTCCTTCTCGATTTGTCAGCAGCCTTTGATACTGTCGATCACGGTATCCTCCTGGGCAGGTTGGCTGAGGTGGGTATTGGGGGTCATGCTCTGTGCTGGCTCTGATTCTTCTTCCATGGCTGTGCCCAGAAAGTAGAGATGGGGGTTATTTGTTGGCCCCATGGGTAATCCTTTGTGGGGTGCCCCAGGGGTCGATGATCTCCCCTATGCTCTTTAATATCTACATGCAGCCAGTGGCTGAGGTCATTCGGACTTATGGAGTCTGATGTCATCAATATGCTGATGACACTCAGCTCTCTCTCTCCTTTTCCACCTCTGCAACGGAGGCTGTATGGACCCTTGACTGTTGCCTGGTTGCATTCATGGAATGAACCAGGGCTAACAGACTCAAACTCAACTCCGGGAAGACCGAGGTTCTGTTCCTCGGGGATCCCCGGGTGGGTACAGTGGCCCTCTCCCCAGTTTTTTTTTTGGGGGGGGACTGTCCCTCCTGGTGGCAGATCAAGTGAGGAGTCCGAGCATCGTCCTGGATCCAGCTTTGTCCCAGGTGGCAGCTGTTTCTAGGGCGGCCTTTTTCCAGTTTAGACTTATCGCCCAGATTTGCCCATACCTGGACATGGATTCTCTTAAGATGGTAGTGCAGGTGCTGGTGATCTCGAGGATAGACTACTGTAATGCTCTTTACATGGGGTTACCCTTGACCCTTGTTTGGCGACTGCAGAGGATGCAGAATGTGGCAGCCAGGCTGGTAGTTGGTGCAAGCAGGTATGACCGCATCACCCCCATCCTGGCTCACCTGCAGTGGCTGCCCATTGCCTTCAAGCTATTGGTTTTGGTTTACAAAATCGTCCATGGCTTGGGACCTGACTATCTGGCAGAGCGAATCTCCCAGAGGTCAGCTTCTTCCTGACTGACCAGAGCTTTGCTTGCCTTTTAGCTTCAGGTGGCCACTCCAAGGGAAGCACGTAGGGTTTCCACTCATAATCGGGCCTTCTTGGTTGCTGCCCTGGCTCTTTGGGATATGTTGCCTTTGGAAATTAGGCTGGCAGAGTCTCTGCTGGCCTTTAGGAAAGCTTTAAAGACCTGGGTTTTTGTGGTATCCTTTGGTGATTGCTGAGTGTACAACTGTGAGTTGTTGTTGGTTGTATCATTTTTCCCCTGCCCTTCTTTCTGGATTCTTTGTTGTCATATTATTTTGTTATTGTTTTTAGCTTTATATTTGTTTGTTTATGATGGGGATTTAGTTTGGGTTTGTTGTATTTGCTATTTGTTCTACACTGCCCAGAGTTTCCGAGGGAAAATCGGGTGGTTAACAAGTACAAAAATAAATAAAATAAATAAATAAATAAAATCATACATGGTGTGGACAAAATAGAGAAGGAAAAACTGTTTTCCCTATCACACAACACTAGAAATAGGGGCCACCCCATGAAACTTTTGGGTGCTAGATCTCAAACAAATAAGAGCAAGTCCTTTTCCACCCAGAGGACCACTGGTCTCTGGAGCTCTCTGCCAGAGGAAGTGGTGACAGCTGTCAGCCTTGACAGCTTTAAGAAAGGATTGGACAAGTTCGTGGAGAACAAGGATATCAATGGCTATCATGATGGATACCTAAGGGCAACCTCTGGGTTGAAGAGATAGGCAGGATATCTCTCAATGCTATCTGCAGGGAATCGTAAGCAGGTGACGACATCTGCTTGGGAACATCCTGAATCAAATGGTGAGCCACTGTGTGAGACAGAATGCTGGACTGGATGGGCTGTGGCCTGTTCCAGCAAGGCTATTCTTATGTTAAGAGGTGTAGGTCAGGGAATTCCACACAACATGTATAGTTTTATGACTGGCAAAGGTTGTTTTATCACTCTGCACCACTGCAACTCTCTTGCTTTGGACCAATGCTTTCTGTCAATTATTATAAAGTACTGTACCCAGTTGTTGTGTTTTAAATTGCCAGTGTACAAGAGTATAGTGATGTTGTGCTACGGAGGAAATCAGCATTGTACAAGGCAATTCAAAAAATGGAGGTAAACCAACCAACCAATGAAACAAAAAATTACAACACCGAAACTAGATTTTTGGATCAGGAGCAAATTTTGGCACAGATGTAGAAGATTATTGGCCTTGATCTGAGATACATTTAGAGAAGGTTGGGCAAAGATTTTCCAAGTTATTAATTTTTAAAAGTAAAACTGTTCCATCTCCCCTATGAGTGATGCCACCCTAGTCTTACTGATTCATTCATAAGAAAAGACAACTTTCACTGTGACATTCATATTTTTGTCTGCCATTTAGTGTTCCCATAGCCTTTCCCACCACAAAACACCTCATCTTCTCTCCTGCTTCTAAACTTGTTTGCATGAAGGTATTTGTAATACTGACATTTTAGCATTTGCCAATGAAATACAACCCTCTTTAGGTTAATTGCTACTTCCTATGCCTAGGGGCAGCTACAGTAAGTGACAGCATAAAAAACAGTTCAGATATTTCTTTGTAGTGTTTGTAAAAGAAATGCCATCTCTGATGAGTAATTTAGACAGTGGTGGGAAATATTTTATGAAAATGTAGAGTGATGTCTTCAATTAACGATATATGTAAAATATATAATTCTGGTGTCTCATTACATGCTTTATTCCTCATTAGTGCTTATGTCTTGTACATATGGAGACAGTCAGCAGTGGCATACATATTGGAGTAACTGTACGGTGGGCCCAAAGCAATTGAGAACATGTATCACCCAATGGTCACACAAACCAAAACATAGTTGTGTGGTCATTTCTATCATGGACTGAGGTACCTAACACTCATGTGGTGAATAGACATGGGCACGAATTGGCGAAATTCTCGTTTCCATTTCCGTTCCTTGTTTCCGTTACGCAATGGAAACGGTAACGACAATTAAGCCATCAGAACTCGAACTCGAACCGATAAAAGAAAAATTGGGTCTGATTTGTCATTGTCGTTCATGGCATCACGGCGATTGCACGATGCCAAGTGGCACAGAAAAAAAGTTTTAAAAAAACCCGATTCCCGGCCAAAAAAGCAGGCGAAAATATGCCTGCCTGAGTGAGGGCACCTACCAGAGGGGTGGTTTCTGGGGGGGTCCCCGGCCTCCCCCCCTCTCCTGTCCTGGGCTGCTCTGGTAGGGGGCATCCTCGTCATCTCGCCATGCCATGCGATGCAGGGGGATCCAAAATGGCGACTGCAATATTTTTTTTGAAATCATGGTCCAAAAACCCACCAAAGCACCACACAGAAACATGCGAAAATTAGGTATTTTAACTGCCTGAATTTTTACAGTAGCAGCAGTGGGTTTTTCTTGCAATAAACGTCTGTCTCCAATCCCATTGATTTTATTTTATTTTATTTTATTTTTATTTTTTTACACCTGTGCAATGATCTGCTGGCCATGGGATGGGACCATGCACATTTTTGGAGCCATTCCACCAATCGCAGGGCCACTTGGCCAGGTTTTGACTGAGACTTCTGGGATGTGCCAGTAGGGCATAAAAAGCCCACTATAACCCTGGCCCTAACCCTAACCCTAACCCTAACCCATACGCCAGTACACTGTCCTTCTTAGTGGGTCAGAGGCACCCAGAGGTGCAGCCCACTAACTCACCCTAACCTTACCCGTAATAACCCTAAGCCTAGCCCTTGCCCTAACCCCAACCCTAAGCCAGATCTGTACTCGCATTGCACTACGTGCAAGTACACTGTCCTTCTTAGTGAGTCAGAGGGCGCCCAGCAGAGGCATTCTTCTCTCACCTCGCTCACAGTCCAAAGTTCCAAAAAACTCCAAACCTGTACGCCAGTATGCTGTCCTTCTAAGTGAGCTAGAGGCACCCAAAAGAGAGGTGCCTCTGCCAGTGCCACTTGGTACGCAATGGCTACACAGTCATGTACCCTTCCTTTTCCCTTTGTAGCGGGCCAGAGGAGGCATCCACCCCAGAGAGGTGCCTCCAGGAGCCTGCTAAATGCCTTCCCTTCATAGCGGGCCAGAGGAGGCACCCACCCCAGAGAGGTGCCTCCAGGAGCCCGCTACCCTACCCCCCATAAACCAGTACTAACGACAGACGACAAACGAAATGACAAATTTTTGAAAAAATCCGCGACAAACGGAAACGAGCCGAAATGGGCCGGCTCTGACACACGACAACTCGAAACGTCATTTTTCCTGGTCGTGCCCATCTCTAGTGGTGAATCCTTGCTGAGTTCTAAAATGCTCTTAGGGATAAAAGTACTGTGGGAGATACACAGGGTCAAGCAGAAGTAAAAGAAAAACAACCACTAGCTACATGTCAGAACAGTAACCCTGTATAGCTTTCTCTTGGTCAGCAAAAATTAAGATTGTGTATTAGGGATGGGAATGCAATGGAAAACTAGAGTTTCATTTTGTCTCATTTTGTTTTGACTAGTGGTTCATTTCATTCGTTTTAAAATGAGTTTTTGTAAAAAATAATAATGAAATGAAACAATAACGAAATGATTTGTTACTCTGTAAAATGGCTCCCCTGGGTCCTAGAGGCACCAAATTAGGTGAGTAGCTTTTTACAAAGGAGCCATTTTATAGGCTAATGAAATGTTTCAATTTCAAAGGGAAAAAGAAGCACCGTGTCATAACAAAATGCTGTTTCCCATTTGTTTCATTTCATAACGTTTCAAAAGTTTATGAAACGATGAAAGAGCCTGTTGTTTTTGTAAGGTGTCCATCTCTATTGTGTATTCCTTTCTTGCATTTATATTTTTTTCCTCCAGTGTTCTCAAGGTGACACCAGACATGGTTCTCCTCCTGCACATTGCAGCTCACCCCAGTTCATCCAGTGCATTTCATGGCTCTGTTTGGATATGGGCCTGGATAAAATACAGTAACTGGATCAAATATGGTAAAAGAGCCAAGGGCTGGATTTTCCCAATCACAAATCCTCCATCAGGAGCTGTAACCATGTTCCTGATACCATCAGGGCTGTCTCTAAGTCCTACCTCCTTCTTCTCCAACAGAGACTTTCAACTCTGTTCAACTTCAACTCAGCATAAATTGAATAAGTAACCCAATAAAACATATTGCTAAGTCTTTAATCCCTCAGTCATACAATGAAGAAAGAAGCTGCCCAGTGAAAAACAGAGATGGCTGCAAAGTTTGTCTGAGTCTTATTTTTTTTAACATAAGAACATAAGAACAGCCTTGCTGGAACAGGCCACAGCCCATCCATTCCAGCATTCTGTCTCACGCAGTGGCTCACCATTTGCTTCAGGGTATTCCCAAGCAGAGGTCTTCACCTGCTTACAATTTCAAAATGAGCTTTTCAAAATGGTCTCATCTTTATGAATTTTATGGAAAGAACTCAATATTTATAAAAAAAGATGGACAAAAAACAGGTGACAAATTTGTTATCTAGAAGTTTTGAATATTTGGCCCTTAAAATGTTGGGTACTAACTCCTGTGTATCCAGCAAGCTTCTAACATCACCATCTCTCTTTCTCTTTCTCTTTTATTGAGAAGTTTTTCATCTTTAATGGCTATGATGTCAGGAGATACAATACAATTACCACATGCTGGAAATAATTGTACTTTCTGAATTCAGCCTCTTCAGATGATTGAGATATTTTAGTTTTGGTTTATTTTTGATAAGTCCTTATAATAATAATAATAATAATAATAATAATAATAATAATAATAATAATAATAATAATAATAATAATAATAATAATAATAATAATAATAATAATAATAAATCTTCATCAGTTTTACAAAGAGAAGTTGGGATGAAAATAGAATTGTATGGGAGAGAAAGGCTTTGAAAAGGCCTTGAGAAAATAGTTTGATTTGGGTTTTTTGTTTGTTTTTTTGTATTGGATTATTTTGCTTTTTGTTTTCTGGCCTTGTTCCAGAGGTGATTTTAAGCAACAAAGATATCTGCTCCTCCAACATCACTGGCCTTCAATTTATTTATTTATTTATTTATTTATTTATTTATTTATTTATTTATTTATCAAAAAGATTTAAACAAGAAATAAAAATAACATTTTACATATATAAAGTAAGCATAATAAACCAAGTGAACAAATCATAATTGTCAGGTGTACAGAAAGATTAAAACAAGAAATAGAGACAAATAATATTTTATTTTATATATACGCAATGAAAATGAAATGAATTTTTAAAAAAACAACAAAAAACGAAAATGAAACGACCAAATTTGCCGGTGAACAAGATGCATTGAACTAAAAAGAATGCTAACGAAACAGCAAGTTTTTGTTTTTGTTTTTCGTTTCATTACCTAACAAAAGCGAAAATGAAATTTTTCAAAAAGTCACGAAAAGTCAACGAACCGAAACTTCCAAACGACAAACGAAACACCATTTTTTTTTAGTCGTGCCCATCTCTAGTTCTCACATTGACTCCTTATGGACCTTCAAGGAAGAAATCAGCAAATGTGTTATTTCCCAAAAATGACCCTCATCATGCAACACCACCTCACACAATAGGGTTTCAAGTGAAGAAGAACAGGTTTTGCTTGGCAAAGATGACATAACCTTTTGTGGGTTGTGGTCCACTTATTCAGATATAGGTGCCTGAACGACTGGGGTACAGTCTGTGAAATGTCATGCTCAATTAAAGCGTGTCGGTCTTTAAAGTAGTATAGGGCTCTTTGTTGGGTTTTTGCAATAAAACTCCCAGTGGGCCATGACAGCTGGTTTTCCCCCCTCCCCCAGGGAGATGCAGTCCAAAGAAGGAGTTTTTCCAGATTCTGGGCAGATTTGTCTCCATCACACACACGCACACACACCTAATGCAGCATCTAGTCTGTAGATTCTTTGCCTTTCTGAGTTTCCTCAAGGCCATTTGTACAGTTGGCTGCTGCAGCTGTTGCGGAAACCTGGCGATAATGAATTTTAATGGCTCGAGGAGTTTATGCCGTGCTGACTCATGTTAATTTACATCTCCTCAGAAGATAACCATATTGTCCCCTCAATATAACTAGAACTAATGCTGATGCTTGTCATTGTCCTCTATGGAAATTAATGACCCCCCTCTTAGGTGCAGCTAACATTACCTGTTGGACTACGTGGCATGACTGCATTTCGGAGGAAGAAGGAAGCTCTGTCATCTGCTGCACTAGATGTGGTTGTTCTTGCTTCAAGTCCAAGTCATGTGTTAACTCTCTCTCTCTCTCTCTCTCTCTCTCTCTCTCTCTCTCTCTGAAGGGCTTCTTGGAAAGAAGAGGAAGCTAAGAATGTGAGGTTTTTATCTTTGCTCTGGTAAATGTCAGCATGAGGTCTGCCTACTGTGCAAAAACACAGGTTATCAATTCAGACCTGGAATAGAAAATGGAGATATTTAAGAAAATGTATAATTTATACACAAAGCCCAGAGGGGGGGACTTTCCATTGCTTTCAGGATTTAATTACCCCAGTTTAAAAAGAAAGTTTGGGCAACACAATGAGACACAGCTGTGCCTTCCTGTGAATACTTTTTCCTCCACCAGGAGTGTGAGATGTGATGCAGACCCCTTTTTTAAAAAAGCAAGGGTAAACTGTAAATGCCTTCACATCAAAGGTCAAAAGCAATACAGTGTAATTAACATATGTGAAAGAGACCTTTTGAAAAACAGTGGTGACAGGTGCTGATTCCAAACACTTCATTTGGATGGTTTTCAAGCAGAACTTGGTTCTTATTTCCTGCTTTTAGAGCTTGAGTTTTCCTACGCCATTAGGGGCAGCTGATGATCTGAGCAGAAGGAGGGCACCTTACCTTAAAGTCTCAGGGTAGGGTTCTCTTTGTTCTATCAATGAGCCATCTAGGCTAGCCATATCCTACTCAACAAGAGATCCCAAGGCTTTTTTATGGAATTTATTTCTAAGCAAGTATGCGTTGCCTTGGAGGCAGTTCTTAACACGTGTTTACAGTATACAATGGTACCTTGATTAAAGGAAAACTCAGTTAAAGAATGCCTCGGTTAAAGGAAAACTCGGTTTAAGAAAAAAATTATTGGAAATTGGGACGCCCTGTTTTTTTAAAAAAAAAAATTCAATGGAATGCCCCAGTTTAAGTTGTTTTCTGTAAAGAATTAAAAGTTGGTGTGTATGTTTGCAAAATGAAAAGAATGGAGATGCCTCAGTTTAAGAAAATTTTAAATGGAAATGCCCTAGTTTGCCTTTTTATTCTGACCTCCAGAACAGATTAATTGATTTTCAATGCATTCCTGTGAGAAACTGTGTTTTGGTTTAAGAATTTTTCACAATACAAAATGCCCTGGAGAATGAATTAATTACTTAAACTGAGGTACCACTGTATTTACTTAGAAACAAAAGAGCATATGAAGAACCCTAGTGGATTATTGTATTTTCTGTTTATAAGACACCTCTATATATAAGATGACCCCAACTTTTCCAACCCAAAATTATACTTTTGTAACCGCACTAATCGTTCCTCAGCTTACTTCTGTGTATAAGACAGCCCTCAATTTTAAGTCTAAGAATTCTAGACAAAAATATAGTCTTGTACATGGAAAAACACTGTAGGTCAAAGGCCTGTCTAGTTTTTCATTCAGTTTTCCTGATGGCATAACTACCAGCCTCAGAAGTCCAGGAGTCAGCAGGATATGAATTTAATCGCACTCATTTTCTTGTGTTCCCCAGAAAGTTGAGTGAAAGAGACATACAGTCTCCAAAACAAAAGGCAACACTTTGTGGCCACAACTTCATGGCCCTTTGGTAGTGCGCGGCATATAAGCTGTAAAAATAAAATAAAATAAAATAAAATAAAATAAAATAAAATAAATAAACTGGTAATACTCCCTAGCCTTCCATTTTTTAATATGGTATCAACCAAGATGTTGCTTCAGAAAATAAAATACAAAAATACAGCTCTCTGTCTCAAGGAGAGTATGATCTATAAATACATTTCAGGAGAGGAAATGAAAGGGAAAAGAGAAGGTAGAACTGAGAGGAATAGGGGACAAATGGGTGCGGTTCAGTTACACATGGCCATTCCCCATTGGCCTCCGTGAGGGGATAGAGACTGTGAGGTGAACAACGCAAGCCTTTTTATTCCTGCTTAATAGGAAGTCACAATACATTCAGTGAGATTTAACCTCATCGTAGTGTGTAGGCTTGAAATCTATTTCACCAATAGTCACCATTTTTGACCAAAAGGTGGTGGTTTTGAGGAAGAACTGAAAGGAGTCAGAAGTACGAGTCATGCAGAGGCAAAAAGACATGTTAAGTGAAGTTCTACATTTTTTCCCACCCTTTAAAAAAAAAAAACAGAACAGCCAAAGCAACCTGTTTCTCTCTCCACACCTCAAGACCCCGGGGTGAAAAAGCAGTTTGAGGAGGCTGACGTTTAGCTGAAAAACAAGAACAGAAAGGGTTGAATAACCCCTTGATACTTTCTACATTGATCACATCTTCCCATGGATCTCAAATTTATGCCTACTTTTTAGCAGGAGGTCTTGTTTCTTCCCATCTTACCACTGTCTCCTCTGAATTATTTCTGATTGCTGGAAATTCAGTGCAGAAAGAGATGGGGTGGAGGACTGAACAATCCCTTACTTGACAATGCTGTGATGAAATCCTCCCACACCCACCTCAAATTCTCACCACGTCCTCTGTTTGGAGCTACATGGCTTTCTGGGATCTGCTTCTTTCAGCCCAAGCAAGCTCTACAGAGTGGAGACCCTTTTTTTTGGGGGGGATGATGCCATCATCTTGCATGACAGAGATCAAGCCCTCTATAGTCAGTGGGGAAAGGCAGGCTCAAATCTACACACCCCAAAATGTCTCTGCAGAAGCATTCAAGACCATACTGGGCCTTAAGGGAGCTTTGGTTCCATTTGTCTATAGTCAAGTGTGGTGTAATGATTAGTGGGTTTGACTATGTCTTGGGAGACCTGAAGCTCACTGGGTGAACTTGGGCAAACAACATACCTGAGCTTGGCCTCTTTCACATGTTTGTTGTGAGGACCCTGTGAACAATGGATGATGGCTGTCATCTCCGTAGAAGCATTACAAGGTACAAATGATGCTTTGTGTTGTTAAATCACTTCTGACTTAAGATAGCTCTATCAATGTATGACCTCAAAAAGATCGTACCATTGAGATAATTCCTATCTTGCTTTTGTTTCTATTTGCTAAGTACATATTATTGAGAACCCTTCTAAGTCTGCCATATGTCTACCTCTAATATATCCATTTTGATCTTCCTTCATGTTTTCCTATAAAACTACTTAATCTATTTGCTCAGATGCTATAAATATCTTTGCATCTTGATTAATTAATGAAATTGGCCTATATCAGTGATGGTGAACCTTTTAGAGACCAAGTGCCCAAACTGCGATTCAAAAACCACTAATTTTTCGCAATGTGCCAATACAGCCATTTAACTTGAATACAGGTGGCTGTGAAGGGGTGATGTCGGGTGTCCACAGAAACGGCTCCAAGTGCCACCTTTGGCACCCGTGCCATAGGTTCGCCAACACTGGCCTATATGATTCCATAGCTATCGATTCTTTTCCTGGCTCCAAAATCAATACTATTATTGGTTCTTTCCATGATTGAGGGATCTCTTCCCCCTTTTTAATGTAAAAAAAAAACAAACAAAGATCCTACCATTAACAGCCTTGCTTGTGTCTCACCTAAGTAATGATTTCTCATGTTATAGCTTCCTCTTTTCCTATGGTTTGAATTTAGCAACCACCATATGCTGCCTTTAAGATGTCTAGGTGTGGGGGTGGGTGAGTGCTGGACTGGGAAGACTGTCAATCAATACAGGAACAACCAATTGTTCCCACTCTTATTCTGATATTGAAGAGTGTCATATCTCTCTACCTAAGTCTTCTTTCCCCTCTATTTACATCACAGGATAATTGTCTGGGAGTTATGTAGTCATTTAAATTCAGTGTTCTGTCAACAATCTGCTCTGGCAGTAAAGTTAGTCAGTATGAAGCTGTGAATTAGTTAAACCCTGCTTGTGTAACTAGCCATAATTTTTCTACAATATACTGTTTTTGATCTATTCCAAAATTTGCACAAATGGAACTTTTTATTCTTTCTCTTACCAGTGATTCTGAGTGAGTTACTGAGAGAATAACTGCTGGTTAAAGATAACAACCAAAAGGGGGTCTACTGTGGGAAGTTGGGAAGTTAATTCCACTCTGTAAGCCCCTGAACTTTTTTGCTGCTTACTGAGAGAGTTTTAAGCCAATAATTTTCAAGACCCACTACTTTCCCATAGTTCCTACCAGTAGCATTATTGCAGTTCCCAAAGACTTTTGTCTTTTTTTCCTGATGGGTCCAAAATACCACAGCTTCCATTTCTTCATCTTAGCCTCTACTGAGTGTTCAGGCTTGATTTGATCTCTAATCTACTTATTTTGTCTTCCTGACAATCCATTGTATCCATAAAGCTCTTCTCCCACTCCAGTTTTACAGATAATTGTGTTTTCCCTCTCCTGTCAGTATTTTTCATTGTTCAGCTTTCACATCTTTAATTACTGGAGATGGGCATGACCAGGAAAAATTATGTTTCGAGTTGTCGTGTGTCGGAGCCGGCCCGTTTCGGCTCGTTTCCGTTTGTCGTGAATTTTTTCAAAAATTTGTCATTTTGTTTGTCGTTTTTTTTTCATCTGTCGTTAGTACTGGTTTTGGGGGTAGCAGGCTCCTGGAGGCACCTCTCTGGGGTGGGTGCCTCCTCTGGCCTGCTATGAAGGGAAAGCGGGCTCCTGGAGGCACCTCTCTGGGGTGGGTGCCTCCTCTGGCCTGCTACAAAATGGCATGCATAGCCAATTGGATATGCATACCAAGTTGCAGTAGCAGGCAGAGGCACCTCTCTTTCGGATGCCTCTGTGACTCACTGCCTGGCATATGGTGCACTTGGGCTGGGGATGGGGAGGAGGAACAAAGTGAGAGAGGACCCCTATGGGCGCCCTCTGGCTCACTAAGAAGGGAAGTGTACTTGCTGTAGTGCAATGCGAGTACACAGATCTGGCTTAGGGTTAGGGTTAGCGCAAGGGCTAGGCTTAGGGTTACGGGTAAGATTAGGGTGAGTTAGTGGGGTGCACCTCTGGGTGCCTCTCTGACCCACTAAGAAGGACAGTGTACTGGCGTATGGGTTAGGGTTATGGTTAGGGTTCGGGCTAGGGTTAGTGGGCTTTTTATGCCCGACTGGCACATCCCAGAAGTCTCGGTCAAAACCTGGCCAAGTGGCCATGCAATTGGTGGAATGGCTCCAAAAATTTGCATGGTCCATTCCCATGGCCAGCCCATCATTGTGCAGGTGTAAACAAATAAAAATAAAAATAAAATAAAATAAAACCAATGGAGACGTTTTGTTGCAAGAAAAACCCACTGCTGCTACTGTAAAAATTCAGGCAGTTTTAAAATAGCTATTTTCGCATGTTTCTGTGGTGCTTTGGTGTGTTTTTGGACCATGATTTCAAAATAAATATTGCGGTTGCCCCATTTTGGATCCCCCGCCCGCACCGCATGGCATGGCGAGCGAGTTGGCGAGACGACGAGGATGCCCCCCACCAGAGCAGCCCAGGACAGGAGAGGGGGGAGGCCAGGGACCCCCACGAAACCACCCCTCTGGTAGGTGCCCTCACTCAGGCAGGCATATTTTCGCCTGCTTTTTTGGCCGGGAATCGGGTTTTTTTATTTTTAAAACTTTTTTTCTGTGCCGCGCCGCTTGGCGAGTTGGCGAGACGACGAGCATGCGCAGCCCAGGAGAGGGGGGAGGCCGGGGACCCCCCCCCAGAAACCACCCCTCTGGTAGGTGCCCTCAGGCAGGCATATTTTCGCCTGCTTTTTTGGCCGGGAATCAGGTTTTTTTATTTTTAAAACTTTTTTCCTGTGCCGCTTGGCATCGCACGATCGCTGCGATGCCGCCAGGAACGACCACGACAAATCAGACCCAATTTTTCTTTAGTCGGTTCAAGTTCGAGTTCTGGCGGAGTAATTGTCGTTCTTCGTTTCGTTACGTAACGGAAACGAGGAATGGAAACGGAAACGAGGATTTCACCGAGTCGTGCCCATGTCTATTAATTACTAGCTGGGAATACCACAGCAAGGATATCATTGCCCTTGATCTCCAGCAACATAACCTAACACTTATGGGTCTTTTTTTCTTTTTTTTCATAGCTACCATACCAAGTCTCCATTATCTTTTGATCACTTGGGTGTATTCTCCATTTTGATTGACTATTGCACCAAAGTATAGAAAATAGGGATGGGCACAAAAAATAATAATGAAATGCTGATTTGTCAGTTTTTATGCAACAAAATGAAATGAAACAAAATGAAATGAAACAAAGCAGCAGCATTTTTTACAGGTAAAAAAAAATTGTTGTTAAAATGAACCATTTTGTTTGTAAAAGCTCCCTTACATGCTTGGTTGTGTCCCTCCTGTCAGTAATGAATTATTTCATTCCTAGAGGTGGGCACGAAACAGAAAACCTATGTTTCAGGTCCGTCTGTTTCAGGCCCATCCTTGGTTCGGTTCGGGTTCGTATGATTTTTTTAAAAAAATTTATACGAACCCATACCGAGCCGAACCGGTTCAGTTCTGACTTACTGGGTGGTGGCAGTGGTGGCAGCGGTGGGCGATCCTGGCCCTGACAGCAGGGACTTTTGTTTGTTTGTTTTAAAAGCGATGACCGCGTAGCCCCTGGGGCCGGGTCAGCACTGGTTCCCCCCCCCTTTCATTTTAGAGCAATGACCCTGCAGCCCCTGGGGCCGGGTCAGTGCTCCTTTTTTATTTTATTAGCTGGATCGGTTTCAAAATTTTTATTTATTTTACCTTTGCCTGCCTGTGGGCTGGTTCCGTGGCCCGTGGGCCGGTTCAGCAACCTGCAGTTCGGGCCCGGTGCTCATGGGCCGGTACTGTGGCCCATGTGCCGGATTGTTTTATTGTTGTTGTTGTTTTAACTTTTGCTGGCCCACGGGCCAATTCGGCAACCCGCGGGTCGAGTCCGGTGTTCGTGGACCGGTACCGGGGCCCACGCGCCAGATTGGTTTTTTTTTTTTATTTTTTTTTAGTACTGCTGCTATTGCCTGTGAAAGAGACAGTATCTCTTTGCACCACTGCTCCTACTCAGTCATTCTATCCATCACCTTGGGAATCTATCAGTTCACTTTGCTGGGTCCTTAAGAGGATGGATGCATCTTAACCTGGTCTAGGAGTGGCCATCTTGCCTTGGCTGGCGTTTCTGCAGGGACCAGACTCGCAATGGTGTCTAGCCTCCTGAGGACATTGCTGTCCACTTCCTTGACATATTCAACCCCTTCTCAACATGTTAAGGAGTTGCTTCCAAGTGTGGGAGGATAGAACTATAAGATGACATAAATAGCAGTGGTTTCCAGGTTGTGTACATTATTTTTCATGTTATTTGGCAGAGGAAGAATATAATCCTTAAAAACTCTTACAGTGCCATGCAGATGGCCTTATTTTCTGAGGTAAATAATGCCCACTGAAGCATAAATTACTTAGGTTTGAAAAGGCTGGCATGCTTCACATATGCAAACTCCTCAGCTCTGGACCATGAAAAACAATATCTCTTTGAAGAAGCCCGGCCCACTACAACCATCTTTTGAAGCCTTTTCATCAGTCTTTCCATTCTCAAAAGCTTGCTTTCGTCGGCCAACAGATGTCAGTCCAATGAAAGATATAAAATGTCTTGCTTTCGTCTCTTTTCATTCTCCGGGACCAACATAGCAACATAGCAGTGAAACAGCATGAGGTCTGCCGACTGTGCAAAACACAGGGTATTACTTCAAACCTGTAAAGGGAGAGAATGAAAGAGACAGAAAAAATGAGGGGAAAGACTGATATTTTAGAACATGTATAATTTATAGATAAACACTGGGAAAATGCAAGCGTGTTTGCAGTTATCTAAGTAAAAATCTAATTACCACTTTTTTTTTGCAGAAAGGAAAGGAATAGACAGCACAAAAGCTACCCAGCTGTGACTAATTTGAGACTCCTTTGGTAACACTTAAGATACTTTTTAGATGGAGGGAGGGACACGTCTTCCGTTAGCAAGGCAAAATATATTTTGATTGTCTCTGGCCAGCAGAGGGGCAAAGGGGGTGCTGTTCTGAATAAGACTCAGCTGGTTTCCTTGTATCTGCTTCTAGTCCTTTTCATATAAGACTTCAGAATTCCAATAAAAATTGCTTAAAATATACATAATGTTATGCATTAACTCAGGTCATTTCCTTACTCTCCCAGCATATTCTGTGTTCTCTGATTTAATTGCTTTTCGGAACATTATAATTAAACGGAAGGCTATTATGTGTACCTGATTATGGCTTCTAACTTACAGAAATAGCTTGGCTTAGACACAGTTTATTATAGAAAGCTCCATTCTGTCTCCTCCTATTGTTACAGAAGCCAGGAAAGCTCTGGTTTGGCAGCACTTTCTCGTTCACCCCTTCAAAACTGTGTCTCTGGGTGTAAAAATGTCCATGCATTCAGATCCACCAACATTCTCATTTCATATGTTATCTAAGCTTGGGTTTGCTGTGCTGAGTTCCATCTGTCACATGCAATTGAGCCTCGCTGTCAGCTTGACTTCCAGGTAAGTACAGGAAGACCCAACCTGGACAATGTGCCAGAAATGGTTGTTTGACTCTCCTGTCCAAGCTACATCCTCCATATATTGTGTGCTTTATACAGACTTACATTTGGGGGGCCCTAAAGCTTGAACTGTTATGGGGCTCCCTTTGCAAGTAAGACCGAGGTCTGGGTAACCACTATTACAGGCATGTCCATACTTCGGCCCTCCAGATGTTTTGGACCACAACTCCCACAGTCCTTTGCCATTGGAAATACAGGCTTGGAATTCTGGGAGTTGTGGTCCAAAACATCAGGAGGGCCGGAGTTTAGACATGCCTGCACTATTATTTTGTTCAGTGGGATTTCATGCATCCACTCAGAGGTGGAGGGAATTGGGGTAGGGAGAGGAGGCTCTACTTAATGCTACCTTAGGTACTTCAGCCCCAAGTTTACACTCAGAAGGAGTTGCAGCTGAACAGGACATGGAAAGGAGTGTATTATAGGCAACCATTTTGCAGATGGGCACCTGTAAATGCGATAGAGTAGGACCATAGTATCTGTAGGGATTGGCTCCAAGCTCCACTGTGGATGCCGAAAAAAAGTGGAAGCCGTGTCATCTACACATAGCATTGCCTCCTGCTCCCTCGAGTTGCTGGGTCTGGTAAATATACCATGAAAATAATATCAATACACATGCTTGTGTTTTTTAATTAATTTTTTCAGGCAGTGGATAAGCGAATCTGTGGATGCTGAACCAGTGAATTGGGTTTGTGTGCTCCTACTCTATGTGAGGTAGACTCAAAATACCAGTTCAGAGAAAACCAGAAGCTCTACTTCATTTCCTTCCAACTGAAATGAGGACCGTCAGACTTGTTGGTTGGATGTGCCCTGCAAGGATTCCCTGTCTGCCCAAACCTTTTTGCCTTCTTCAACTTAAGAACGTGTTCTTCAGTGCCTTTAGAACTAAGCCAAATATTGTACTGAAGGTGCCCAGCTCCACTCCCTGTGCCCCCCCCCCAGCTTAACAGTAAATGGCAAAGGAGGTGCTTGAATGTTTATCAGGACCCTAATGTGTAGGGTAGGGCGTGGTGGCTCAGTGGGCTAGAGCACTGAGATGATCAGCTGCAAAGTCAGCAGCTTGGCAGTTTGAATCCAGGGTGCCATGCAGTGGAGTGAGCTCCCGCTGTTAACGCCAGCTCTGCCAACCTAGCAGTTCAAAAACATGTAAATTCAAGTGGATAAATAGGTACCACCATAAAAAGTGTGAAGGTAAACAGTGTTCCGTGCATATAAATGCTGGCCTCATGGTCACGGACTTGCACAATACTGGCTCTTTGGCTTGGAAATGGAGATGAGCATCGCCCCTAGTGTTGGACATGACTAGCACGCATGTGTGGGTGGAACCTTTACCTGTAGTGTGTAGGGCAGACTGTCATGAGGACCATAGAGAGTTCTTGAATCTTCCCCGTTGTTCTGAGAAAAATCCCCAGCCTCAGTGCACAGGAACATATATGGGTGCCATATGTCTGAGGCAGAAGTTCCAGACAGTCCACAGTGGGGAGAGCTTTTGACCCAGCAGAAAGTCATAAGCATTGGTCTTTGGTGAGTGGGTGGCTGTGAATTATTTCAAAACCAAGAAGAAAGGAGTGGTTGAACCCTTCTCCTCTGCCCTAAAAAAAATAAAAAAATAAAAAAATAAAAAAGCACCACCCTGCTATTCATTTGGGCTTGTTGATTTTGGTCATTACTGTGCTTGTTCTTTTGCTTTTGCTTTTACTCCCCCCCCCCACTTTTTCATCACAAGTGCTATGTTTAGCCAGTCATAAGGAATGGCAGTCTTGTTCATTTCTAAGCAATTTTTATGTCAGCTTCTAGACTCCGAGTTGCCTGGGTCTTAAACAGCTATTTAACCATTTTAAATAAGCAGCACTGTTCAACTTTTCCCTACCGTTTCCTTAACTTTGACAGAAAAGGTTTTAATGAAGGTGTGAAGTGCTTAGCAGCCCCCGATCAACATATGCGATAGCACCTGCTAATTTGAACTGTTCATTTCAAATTGTTAACGTTCCCTGTTACCGTTGGCTCCTACTCACAAAGTGGTTTCCCCATTTAGCTTAACTTTTTTTTTTGGCAGATTTTTTTGTTATTATTTTTTCCTTCTTCTTGAAGACAATTATCGAAACTTTCCCTTCGGTTTTTCTGTTCCGGGGCTCTTCTGCCACCTGGTTAATATGATCTGGATAGAGAAGAAGAGTGAAAAGAAACCATGGGACCTGATGTCAAAATGCATTAAAAAGTAAGAAAAGGTACGGTGGTTGCTGTTGTTGGGTTGAAAGCTAATGTTCAAGGTTTACCTTGAATTTTATCAAGGAAGCTCGAATGAGTGCTGATCCCCAGAGCCCTCCATAGTCCTCATCATTTAAATCTGATTCCAATACAGGTCTCATTTTTAATGTTTAAATATTTCTAACATGAAAATCTGATCCGCTGCATTATAATTACAGTCTTAACAGGCATCTGATTAAATTGAAGCACCCAAACCTTTCCATTCATTTTAAAGGGACGTGGAAAGTGTCAGAGCTGTGCTGCTCAGTAGAGAAGAGATGGCAAGAACATGTTGGCATCACATGGCTGCCAACACAATTAAAGTAGCCTGTCCTCCCCTGATAAGGGATGTAGATTGCCTCTTTTTCTCTTCTAGAGACAGGCGGTCCATAGAGCCAACCTTCTGCAGCAATCATGGCCAGCCAGATGCCTTTGGAACACCCACGGTTGACATGAGTGCAACCAACAGCATCCCCGATGCTCATTTTCCAAGATGTTATTCAGAGACATGTTGCCTCTGATCCAGGAGATGCTGGGTAGTCATCGCGACCACTAGCCATTCTTAGGATATGGAAAGCTTTTTAGCACAGTAACTCTGGACGATCATGGGTCTGGAAACTAAGCCCTTTGAGTAATGGAAGAACTGAGCATGTCTAGCGTTGAGAAAAGAAGAGTGAAGGGAGATATGATAGCACTTTTCAAATACACAAAAGAGAATCATACAGAAGGAGGAAAGATCTGTTCTCGCTCATCCCAGTGTGCAGGACAGACAAAAAGGGGCTGAAGCCAATTTTCAGTTGAATATAAGGAAAAACATCCTAACTGTATGGTAATGGAACCAATGACCTTGGGAGCTGGTGATTGCTCCAACACTGGAGGCATTCGAGAGAAATTTAGACAGTGGTCTGGCAGATATCCTTTCATTTGTATTCCTGCATGGAGCAAGGGGTTGTTCCCCAGCATGTTGGGGAGGGCGCGCTCAGTGATGGCGCAACTCGGCAGGGGCCTGGAAGGCTCACAGTCCACCTTGTCCTCCGACTCAGCAAAAGCAACACCTCCGCTGACTCCACCCACTCCCCCAGGCCCAGCTCCAGCTCCGCCACAGCTGCTGGTGGTGCCTCCACTTCCTCCTCCTCCACTGCAGCTATGCCGAGTGGGCTCGTGGGTCAGGTTGGGAGGGGTACCAATGGGGATGGGAGTAAGGAGGGAGGGATATACTTAGAAGAGGGGAGTACCACTGGACAGTTTGTGGGGGTGTTTATGTGTGTGTGTGTGTGTGTGTGTGTGCGTGTGGGTGTGCATGTGGATGTGTGTTAGGGTGTGGTGGGGGGCACGTGCTCAAGTGTGTATGTGCATGCCAGGGATAACTTGACAGGTATGGGTGGTGGTCATATTTTAAGTGTTGCATAAGGTTGCAACTGTGATGGCAAATAGTACAGTATCTGCTGCAGAAGCAAAATGGATGGATTTGAACATTCTTTAAATGATGTGATGCAAATCAAGATGGCTCTTTTTGTTTGAGATGCAACCCCCTGCTTAAGGCAGGCGTAGAAGTCATAGGCTATTTATGCTGAATGCCTCTGGTGTTGGAGTACTCATCACCTCTCGGGGTCATTGGTTCCATTGCTGTACTGCTCAAACAGTTAGGAAGTTTTTCCTGATAATTCAACTGAAATCTGGCTGTAACTTCAGCCCACTGTTGAGTGTTTTGCACTGAGGGATGATCGAGAACAGATCCTGCCCCTCTTCTGTATGACATATATTTGAAAAGTGCTATCACATCTCCCCTCCATTTTCTTTTCACAAAGCTAAACCTGCCCAAGTTCAAACAGCCTTGCTTCATGATTTCATCATATCTTCTGGTCTTTCTCCAGCATTCAGCTTCTCACAATGGTTTGACATTCTCAGTCTTTACCCAGCCACATCTGACTTTGTCTTCTGAAGTCTTCTGCTCTGTATTCAGCAGCTCCTCAAATGTCTCTTAATGGGCCACTGTGATCAAATATCTTGGCCAAAGTTACAGTTGCCTTGCACAGTTCACCATTTTGTTCTGAACAAAATACAGTAATAACTTGTTTTAAGAGTAACTTGGTTTAAGAGCATTTTGCAAGACAAGCAACCATTTATTCTAAATTTTGCCTTGATCAACAAGCAATGTCTTGATATACAAGCACTGGAGCAGGTCATATAATCCCAAGTGAGCCAGTGGTGGCTCTCTCTCCCTCTCCCTCTCTCCCTGCTGGATTGTGGGTGATTGTCTGGAATGTTCCATCTCAAGCAGCCTACAAAGAAGAGAGAGGAATGGAGGTCTCCTTTGCACCAGCCAGGAACGTTTTCTTTCTATTTTTATTTAATTTGTTTTCAACATTCTTACTTATTTTTTCAAACAATTTCTAGTCATGGGCCAGCACGTCAAGTGTGTATAAGTCTACAAATTGCATTTTATTAGGGCTTGATGCGTGGTATAAAAGTCAAATAAATAATAATAATAAATTATTATCTCATTACAAATACAGAGTGAAATGCAGTTGTGAGTCTCAAGCAGAGCAGATTCCACAGCCAGGTATCTTAAACATGGTGTGGACGAGGACTTCTAGCCAACTTCTTTTGTGAGTGCTAGCATTTTGTGTATACAGTGTGTGATCTATAGATCCCTGGAAAGAATCATCTGAGAATTTCTATTATTTCTTATAATAGAATTTGCTTTGATATACAGTGATTTGCTTTGATATGCAGTGGTACCTTGTATAAAGGAATTAATTTGTTCCAAATGAAATTCTGTTAAGCAAATTTTCCTTTATACAAATTTCCCATAGGAATGCATTGAAAACAGAGTAATCCAGGCCTGCCCAAACTCTAGCCCTCCAGATGTTTTGGACTGCAACTCCCACAGTCCTTTGCCATTGGCAATCTAAGCTTAGAATTCTGGGAGCTGTAGTCCAAAACATCAGGAGGGCTGAAGTTTGGGCAGGCCTGGAGTAATCCCTAATCATGACAATTTTTATGTTGTACGGATTCACCCCATAGGCGTTTCTGTTAAGCAAATTTCCCCCACCTCCGGAATTTTTTATGTTGTACAGATTTTATGTTTAGAAACCATTTTTTATAAAAGGGTCCACCGTAACAGTGTTTTGGTATACAAGTAGGGATGGACACCTTACAAAAATGACACACTGTTTCATTGTTTCGTAAGCTTATGAACCTTACAAAATGAAATGAAACAGCAAACAGCATGTCATCAAAAAGTGAAACGAAACACCATTTTTCTGTTTTGGAAATAAAATGATTTGTCCTAGCCTCTTGATCCAGCCATCTTGACAACAGGAGGTTTATTTTTAAATTTTTTTGTTTTCCTTTCTTCCAGCTCCTCAGATGCTGAGATAACTTATCTCCGATCTTGATCTGCCTGAAGCTAGCAAGGAGCTGTGCTGTTCTGTTCGCTGGCTGTGTCTGCAAGTTGGTTTAAACTGATTATTTTCCTTTCCTTTTTTAAGTAGGACTGTGGAGGTTATTTTTTAAAATATGTTCTTTCCTTCCCTCACCACACTGATCAGCTGTTGAGCTTATTTCTCTGATCTCTCCATGCAGCAACTAACTATTAGGTTTCGAGCTTGTTTACAGAAGATTCTTTGCTTGAAAGCAAATTGATTGGAAAGTTTGAGAGTCTGTGATTTAGGGCAGCCGGCTCCCTGTTAAATTTTAAAAAAGAAAGTTCCTCATTATTTATAGCCTTAAGAAGTGTTTCATTTCATTTCGTTTAGTGGGGAAAATTCTTTTTAAAAATCCATTATTAATAAAAAGAAATGAAATGAAGACTGAAACAAAACATAACAAAACAAAATGCTATATTTCCATTTCATGCCCATCTCTCTTTACAAGCATGTTTCCAGAACAAATTATGCTTGTAATCCAGGGTATTACTGTATCATTCAATGCTCAGTTTCAACCACATGGAGATAGCTTCGCTTCTTCATGCTGCTGCTGCCTTAGAAGGAGGATCTGGAGCTGCTGTGCTGAGCCTGCTGTCAGATCCAGATAAATAGTTTATCAGCACACCAGGCTCAACCACCGCTTCGAGGAGTTGGTCATTTTAGGCTGAGGTACTGATTTCACCTTCTAAAAAGACTTCATCTCCCATCAGTTGGCACTTCTGGTTCCTTTACAGCAGGCATGTCCAAACTTCGACCCTCCTGATGTTTTGGACCACAACTCCCAAAATTCCAAACCTGTACAGTGGTACCTCGGATAACAACTGCCCCAGATAATGAAAAATTTGGATAACAACTGCAAATTTCCAGGTATAGGACTGCCTCTGATAATCTCTATGGGCTGCCTCGGATAACGAATCACAATTTCTAAGTATAGGTCTGCCTTGGATAACAAATTTTCCCTATGGACTGCCTCAGATAACGAGTTTCCAGCATGCATAAGTAAAAAAGAGTTTTCCCAGGTGGCATTGCATCTGTACCTTTAAAGTGCACTTTATAAAGAGTTTTGAGCAAAAAACCACATGTCTGTGCCTTTTTCCTAGGCTCCAGAACGGATTAAACGGTTTTCCATTCATTCCTATTGGAAACTGTGTTTTGGATAACAACATATTTCAGATAAAGACTAACCTTGGATAATGAATTACCATAGTTATCAGAGGTACCACTGTATTGCCAATGACAAAGGACTGTGGGAGTTGTGGTCCAAAACATCTGAAGGGCAAAGTTTGAACATACCTGCTTTACAGGCATCCCTAAGTCTGACAATAGAACAGTGTCTGGACTGATGGATCTGATATGGCAATGCATCACAGAAGTGAATAGGCTTTCATTCTAACGTGCACATAGGAACTGAATCTTTGGCAATGCTAACTGGCCAATTACATTTGAAAAGCATTGGAAAAGGTGTTTTTATTCAATCTGAAAAATAAAAATAAAAGGCTTTAATGGGCTGAAATGCACCCACTGCAAGAGGCAGTTGAGAGCACCCTATCTTTTTGCCTCGCTGTAAGTGGACGTAATGTCTCTTTTAAAACAAAGACAACTCCAGTCTGATAATAGTTTCTGAAAACCGGAGGTCTCAGACATTGTCATTACTAATGAAGTCTCTTGTCTAGCTCTGGCACTGGCGGATGCCATGCAAATGCAATCAACTAATTAGGTTGATTGTCTATTTGATGCCTACTGATTCACTTACCTGAAGTGCCTGCATGCCTAACGTCACAATGAAATGCGCGCAGCACATGGCTGCTGAGTGATGCTGAGACAAATCTGATTACTGCCTGAATAGACAAATAATGGTTTGGCTTGCTTTTCCAAGGAGGGAGATGCTCAACTGAAAAAAAAAGGGGGGGACAACGGGATGGCCCACGGGGAGGATGGCAGGCGGGAGGGGGAAACTGTCTTGGACTTAAGATCAAATGAATGTAGAAAGCTACTGTTGTGCTAAAATCAGCCACTCCTTTTTCAGAGTCATATTCAAGCCACAAAATGTGATTCCATTGTGGGTGATTGTCTCAGGGGGTGGGGAGAGGAATTAATTTCTCAAGGAATAGGAGCTTGCCATGCGAAGAAGAAATGATTGAGAATTGTCCCCCCCTTTGTCTTTAACAACCACAAGATTTCTGCCACCCCCTTCAACTGGTGGCACTGCAGCCACCAGCCCAAGGGCGTTGCTGCTTCCCACAAGATTTCCAATGAGGGAGTGCCTTTTTTGTTGTTCTTGAAGACAATAAAGTGAGGGTTCCCAAAGTGTGTGCTGTGGGGCCTTGGAGTGGTGCCAAACTCAGCCAAGGGCACCATGGATTCCTCTCCTACTTCACCGTCACTTCCCTCTCCTTGGCTGGCATGTATCTCCCTGCCTGGCTGGCTGCCATAGTGGCTAATTGCTCTGCCCGTGCCCAGGCCCAGACCCTGGGAGAGGGGAGTTGTTCCAGGACTCCATTTTGGGATAGAGTTAAGGGAATCATAACCCAAACACATTTGGGAGCCACTGAGGTAAAGGGATGGGAGGCAACTTTCCCTGTCACGGAAAGCTCCCCACCTCCCCAAATGGTTTCTTCTTCTTCTTTGGCTCGTGGGGCAATGGTTAAACTTTGTTTCTTTGTTCCACCTGGGGTTTGTGTTGGCTGAGAGGTGTGCCCGGTCCTTGAAGAGCCTTCAGCTTCTGCTCCCTTGGAGGGCTTTTTAGACCGGCTGGACTCTTCACTGAGGACCCTCTCCCTCCCTTTGTTCCACCTGGGGTTTAGATGGCTGAGAGGTGTGCCTGGCCCTTGAACAGCCTTTCAGCATCTGCTCCCTTGGAGGGCTTTTTAGACCGGCTGGACTCTTCACTGAGACCCTCTCCCCCCCCTTTGTTCCACCTGGGGTTTGTGTCGGCTGAGAGGTGTGCCTGGCCCTTGAAGAGCCTTCAGCTTCTGCTCCCTTGGAGGGCTTTTTAGACCGGCTGGACTCTTCACTGAGGACCCTCTCCCTCCCTTTGTTCCACCTGGGGTTTGTGTCGGCTGAGAGGTGTGCCTGGCCCTTGAACAGCCTTCAGCTTCTGCTCCCTTTGGGCTTTTAGACCGGCTGGACTCTTCACTGAGGACCCTCTCCCTCCCTTTGTTCCACCTGGGGTTTGTGTCGGCTGAAAGGTGTGCCTGGCCCTTGAAAATAAATAAATGGAAACCCTCTCCCTCCCTTTGTTCCAAATAAATGAAAATGGAGGGCTTTTTAGACCTGCTGGACTCTTCACTGAGGACCCTCTCCCTCCCTTTGTTCCACCTGGGGTTTGTGTGCTGAGAGGTGTGCCCGGCCCTTGAAGAGCCTTCAGTTTTGCTCCCTTGGAGGGCTTTTTGACCGGCTGGACTCTTCACAGAGGACCCTCTCCCTCCCTTTGTTCCACCTGGGGTTTGTGATGCTGAGAGGTGTGCCTGGCCCTTGAAGATTCTGCTCCCTTGGAGGGCTTTTTGCTGGACTCTTCACTGAGGACCCTCTCCCTCCCTTTGTTCCAAGCTGAGAGGTGTGCCCGGCCCTTGAAGAGCCTTCAGCTTCTGATGGAGGGCTTTTTTAGACCGGCTGGACTCTTCACAGAGGACCCTCTCCCTCCCTTTGTTCCACCTGGGGTTTGTGTCGGCTGAGAGGTGTGCCCGGTCCTTGAAGAGCCTTCAGCTTTCCCCTTGGCTTTTAGCGGATGAATTGCAAGATGGCGGGCGGCAGCAACAGCGTTCCATCCTTGCTGCACTTCCAATTCTTAATCGACTCTAAATTTCTTGGCTGAAATCTTCATTTGGCTTTCCATCCTTCTGAGATTGGTAAAGTGAGTATCCAGTTTGCTGAGGGGGCAATGTGTAGCCTGCATAATTATTTGTAAACCACTCAGAGAGTGCTTTAAGCAGTATGGGGCAGTATGGGCCAGATACCTTTGGGTAGTGGGTGGCATATAATTTGTAAAAATTGTGTGGATAAGAAAAATGTGCTGCATTATAGCATAACATACAGCATATCGGCCTTACAAAAGAATCTTGGAGCCATTCTAGAAATCATTCCCAACAAATGATTGTTTTACTCCCAGGGAGTAAATAGATATTCTACATCATTAGGAACTAAACATTATTATGAAGCATTGCAAGGTAGTAAATAGATGGCTTAGGCAGTTACTTCATGTCTGTTTTGTCTCTGTAGTTCTTGCATTTAGGAGCGGTACAAAAATGTTACTTCATGTCCATCTCACAACAACTGAAATTTGTCTTGGCCACACACCCCAGAATGAGTGCTAAAGCGAGACAAATCTGTACCTAGTGCTGGAGTTGGGTTTTCCCTTGCCACTGTTTGTTCCTGCTTTTTGTTCTGAGACAAGGAACCATGGAGTAATGACTGTCATGCAACAATATTTTTGTTTCTCTCAGAAAAATGTGTTCAGATTTGTTTTAATTTTGACTTTTCAGAAGCAAAATGTCAAAAAAGAATTTTTAAGCCCCCCCCATAAGGAAGATAGACAAGTTTAGTGTTTGTCAAGGTAAAAGACTGTGAGGTAACACTTGTCACGAGACAAGTTATCACGATTATGGGAACACTGAAACAGGGACAGAACCATGTGATTGCGACCAATGCTGTCCCGGTACAAATCCAGTCACAGAACAAAGAAGGATGTGAAGTAATCGCCTTGGATAGCTTGGTGATTTAGGTCTCTGCCTCTGGAGCCAGAGGTTGGGATGAGTTCAATTGCCCTTATTCTGCCTCCTGTGGGTAGACCCAGCCTGTCAGGTGTTGGGCAACTTGCTTGGCCCCAGGGCTCACTCAGAAGAAGGAAATGGTGAATTACTTCTGAGTATAGGTGCCTGGATTGGAACTGGCAAGCCACTCCAGTATTTCTGCCAAGAAAACTCCATGGACATGGGGTCATGGACAGTCAGTCATGACTGTAACGACACAACTCTCTCTCTCTCTCTCTCTCTCTCTCTCTCTCTCTCTCTCTCTCTCTCTCTCTCTCTCTCTCTCTCTCTCTCTGTCGCTTCCTAGGAAAGCCTAGAAAGCATTGCAAGAAGTTGGAATCAAATTGAAGACACACCATTATGCTGGGTTAAAATGCATATATGGCTCAAAGAATTAACTAAGCTGAATATAGAATTTAAAACAGAAATGTTTTTACTATATATTATGTGAGAAAATATTAATATACAGGATAGATATATGATACTACATATCTTGACTGCTGCTAGAATAGCTTGGGCCCAAATGTGGAAAAATGAAACCATACTTAAGGAAACTATATAAAAAAGAAAAAACTTACACTGTGCTGAGATGGACAGAATGACATTAAGAATCAAAGAAAAACAGGACTCTATGTATTACTCAACATGGAATAGATTTTATAATTGGTTGGAGAGGGAAAAAAAAACCCAATGCATTAAGTGGTACGAAGATGTGATGTAATCCATGTTAAGCGCACCCAGACAATATGATGAATGACAAATGCAACAGTTTGTAGAAACTAACTTAGAAATATGAAATGTTAAGATGATGGAATATTAATAAACTTATTATTATATTAAAATATTTATTGCTATTCTTAAGGTTGCAGATTATCAGCTGTCTTTTGGTGGCTCAGAATTAAGCCCAGGGAGCCTGCCTCTTAAGCCAGCAGGAAAAAAATGGTGAAATCTTAGGTTGACTAGATAGGGGGTACTGAGGTGTGTGGGAAGTTCCCTGTTGAATTCTTGAATAGTTCCGTTACAGCTCTTGAGCTTACAAAGGGTGTCCAAGGAATGTTCAGGCTCCCTATGGGAACCTCCTGTCTCATCTGTGTAGATTAGGGGTCCTCAAAGTTTTCAACCAGCAGGCCGGTCCACCACCACCCAGAAACCACTGGGGGCCGGATCCCAGTCCAAAAGCAGCTGCGGAGGCTGGCTTGTTCACAAAACAGGGGGTAGGTGGGGGGGTTGCAATTGGTCCCAGGGGCCAGATTCAGGACTTTGGGGGGCCGCATCCGGCCCCAGGGCCTTAGGTTGAAGACCCCTGGTGTAGATTCTTCAGTTGCAATTGTTCTAGGAGCAGAAGGGAAGCATTATAAATCCCAGCCGCCTCCAGTCTGGAAAAAAATGAAACTGTAATACTATAACTGGCGTAAACAAGTTAGCATGGATAAACAGCTGGTTTTAATAAGCTGGATATTATGTTTCTGAATGAGCAATGAAGAAGAGCATATCTTATAGATTGAGGAGGAGGAGGAGGAGGAGGAGGTGGTGGTGGAGGAGGAAGAGCCAGGGCTGGGAACTGCCAAACACTTTTTTGTCTGAAGGATGAACTGGCATAAACAGCTGATGCAGCAGATCGTGCCCTTTACTAATTTCATCACATATTGGGGAAGAGGTCTTGTGCAGCAGAAGGAGTGATGCTACTTCTCTTTTTAAACATTAAACCTCACGTTTTATCATTGCCATAGGACAACTGATCTCTGTTAAGTGAATATTTGCCCTGCTAGAGTAATGTTTCTGGAAATTGTAACACACACTCTTGAAGTACTTTATGCATGTGTAAAGGTAAAGGTAAGGTAACGGTAGAAGATAAAAGTTGCCCCTGGCAAAAACATCTAATCATTTCCAACTGTAGAGGCTGATGCTCACCTCTGTTTATGAGCCAAAGAACCGGTAGCGGCCTATAGTCCCATTTTTGTGGCCATGTGACTAAACACGTAAACTCACAGAATATTGCTGTTATCTTCCCACCGAAGTGGTCCCTATTTATCAACTCTCGCTTTTATGTGCTTTTGAACTGCTGGGTTGACAGGAGCTGGATCAAGCAATGAGAGCTCACCCTGTTGTGCCGATACAAATTGCCAACCTTTTGATCGACAAGCTGTTTCACCTGCAGTGCCACCTGAGTCCCTCTCATGCGTGCTATAGCCCTTGTCAAATAATGTCTTCCTTGACTTTTTTGGGGTGGGATTGCACAGTTAGGGTGTATGTGTTTATATGAGAAAAGGGCTCTTGGGGAAAGAAGCTTCTACATTCTGAGACGGGATGATGTTACCCTACGAAAATCGCCTTTTAATGCCAACATAAAAGGTTACTTGGCTATTATAAAAAGGGTGTGTGACTCAGAGAAGGTTGGGAACCAGTGATCTTTCTAGATGCAAGTGTGTGTAGGGGTGATTGTGATTTTGATGAAGGAAAATTTCAAACCAGAAGATGGCAAGGTTTACAGCTAATGTGAAAACTGTGGTCCCAGATATTCTGAGTTGTAAGAATTAATAGTGCTGTTGAGCAGTACAATAACAGGACGTGGGCAGTAGTGCATTATTTAGCTTTTTCCTTTAAATAAGAACATAAGAACATAAGAACATAAGAGCCATGGCTGGATCAGGCCAAAGGCCCATCTAGTCCAGCTTTCTGTATCTCACAGTGGCCCCACCAAATGCCTCTGGGAGCACATGAGACTAGATATCTGTCTCCTGCAACCACTCCTCTGCATCTGGTTCTTGAGGTACCCCGGTTTGAAGCCTGGAGATGACACATCTCCACCATGGTTTGTAACCTGTGATGGAGTTTTCCTCCAGGAATCTGTCCATTCACCTTTTGAAGGCATCCAGGCCAGATGCCATCACCACATCCTGTGGCAGGGAGTTCCACAGGCTAACAACATGCTGGGTAAAGAAATATTTTCTTTTGTCTGTCCTCACTCTCCCTTTTTGTTCTCTTTTTAAAACCCCATTAATGAACAAGCGGGTGGGTACTTCTTACAGGTTTAGTAGCTTACTCTTAACATGAATGGATGAAGGCAATGAAAGCCTTGACCCAGGTTCTGTTCCAAGATTAGAAAACAATCCCACAATTCAAATAAAGCCCCCCTCCCCTCGAGGAAGACAAAAATCTAATCCTGAGGATGACAGGATTAGGTGAGGGATAAGGTTTGCTCTGATAAAATCTTTTCAATTTGGGACTTCCAAGCAACAGAAAATGTTGAAAAGCTGATGTTTTGCTGCTAGCAAGAAAACACTGCAAAGACCACCATGAAGTTACATCAGTCTGTACCTAGCCTTTGAAGAAGACCCACATAAAAAGCAAAGGCATTAAAACAATGAAATATGTGCAGCCCGATGCAAAGGTTTTTACAACAGGCACAGTTTCACTGGTTAAAAAAAAAACACCCCAATTTCTATGGTTTTAAAAAAGTCTACCTATGAATGCCTCCTTAGAAATTAATCTACAGCAGAAATTACTTCTATGCACGTGGGTTTAGGACTGCAGTTTAAGTGTCTTATATTTACAGCCTCTTTCCCTTCACATAGCATGTCTTCAAGAGTACAAAATATGTTTACAGAGGAAATAAATCAATGTTTGAGGAAAAGACAAGCTGTGCAGTAGGACTCTCTTATACCCGGGATCACTAGGTGTTAATACGCTTATCCATGATCTAAAAAGATTAAAAGAAAAAAAAACCTAGAAATATATATTTGTAAAGATGATGTTACTACAGGTCTTTACTAGAGGAAGCCAGAGACCAGTCTAAGCATTCACTATTAAACAGTTATAATCGGCATTTTTCACCATCTGTGGAGGGGCTTAGGCTTAGGCTTAGACTTAGACTTAGTTCCTCCCACACTTCTGGGTACATTGGGCAACAAGTGCTTCCCAGTGGATCCAGTCTGTGGCTTCCATTTCTGCATTGTCTCATGTGATGTTCACTGCATTTAGATCTTTGCGGAAAGTTGCTCACCAGGTCTACTGACGGCTTCCTTGAGTTCTTCTTCCTTAAGGAGGTTCCTGAATCTTAGAGATCTGGTGTACAGGGAATCAAAGAATATGCCCAGCAAGGCACATCAGGCATTCACTAATAATTTCATCCAATATTCGGATGTCATTCCACTGCAACACATCCTCGTTTGTAACGTGGTCCCTGTAGGACAGTGGTTCTCAACCTGTGTTGAGAACCACTGTAGTCCAGATGTTGCAGTGTTGGAGTAACGGGGAAGCGCTTTGAAGGAAACACACTCACACACAGATATCCGAACCAGCGAAGCCTCTCTTTGTCTCCTGAGGTCTCCTTTTATTAACCCATCTAACATAACTGATTACATCATCTCTTTGTGGCGCAGCAAGAAATTCCCCAAATATGGTTACATAGGCGTTACATAGGAGGTCTAAATTAAGTATAACTATGTGTATTGCTCTAATTGGTAAGCTTTAGCTTAGTGATAAGAGATATTGCTCTAGTTGGCAAACGTAACTGAGTAATAAGATAAGTAAAGGGGGGAGAAGTAAGGGAGGGCTACCATGCCGACATGTCTGGTCTGCCTGCTGTTTTGCAGAACAACCTTGGACCTTTGCCATCATGAAGCTGTTGCCTCACTGTAATGGCGCCAGTTATGCCAAGCCCACGAGCCCTATTCCCACAGAACAATCCCTCATGGATCCCTATTGTGTATGCAACAAGTAAATAAATAAATAATGCTACACATGCAAGCAAGCATCCAGTAATATTGGATCTGATTCAATCTGATACAGTCAGTCTTCATTAGTTTGCACCGCTAGGCAACGGCATTGCATAAACATGCTTCCTGGAAGGAAGCCCCACGGAACCTTGAAGGAGCATCTGCAGAGTACAGAACTTACATGAATGAGTCCAAGCCTGCCAGCTTTCTGTGTTTAATTAGCCTTAGAATGCAATATTAGCAGATCTTAAACCAACAGGTATTAACGAGAACTTGCAATGGGACGGTGGCCATCGCTGTCTTGTGTTGTGCCCTGGGCAGCCCATAGAGGATCTTCATCTGTCTGAAGACACTGAGTCATGTCTACCTTGGATTATTGCTGGGTGTTACTTGGGAAGGGAAGGAGATTGTATCATGTAAGACAAGACAGGGTGAGCCCAAAATGAAACAAAACAAAACATTAGTTTTCCGTTTCGTGCCCATCCCTAATTAAGATTCCTCTCCCAAGAAGCATGGCCAAAGAAAAAAAAGTGTATGGTCTAATTAGGTCAGTGGCTCTCAACCTGTGGATCCCCAGCTGTTCCTGGACTGCAACTCCCAGATATCCTGAGCCACTCAGCTAGGGATGATTTCTGGGAGTGGCAGTCCAGGAACATCTGGGGACCCACAGGTTGAGAACCACTGAATTAGGTCATTAGTTGAAATCATTTGTTAAACAATAAATGAATTATTTGAACCCATTAAAATATCTATTTTATCTATTTTGACAGAGTGATTTCACCTCATTACATGTTGCCTCTCCGTAAATCAAATTCAGACCCTAATTCAGACCCTAAATATAGTTTATTATGAAAAAAATTATTCGGCAATGAGTTATTTTATTGATGTATTCCTGGCATTCTGACTTGTAGTACCGTACTTTAATTAGGCAGTACCAAGCACAAAGCAGCCTTAGAAGCTATGGGGACAAGTGATGGCTCTGAAGTTCTCTGATAGTGAAACAGTCCCGCACCAGAGAGACATGTAGGGATGACAGATATTGCCTGCTCTGTGGAAGTGGCTGAATGATGTGATAGGAAGTTTGATTCATAGATGAATCAAATGACCAAGAATGAACCATTAGAAAGACTATCACACCTAGTAAGAGTTATGTCATAAAGATATTTTTTTCCATAATTGAAAACTTCAGATTGAAACACAGGCAACAGATTTGAAATTTCTTGCCAGGTTTTGGTGGGAAATGTGCCATTATGTATTTATGTGGTGGTTGTTGTTGTTGTTGCCTTTGATTTTTAAAAATTAGTATTTTAATCAATATTTTCTGGGCAACATGGGTGCCATAAAATCCACTTGGGGAACAAAACTCCCCTTCTTTTACGAGCAAAACCGAGAAAACAAAAAACCATTTTATGAGTGTGGAAGCACAGATGGATGACTCTATCCATTTTGAGTTCTGCCACATTCCATTCTTTTTTTTTTAAATCAAGTTATTTCCATCCTATTGAAGAAGAAATATGAACATTTTGATGTCCCTATTAAAAAGTTGGATGAAATTCTCATGCATCTGTGTTGGCCAATTTTCGTAGTTAACACCTGTTTCCACTATAGATTGGACCATGTGGTCCACAAAGCTTAGAAAGTTACTTATAGATATAGTACCAACCCCCTGAAGTAGTTAATTGCTATGGTAGTTTTTTTTAAACACAACTTTTCACTTTCTAGTTTCTCAAAATTAAAGTAATATTTCTCAAAGTAATGTTGTCAGTCATGCTAACAAATCTGAACATCACAGGGCCTGTGATGCAAAGCACACTCTCCTCCCATCCATCTATCACCCATCCAACAGAGCAACAGGAAGAAGGAACACCAGATTCACTGTGATCTTCTCTGCAATTTAAAGAGGCCATACCACCATAACTATTAAAAAAGTTATACCACCACCAAAAACATGTGTGAAGTGGCCCCATCTTAAGTTGCCGTTGTGACTTATTTGGGTTTTGTGTTGTTGCCCCACATTGTGAGGCTGCTTCTAAGTAGGCATGGACATTTCACTTCGGAAGTGGTCCATTTCTGAAATGAAATGCAGGAGACCACCTAGCATTCGGAACCGGTCCAACCCTCCGGAACGAAATCAGCCAATCACTTACCTTGTGTTGGTAAGCTAGCACAGGGTTAAACTCTAATGAGGAATAAGCTTCTGATGCCATCGTTCCTTCTCCCTGGTGCTGGCCAATCAGATAGGGAGGCGGGATCATGCATTTCCCTGCACAGCTCCTGAATAAAAACCCACAAATTGTTCACAAAGTGGCAATACAGCAATTTAACCTGAATACAGGTGGCTGTGAAGGGGCAATGTCGGGTGCCACCTTTCACACCCGTGCCATAGGTTAACCAAAACTGCCCTAGGAGTACAGCCTAGCAAGAGATACACCATGTGGGTGTGCTTCTTTTTTTTAATTAGCCCCTACTTTGATATCTATAGTTAAAGTATCCCATGACAGAACTTTGCTTTTCTGTGATGGCTGTGGCAATACCAGGTCCAAAGGATTCTGGGCAATTTCAATACATTACAGAAGAGACTAACTTGCCCAACTAGAGTTGTGTTCTATATTTATGACATATTGATTGTCAGCAGCTCTTACATTATATACAAAGTTTATTTGCTTGATTTTAGTGTCACGTTTTTGTGTGCCTTTATTAAATTTATTCAGAAAGCTATTAACCTCTGGAATGGAAATAAAGTTAGTGGGACTATATGATGTGTAGCAATAATGGATAAACAATTATATGTAAATGAATTCACATAGCAAAAGGTCCTGGAGTGGAGATGATGTAACCTCTGGAATAAATCTACTGCAATAATCTTTTTAATAGCAAAACACATTTTAAATCCTAGTTGGCCTTTTACCATGTTAGAGGGAATGTGGGAGGACTACCAAGTGAGGCAAACACCGAGAACGCCAACAAAACATGTTGATATTTAGATTTTGTTACACCAAAGACTAGTTATGTGAAAATGGCAAGGGACTTTAAAGAGGTTGATTACATACATTGATTGATGATTGGCTTCTGCATAATTTTCTATCCCTGGATGCGGAGGGAAGGGGAGCTGAGAAGTGACAGTATTGACCCTGTTCGTTCAATCAAAATGGTAATGCAACATGAAGCCGGGTTGCCTTGCCTGCAGACTCCAAGAATTTAGAGAAACCAGGAGAGAATCTAAATTCTGCCTCATCTGTCTCTAATATGTGTTTATGAATAAAACTGATTGACATTACTTCTCGCCTCCCTCTTCTCTTAGCATATGGGCATCTATGCACCCACATACACAAATGTGTCTTATTATAAGAGAACAAGAAGTTTTGATTTCAAAAAGAGGTTTTCTCTCCTTGATTTCATTGGAGTCATTATTGCTATTATATTGCCTTTGGCTTTTCCCCCCACTCTTGTCTTTTCATCTGGATGCAAATGCACCATTTGTTTAAAATATATTTATATATGAAAATCAGGTTAAACAACATGAAGTGCATCACTCAAATCTTTCAGGTCTTTGCTCTTAATAAAAATAAAACGGATGATTCCATCATTCATCCTGCCTGTGTATTAAAAAGAGGCTACGTAGATGTCTATCCCACCTGTTTTACTCAGGGGAGAATGAAGAAATCCAAGCTTCATTGAGAGTTCGTACCATTTCTTGGGCTGCACTTTTTGATGTTGTTCCAGAGGTTCCAAAGAGGTCCTTATAAGGTCACGGAGGAAGCTTGTGGAGCCCACTCTCATTGCTAGGGTAAATGTTGTGTATGGAAACACAATTGTCTGAAAGGGGACAGGCTGCTTCTTTAATTAGGGAGCCCATCCACATAAGTAACCCCCCCATCCCTAAAATCAAAACAAAGGCAAAGCAAAGTGTTCTGCTTATATACTGCCCCATAGCACTTAAATCACTCTTGGGTTGGTTTACAATTTGTTTATGAAGAATATATACACACACACCCGATTTTGCCACACTTGGAAGGATGGAAGTCCGAGTGAACCTTGAGCCGGTTACCTGGAATTGAACCCCAGGTCGTGAGCACAGTTATAGTTGCAGCACAACATTTTAACCACTGTGCTACAAGGCTCAAAGTTACAGTTCCCATGTAGAGGCTACAGGGACAGATCCAGACTCCATCCCTTCAGGCTCTCACATTTCCCTGCTCAGCATGACACCGGAGGAGCACAAGGCTAGCACGAACTCCTCAAAGGGCACAGGCTCTATATATTTCCTCAGTGACTAAACAGAGCTGGAAGTATCTCTTGGAAACGAGAGATACAAGAGGGAGGCACACGACCCCTAAGATCCGCTGGCCATTCGGACCAGAGATCTTAGGGGTTTGTCGCCGTTCCTGCGTTCCCACCCCCTCCGCACTCCTGGCTGCTGGCTGCGTGAGGGAAGGGAGAAAAAAAGGAAGAAAAGAATGCCGCTCACCTCCGTTCTGCCATCTCGCGTTGCTCCCGGCACTGCATTCAGATCTCTTAAAGGGGCGGGGGGGCAAAAAAAGAACAAACAGAAGCAAGGAGAGCCCGGCAGTCACTACTGTTATATCCGCATCAGGAATTTTCACCCTCCGAGAGCAGGTACATGAAAAGTGCGCTGGGACACGCTTAGGTGGGCGTGGTCACACTTAATTATCTGTAAACTCCGGAGCTGGTGGGGAAATAATTTTAAGCTCCGGAGCTGGGAGCCATTTGCCGCGTAATTTAGGGGTCGTGTGAAAAGGCCCACAGACATTTGTTTGAACGCGTAAGAGAATACATGTCAATGTCGGCCAAATTACTTTGGGCTATGCGTAGAATTGCAGGCCAGGGACTGGGTTCAGTACGAAGGGATGTCCCCCCCCAGAGGTGTGAAAAGCTCCCCTCCTTGCCCTTGGGAGTAGTCAGTACACACCTTGGAGACTTTTCCTTGGAATGACAGCTTGCAGATCTCCCCCTGTCGTTAAAGGAAATGTTTGCTGCTTCAAGGGATATGTTCAGAATTCCATTCGGCTTCTTTGGCTTTGGGAAAATTCTTTTTGTCTCCAGCCTCCATCTGCACATGGCCTCAAAACAAGCTTGTGGCAATGTCCTGTGATTTATTTCTGTGGGGCGGCCTTCTCTCCACCCCACCACCCTCACAGGTATGTCTCATAGGAACCTGTGAAAGGGCCTTCTTGACTGCTACGCCCAGACTCTGGAACTCCCTCCCACTGGAGGCCAGGACCGCCTCATCTCTGTTGCCTTTCCGGAAACAGGCAAAGACCTTTCTCTTCAGGCAAGCTTTCCCTGAATGATGGACTACCATGTGTCTTTTCTATGAATCTATGGGTTCACATAGACTTTTCTATGAATCTATGGGTTCACATAGACTTTGTGTTTATGACTACTTATAACCATGTTGCTTTAATGTAATGTTGTCTCTTAATGCTGTAAGATGTCCCTCAATTCCTTGTTCTCAAATATTTGAACATGCCTTAATTGTACTGGACTGTATATTATCCATCATTACTGGGTCCTTTTCTAAGGAGAAAGGCAGGGTAAAAATACTCTAAAATAAATAAATAAAATAATGTGCTTTGCCTGTTTGCCAACCATGTGATCCAGCATGTATATGGCTGATGAGGGCAGTGGACTCAGAGCCATGCAGATTCATTGCCATCTGGATAATACACTGATTGTAGCACCATCTTCCAATAAGAGACAGGTGGCACCAATGATATTATCTACAGAGAGAGCAGAACTTTGTCATCATATGGCATGAAAAACATCCTTCAGTCAATACCTATTTCTGGACTTTTGGTGGACATTCCTGTTTCTTTCCCTTCCCTGAACCTGAAGATGTCCAAAGAATTTGAAAGTGCCACACTTTGTTTGAGGTATTTTGGTGGCTTCATCTAGTAAAGCTACTACTTCGCCTTGGAGTTCCCCCCATCCCATAGACCAGGATAGCTCTCTTAGGTTTTCAATGGGGAAAATATTGTAGGGATCAAAAAAAAAGAGGTACATCTGGTTGGATGGGACATTTTTAAAATTCCTTTGCAAGGAACGGGGTGCTGATGACTGTGAATTTATGGCCACTAATCGACTGCATTATGTGAATACCGAAAGGGAATTGCACAAGCATTTCCTCTGTTCTGGTGCACTGCCCTTTCCATCCCTGGTCTTGCACCAATTGTGAGATAGCTTGTGCAGCTGGATGCCTGATCAATCAACCAAGGGGTGATCTGCTGGAGCAGAAAAACACCCAAGCATGCTTCCATGAGGCATGGGATGGCAATTCTATTCTAAATCAAAACTAACTCAATTGCACTGAAGATGCAGAGTATACATTTGAAGACAGAAGGGGCAAAGCTGCAGAAGTGTGATCTCCAGCAAAGGATTCAACTGGTCTCAGAGAGCTGCTAGTTGTGCTTTAAATATAGCCAGACCTCCCAAGGGGCTGTGCCTTGAAATCTCAATGGGATTTCAATCACGGTTCCTTTAATGCCATTACGGCATGGGAGTGCTTTGCCCCCCCCACACGTGTGGGGAGGTGGGTGCAAATGAGGCTAGGGACGGTGGCTCAGCGGAGTCAGGCAGGTGGTTTGTATAACACAAAATAGGTACAACATTAAAAAATTCCGGAGATAGGGGAAATTTGCTTAACAGAATCACCTATGGGGCGAATCCGTACATAAAAATGGTCACGATTAGGGATTACTGCGTTTTCAATGCGCTCCTATGGGAAATTTGTATAAAGGAAAATTTGCTTAACATAATTTCATTTGGAACGAATTAATTCCTTTAGAGAAGGTACCACTGTATTTGGGAGCTGCCTCGTTGTCCCAGCTTCTTTCACCAAGAGAGGTCCAAGCTTGGAGGCTTGCTGGTCACCCCCGGTGGAGAGGGGAGTTCTTTGGTGGGGTTTGTTGTTAGGCCAGGGCAGTTTGGAGCTCTTTTATTTATAAGAAAAATTCTTAATGACGCCAAGGAAGCCAGCAACTCAAAAGGAAAACTCTAATCAGCTGCAATAAAGCCTGATTTTACAGTCTGATTTTTCCAGATCCTAGGCACGGTTTTATCTTGCTGTGGGTAGATTCTACAATTCAACAGTATGTACATTTTAATGATACTCTTTGCAGGCTTTTAATGTGAGAAAGTTCTTTTTATTAAGTGGTGTCCATAGCTATATACTGCAAGTAGAGATGGGCATGAAACGAACAAAAATTTCATTCCGTTATTTGTTATTTGTTTCGTTATGTAACAAAACGAATAACAAAAATGGTGATGAAATTGAAACAAACTGAACAGAACCACGAAAATTAGGTTCGTTACTAGAGATGGGCACGACCAGAAAATTTTTTTTCCCGAGTTGTCGTTTTTTGGGACGGGTCCATTTCGGGTCGTTTCCATTTTTCGTGAATTTTTTTTAAAAATTGTCATTTTGTCATGTCGTTTGTCGTTACCGCTGCCGCGATTTTGTGTGATTTGACGTCCCAGCAAGTGGTGTCCCGCTGGCGCTAGGTGTTTTTGTGCCTTAGACAGTGGGCGGGGTGGCGGGGGGGCATGGGTGGGCGGAGGCAGCGGCAGGGGGGAGGGGCAGGCGCGTGGGCACGTGGGCACGCGGGCGGCGGGCGCGCGGGCAGCGGGCGCGGGTCCCGCAATGACCCAGAGTAGGCGGAAAACACTTTAAACTGACTTGCTGCACAAGACTGCATCGAATAAAGCAATTGCAATTTTTATTGCAAACAAAGTGGGCAGTGCACCCACAGCAGAGCTGCAGGCAGGGTATGAAAGGACCTTGGCTTGCCACCAAGCAAATGAAATTTTTAAAATAAATCCACACCTCCCCTCCCACTCAAACCTCCCCCCCTTTGAAGCACTATCAGAAAAGAAATCCTAACAAACTGCAGGAGAATAAAAAAGAATAAACTGCGTTGCTATTCCCCACAGCAGACAGAGAATGAAAGGAATTATTATTATTTCCTAAAAATTCAATTGAATCAATTCCCTCCCTCCCTGCCTAACTGAAATCTAAAGGCTCCGCAAAATCGAAACTAGTCTAGCACAGCAGCCAGCTACACACAGCACTCTTCTGGGAGTGCCTCGGTTTTTTATGCCCTCTTGCACATCCAGAAGTGTCAGTCAAAACCTGGCCATGCGATTGGTAGAATGGGTCCAAAAATTTGCATGGTCCCATCCCATGGCCAGCCCATCATTGCGCAGGTGTAAAAAAATAAAAATAAAAAAAATAAAATCAGTGCGACCTTTTACTGCTATAAAAAACCCACTGCTGCTACTGTAAAAATTCAAGCATTTAAAATAGCTAATTTTCGCATGTTTCTGTGGTGCTTTGGTGGTTTTTTGGACCACGATTTCAAAAAAAATATTGCGGACACCATTTTGGATCCCCCCGCACCGCATGGCAAATGGAGACGCCGAGGATGCCCCCTCCCAGCCCGGTACCAGCAGCCCAGGACAGGAGGGGGGAAGGCTGGGGACCCCCCCCCAGAAACCACCCCTCTGGTAGGTGCCCTCAGGCAGGCATATTTTCGCCTGCTTTTTTGGCCGGGAATCGGGGTTTTTTTATTTTTAAAACTTTTTTTCTGTGCCGCTTGGCATCGCATGATCGCCACGCGATGCCAGGAATGATAATGACAAATCAGAGCCAATTTTTCTTTTTTTGGTTCGAGTTCGAGTTCTGACAGCTTAATTGTTGTTACCGTTTCCGTTATGGAACAGAAACGATATCCGAAAACGGAAATGACAATTTCGCCAAGTCGTGCCCATGTCTATTCGTTATGTTTCATTTTCGTTAATGGTGACGCGCAATGAAATGAGCTGTTTTAAATGTTAAAAACGTCCTGAATATCCGTAAAAACCCAGCAATAATTATTTATTCTGCCTGATAATACTTACCAGGGGGGTTGGGGTCCTTAAAACTGCATTTATGTCTTTTCTCAGATCGCTGTATTTTTTTCCTTTAAGGGGAGTTAGGGGACATCGACCCAAAATGGCTCCCAGATGCCTAATATTGATTTTTCTTTGGATATTAAAACGCCCTGGACATCCGTAAAAACACAGTGATAATAAGGTTGCGGTCCTTATAACATTTGTTTTTGTCTTTCTCCCATCGCAATGTATTTTTCTTTTCCCTTTAAGGATGACACAAAATGGATTCCAGCCACAAAATTGATGCAAGCAATGTGATGGGATCATGTAAATTCTTGTACAATTTCAACCAATAGCATGCCCAGGTTGCAGACTGGGTAGGTGTGGCAGCCACAGAGGGCATAAAAAGCTCTGGCAGCCCCCTTCCTCCTTGCAGTCTGTGGTGGGAGTTAGGGTGGGATTGCTGTTTCTGCGACTCATTACTTTAGGCCAGGCAGGCAGGTGTGTGTCTCTGTGTTCCTGCTAGCTGCAGCCTGGCTCTTAGGGGAAAGAAAGAAGAGATTTCTCTTGCAGCCTCCCTGTGTGCATGCGTACCTCTCAGTGAGTACCCTCCCCTACCCCGCAGTGCAGTAACTCTATGGCTGCCTTACGCCCTGGGCAACGCCTGCCGCTGCCTTTGCAGCTGCACTGTGTACCTTGTCTATACTATGTCTCTGCCAGCATCATTTTTAAAAAGTGTTTTCCCTCTGGTCTGGGGCGTTGGGGGACGTTCGCACATGGAAATGCTTTAAATTGCGCAAAAAGCGGGTAAAAATGAAAAATGAAAAAATGAACCAATGAAATGATTTTTTTTCCAAAAAATTCATGAAAAATGAAAATGAACCAAAATGGGATCCACAATGAAAAATGAAAAACCGAAATGTCATTTTTTTCAATTTGTGCCCATCTCTAACTGCAAGATTTTCCTTTGCAAACGAACTATTAATATCAAGTTTCAATCAGTTTAGCCTATAGGGAAAGAGATGGTCTAAAAGCACTGCATTAAGGATTAAATGATGCGTAGGGGGCAAAAAAACCAGCAACCCTATTCCGAGCATCAGAAGCTTTCAGGTCGATTGGTGCTCAGCCGGCAGGCATGGAGGCAGGTGGTCTGAGCATCGAAAATAGATACATCTCAAGCAGCCAGCATATGTACTGAAATAAGAGGTGCATGATGGTGACTAGACTGAGAATGTAAGATGAAGCAGAGATTTCCAACAATGAAATATTTCACATCATTCATGTTACCTTTTTATTTCTTGACTTTGTGGTATATTCATTTTGAAGAGAAAGACAGCTCTGGCAACATGGTCATAATCTGAGATTTGGAAAACTGCATTAAGTCTGAGAGTTAAATCTGGTACTCAGCAATGAAACTCACATCACATCACAGGAAATCGCTGAAGAACTAATACCAACCATCCATATCAACAGCTTAGAATTACAGTCCAGGATGTCCAGGTGATAGCAAATAAGAAGAATGTAGAATAGGGGTATGTACAGAATTCGGAGCAGACTGCAAGTATATGTTTTAGGGGCCAGATCCCAACATTTCTGACCGCCCACGGGAGCTAGTTTATGTAACAGGCATGGTCAGGCAACTGACAGTACAGCTAGTATCACATAGGACAGCCAGATTGGTCTTCTTCATTTGTACAAGAAGCACCCCAGTAATGCTTGCAAAGTGGAAGGATCAAAAAAACCTAATGCTGCCATTGCTCAAGGAATACCCAAATATGCTCAGTCCTCACATCTCTCTCTCTCTCTCTCTCTCTCTCTCTAATTTTGTTGTGTTGTGTTCTGTTGAGATTCTTTCTGTGTTCCCTAGTTGAAGTGTTGTACAGTATAGAGTAGACACAAGACTCTCTCCTGGAATCAGGAAAGTTTAATTATGAAGCAGCCAAATGTCTATTTCTCAGAGCTAAGAGAAACCTTTCATGAGAAGTTGCAGCTCCTTTTGCCTTTGGCAAAATAGCAACACCTATCTCTCATGCAGTCCTATTCAGGTATTCCTATTGTCGTGCAAATTGAGTAAAGGAAAATGAGCACCAGATGCCCTAAGCACATCTGATCTAACCTGATTTCGGAACCTAAGCAGGGCCGGCCATGGTTAATACTTGGATGGGAGACCTCCAGGGAATACCAGGTGCTGTAGGCGCCTGGAGAAGGAACTGGCAAACCACTCCAGTATTCCTGCCAAGAAAACTCCATGGACATGGAGTCACGAAGAGTCAGTCATGAGTGTAACAACACAACACAACACAACACATTTGCTCCAGGAAGGCACATGTTAGTTCTGCCATATTGTCTTGTCCTTGCTGCTCATGATAGGAACAGTAGACCTTTTAGAACTGCGGAAGATCAAGTGGAGTAGATTCTGCATTCCCGCTTCCAACTATTGCCACAAAGGCAAAAAGGTTAGCCTCCTTGTCTCTACTCTTTTTTCCAGCCAAATCTATGCACTAAACGTGACTGGAATGCCCAAATGGGGCTTATGGTTTGAGAGAAAATGTGCTGAGGGAAAAAAAATCTACTGATCTCCAGCCTTCAGTTTAGGAGTTACATTTGTTCTACAGCTTTGGCTAAGACTGCTCAAAACTATAGGCCTTTTAAAGAGGAGACCAGGAAAGAGTTAGTACAAAACAAACAAATAAATAAACAAAACAAAAGTAAATATAAATGTCACTAACACACTTCCATCTCCACTGTATCATTTTTTTTAAAAAAGAGAGACTTTCACACCCTAAATGGTACTCATTTTCATACTGCAGGCTGAACAGATGGTATCTTATGAATAATATCGTTTAAGGTTTGTTTGCAAAGTCCAGTCAGACCTCCAGAAGCACATTGCTCAGAGAAGAGTATATTGTTTGACAAATGATATTTGTACATATAACTATGTAAAGGCAATGTTTCAGGATTAGATGAGTGATGTTTACTGGAAGAGCAGCTGTTAGCATGACTTGATTTAATGGCATCACACCAGCATGGGATGATGGTAAACCATCCCTGTGGCTGAAATACAGTACATTTTTAAAAATTATCCAAGGCAGAGTGGGGCTGGCAGGGGTCTCATTCATTTTGACCCTGGCTAGGAATGTGAGGAGTGATAATTTCCTCTTCATTCAGTCTCACATTTGGGAGAATAATTCCTTCCACAGAATAGAGCTGTGGAACGTACACTACCACCCTTTCCTTCTCGAGAACCAAAATACCTCCCCGCACTTATGAAAACAAGCAAACAGGTCATCCTTGGCTGAAATTTTTGAATGTCTACTATCAATATACCTTTCCAGTCCCACCTATCTTCCATGGGAAGAAGCTTATGACTGGCCACCTTCCTTCCCTCCGTCTCAGCTTGTACCAGAGATCTTTAGCTGCTGCTCAGACAGAGGATCCTCTACGAGCCATTTGTTCATGAGATGGCCTGACTTCTCACGCCATGTCTCCCTGTTGGCAGGACCTTGAAACAATCTTTACTCTGGGGGCTTCCGGTTTAATGGCCGACTGAACAAGACGCTAGGGAGCTCCTCTGAGGAATCCCCAGAGCGCACAGGAGGTTTAAAGAGGTTCGCGAAGACTACGCGGCCTCCATTAACCTCAGGGGGGGCCCCTGAGGGATTGGGTATCAGCTGTTGCCTCTTGCGACTCTTCTTTCACCCCGATCTGGAGGGGTTGGGGGGAAAGGATCGAGTTGCGGCACTTCACTATCGCTACTCCTGTGTTTGCGAAGTCTCAAAGTCTTGGCAGAAGAGCCATTAACCTCCAAGGACTTTACAAATCGTTTCTATCGGAGGGAGAATCAACAGGCTGTTAAACGGCAATTTAGAAGATAAAGATCACACCCGAAAGAAACGTGAGTCTGCTTGTTTATATCGGAATCTGTTCGGAGCGCGGTGGAAAGCAGCCATAACTCCCCTTCGTGAATGCAAATCGAAACCAAGCGGTGGGGGCAGAGGAGACATCCCTTCATTTGCAAAGTGAGTTTAATTTAATATTTAAATTGAAGTGGAAGAATAATGGGACCTGGAGAAGCTTGATCGTGAAGTCTGTAGTTCAAGACTGGTGTTTTGAAGTCACCCCCGCTCTTTTTGTGAAGAGAGACGGAGTGAATAGTGAATAGAGGAGAGCGTGGGGGTGGAAGGGGATATTTTTAAAAAAACTCTGGTGTTTGAAGTTACTCTCCCCCTTACCTGATTCTACACTTCCAAAGACTTTTGATTAACAATTGAATTCCCCCTCCCTTTTTTTTTTTTTTCTTGCGGAGGACCGGATATTTAGAGGAATTTGAGTGGCGGACAAGGTGGTGTGATTTTACATTTCAAAGGATTTCACCAGAGTCGGCTGGAAAGTTGTTTTTGGGAACAGTTTAGGAGTTACTATAAATTGGAGCTATTGTTATCTACTTTTTCCTAACTGGATTAGACCTTCTGAAGCGGTTGAAGATTTATATATCTTTTGGACGGGCAAAAACTTTGTTAAACAACTCTTTGTTACAGAGAAGCAATACAAGTGGTTTAGACTGTGAAAAAGCCAAGAATTGCTTCAATTTTTCTCTCAACTCTTAATTTTTAAAGGTTCCTTTATGGGTCTCATTTTGTTTATTCGATTGCAGTAGAAACGAACTTAAGTTGCTGCATGTCTTCCTTTGAGGCTTTCTCTGGTTTCAAGGACATAAGAAAGACACAACAAGATAAGGTCTGTGCTGTGAGATGGATTAAGAATCTCATTCTTTAGGTTGGAGCGCCATCTGGTGGATTTTAAAAATTATCGTATGGGACACCGGTTAGAAAATTCTTTTTTATGTTAGATCGCCATCTGATGGATTTGGAAAATTATTGCATATAAAATTCAATTTGAATGTTATACTGAATGGGAAAGTGTCTGACTATATAGAAAAATTGATAAAATTTGATAAATTGTTATAAATTTGATATTTGGATAATTTAAAGTTAGAGAGGTTAAAATGAAGTTAGTATAAGTAAATTTAACATCTTTGATGGTAATTGGGTGAATATTAATCAACATCAATTAATGGAGTATTAATAGATTAACTCGATTGGTTGAAGGTTATTGTAGTCTATTGAATGAATTAACTTTAATACGTGGTTAAATTGTGTCCTATTGGAATAGAAGTTAATAAAAATTGTGATGGCAGAGAAGAAGAAGACGACACCTTTAACACAGAGAAGAGATTCCAGACAAGAGGAGGGTAAAGAATGGGAAGGATTAATGATACATATAAGGAGAGAATTTGAAAAAAGTGAACAAAGTATGGATCAGAAGTTGTCAGAACTAAAGGAAGACATGCAGAAACAAATTAAAGAGGCAGTTGGGGAGCTCTCAGCTCAAGTGAAGGATTTAACGGTGAAAACAAAAAATATAGAAGCTAAAGTGAAGAAAGTGCAGACAGAGGTTAAACAATGCAGAGAAGAAACAGAGAGGAATAGAACAGGAGTGTCAGAAGTAGAGATTACACAAAGGAGGATGGTTGAGGAGCTTGCTTTTCTTGAAATGAGACAAAGGCAACAGAATCTTCGTTTCCGTTTGATTCCATGGGAGGAAGGAGAAGATATTAAGGCCAAAGTAATAACGGAATTGGCGAAGTGGCTTGGATGGCAAGAACAGGAAGTAGCTGATGCAATCTCCCAAGTGTTCAGAATTGCAGTCAGATCAAAGAAACTGAGAGCGAAGAAGACACCAGGCGACGTTATTGTGTCATTGACATCTATGGCCGTGCGAGATAGAATCCTGAAACATAGTTATGACAATCGGTTTGTGATTGATGGACAACAGATTCTGATATACAAGGAGATTCCGCTTCATTTCTTGAGAAGAAGAGGAAGTTATAAATCTCTGGCAGAAACGCTGAGAAGAAATGGTTTGAGATTTCGCTGGGAGTTCCCAGAAGGTCTATCCTTCATTTACAAGATGAAAAGATTTAAAATAATATCTGAGTCGGAAATAGGTAAATTTCTGAGAAAATATGGAGAAGAGCTTGGGTACAGGAAACCATCGAAAGAGGGTGAAAAATCACCTGAAGAAGAAGAAGAGGAAGAAGAGGAGGAGTTAGAACTCTCTGAGGAGGAAGAAGGTAAAGCGGATTTAGCTATGGCCAATATCTGAATAGAGATTGATAAAAATATATTTAATTTGAAATTTACAATGGCGCTGAGAGTATTGACTTGGAATGTTAATGGTCTGAATGAAAAGACCAAGAGAAACAGAATTACGCATTTATTGAAGAAAGAAAATCTGGACTTGATTTGCCTGCAAGAAACACATGTTGCAATGAAACATACGAAGATTCTAAAAAACAAAATTTTGGGGCAAGAATTTGTATCGTCTGATAAATTGAAGAAAAGAGGAGTGGTGATATATGCAAAACATAAATTGGAACCTAAGTTGATTATGAAAGACGAAGAGGGAAGATTTTTGATGGTACAAATCACTTGGCAATCTGAAAAATTTTTTATTGTAGGCATTTACGCGCCAAATGAAAGGAAATCAGAATTTTACAGAGAGGTAGAACAAAAACTGTTAGATTATATGGATGAAAAACTCTTTCTGATGGGAGATTGTAATGGGGTAATGATGCCAGATTTGGATAGATCTCAGAAAAAGAAAGGTTCAGAAGGGAAATTACCAAAATCTTTTTATGACTTAGTTGAAAATTTTGGATGGACCGATATTTGGAGATTGAGACACCCAATGGAAAAACAGTTTACCTTTTTTTCTGAACCGAACCAGAGTTGGGGGAGAATTGATTATATATTTGTCCCTAATGATATCTCATATAGAGTGACAAAAGTGGAAATTTTACCTAAAACGATCTCAGATCATAATGCAATGGTGATGGAAATCAAAACAAAAATGCAAGGATTATACCGTTGGAGGCTGAATGAAAGTTTACTGGATGAGACTGAGACTCTGCAGATAGCGAAAAAACCTTCAGAGACTATTTGAAAAATAACTGAGAAGAGAAACACCAACAAATGTGGTATGGGATGCTAGTAAGGCTGTTATGCGAGGCCTCTTTATTCAAAGAAATGCGTATCAGAAGAAACAGAAAGAAAAGAAGCAAAATGAGATTTTAAAAGAACTGGTAGAGACAGAGAAGAAACTGGTGGAGAAGCCAAAGGAACAGAAATGGATTCAAAAATTAAAGATGCTTCAAACTCAGTTGTCGATGATTATCAATCAAGAAATTGAGTGGAAGGTAAAGATGATGAGACAAAGAAATTTTGAATCGGCAAACAAAGTAGGGAAATTGCTGGCTTGGCAGCTGAAATGGAAGCAAAAACAAAAGGTTGTGAACAAATTAGTAGTAGACCAAAAATTAGTGGAAGATCCAAGAGAAATTGTAAAGGTGTTTTTGAATTTCTACAGAAATTTATATACGAAGAAAAAAGAGAACCCGGAACAAATGGACAGATATTTAAAAAAGAATGGATTGAAAAAAATCTCAACAAACCAAGTGTCGATATTGAGTGAGAAAATTACCCCACATGAAGTACAAAGTGCAATAGAGAGGGCGAAAATTGGAAAATCACCGGGCCCAGATGGTCTGACTGCAAAATATTATAAAAAATTGTCAGAAGAAATGTTACCAATTATGGTGGAGGTTATGAATGAAGTTCTAGAAAAAGGAGTCATACCTAACACCTGGAAAGAGGCGTATATAACACTGATTCCAAAGGAGAACTTAGACACAACAGATGTTAAAAATTATAGGCCCATTTCCCTTTTGAATGGAGACTATAAATTATTTGCCGATGTTTTGGCTAATAGACTAAAAATTTATTTATTTATTTATTTATTTATTGAATTTTTACCCCGCCCATCTTCCGAAACGGAACTCTGGGCGGCTACCAAATAGCTGAGCAACTCAGCGAGCAGTACAAAAGTAAAAAAGGTTTTAAATGAGTTATTACACAAAGATCAAGCGGGGTTTCTTCCTGGCAGACAGATGAAAGATAACATGAGAAATATAATTGATATAATAGAGTATCTAGAAGTCAGGAAAGAGAAACAAGCTGCTTTGATATTTATTGATGCTGAAAAGGCTTTTGATAATGTCTCTTGGCAATTTATGAAGAAGAATCTGGAAAACATGGGAGTGGGAACAAAGTTTTGGAACGGTGTTAATGCAATATATAAGGAACAGAAAGCTAGTTTACTGATTAATAATGTGATAACAGAAAGTTTCCCGATTGGAAAAGGTACGAGACAAGGGTGCCCATTGTCCCCATTGTTATTTATTACTGTATTGGAAGTATTGTTAGTCAAACTGAGGGACATGGGGACAATTAAAGGTATATGTGTGGGGGATAAGGAATATAAATTAAAAGCGTTTGCTGATGATTTAGTTTTGACGTTAGAGAATCCAAAAGAAAGTATTACTGAGGTGATGAAAATAATTGAGGAATTTGGTAATCTAGCCGGTTTCAAACTAAATAAGAATAAGACGAAGGTCTTATTGAAAAATGTAACAAAGAAAGATTGTGAAGAATTTGAAAAATTGTCCGGCCTCTCAGTGGTGAAAAAAGTTAAATATTTGGGAATTAACTTATCTCTTACGAACTTAAATCTCTTTGAGGATAATTATAATATGGTATGGAACTTGATTAAGAGAGATCTGGAAACATGGAATAGATTGAATTTGTCGTTGATGGGAAGAATTTCGGTGATAAAGATGAACGTGCTACCAAGGTTGTTATTTCTATTTCAAATGATCCCAATACTTAGAGGAATAGGCCACTTTAAGGAATGGCAGAAGATATTGTCCAAATTTGTCTGGCAAGGTAAAAGACCCAGAATAAGATTTAAATTGCTAACAGATGCCAAGGAAAGGGGAGGATTTGCCATGCCAGTCTTGAGATTGTACTACGAAGTGGCCTGCCTCGGTTGGATAAAAGCTTGGATTACTTTAGTTGATGAGGATCTATTGGATTTAGAAGGTCATGATAACAGATTTGGTTGGCACGCTTATCTTTGGTATGACAAAGTGAAAGTACATAAAAGTTTTATGAATCATGTAATTAGAAAGTCACTACTTCAGGCCTGGGAACGGTTGAAACCCCTTTTAGAGAGACATACACCGAGATGGTTATCCCCGATTGAGGCATTGGCGATCAAGAGGAAAGATAAAGAAGGAGTGGGGATCACCTATGGTGATGTGTTATTCTTTTCAGAAAAGGTCCTAGACTGAAGTCTTATGATATGTTGAAAGAGAAGTTAACAGGCTGGTTTCAGTACCATCAACTAAATGACATTTTTCAGAAAGATAGAAAGGTGTCTGGGTTTGGAGAGAAGGAATCTAAGTTCCAAACCATAATCATGGGCCCAAAAAAGAAATTGTTGACTAGATTATATAATTTTTTGTTGGAGTTGAATCTAAAAGATGAACAAGTTAAAGAATGTATGGTAAAATGGGCTATGGATCTGGGTCATAATATTGAGTTAGATGTGTGGGAAAGATTGTGGAAAAAGAATATGAAGTTTACCGCATGTATTTTGATAAAAGAAAATCTGTTGAAAATGATGTATAGGTGGTATATTACCCCAACGAAGTTAGCAAAGATGTATAGGATGAAAGATGACCACTGCTGGAAATGTAAAGAGAAACAAGGTGATTTTTATCATATGTGGTGGACTTGTGAGAAAGTGAAAGAGTACTGGGCATTGATATATGATGAACTCAAAAAGATGTTAAAGTGTACATTCCCCAAAAGACCTGAATTTTTTTTGTTAGGGTTGGTGGATAATGAAATTAAAGGAGCAGACAGGACTCTATTTCTATATGCAACAGCAGCGGCACAAATGCTCCTGGCACAGAATTGGAAGACAACGTATATACCATCTTTGGATGAATGGAGGGCGAAAATATTGGACTTTGCAGAGATGGCCAGACTGACGTGCAGACTGAGGGATCAAGACAACCAGAAGTTCCAAAAAGATTGGCAAAAATTTAAGAACTACATGGAGATTCATTGCAAGGAATTAAAGACTCTTACCAGATTAGGATAGAGCTCGAAGGATTACTACTTATTTTTCAAATCTTTTTATAAGTATATAAAGGGGTTTGTCTGAAAGGAAGGCTAGGAGATGAATAACGCTAAAACCACGGGAAGAACAGAGGGAAGCCAAATTTTAGTGGTAGAATGATTTTGTATTGCTAATGCTTTGAACCTGACTTTTTTTTTGTATACTAAAATTTTCTAATAAAAACATATTTTAAAAAAAAAAGAAACAATCTTTACTCTGTGTGGTGTGGGCATGACGGCAAGGAAAATGATGGGCAGTTTCTCCTATCTGTAGAAGTTCTGACTCTTTATTCCTGCATCAATAACCCCCCTCACTCACTCACTCACTCACTCACTCACTCACTCACTCACTCACTCACTCACTCACTCACTCACACACACACACACACACACACACACACACACACACACACCACTCTTCGATGAGCTGCTGGAAGAGTTCGAGCTCTTGGCACCCTCTGTGGCTTGCAGAGCCCAGGACAAAACCACCAACACCCTTCAATGTCAAAGATGTTGTGGTCAACCAGGCACCTCTCTGAAGGTAATAAATCACCCAGAGTGGCCATTGGAGCAAGATATAAATCAAATCAAACCAACCAACCACGCAACCAATCATTTCCCATGGAAGAACAAGGGGCTTCCAAGCTTCCAAGGGACCTACAATTAATGGCAAGTAGAAATGGGCATGAACCAGTAGGATGGTGTTTCATTTTTGATCATGATTTGTCAAAGTCTGCAAATCACAAATTTCTGATTTTTTTTCTGAATGAACCACAAATTGGTTCATCCATTTGTGTGTGTGTGTGTGTGTGTGTGTGTGTGTGTGTGTGTGTGTGTGTGTGTGTGTGTGTGTGTGTGTGTGTGTGTGTGTGTTCCGACAAAGCCCATGGTGGGCTCAGCTGAGGTTGACAGGCTTATTCCTTTCCTTTTTCTTTTTTTAAGAGGCAGTATGGTGGCTCAGCAGGATAGAGCACTGAAACTGTCGGCTGCTAAGTCGTCAGCCAGGTAGAGTGAATCCTGAGTGCCATGCAATGGAGTGAGCTCCTGTTGTTAACCCCAGCTCCCACCAACCTAGCAGTTCGAAATCAAGAAAATGCAAGTAGATAAATAGGTACCGCCATAAAAAGTGGGAAGGTAAACAGTGTTCCTTGTGCAGAAATGCAATAGGCCATTCTGGCCACATGACCATGGAGTAGCACAACACCATCTCTTTGACTTAGAAATGGAGATGAGCGCCACCCCTAGTGTTGGGCATGGCCAGCACATATGTGCAGGGGGAACCTTTACCTTTACCTTTTTATAGCATCTCCCCACTGGCTGCCTCTGTGCAGGTGCCTGCCTCTCAGCCACCCCCCAAAAAAACTGTTATTTTCCTTGAACTTCCTGGTTCTTTTTTTGGTTTATGCCCATCAGTAATGCCAAGAGGCCAAAATTCTGCTATTGCAATTGGCTGTCAACCTTTTGTCTGTGTGTTTGGTGAAGGGGGGTCGATGCATTCTGCAATTAATTTTTCTGAAATAAAGAACGAGGTGGGGATATGAAGGGTCCAGGTGGCACCCCTGCCCCCCAACCCCCCTCCTGTCACCATCCTGTCACCAAAGACTAAGGAGATGAAAAGAGAAATTATTCCAATGCTTTGTCTCCAGTTTTCCAAAGAAAGACAACAAAAAACTCTTGAATGTGGCAGAGTGGTGGCTGGCAAGCCAGCTTTCTTAGGATGATACCTTCTTGGTGGAGGCATGAAGCAGGCGTGAAAAGGTCTTGCTGATTTTTCAAGCAGCCAGGAAGCCAAATCAAAACTCGGGAAAGGAGGAGAAGCTGTTGCTGGTGAGGCGACAAAGGCATGGGATAGACATGGCTGAGAGAGGGAGTAGTCGGAGACATTTCAGGCAGTTTGCCTCTTTCTTAATAGCCAGCCTGTTCTTGTGTGTGTGTGTGTGTGTGTGTGTGTGTGTGTGTGTGTGTGTGTGTGTGTGTGTGTGTGTGTGTGTGTGTGTGTGTGTGTGTGTGTGTTCAAGTTAATCATGTGCTTTCAAATCATTTCTGACTTACACCGAGCCTTTTCAGGGTTTTCTCTGCAGAGAGAGCTCAGAAGGTTTACCATTCTTTTCTTCTGGGGAAACTCCGGGACTGTGCCACTTTCCCAAGGCGACGCAGGCTGGCTCTGCAGGGGTGCACAGTGGGAATCTGAACTCCTAGCCTTTGGCTCCTTAGCCAGACACCTGAGCTATCCAGCTAACTGTGTGTGCATGTTGGGGAGAGATATAATGAAAAACAAGAGCTCCTTGCCTCACTCTCTGCGGGAGCTAATGAATCGCTCGTGGCTTTGAAATCCCTCGCTGAGGTGTCTCATCAAGCCAAGATAGCCAAGGTTAACAAGAAAAATATGAATTTATGTAGTGTTCCTTCAATGTCTAACTGCAAGTATGGTAGTTCACAATACTAGGAACCATGTTAGACCTACAGAATAGATATCCTGTTTTCTATTAAACCATATTACGTTGGAGTTCTTATTTGGGTAATAATGGTTCAGCTTACACCAAACCCATTCAAATTGCATCAGAAGAAGTCAAACCATCCTTCCCAACAAGCAAAAAACACACAAATGAGGAAATGGCTTGGCTCGTTTTCAGAAAATGTGAATCAAGTTATGAATAAAATCCTGCTTTTTTGGGGGGCAATCCATCACTCATCTCTCCCTCAACCATGGTGAGCCTCCGTCATTCTCTGTGTTACCCTTTTCTAAGTTTCCTGGTAGCCGGGGATGCTGGTTATGTTTAAATGCATTGTTTATTCTGGTTTAGTGTGATGGGAGGGGTGAGTGAGCATGGGGTCATTTTTGGTACTGCACTAGCCTGGATGCCTCTCTAAGCCAGCAACTGGGAGCTTGCAATGCTGTGGTGGTTAAACTAAAGGCAAGTGGGTCAAGCTGCATAAGAATAAACTCCCCCCCCCCGCAGCCCCATTCCAGGGAAAAATGGGATCAGGAGCAGGGACAGGAAGATCCTTGGTCAAGAATTAATTCTCAATCAGAAGAACTCTCAGGGACGTAAAGGCCAGCTGTGAATATGATATAGTTTTATAAGCCGCATTATAGAGCCAAAGTACTGCAAAATGTAATGAGCTCTCTGTGAGGTTCTACCTTTCAATCAGGAACAGCAAAACCCCCAGATTCTCTTCTTTTCTCTTATGGATATTAGACTAAGTGCATGCAATGTGGAAAAAGAAACAAGAAAAGATCTCTTAGTAAACAATCTAGAGAAATTTATCTTTGTTTTCTTTATTTGGCTACAGAGGTAATCCTCCTAACACCAACATGCACAATTTCTTCAGTAAATTTCTCGTGTTGATAAATCCACGGTAAACATGCTAGTTAAACCTGAAAGAGATGTAGAAAAAGAAAACGTAATTACAACTCTGGAGAACAATAAGATCTCAGGAGGAACCAGATAAGGAAGAACTAACGTCATCCTACGTAAAACCTGCAAGGCAAAAACAATTGCTTTCGTCTATGCTCTCTCTCTCTCTCTCTCTCTCTCTCTCTCTCTCTCTCTCTCTCTCTCTCTCTCTGTGTGTGTGCGTGTGTGTGTGTGTGTGAGTGAGTGTGTTGTGCCATTACAGTCATGACCGACTCTTCATGACTCCATCTCCATGGAGTTTTCTTGGAAGGAATACTGGAATGGTTTGCCAGTTCCTACTCCAGGCGCCTACAGCACCTGGTATTCCCTGGTGGTCTCCCATCCATGTGCTAACCAGGGCTGACCCTGCTTAGCTTCTGAAACCAGGCAAGATTGGATGTGATTTTAAAAAGAGTAATGTAACCTCTGGGCAAAACATAGTGCATGGGATATTTTTATATGTTCTGTGAGAAGTCCTGGGACACCTCTCTCTTTCCAAAAGGAACACTTTTGGTATAAGGCACTGGTGGCCAAACTTTGGCCCTCCAAATGTTTTGGACCACAACTCCCACAGTTCTTTGTCATTGGCAATACAGGCTTGGAATTCTGGGAGTTGTGGTCCAAAACATCTGGAGGGCCAAACATTGGCCACTACTGGTGTTGGCTTTTCCAGTTGAAAGGGTGAGCGGCACACAATGGGAATCCCACCATTAATATTGAATGTTTGTCATTTGATCCTTGATCTGAGGAAACCTCCCCTCTTCCACTGCCCAACATCATCCCAATTAGTAGTATTGTCAAGGCATGCAGGGAATCCTGCTGCTATCACTGATTAGTAATCAGAGATAACAGTGGGGATATCCTTCATCTCCCTTATACCCTCTTCAATCAGCAACTGCATACGATAGGTGAAGGCATCCTGAAGGCTCCTACGTCCAGCAGCTGGTTCAGAACCGGTGTGCGGGCTGATGTCCACATGTCTGCCCAGATACCTACCTCTGGTGGCCTCTACTGGCAAGGCCTGTTTGACTGTGGGTTCTGTTGTTGGAATTTCTACCGCTATTCTCTGTAGAACAAGCACTAGGTTGTGTTTCTGTTTCCCCATCTCCACCACATCCTAAAATGGCTGGTCACTGACTGATTCTTGGTTCTACTGCAGATATGAGTGTGCTGTGGTTTAATTATTTAAATTTATTTTACACATCATCCTGAATTTTTGATAATGGAGAGAGAGAGATGATAAGTTCAGGTAAATAATGAAATGAATTTGGTTTTATCCGACAAAAAGAATCTACTTAAAGGAAGATCACAATACATGACATGTACAAGCATCTTAAAATACCGCTGATATGGTTAGGCAACATGATCTTCCATCCATTCTAGTTCTGTGATTAGAATAAAAGATGAAGTTTCACTGGGTGTTCATCCAGTTATATACCTTTTTGCTTTGGTTGTATCTACACCACATGGTTATAGCAATCTGAAATCACTTTAATCATTGCTATAATTGCTCACTGTAGGCATTTAAATGTCAATTAAAAACAGATGCTTAGACAGGCTTTTCCTGAGCACTGCTGATGGTGAATAGAGATGGGCACGAAACAAACTTTTTTCATTTCCTTTATTCATTATCCGTTTTGTTACGCAACGGAACGAATAATGAACATTGTGATGAAATTGGAATGAACCGAACAGAACCACGAAAATTATGTTCGTTACGTTTCATTTTTCATGAATGACGACGTGCAATGAAATGAGCTGTTTTAAATGTTAAAAAACACCCTGGACATCCATAAAAACGCAGCGATAATTATTTATACTGTCTGATAATACCTACTGGGGGAGGTTGGGGTCCTTAAAATGTTTATTTTTGTCTTCTCCCATCGTGATGTATTTTTCTTTTCCCTTTAAGGATGACAAAATGGATGCCACCAGCCACAAAATGGAGGCAAGCCATGTGATGGGATCATGTAAATTCTTGGTTGCAGACTGGGCAGGTCTGGCAGCCACAGAGGGCATAAAAAGCTCTGGCAGCCCCCATCCTCCTTGCAGTCTCCGGTGGGAGTTAGGGTGGGATTGCTGTCTCTGCGACTCATTATTTTCACTTTAGGCCAGCCAGGCAGGTGTGTGTCTCTGTGTTCCTGCCGCCAGCAGCCTGGCTCTTAGGGGAGAGAAAGAAGAAATTCCTCTCTAGCTTCACTCCTGCAGCCTCCCTGTGTGTGTGCATGCGCACCTCTCGGTGAGTACCCTCCCCTGCCCCGCAGTGCAGTCACTTTGTGGCTGCGTTGCACCCTGGGCAACACCCGCGGCTGCCTCTGCAGCCTCCCTGAGTACCTAGTCTATACTGTGTCTCTGCCAGCATCAATTTTGTTTAGTGTTTTCCCTCTGGTCTGGGACGTTGAGGGACACCCGCACACGGAAATGTTTTAAAAATTGCGCAAAAATTGGGTAAAAATGAAAAATGAAAAACGAATAAACAAAAATGATTTTTTTCCAAAAATTCACAAAAAACAAAAACGAACCAAAATGGACCCCTCAACGAAAAATGAAAAACCAAAACACCATTTTTTCAATTCGTGCCCATCTCTAATGGTGAATTAAGTTGCTAGACTATTCTTCTTAATCCGCCTTTGCTTCTGACTTATGACTGATATTTTTTTCCTTTTTGATTCTCCAATTATGATACTGTTCAATTATTTTTTCACATTTATTGTGTTTTCTACTTTTATTAAAATGTTGCACTCACTATTTACAGCTATTATTTTGTATATCTATGTTTTAAATTGTTTTAAATTGGCGTTAACCACCCAGAGCGCCCTTCGGGATGAATGGCAGTGGTATATAAATCAAATGCATGCATGCATGCATACATACATACAGACAGACAGACAGAGAGAGACACACACACACACACACACAGAGAGAGACACACAGGGAGGGAGGGAGGGAGGGAGGGACAGAGAGAGAGAGAGAGAGAGAGAGAGAGAGAGAGAGAGAGAGAGAGAGAGAGAGAGAGAGAGAGAGAGAAGGTTGGGAATTACTGTTCTAGCCCCTCACCAAACTACATGACAATATCCACCCAAATATACAATTTACCATGGAAAAAATAGAGGATAACTGCCCATTCTTAGATATCATAGTCATATGCAAACTGGATCTCCAATCCAGACACAAGATCTACAGAAAACCTACCCACACAGACCGGTACCTACTTAAAGATTCCATCCACTACCCATGATAAAAAGAGGCATAATCAAAACACTTGTAGACTGTACAAACCAAAACTGAAACTGAATTCCTCAACACTGAATTCAGCCACCTGAATTGAGCTCTACAGGCAAATGGCTAATCCAAGAATTAAATCAAAAGAGCCATCAAACTGGGAAAAAAACCCCACCAAACCAAAGAAGAAAAACAGACCCCAACAAACGAAGTATTTTTGCCATACATAAAAGGAGTCACAGACCACATGAGCAAAGTGTTGAAAAAACACAACCTATAAACACTATTTAGACCCACCACAAAAATACAACAGATGCTACAGTGAGCAAAGAACAAAAGGAACCCACTTAGCACTGCAGGAATATATCGGATACCTTGTAGTTGTGGCCGGGTATGTATTGGGACCACAAAACGCAGCTTCCAGACCAGAATCAAAGGACATAAAAGTCACTGCAGACTAAAACAACCAGAAAAATCAGCAGTAGCTGAACATACCCTGAAACAAACTGGACATGAAACCCTCTTCCAGGACACAGATGTACTGAACAACACTACCAATCACTATGTCAGACTACACAGGGAAGCCATTGAAATCCACAAACATAAGCACAGTTTCAACAAAAAAGAAGAAAGTTTAAAAATCAACAAAGCTTTGCTTCCAGTTCTAAAAGCTGCAGGGTGCAAAAGAATAAAGTTCAGTGATTCCCACCCAGCCACAAGCACACAACAGAACCCATCAACTATAGAGAAGGATCACTGATTGCAGTGAAACTTCTTAATCCCTCCATCACAATACTATGACTAACACCTATTCTCCTGCATAGGACAAGTTTCCTCTTTCCCTCAACTTTAAAACTCCACAGTCTCACTCACTCTATACTCCAGAGCACAGTGAGAACTCCTAGAGCATGGCCAACCCCCCCCCCCAAACATCTCATAACAGCTATTGGTTTGGGGAGTTACAATGAAATAGGTTTTGCCACTTAGCAAATTCTTTCTTTCAAAGAGGTCTCTGAAACTTGTGGTTTAGGCCAGAGCCATTGCAGAAGCATGGGGGTGGGGCAGAAATGTAGATGTCTTACTGAATGACTTGTGTTGTTGTGATGCCTCCAGAGAGATAAAGAGGGACAACAATGGCTTTGACCAAGGGCACCAAAATTCATAAGACATATTGATTGGCAGCTGAAAGGGTGTAAATCTCCCAGATGATATTTGCTGCTAGAAGGACATGAACCCACTCACTTGGAGTACATACACTTCCTCCGACTCCTCCTCCTCCTGGGTAAAAGAAGACACAAAACAGACAGACCTCTCTTGGAAAGTCATATGATCATTGCACGCTTGGCCTCAGGCATCCTTCCCATTATTGCATCCTCTCCCTTCTCATGCAAATGCCATGTAATCAAGGTTAGCCAACAGGGTAGTAAACCCCAGATACCAACATCTCTTATTGTGAACCGATGAATGAATGCCTCCAAAGAATCTCATAGTCATAATTCTTCCTCAGGCTTTCTGCTATGAAGTTTCATATTAAAGCTATACAGAGATAACGGAACCTCTTACCCCGAGAGTTCTCCTGTTGCTTTGTATTATCCCTTGACATGGTAAAGTTCATTTTCTCTGTGATAAAATCTTCCATAAATTATTGGCTGTATTCCTTCAGTCCATATTTAGTTACATCAGTGGATCTCTCAGGCTCCAGCTGGGTTTTGAAACCTTTTTTTTGTCCATGCAAACGAAAATGAACTGTAATCCCAGTGTATCAAGATATTTTAGGCAGGACAAGTTTGTCCTTATTGTATTTTTACTAGCTCTCTAGAACCTAATGATTGCCATAAAGAGAGAGTTCTCATCCTATCAGCGCGTATTTCTGTTCAGTAAAAGGAATGAAAGATAATGGCATCAATTTTCCTGTCCACAAAGATTCAGTATTTGAGTAATCAATGTTGGATTATAAACTCCCCCACCAAACACCCCCCACACACCGGGACTGGTGCAGAGTACTCCAACCTCCATTATGTAACTGAAAATACTTCCAGTAATTGCACAGTTTATTTGGCCCTTAAAACAAGCATTAAGCTTGACAGTACATTAAATAATAATGAAGTCATACTGGATACTTAAAATGATACCCTGATCTTGTAAAAAACATAGTTCCATGTTTGCCATGGTTGTCTTGTTATGATTGCTGAAAGACTCAGTACATCAATGCACTAGAGATGGGCACGAAATGAGCAATTTTTTGTTTTTGTTTTCGTTTTTTTGTTTCGTTACGTAACGAAATGAAAAATGAATTTTGTCTCCAAAATGAAACGAAATGAACCGAAACAACAGAAATTTTGTCGTATGTTTCATTTTCGTTGCAGCAAATACATTGAACTGTAATGAATGCTAACAAAACAGCAATTTTTATTTTCATTTTTTCGTTTCATTACGTAATGAAACGAAAATGAATTTTTTTGCAAAAAATTCACAAAAAATGAAAACAAACCGAAACGGACCCCCTAAACGACAAACGACAAACGAAAAACCATTTTTTAAAGTCGTGCCCATCTCTACAATGCACAGCACACCAATGTTTGAAATTTATCCAATGTTTGAACAAATGTACGAAAAGATAATAATTGGGGCATTTGTGTGATTCAACGATGATCGCAGGGTAGAGCAAGTGGTCACTCATATCCAGCAATGGGGAGCACCACCCCCACACATCAGGCTCTCACCCAGCATCTGTTAAGAACTCCAGGGCCATAGAATTCTATGCCTGTATCCCAATAATCTTGATTTTTATAATGTGCTATTGTTATTAGTCCTTTTTAGAATTCACTGCCATTGAGATGAAGAAGAGAGAACTACTTTTCCCCCTCTCAGTGTTTCTGCTAGCTCTGCACTAGGTATCTAGACCCAGACAATCTTTTTCTTTTCAAGGCAAAGTTTGCATAACAACTCCCATTCTAGCAGCTTGGGAGAGGAAAAAGTTCCCTTTTAGACTGCTAAGCATGTGTGTACATTGTGTGCCATTTCCTGTTTTAATGGTCATTGCGACAACAGGCAATAGACAATGAGCATTCAACAACAGTAGACATTTTCTGATAATTGTATCAGAGGGCTTATCACACAGTAAGATATAATGCATACCAACACATGGTTTTTGTCGACTCAGTCATCTCCCAGGGTGGTAATATTTTACTGTTCTGGTGTATGAAAGAGTCTGATACAGCAGACCAAAGTTCTGGAATACTAGTCTATAGCTACTTTCTCATCTTCTCTCCTGCAGGTTTGTAAACAGCCAAATGTGAGGTAGGCTTATTGAAGAGAGCTCAGAATACCCAAGTGTACTGTTCTCTGAGGCAAAGTTTTTCCATTCTGGCTAGCATAGCTGGTCTCCAAGAGGTTTTTTTAAAAAAAATACATATCCCATTCTTTTATGGTTATCAGCCTTCCACATCTTTACCCAACACACTGTAATTAAAATTGTAAACCCAGAGACTACTTGTAGTGGTATGGGGGGCGGTATATGTAGCATATACTTTTGCTTTTACAACAGAATTGTTCTTTTCAAATAATTGTTCTTCAAATAAATCAGAAGAACCCACAACCAGGCTCTGACTAATTCATACACAATTAAAATATTCAGAAACAATGGCTTAAACGCTTCTGCTATAACTTATGTTGCATATGGCTGATGATGTCAACCTGCAGCAATTGTTAATAAATTAAAATGTCACTGATTTCTCCCAGAAGATCCCGTCCCTTTCACCATCAGGGATTCTTGAGGGCCTCGGTAGGGACAAGGGTTTGATTAAAATGGCCTTCTCAAGGATGACATGGCTGGTGGCTTTCTGTTTTTAAAGAGTCCCCTTTCTTATATGTGGCTCCTATGGCTTCCCAATGATGAAAGAGATACAGTAGTACCTTGGTTTTAGGGATGGGGATGAAACGGAAATATTGTGTTTCATTTCATTTCGTTATCCCATGGTTCATTTCATTTCGTTAGAAATGATTTTTTTAAATGTACAAAAATAAACAGTAATGAACTGATTTGTTACTCTATAAAATGGGTCCCCTGGGCTCCTGTTGACCTTGGAACCCTACATCTGGTGCTTCTGAACTGCAACAACCTTCTGATGTAGACGGCATGGCCATGACATATAGAAGCTGGAAAGGAAAAGGGTTAGCGAGACTTCAGAGGAAGTACAGAAGGCTGGCTAGAAGTTTTAAAGAGAAGACAATAACATTTCGGGACTCCAGTCTTCATTTCTAGATCCCTGTGGCACGTCATGACCTTTGTGGATGCGCGTGTTATGAATTTCAGAAACCCTGGGGGATTTCATGCATTTAATTTTCAATTTTCTCTTTTCTTCGGAGGCTGGTTCGTCTTTGTGTCTTTCTCGATGTCATTTGTATCAGGCTGAATTCAGTCAGTAGTTCCAGCTAAAGCACTGTAAACAAATCAATGGACCGTGCATGCACATTGCTAACCCTTTTTAGGAGTGGTTGTATCCAGTGCTGTGAGCATGGTTTGAGGAGAGCATGTAGCCCCCCACCAAAACATACTTTGGTTATAGTTTTCTCCTTTCTGTTCAAGGTGAGTCTAGTCGAAAGAGGAAATGTTCCTGGTTGATGTAGGCCACAAGCAGTAACCTGTACAGGCCCCCTTTGGCACAGGAGAAGATGATGATGGAGGGGAGTAGACTTGATGTTACTCTGCGACAGATTGCCCGCTTGCGCTACAGCAGTCAGGAGCAAACCTTACAGCATAGCAAAGGTACTCCTATCATGCTGGGAAATATAGAAATGTGGCCTCTACTCAATTGCAAGGGGTCTGTCATTCACAAAAGAAATACAGTAGGACCCCGGTATCTGCTGGGGATTGGTTCCAGGACTTCCAGTGGATAATGGAAACCGTGGATAAGAGAGAGCACGAAAAATCCCCAAAACTTCTGTTTTGTGACAGTAGCTTGCTTTACAGCTGCTGTTTTATGACAGTAGCTTGCTTTACAGCTGCTGTTTGTGTCAGTAGCTTACTTTATGGATGCTGTTTTATGATAGTAGCTTGCTTTACAGCTGCTGTTTGTGACAGTCACTTGCTTTGCGGCTGCTGAATTATTTATTTAATTTCCCCCCTGCCAACTGTGGTTAACTGAATCATTTGATACGGGGGTCCTACAGTAACTGTGTTATTCACCCAACACACTTTTTATTTATTTATTTATTTATTTATACATTTGTCTACTGCCTGTCTTCCAGAGGAACTCCGGGCAGTTTACAGCAGTCACAAATTACAAAATATATAACATTATAAAGACAGAAATAAAAATACCCCTTTGATCTCATCTCCTCTGACTCTCATCTCCTTATAAAAATACCCCTTTGACTTCATCTCCTTGCAGCCACAACCAATTTTAATTGTAACTGAAGGTCTGGTTATTTACATTTATCAAAACTTGACCTGTTATTGTCATTTAGTGCAGTGTTTTTCAACCTTTTTTGGGCAAAGGCACACTTGTTTCATGAAAAAAATCACGAGGCACACCACCATTAGAAAATGTTAAAAAAATTAACTTTGTGCCTATATTGACTATATATAAAGTAATTATCTTGAACAGGAATCAAATAAACACAAAGAAAGTATTTTATAATTACTTTATTATGAAATAGTAAGTAAACAGAAATATGAAAAATTATAAAATACTTTTCAGTGCGCAACCTGGGCCTGTTTGGCTGAACACAAAGCTGATATTCTGGCATGGGTGCTAAAGGTGGCACTCAGAGCCCTTTCTGTGGGCACCCGACATCATCCCTTCACAGCCACCTGTATTCAGGTTAAATTGCTGTATTGCCACTTTATGAAAAAATTAGTGGGTTCTGAATTGCAGTTTGGGCACTCGGTCTCTAAAAGGTTCGCCATTGCTGGTGTAGGGAGAAGCAGGACAGAGGGGCCACAGATTGAGGCAGCCCGCTCTCTAGCACCCAGTTCCCACTTACCTGTGTTGTTTTAAAGACATTTTGCCCTGCATGGACTTCTGTGTCCAGTGGAGACCTGAGAAGGGGCACTGACTCTCCAGGAACACAAATAAGGCCCAAAAGCCCATCTTGCTCTCCACACTGTGGCCAAGGCAGATGCCTTCAGCAAGTCCAGCGACAGGAGGGGAGGAGGATGAAGGAGGGCGGAAGGAAAGAAGGCAGAAAGTGTTCTGCTTGTATACTGCCCCATACCACTTCAAGGAGTCTCTGGGCGGTTTACAGTTTTAATTATAGTAGGCAGGCTGCTAGACATACACATATGCAGGCTAGAAATGAGCACGTTTCTATGAAGAGGGGAAAGGGTACGAATGGAAAGAGAGAGGTGGGGGGAAAAGAAAGAAAAGACAGAGAGAGAGAAGAGGGCAACCCAAGACAGAAAGAAAGGGGCAAGACTTCAAGGAACCCATCGCGGGCCCCCTCAGAGACGGCTCTTCCCCTCCCGGACCCTAAAGGCCGTCCAGCCGGCCGTCCAGCTGTGCCAGTAGCCCCCCCTCGCCCGCCTGCCTCCTCAGCCCAGGCCCGGTGGAGGCCTCCTCCATCCCCTCCTCCTCACAGCCCTGCCGCGGTGCTCATGGGGCAGCCGGGCGCCCCTCCTCCCCTTCCCCTCACCTGGTGGTTTGTTCTGGGCTGGGGCTCCCGGGCCGGCTCATGTTGGTGGGTGGGCTGTCGGGCGGCTCAGTCCATTGGTAGCTCCCAGGAAAGGGGTGGTGGTGGTCCAGGGTAAAAAAAGGAGGGGGGAGAGGAAGCGAGCGAGTCGCGGCGGTGGCGGCAGGCAAAGGGCAAACACTAAGAGAATGAGTGGGGCCAGGTCCGGCCGGGGAGGAAGTGACGCCAGCGCAGCGGGCCTCGGGGGAGAGGAGCCAAGCTGGCCCTTGGACGCTATTTATAGCGCCTCCCAGCTGTGGGCCGCCCGCCGGCCCTGGGTTGAATTTCTTTAGAATTTTTCAATTTTTCCCACGGCACACCAGGCAACATCTCGCGGCACACTAGTGTGCCACGGAACAGTGGTTGAAAAACGCTGATTTAGTGTGACAGCCATTAATTATGCTACTTCAAAACCGATTTATTTGTTTATCTGTTTGTTTATTTAAAACATTGTATAGAACAAAAAACCCTATTGAATAGTCTAATAAAATTAATAAAACATCAGTAACAGATAATTAAGAGCCAGTCTGCAGTTTAATGCCTAATGCAAACCCAACGATAAGCTAAATCCACCACAAGCCCTATTCATTCAAACAAAGAGGACTTTTTAAAGTTACTCTTAATTTGTCCATCAGTGAGTCCACTCTAGATAAGGCAAATGTTGAATTTAACCCCATGAGAGTAAAAGCAAATGCCAACTATTAGTTTTTCTGCTTCACTCTAACAGTTAGCTAATTTGCTGTTGAAATTAGTGTTAGGTTGCCAAACCTTATGATAAAATATAATGCTTGAAAAACACATGACCACTAGTTGGCCTTCTTTGACTTACTGTTTACCGGCTCAATTGATTCACCTGCATTCAGTGTTTCAGAAGGTCGGAATCAATGCACTGCATGTAGAGGTCGTACTTCTCTGCTGCACACATAGAGTAAGACACTGTAACAATGACAGTGCTTATACCATGGAGTGAGGGCAAGACAGGATTGGCTACACAATGCTAGAATATCTAGAAATCCTGAAGATTTGAGAATTCACCTATGCCGATTATGAGATTTATTTATTTATTTATTTATTTATTTATTTTTACCACCATTGTGGTTGTAGATCTGATGGTCAGTGATCTGATGATGAAGTGGCTTCTACTGTGGGTGTCCTGGGACTGTGTCAAGACTACACAGGCCAGCTCTACTTTCAGGTGATACAGTAGAGAACAAAGATGAGCATGAAATAAAAATATAGCATTTTGTTTCATTTGGTTATGGTCTTTTGTTTCATTTCATTTCATTATTAACAATTTTTAAAATAATTTGAACCAACATGGAATGATTTGTTATGCTATAAAATGGCTCCCCTGGGTCCTAGAGGCACCAAATTTGTTGGACAGCTTTCTTGGACTCTTCCCTTTAAGCCCTCCAAATTTGGAGATTTTCGGTCTTCAGGGGGCCAAGTTATTCAACTCCAAAATGGGTCCCCCAGGAAAAAAATCATTTGTAAGAGAAACCAAACTGAAACCAAACCTCTCCTTAAAAAAATAAAAAGCACTTTTCCAATTACAAATGGATTTCTGGGGACACACTTTGGAGTTGAATAACTAGGCCCATTGAACCCCAAAGCACTCCAAATTTAGGGGGCTTACAGGGAAGAGCTTGAGGAAGCTCCACTGTAATTTCCATGCTGCTAGATGCCTGGGATCACTATTTTCAAGTATATAACTTTCCAATTACAAATGAATTTTCCTGAGGGAACCCAATTAGGAATTGAATAGCTCAGCTCCCTGAATGCCAAACCTCGCCAAATTTGGTAGTCTTAAAGGGGGGAGTCCAAGGAAGCTACTCATCAAATTGTTTGCCTCAGGGATGAATTGTTTTGTTTTTAGAGCAAAAAATGGTATGAGCCTTTGGCAGCAGAGCCATCCAGGTTCATTTCATTTAGTCACAAAACATGTTTCACCATTTCATTTTGTAACAAATCGATTTGTTATGTAATGAAATGATGAAACTGTTTCATATTTCATTTGGTGCCCATCTAGTCGAGAACTGAACTTGCAAACTCTAGCCAGCTTATTACTGCTATAATGAATACAGAAATGCTTCTCATGATATATATGCTGAACACAGATTGGATGGAATAGTATTTCAGTATAATTAAGCATTCCTAAAGTAATAGGAGAGGTAGCATAATAATAATCTTATAAATTCAGAGCTGGACGGGACCCTATAAATCATGGAGGCCCCATTGGGAATTGAACTCCCAGACTTCGGCTTTGCAGCCATAGGCCTACACCACTGAGCCATCCAGGAGTTCATGGGTAGGTGACAGTGTTTATAACCATTAAAGATAGCCAAACTTGTGGACCAATGACCAATATTCAGCCAGTAATGGAAGAAATTTGGTTTACATGGTATTAGGAGTGGCTAATCTAATCCACCAACTTTCCAAAGCAGAGACATGAACTGAAACATAGTCCACTTGTATGTTTGCCCCCCCCCCCGGAATTCTGGAAGTGCACAAATACTGTCACATACCACATGCACAGAGAAGGACAGAATCTGAATTTCCTTGAAAGAGCACAAGGCATGCCAGGTACCCATCTGTGTGCTCTGATTGAAGCATGGATCAGGTTTGGGAACACTTGCACACCCCTGGTTATTCCAATTCCTCACAACATTTCTGATTCAGTTATTTGATCAGACATAAACTCAGAAACATGCATTGGGAAGAATTCCTACCAAGAGGCATTTTTGAGTAAAATGCCCTGCAAAAATGTGCGCATTAGGGGAAATCCGGTATAAAAGGTACATGAGTTACAATGTTGAGTTGAAAAAAATTGCTAACCAATGTAAAAACTGGACAGGGTTTATTTATGTATTCATTCATTTATTTAGAATGTTTATTTATGTTATTTTGAATGTGAACAAAGAATGTTTCTTTTGCACCAACTTACGAAGTTTAAACTGCCTAAAGAACTGTTGATTCAATTCTATATTATTGAATCTATCATCTGTTCCTCTATAACTGTCTGGTTTGGTTCTGTAACTAAACAAGACAGAAACAGACTTCAACAGATAATTAGAACTGCAGAAAAAAATATTGCTACTAACTTGCCATCTATTGTGGAATTGTACACCGCACGAGTTAAAAGTGGGCAATGAAGATATATACAGACCCAACACATATTGGACATAAACTGTTTCAACTTTTATCCCCAGAACAACATTTTAGGGCATTGCATACTGGCACAACTAGCTATAAAGATAGTTTTCCCCAAGTGCTTTTATATTTGTCCTTATGCATATTGAGAGCATATTTACCAAAGACAAATTCCTGGTGTGTCCAATCACACTTGGCCAATAAAATGATTCTATTCTATTCTATTCTATTCTATTCTATTTTATCCCTAGCTAGTGCATACACTGTGCTCTGAGCAGCTTCCAAAAGGCAAAATGTTGGACATTACATGGATCAAATTATACATGAAGAAATATAACCATGACCATTTTTTTCTTAAAAGACAGATTAGTCCCTTCCTATATTAAACAGCAGTATTTCCATGTAGCCAATATAGGTTTGGAAAGTTGCAGGGCTAGTGGAAATTAGGACACATCATCACAGAACTTAGTTCAAAATATGACCAGCTCTTTTTAAAAAAAAAAAAAAAAAACACATATACAGCACAAACAGCAGCTTTTCTACACTGTATTACTTTAATACATTACTCTTGTCAGTGAAGATTCTCCATCATCCAGGTGAGGTTATCTGGAAGTTGAGTCATGGCAACTGGACTTCTTTTATTTTTCTTGAGAGACCAAAACGTTTCACTGCTCATTCAAAAGCTTCATCAGTCTGAGGGAAGTTAGTGGCGAGACCTCCAATTTACAGTTCACCTTCATTTCACATCATTGTGGTTTGAATAGGCTCGTTAGTTGGACAAAGGCCTGAATAGGCTCATTAGAGGTACAAATGGCCTGAAGTGTGTGAAAGTCCCACCTATGCAACCCTTACCAACACCCATTAACTATGGGTCATTAGCTGTGGCCTTCTGGTGGAGGTGAGAAGTGCTTCTGATTTGTTTGGGGATTGATGAAAGGGCAGCATGATAAGTAGCAGTCAGACTGTGTCTGAGTCCTCCACCGCTGTTGAGAGAGGGGTTTTCAATATGCGCCTGAATGGCTTTCCTGACCCCTCCCTCAAACTACTCTTGTCACTTCACCCATGCTACTTTCTAGGTGCTAGGCTTTTATTTTAATATGTTTACATTTCATCCCACCCACTTTTTTTCTCCAGAAACATGTTGATTCTTGTCCTGGTGGATATCCCCTCCCTTTCTGAAACATGTGTTTCCAAAATAAATTCCAGCCTTTCTAAAAACCATTGTGTTTTGTTAAACTTCTTCCTCCTTTCGGTTCACAAGTCAGTTGGTTGTCCTATCCCCCAATTCTCTGTACCATTCTTCAATATTTGATTGTCAATTTTCCAGTTCTTTGGAAACAAATCATCTTGGTGATCTAACCATTTTAATAATCAAATATTTCTCTTCTTCCATCAATTGGCTATCCTTAATCATGTTCAACAAATCAGTTCATGAGGTCTAGAGATGGGCAGGAAATAAAAAATGAAACACTGTTTCTTCATTCCATTATGTAATGAATCATTTCATGACAAAATGAAAGATTAGCATGTGTTTCATTATGAAATGAAATGCCATTGTTTCCCTCTAGGAATGAAATGATTCGTCCTAGAGGAATAAAAATTGGGTAGTTTCTTTGGACTAATCGTGGGGGAGCAATTAGCTCTTTCCTGACTCAATTAGAAATGATTTTCTGGGGGCTTTGGAGATTAATAACTCAGCCCTCTGAATCCCCAAACTCTCCAAATTTGGAGGGCTTATAGGGTAGAGTCTAAAAAAGCTACCCTGTGATTTTGGTGCCTCTCGGGCCCAGGGGAGCCATCAACAAATCATTTCATTTCATTTTGTTCTAAAAAATTATTAGTAACAAAATGAAATGAAACTACTAAAGAAATGAAACAAAATGCTATATTTTTGTTTCGTGCCCGTCTCTAATGAGGACATTTGACTATCCTATCACATTATTTCCCTAATTTCTTTGAAAACTTGTGTCCATTCCTTCCTCCTTATGACCAGTTTGGTAAAAGCAGCCCCACTGCAGCAGCTCTTACACCACAGGAAGAGGCTCATGGGCTGGCATTAACAATATCTTCTTTATATAGAACACAACCTCAATGAGGAATGAAAGCCTGAAGGAATGTGTAACATCAACCACAAAAAAGTGGTAACAGGATTGGGGAATTTTTGACTCCTATCATCGCTGAGCCTAAAAGAAACAGGGAGTCACCAGGAGAAGACTGCTTTAAAAAAAAAAAAAAAACTAGCTTTGCTAAGCTCAACACTGTGGCCAAGAATAAACGGTTTTGGTGGTCTGAAAGTGTGGGATATCTCTCCTTGCCTAAATGGTTGACTGGGACACAGATGCCTAATGGTTTTAGCCTGCTGACAAAGCAGCAAATTTAGCTATTCTGACCCTTGCCGGTTGATGTCATTTTCCCCTCAGGGTCACGGAGATACACTGAGGTAACTGGGTGATGAGAAAGCAACAATTATCTTCTAACCCTCCTCACTGCTGGTGAAGAAACATCCCTCTATTTTGCCATGCAGTCGACAAGAGTCAGCTACATTTTCCTTTCTTTCAATTAAATGTGGCAAGGACAGCAGGCCTCAGAGGTGTCTCTCTCCAAAACCACATAACCAGCTGGGAGGGAAGCTCTGTGTGGATCTACAGATGTTTCTCCCTCTGTGCCATCAAGAGACAAGCTAGAAATCAAGGCTCTTGAATAAAAGTGGTGAGAGAAGGTACCATATGCAAATACTGGGCAGTGCAGGCCAAAGTTTGACACTGACTGAAACTGCCTAGCATATTAATAGGCCAGGGGCAGGGAAAGGGGGGGAAGGGAAAGAATTTGGTTAAAAATTAACAGCACATTGACACGTATGATTTAAATCTTTCCAAATGCAAATGAGCCGGCACTGCCGGAAAAACCTTCAAACACTGAAGAACAGCCCTCAGGTCCTGGTGTCAAATCGTACTGGGAGGATTGAGAAGACGGTTTGCATTTTGTTCACATCGCGGTTTCATCCTTGTGCTGCGAGCGAGCGAACAATTGTGTTGCCCCTGTGTCTTTACTTAACCTCCATTAGCTCTGCCTATAAGAAAATGTTGGTGTTAAATAAACATTACTCCTTTGAAAAACAAATGAGACGTTGCTGGGTGCAGAGAAACCTGGCCGAGCCATTCTTTACCGAAGAGATTGCACACCCATGCGCCTCTGGTTTCTTTAGGCAGCCGCCATAGACGCTTCCCCACTTCAACCTTTTCCTTTATTTTAAAAAGGTTCAGAGAAATGGCCGAGGTGGGGAGATATCCACCGTATGCCAAGAGAGCATTCTAACACATTAGCTTAAGTGGCCCCTCCTTCCAGTATGAATAATTTTATTGCCAAAGAGGGCTTTGAGAGCCCGTGTTCCCCGAACACCTCTTTGTTTCACTGCCTAGTTTAAAGCAACCCTTAATTGAGCTCCTTGATGCTGTACCAAAAAGATAGGCTGCCTCTCCAAGCATCTGAAGCAGGAAGAAAGGCAAAAGAAAGAGGAGGAAGAAGAAGTGGTCGGTGGAAGGAGGCATCGTAGGGGTTTCTCCCCAAGCTTACCTGGCTTCCTCTCCTTTCAGATTCAGACCACTGGGAGTGGTGGCCCTTTGCGGGTGGGGCAGGATACAACATGGTGGGTGGGGTCAAAGGGGAGGCAGTCTGCCACTCTTGGCTTCTGCTTCCCTCTTCTGCCTTCCCTCATTATAAACAATTCAGAAGCCAGGAGTGTGGCAACAGGGGGACACACGGAGGGCCTGGGTGCCCCACATGATGGTAAGGCAAGGGTGGGGAGCCTTCAGCCCTCACAATGTTTTGGACTGGCACTCTCAGTATTCCAAGCCTGTATTGGTTCTCCCCTCCCTTCTCTCCCACCCCCACCTCAAGTATCGTATATGGAGAGCTGCACCCCATTGACCAAAGGAGCCATGAGTCAAAAAGATTTGAGAACCTCGGCTGTGAGGGAACGCACCAGGATCATTTGTGATTCTGCCTGCTGTGATGCAAGGCTCCTTGTCTTGTTCTTACCTGGAGTCAAGGAATCCTGCAGCACTTGGAAATTCCTCATCATGAAGTCTCATGCAGCGGAGACAACTTAAATTGACGAGACTCAAGAATCAATGAGAATGAAGAAGTTGGCATTCTTGGCATACTCATGTATAGAACTGAGAGATCTGTGGTGCTTTATACAGCAGCTTCTACTCCCAACTTCAGACAACTGCATCTGTTCAGGATTGATAGATATAGGATATATAGCTAGGACTCTTATGGAGCTTTGGGGGAAAATGTATCCAGTAAAGAATGCCCTCGTTAGACACACTGGAAAAAATAAGTGCCTGATGAAACCTCTACTTGGGACTCCAAATTGACATCATTTGCAATCAGAGGATCACGTTGCCATAATTGTTAGCTAAATCATAGTTGTTTCATTGCGGAAAATAATAGTGGGATATAGACATGGGCACGACCAGAAAAAAATGACGTTTTGAGTTTTCGTTTGTCGGAATGGGTCCGTTTTGGGTCGTTTCCATTTGTCGCGAAATTTTTCAAAAAATTGTCATTTCATCATTTCATTTGTCGTTTCCACCGCGATTTAGCGCGATTTGACTTTCCCCAGAGCATAGGGGCGTCCCGCAATCATGGCCGGCGCTAGGTGTTTTTGCGCCCTAGGTGGCGGGCAGGGCAGGGGGGTGGGCGGCGGGGGGGAGGTGCGGGCAGGTGGCAGTGGCGGGGGGCCATGGGCGGGCAGCGATAGCAGCAGGGGGGAGGTGCGGGCGGGTGGGTGGGTGGCAGCGTGGGCCACAGGTGGGTGGCGGCACGGGCGGACAGGCGAGTGGGCAGTTAGGATATCACTTAGGATAGAGGTTCTGTTCTTGGCTTGCACCCCAAATGTGTGTGTGTGCAAGCAAATTGAAGTTGGGAAAATAGAAAATAAATGGTAGTATATAATATATTTTTAAAATAAATCCACACCTCCCACTCCCAGTCGAACCTCCCCCTTTATCCAATATCAGAAAAAAATCCTCACAAACTGCCAGAGAAGAAATAAAGAAGAAACTGCTATTCCCTTCAGCAGACAAAGCTGCAGGGAATCAAAGAAATTATTTTCTAAATTCAATTCCCTCCCTGCCTGCCTAACTTAAATCCTAAAGCCTCCAGTCTCCCTCCTCAATCTCGATCGGATCACACCAGCACCAGCAGCCAGCCCTCCTCCCTCAACCACATCCATACACCCGAATGCAATTTCTGGAAGGTGCCTTGGGTTTTTATGCCCTCCGAGACATCCAGAAGTGTTAGTCAAAAACCTGGCGATGCCATTGGTGGAATGGTTCAAACAATTTGCATGGTCCCATCCCATGCCCAGCCCAAATGGGCAGGTCTTAAAAAAATAATAAAATAAAATAAAATAAAATAAAATCAATACGACATTTTATTGCTATAAAAAAACCCACTGTTGCTACTATAAAAATTCAGGCATTTAAAATAAATAAATTTCACATGTTTCTGTGGTGATTTGGTGTGTTTTTTTACCATGATTTCAAAAGAAATATTGCAGTCACCATTTTGGATCCCCCCCACTGCATGGCATGGCGAGACAACGAGGATGACCCCCCCAGCCTGGTGCAAGCAGCCCAAGGCAGAAGAAGAGGGGGGGAAAGGCCGGGGACCCCCCAGAAACCACCCCTCTGGTAGGTGGCAAAGCCTCAGGCAGGCATATTTTCGCCTGCTTTTTTGGCCGGGAGTCGGGGTTTTTTAAAAAAACTTTTAAAAACTTTTTCTGTGCTTCGCAATCGCATTGCGCGATCGCTGCGATGCCACAAACGAAAACGAAAAACCCGACCAAATTTTTCTTTTTTCGGTTCGAGTTCGAGTTCTGACGGCTTAATTATCGTTACCGTTTCCAGTACGTAACGGAAACGAAAAATGGAAATGAAAACAAAAATTTCACCGAGTTGTGCCCATGTCTAGTGGGATCCACAAATGCTGATGGAATGGCTTTCCTTATGTAATTGTCCATGACCACTTTCTCCATTTTTAGGAGGCTGTGGAAATGAATGTCTAGTTTTACACCAGCATCGACAGAGAATAATAATCATCAAAATATCGTGGTTGCAATTTTCAGACACTCGAGCTGTTCTAATGAAGTCAGCATAGGTTCTCTCCCACCACGGGTTGCCCTTTCCCTGTTGGAATGGAATGAAATGGAATGGAATTTATTGTCATTGTATCCTTTGCTTGCCTCGGGTTGCCCATTCAAATTATGAGCTACTCCTAAGTATTTGGTACCAATGGAGTTCTGCGCACCCATGCCTGGGCATGCAACGGTACACCTATGTGGTTGGTGTTTCATTGGTAAGGTTTAAGGGACCTGTGTGTTGTGTTGTGACCAACTCTTCGTGACCCCGTGTCCATGGAGTTTTCTTGGCAGGAATACTGGAGTGGTTTGCCAGTTCCTACTCCAGGCACCTACAGCATCTGGTATTCCCTGGTGGTCGCCCATCCAAGTACTAACTAGGACCGACCCTGCTTAGCTTCTGAAATCAGGCTGCTCTGTTATAAAAGCCTTGCCTCTCAGATGTTAATGAATGAATCCTCTTCGTTGGTTAGTCAAGCTGGGGCTGATATGATGTAAGCCTAACATCTGAAAGAGTCCAACCCCTGCTCTGAAAAAGTGGTGCTCTGAAATGTATGTAAAGTAAGGAAGAAGCCCGGAGCCTCCATCAGCGGAACAGAAGCAGATAATTTGATTGGGGGGAATCTCATATAGGGTGAAAGCCTTTCTCAAAGGAGGGGGTGGGAGTAAAGGTGCAATATACACCATCCTATTCTGCCCATGGAAACCCAGCATCCAGTGGATTCACCGATGTGAGGCTCTTGAAAACATTTAAACAAAAAAACACCCAGCCCCTTTATTTGTACACTGTTGCAAATCGTCTGACAGTCAAGCCAGGGCCAATGGATGCTATTATGAAAAGCGTGTTTACTTTTGGTGGAGCAATGATAATGCTTTTTGAAAAGTGTGTCCTGAATGCTGAGTAAATATATTTGGGGCGTGGGCTGTATGTTTATTAGTGTTTAAAAAGTGCTTCAGAGAATCTTTTGGAGGATAAAGGAGGCAACTGAAGATTCTGGAGGAGTCTTATCTGAGGCAGTTACTTCTGTTTTCCTCTGAAAATCAATGGACTGAGCAACGTGAATGCTGCAGTATTAAAAATTCAAATGCATTTAATATCAGCTTGAATAGATCCAGACTGAATAAATTAACTGACTTGCAGGGCCTTTCTTTATTATTTCTTATTATTATTATTTTGCTTAAAAGCCTACACAGCCTGCAGCTCTTCTTGGGCGATATGGAAAAAGTATTGTACCATCCAATGTCTCTATAGAAAGAAAGATCATTTGTATTTCTCACATTTTCTTCTGCCAAGCTTTCTGTCTGAAGAGAAGCAAATCTATCAGGACGAGCGATCTAATTTATAAACTTAATTTAAATTGGCCGTTTCCTTTTCGGTTCAACCCATTTTTTTTATTGAGTTTCATAAGGCAAGATAGGCAAATGCAAAGAGGTTGAAAAGGGATAATTATATCCATGATTATTTTTTATGAACTAAAATAACAATATAAATGATATCATGGCAAGAGCTGCTTTGCTGGATCAGAATATTCAGGCATTTTCATCGTGAGGGTCTGAATATTAAAATTAGCTCACTGAAATGTCCCTTTTTGAGAGTACTGACAATCATATAAATAGAAGCCTCAATATGTTGACACGGACAGTGCTATTTTTTTAAAAAAATCATTTAAGTTCTATTTTATTTTTAAAAAATTAAGAGAGGGAGAGAAAGCAGTATCATCTGCTATTCTTTACTTTGACACATGTTGTTATTCATAGATTCCTTTAAGCCCATTGTGGTTGGCATAACTTCAAAAGAACGGAATGCCAAACAGGAGTCATAAATCATGGTGGGGTATCAACCAAACACAAGTGTCTCTTAGGGCTCTATCCCACATCCTTTAAAACCCGGATCTAATTTACCAATAAACTGCCTCCAAAAAACATGTCCCCATGGTCAGCAGGCTTTTAAAAAAATAAATAACAACTCGGTAACATCCACTTAACTGGATTCCAGCGAGTTTTCCAAGACCCAACGAGGAGGGTGGGTATTTTTTTGCTCTGGTTTGAAATGTGCTTTTTTACAAGAAGCAAACGTTAGTGGAGGTGCAGAAAACCCGTTTCCCCCTTTTTGTTCATGTGTTACACTAATGTCATGTCAGTTTACCAGTTATGTGGGTCAGCAACATTCTATCTTGCTTTCCCCCCAACTGCTGTCACTCCGATATTCGCTTATTGATGCTCAGGAGACAGACAGCCAAGTTGGGGCGGCTTGCTGCTCTGCCGCTGCTGCCGGAGCTCCCCGTCTGAGTTGCTGCTTGCTGCGAAGCTTCGAAGCTCCATGCCGCAGGAGCTCCCCCTTGGAGTTTAATATTCTTGCCGCCCATGGAGAATGTCCCAGAGCTTGGTGAGCAAGGGCGTATCGGGGTGGTGGTGGTGGAAGGGTGCATTTGCCCCAGGCGCGCAGTAATCTGGGGGTGCCTGGAGGAGGACCAGAAGGAGGAAGCTGTGTGCCCTCCTGCTAGCAGTTCTCCCCCCTCCAGGTTTGGCGATGGGACCCCCTCCACTGCTGCCTCTTCCTCCACTGCCGCCATTGTTCAGCCAAGCAGAATGGGAATGGGGGAGGAAAAGAAACTTCCCCACCCCTCCTCTTGGGTTTCCTTGCTCATTGGCACTGGTGGTGTTGTGGGGCAGGGCATCTCTGCAAGCCCCCCCAAGGCATTTCTCACCCGCCTGCCTGCCCTTCCAGTGGCAGTGGCTGTGGCTGGCTGTTGGAAAACTCACTCGCTTGCTCGCTCTTCCTCCTCCCCCTCCCTCCCCCACCTCATGTTGACATATTTGCACGGCATCGTGGCCCTGATCTTTAATTTGTTCCTGCCCTGGAGCGGCTTGAGCTCCCATACGACCAGAGCTTCTAGTTCCACACTGCTAGAGCTCCGTCTTGGAGCTTCTAGACGTGGATTAAGGACGTGGGGACATATAAAATGTGGTTACATATACCATGTCCATGGGAACGCAGGAACTGCATTTTCAGTCACTTGGTGGCTTCAGAAAGAAACATGGCTTTTATTATTAGCCACCTCTTTCACCCATGTGATAGGGCCCTTAGTGGCTGTTTTACCCTGTAGTCTCTGTATTCTCCTCATATGTGGGAATAAGTGGGGCCTGTTCCATGAAAACTTATATAAAATATAGTCATTAGTTTTTGAAGTGCCACGACATTTTTTTCTTTTTCTTTCATTTGTTTTGTGTTTGTTGTTGAAATATTTTATTTTCACAGTAAAACAAGAAGAACAGTACAGGTGGCCATGACCATCGCTGTAATTCACTACTAGTTCAATGCAGCCAGAAGGTAGTTCTTTTTGATACTCATTATTTCTGTGAGCATGGGGAGAGGAGGAACGTCGTATGGGTGGTTCATTTGCTACATGCTACGGCGGCTCCTTGTGGAGGAGGAGGAGGAGAGGAGGAGGACGGGGCATTGTAGACTGTGCAAGAGAGAGAATATAGTGCAGGAAAACTAGAGAATCCAGCCCCAAATCTGGGAAAGGGGGAAAGGAGAGCAGGAGGAGCAAAATTTAGATCACTGTGTGAAAGCAGATGATTCACTTTGGGAGGTAGGGATGGGAGACCACCAGGGAATACCAGGTGCTGTAGGTGCCTGGAGTAGGACTTGGCAAACCACTTTAGTATTCCTGCCAAGAAAACTCCATGGACATAAGGTCATGAAGAATCGGTCACAAATGTAATGATACAACACACACAGACATAAGGAAGGTCTTCTCAGAACAATGGAGGGTGACATGAGGTGTAGAAATACTACAAGTGCATGGTTTGCTTTAGCAGCAGCCAGGGAAGAAGATGCACAAGGGTCATACTCACTGCCTCTTTCTTGAGAAGCCAAGCAAACTGTGCTGCTTATATACTGTGCTGTTTATATACCACCTGCGATTGCTTAAAGCTTTCTCTGGGAGGTTTACAATTTAACTAAGCCGGCTACATACTAGAAAGGAAGCAGCACAAGCCAAAAGGTTCGAGGGAGATGCAAGAGAGCCAAGGCAGAGCACACGAAGCCCCTCTCCCCTGGGCTTGCTTTCCTGGTGATCCCAGGCCTGGGCTGTTTCATCTGTCTGGACTCCCCCAAGTCTCCCTGCTTTCAGCGCTTCCATTACACAAGCTACAGTTTGATTTCCCCATCCCATTAAAGCTCATGAATGCCCGGCTGCAGAATTTCTACCCACTTTGATGTGTTGGACTGAAACTCCCTTCCCATTCACTTCTCCCCTTGGATCGTACGTCTCTCTCTCTCTCTCTCTCTCTCTCTCTCTCTCTCTCTCTGTGTGTGTGTGTGTGTGTGTGTGTGTGTGTGTGTGTGTGTGTGTGTGTGTGTGTGTGTGTGTGTGTGTGTGTGTGTGTGTGTGTGTGTGTGTGTGTGTGTGCTTTCCTACATACACCTCAGTAATCAGCAGTGTCTGTAAGGACCTCTTGCTAGCCCAAAGTCTGCAGAGTCCAACCAGCCAGACACAAGGCAACATTCCCGGCGTCTCCCAAGAATCTCCAAGATGGTACAGTAGCGGCCATGCTAGCCTGGCATTTCTGGGAACCATAATACAAGAAAGAAAGAAAGAAAGAAAGAAAGAAAGAAAGAAAGAAAGAAAGAAAGAAAGAAAGAAAGAAAGAAAGAAAGAAAGAAACCTTTTCAACTTCTGCACTTTAAATGGTTGATGGACCCTGTTGAGATGCAACATAAAAAAGAAATCTTGTTCAAGGCATCTTGAGCCATTCTGAATGAATCTTTGGATGCCGATACATGCAAGCAGAGAATCGGCACAATGGAAGCTTATTGGAAAAGGCTATAGGCGAGCGCTTGCTGAATGGGATCTTTTGCCTTGTATGTTTAGCTGCTCTTCAATTCTCATCTCATAATGAACAGCTCTGCAAGCCTAAACTGAAGTTCTGCCTTCGGCAAACAGAAAATAGGTCCCTGTATCTCTTGAAGGGTGCAGGCTGCTGCACCCACTCTGGAATGCGGATCATTACATGAGGAACATAACTAATATTCAATTGTACCCAAGGAAAGATAGAAGTAAACAAAGGGAAAAAGGTTCGAAAGAGCAAGCCTTTTGCAATATATATGCAAAATGGGAAGATGAAATTGAAAATATAACTGTAATCAAAGTTCCTTGAATGCATTTGCAAACCAATTATTTCTCCGTGTGATGGGGATGTATCAAAGAGCGTTGATCTCTAAGCAAAATGAGATGCCTCTTTCAAATAAAGAACAAAGTCAATGGAAGGTGCGGAAATCATTATAGTGCACACACAGGACGTCATGTGCGAATGCTAATTCAAATGGAACAACATAGAATGTGGCCAATTTGGTGTAAGAAGGAGTCAAGTTGCATACTCAGGAAAACTTCCAAAGTTCACTGTGAACAAAGTATTATTTGTGGAGGTTACACATACCTGAATTTAGGAAGAATTACTTCTAAGAAAACTGGAATGCTTATAATTTTCTTTCTCTCTCTCTCTATATATATATATAAATATCATACAGAAACTTACAGATAACATAAGATTATAAGACATCTCTTGAATTTACAAAACCGTCCATGGCTTGGGACCAGAATATCTGGTGGAGCGTATCATCCAAAGATCAACATCGGCCCGACCCACTAGAACATCCCAGTCCTTTGCTCTTCGGATTCCCACTCCTCGGGAGGCGCGCAAAACTTCTACCAGGAACCGCGCCTTCTGAGTGGCTGGTCCCACTTTGTGGAACCGTCTTCAGAGTAATATTAGGACTGTGGAATCCCTCCTAGCATTCAAGAAGCTAGTAAAAACTTGGCCTCTTTACAGCTGCATTCGGTGACCATGGGGGTTGAATTATAATGTCCGTCTGCTTTTCTTCTCCATCTTACATTAGTATTATTATCAGTATTATTATTTTGATTGTTAGCTTTTCTTTATTAATTTAGGATTCATTGTTTGGTTTGCTTATGTCTATCTTTGGAACTGATTTGTGTGTGTGTGTGTGTGTGTGTGTGTTCTGTATTGTGGAATTTTTGTATCTATTAACTGCCTTGAGTTCCTTTTGGGAAAATCTGGCGGGATATAAATATAAAAAATAAAAAATAAATAAATTGAATACTGGTAAACTATGCTTATTTTGTGTGCTGGGAGAATAAAAAGCAAAATGATAAAGATAAAAATCTGAGTATCAAAACCTAATAGGAGGTGAATTGCCCAAGAAGTAGTTTATTTGTACACACTACTGAGGAAATCTATTAGGGCTGTTTAATGAACCCTTTGTTAGATCAATGTCTGAATAAAGACAACACAGCTGGGTCCTAGGCCACTCTAATGTCCCTTCAGGGATGCTCCCAGAGATGACAACTGCTCTGCCAACGTGATTCATTCTCAGAACAGAACGCATACAGTGGTTCTCAACCTGGTGTGTTTTTGGGGACTCTCCAACACGATCTTTGTCTGGAGCCAGGGTGGGATTTGTGGGGCTCAGATGCAAGGAGAGCGCTTGGGTGGATGTCCTGCGCCACCTTCTTTCTCCCCATCTGCACTAGGAGGAAGTCCTGTTCTCACCAATGATCAAAGTGGTGTCCAAAGGCAGCCATACATTACAGAGAGAGTGAGAGGCTTTGAAAGGGCGATGGGCACAGTCTTCCTTGGTTTGTTCTTAAAAGGGCAATATCTCTTATGTCATACCAGCACACACTTTCCTTTTTGCAGTCTCTCCCTTTCTCAGTCTTCTTTCTGCCATCGACACAGCAGGTATTACCATTCCATAAGCCAACCAGCCAAATCTAAACATTGATGATTTAATCAATGCTTTTTCAGCAGGAAAGGCAAGAAAGGCTATTTCTTTGGCTGATTGCCCAAATTTGTCCATACCTGGATGAGGCTTCCCTGAGAACAGTTGTGTGGGCGTTCATGATCTTGAGGATAGATTATTGCATTGCTCGCTACGTGGGGTTTTCCATGACCCTTATTTGGAAATTGCAGTGGGTACAGAATGTGGCGGCCAGACTGGTGGTGGATGCAGGAAGGTATGACTGTAACACCCCAGTTTTAGCTCACCTGCACTGGTTGCACATTGCTTTCCAATTAAGATTCAAGGTACTGGTTTTGACTTTCAAAACCTTCCATAGCTGTTGGGATCCAAATACCTGGTGGAGCGAATCTCCCTAAGAACAGCTGCGGCTCAACCCACCGGAGCTTCACAAGTGCTCTCACTCCAGGTGGCCACAGGTAGAGAGGCCCGGAAAATGACAACCAGAAACCGGTCATTCTGGAACAAACTTCTGAGTGAGATCTGCCTTGCATAGTCCCTGCTGGCTTTTAAGAGAGCTGCTAAAACCTCACTCTTTAAAGAAGCGTTTGGCAATCACTGATTTAATTTATTATTATTTAACCACACAGCTATCTACGCTGGATTTCTAGTCGAACGCTTCCCAAGCGTTTAGGACTCAGTGATGTATCGGTGAATTATGCGAGCAGATCCTAGTAAGGTGGCTTTCTGCAGCTGACTGATGGTGACTTTGTCCACTCCAATTTCTTCTAAATACTTACTTAGCTCTTTGGGCACCACACCCAGTGTGCCAATTACCACTGGGACCACCTGTACTGGTTTATGCCAGAGTCTCTGAAGTTCAATTTTGAGATCCTGATATCGGGTAATTTTTTCAAGTTGTTTCTCAGTGACTCTACCATCTCCTGGTATAGCAACATCAATGATCCACACTTTTTTCTTCTCCACAATCACAATATCTGGGGTATTATGCTTCAAAACCCTGTCAGTCTGTATTCGGAAGTCCCAAAGTAATTTTGCATGCTCATTTTCATTCACTTTTTCAGGCTTATGGTCCCACCAGTTCTTTGTTATGGGCAGATGATAGTTCTGACACAAATTCCAGTGGACCATTTGAGCAACTACATTATGACACTGTAATCAGTCTGAGCAATTTTCTTGCAACAACTCAATATGTGGTCAATAGTTTCATCTGCCTCTTTTATTATTATTATTATTATTATTATTATTATTATTATTATTATTATTATTATTATTATTATTATTATTATTATTATTATTATTATTATTATTATCTGGGACCATTGGAATAAGACTGCCTAGCCATTGTTTGTTTTTTATTTTTAATTGTGTTGTTTAATGTTGTGATTATTATTATTCTCTTTTATCCTTTATCAATTGTTGTTGTTGTTCTTTTCATTGCATTGTTGGAAACTGCCCAGAGTTCCTTTTGGAAGATAGGCAATATATAAATGTATGTATGTATGTATGTATGTATGTATGTATGTATGTATGTATGTATGTATGTATGTATGTATGTATGTATAAATAAATAAATAAATAAATAAATAAATAAATAAATAAATAAATAAATAAATAATATTTTTTCAAGATTAAAAAAGCACACACTCCTCTGTTTGCCAGGACCCTGCCTGTCACAGAACCTGATTCTGAGGGGTTAAATGGTGAAGAGCTGCTGGAGGAACCTTGCAGCTAAAATCAGCATGCAGCTGGGTCTGATGACTCAGCTGAAAACATATCTTCTCCCCCTAGAAGGGCCATGAGCAGGATTCTGCAAAGACGTACCACCAGGAGGGCTAGGGAAAGGGTCTTTGATGCTAGACGGGGAATCAGGGCAGCAAGTCCTGAGTACTAGCAGAAGCCTTTCCAGGAATAAGGGTGTGTTCCCTGTTTTGGGATAAAGCTGGTAAGCTCAGCTTGACTTCTCTGTTGGAGCAAAGCGTCATTTGAACTTGAAACCAGATTCCTGTCTGTGACCTTGGCTCTGTTTCCTGATTTCAGACTGGCTTCCTGGACCACGGCTTGATCTGTTCCCTTGGGTTTGGCATCTGGTTTCCGTGAGATATTCTGGTTTTGACTTGGACTGTTAATTGCTGGGAGTTGGATTCTGTTATTTATCTGGCACTTGATTGTTAGCAACGGACTTGAACTTGTCTGGCTTTCCACTAAAGATCTTGGCAAAGAACTGAACCCTGTTTGTGTGTGTGCTCTGTGTGCGGGGCTTGACACTGTTGGTGCTCATTCAGTAATTTTCTGTTTCCCTTTTCCTGTTTGTAATCCCATAACAACCCATGACTTCTCCTTTCTAAAATATGATTCCATCAAAACTCTGCTCAGTTACCAAGGTTCAATCTCAGGTAGCCTGCTCAACGTTCATTCAACCTTCCATCCATCCAAAGTCAGTAAAATGAGGACCGAGATTGCTGGCAGAACAATGTGTAGCCTTCATAATTACTTATAAATTGCCAAGAGAATGCTTTTAGGCATTAAGAGGTGGCATATAAACAGTATGCTTTGCTTCCCCCCTCCCCCCCATTTTGCCAATATCCTGAAGTGTCTCGCTTATTAATATCAGAAATTAAAACCAGATGGAGTGTTGAAAGCCAGGTAGGCTCACTTTTTGGTCCATTCCAAGTGATCATACATGCTGGAAATAGACCAAACTAGAGCGATCCTTCCCGTACCACAAGACGTTAAAGCGTCTCACAATGGGCATAGATCGTTTGGTTTGCTCTAGCAATTATGTCAGGTAATCGCTGGCAAACAATCCCCGCAGCGGACTAATCAGCAGGACAGGCGCTCGTTTGATCAAGGCATGACTGAATGCAGGAAAAGCAAATGTGTTCATTAGAAGGCACAATATAAGTATGAATTGTAGAAATCAAGGTTATCAAGATGAAAAATAAAGTCAGGCACCACCAACAATACACCGTTTTATAAATATATGTCTGGCTGATCCTTTCAGGTGCCACTTAAGTTATTCTACACACTCAAGGTCTTTCCAAGTTTTCAATGTCATTTTGATGTTATTGAGAATAGATTATCATTCATTTAAATGTTATAGTTCTTCCCTCAAGCACAAAAAGTTCTGCATGAAAAATTGAGTGAAACTGGTTCCAAAGCTGATTCACCGGGGGATGTGCTTTGGCTTAAACTCCCTCAACCCCCCTCCTCCTCCCAATTGTTTCTTTAATAAAGCCAGACAATGGAGATGGGAAAAGGTTTGAGTGACAACATTAAAAGATCAGAAAGGTCCCTAAACTTATATAAGCAAACATCAGCAGGGAATGAATGCAGGTTGCCTACTGAAATACCTATAGCTTCACTGTTTTGTGACAAAAAGGATTAAGTCAAGCGATATTAAGATGCAACATTAAGCTGGAATTATATTATAGCCATTTGCTCCCATCTGACAATATGACAGCCCTAAAACTTGTTGTTAGATGCTACTCCAAAAGTAGTGGGTAAACATCTCCTTTTACTAGGAGTGGGTAAGAAGATGATTTGGTTCAAATTTTAATTAATTTATTAATTGTCGGTTCCCTGTTGGATCAAGCACAGATCATTGGAGTCTGCTTTATTAAATTCACCTGTTAGGTAGAGGGCTGTGATTACATGGTTCTGAAAGGTAAATGTCCCCCCCCGCACATGTGTGCTAGTCATGTCTGAATCTAGGGGCAGTGCTTATCTCTGTATGCAAGCCGAAGAGCCAGTGTTGTGCAAGTCCGTGGCCATGTGGCCGGCATGGCTGCAAGAAAGCACTGTTTTACCTTCCCACTTTTTATGGTGGTACCTAATTATTTATCTACTTGCATTTGCGTGCTTTCAAACTGCTGGGTTGGCAGGAGCTGGGGTTATCAGCAGGAGCTCGCTCCACTGTGTGGCACCTGGGATTCGAACTGCCGAGCTGCCGACTTTGCAGCTGGCAGTTTTTGGAGCCTTAGTCGGATGAGCCACCATGCCCCGTAAATGCATAGCTTTAAATGCTTGTGTATTCAGCTATGTTTGCAATGCTGAGCTACTATTGCTGCCTCTTTACTTAACTCAATGGTTCCCAACCTTGGGTAACCTGGGTGTTTTTGGACTGTAACTCCTAGAAACCCCAACCAGCACACCTAGTGGTGAAGGCTTCTGGAAACTGCCATCCCAAAACACTTGGGTTACCCATAGTTGGGAACCACTGGTTTTAGTGATATGTCTCTGATCTTTAACAGCTGCATGGTAGTCCATTGTCTCCTTCATGCTGGAAACAGCTGTACCTATTCAATCTGACTGATGGAAAAAAGGATGCATTCATCTAATAGTTTTTGTTTTAATATTAACATGCAAAAAAACTTGCAGTGGTGGTGTGGAGGGGAGTGGTATCAGGAGACAGAGATCTAGTCTCATGAGCTCCCAAAGGCATTTGGCGGGGCCACTGTGAGATACAAGAAGCTGGACTAGATGGGCCTTTGGCCTGATTCAGCATGGCTTTTCTTATGTTCTTATGTTCTTAGGACTTGAATGTGAGTCAGCAGAACTGAGAGATTCATCCATCCCAAACAATTTCAAAAGCTGGTCTCTGGCTGCTCATAGAAGTGAGCCAGCTTACCTTTGAGGTTATTAACCTATGTTCTGGCCTCTATGTGAGACAAGATCACCTGGACTGGTAGGATAATGGCACACCCCATGGGCTGCCATAGGGACAAAAAGGGGTGACAATGTGGCGTAGGCTGCCTCATTGTATTCCTGCACCTCAAGAGATGGCCTCAATTCTTACTGTAGGCACATTTTTCAAACAAATGCTTAAGTATGAGCAATAGTTCTCAGATGGAAACAGGTTCTTCCTTCCCTTCTGATCCCTTCCTTTCTACCTTGGAAAGGTACAGAGACCACATGGACAAACGGACTATATGGAATTCTGATCTGATGCTCCATTTCCATACAAGGCTGCCCCACACACAGCATCCCGTGCCCTCAGAATTTAGGGCCAAAGTTTGAGACATGGGTGATGGTTTTTGAGAGATCTCAGGGGCTGAACTCTTCTGGTCTCACAGGAAGGCAGACTCATGAGCCACACTGCCAAAAGGGTGTGTGTGTGTGTGTGTGTGTGTGTGTGTGTGTGTGTGTGTGTGTGTGTGTGTGTGTGTGTGTGTGTGTGTGTGTGTGTGTGTGTGTGTGTGCTGGTGGCAAGCAGTCAAGAGAATTCCATTAGTAATGACAGCCTTAGAGAATGCAAGATGTGGAGAAAAGACAGCCCAGAGATTAAATGGTTTGGGTCATACACAGTGTTTTCCCATAAACACAGACACACAGCTGTTAATCCTCTATAGGAAGTAGCATCAGAAAGGTGGGGCTTGAGCTTACCTAGGGCCCTGTTATTGGCCATGCAGAATCCCGCTCAGTCTGATGGTGGTGGCAAAGCTGACCCCCTCTCCTGTCAGGGCAGAGCCATGTGGTAACCAGGGGGAGAGCGACAGAGAGACAGAGAGACAGACACACAAAGAGAGTCAACTGTTTATGCTTTGTTGCATTTTGCTGCTTTGAACTTTGTCGTACACAGATTGCTGCTTTGAACTATATGCCACCACAACATTCCTCAGTGTCTCACGGCTTCCATCTAGAGACTCTGATGAGAAACGTTTGCCAGCTGTGGTATACAGAGGTGGCCCATAATTTTTTTGGCAGCCTAAAGTGCATGGTGTGCCCTAGAGATGGGCACGAAATGAGCAATTTTTCATTTTTGTTTTTGTTTTTTATTTCATTACATAACAAAATGAAAAATGAATTTTGTCTCCAAAATGAAACGAACTGAAACGAAACAACAGAAATTTTGTCGTGCGTTTTGTTTTCATTGTGGCAAATACATTGAACTGTAATGAATGCTAACAAAACAGCAATTTTTCTTTTTCATTTTTGTTTTTTGTTTTGTTACGTAACAAAACGAAAACAATTTTTTTGCAAAAAATTCATGAAAAATGAAAACAAACCGAAACGGACCCCCTAAACGACAAATGACAAACGAAACACCATTTTTTGAGTCGTGCCCATCTCTAGTCTGCCCTGTTGGTTTCACAAACATAAGCGGAGTGCCAGTCAGGACTGACAAGGGGATAGTATCTTCCATTCAACTGCTGAGCATCATCATCCCAGTTTTCAAGACCTATGTGTCACCCATCACTCCCTAATCCAGGAAAGAAGAGCAGGCAGGAATCCCAGGAGAAGTGTTGTTAAGTGATTGCCTTGTTTACCTGCCTTCCCTTGTCTTTAAAGCATTATGTGGTGCTTATATACCACCCCATAATGCTTAAAGCACTCTCTGGGTGGTTTAGAATTTAATTATGTAATATTACATATTGCTACCACTCTCAGCAAGCTAGGTACTCATTTCACTGACTTTGGAAAGATGGAAGGTTAAGTCAGCCTTAAGCAACCTGGCAACCTGGTATTGAATCCTGGGTCATGAGCGCAGTTTGGGCTGTAGCACAGCAGCTTAATCACTGTGCCCATAGGCTCCTAAAAGGTAGACAACAAGCCACATGGTTCCTATAGTCACTCCAGTACCTAGCAAACCAAAAGGATGAACAAAGTTAACCCCCCCCCAAAAAAAAGAAAAAATTGAGGATGGGCTAAAATATTACACCTTGGTTTCAATGAGCCAGGCAGTGCCTTGGCTATAGATACCTTGTTGAAATTCAGGGTAATAACAGTGATAAATTAGAAAAAAAAACAAGCACTGAAAAACATGGCATATCCTTAATGAGCATGTTATCACCCCAAGTAACAAAAGCATTGCTAGCAAACCTTGATCTGTTTATTATTCATATGCAAATAATTATAAGAAAATGTGCTAATGCTTTTTGCTGCAGCTCTATTCAGCTGTATGTGTTAAAATAAAATAGCTGAATAAAAAAATCTATTTTATTTTAACACAAACTCAAAGGCTTTGGCACACTTAAAGTATATCCTTCTTGAACTACTGCTTTTTTAAAAAAATAATCCAAATCACTTGCTTTTTAAACATGCATTTATTTTGAAAGCGCCAGCCTTAAATAAATCAAGCATTCCATACTTGGTCACTGAAGAAGTGCTTTGAAGGCATTCTAGGCAGAGATAAACAGACCGTCTCTCAAGCTGCACATTCTGAATCTGCCTGGGCTCACTTAATATTGTGTTCAAGTAAACTTGAGTTCCTGAAGATGAGCTTAATTACGGGACTTTTGTTTGAACAGAAGAATGCAACATATTCCACCTTCCATTTGTAACACCACATCTTTGCTCCCTTGAATTGATTTTCTAATAATGTTCCAGAATAAGGTTAATTAACACAGGAGCTAAAATTAATGCAACACAGCTCTCTGAGATAGCTTTTCAAATAAATTCCACAATTGAATCAGGTTTCTTTGGATAGAGTCTGGAATCGGATCCGACCCATCCAGACCAGTTTGGTTCTAGAGTGGACAAATGTAGTCTAAGCACTCCAGATCATTTTGTGATTTGGAGCTGAAGACACTTAAGCAGATATCTAGGAAACAACTGAGGAGGAAAAAGATTTTAAATGGCAAATATTATCTACAGATAACCATAAAAGAAAGAAAGAAAGAAAGAAAGAAACAATAAATAAATAAATAAATAAATAAATAAATAAATAAATAAATAAATAAATAAATACTAAGGTGGGGTGATGGGGTGAGGTGGTGGGTAAGGAGAAGAGCAGGGATTTATTGATTGACATCTGGCGCTGTCAACTGTCAATCTTTCCCATGCTCTGAACACTGAGCATGTGGATGGGGTCTCTGTTTGAGGTCAGTGATGACATAACCTCACCCACATGCTATTGTTTCATTGAGGTGAATGTTGGTAGGTTTTGAGTTGCTTGGCTTTCACCTCACCTACCTTCTCTCCCCTTTATGCCCATTGTGTTCACTTTGTTTTGTTTTCCTCCTTGTTCCCCCCACCCCTTTCTTTTCCTTTCTGCTTTGCTCAGTGAGTTGAGAGAGTGAACAGTGCTTTTCTCACTGGTGGCTTGGCTTATATCCAACCCTGTTTACCATGTGAAAGGTAAAATGTGGGAGTGGGTTCTAGCTTCTTAAGCTTCTGTTGACGTACCCAGTTTGTTCTTTTAAGTCTTCAAGATGGGGTATAGTCTAATTTCGCATGTGAATTCTTCACCTTAGGTACTGTTGGTCTTGCTCCCTTCTCAGGACTTTCCAGTCATGCTAGGGCCTTGTGTGCTGAGACTACTTCACACAGCCTATAGTCCCCTGGTAATATGCTACTTGGGTGGTCATTCTACTCCCTTTCTTGAGCTTTGTCCCAAAATACCTTCCTCTTGCTTGTTTGGTCTTGTGGGCAGCTCCCACCTAGTATTACCTGGTTTCCCCTGCCCATATATTACATTGGGTGCGGTGGTTTTACACCAGGCATGTCCAAGCTTCGCTCCTCTTGACGTTTTGGACCACAACTCCCACAGTCCTTTGTCATTGGCAATCTAAGCTTAGAATTCTGGGACTTGTGGTCCCAAACATCAAGTGGGCCAAAGTTTGGATATGCCTGTTCTAAACCTTTCCCTAGAGTTCAACATGCAGATACCTCTGGTAGCTTGGTCTTGTAGGTACCACCTGCTTAGCACTGACACTGCCTACTTTCCATGTTGATGCACTGCACTTGGTGTGGTCTACACCACATGGTCTGGCTTTGGCCACACATGCATTCCTGTTGCCAATGACCCCTTCTTTGCATGCTGGCCATGTTACTGCTTGATTATCCTGTGTGTCCATTGGGTTTCTGAATGGAGGCCTGCTGCAGAAAATACAGAAATATCTATACAAATAACACAATTAGTTATTATTTTTATTGTTGCTTTCCAGAACTTTAAATATTATATATAGCAAAGTAAAAATGGAAGCATATATTTGAAGCTCTTTTGTACTAAGTCTATTAGGAGATGAACTGTTCCAGGATATTGTAACATGGAGGCTGGAATCCTGTTCTTTAGTGTAGTAAGCTACAACCATAGTAAGCCCATTGAATCAGTGGAACTTATAGAGATGTTGACCCACCAACATCCCACAGAGAGTACTTTCACACAACCCCTAAAATCCGCTGCAAAGTGCTCACAGATGTGGAGCATAAAATTGTTTTCCCACGAGCAGCTGACTTTTTTAAAAAAACTGTGATCATGCCCACTTAAGCGCAACCCAGCACATTTTACAAGTACCTGGTCTGGATGAGGTAAAATCCTTGTTGCTGTTCCGATACAGATTTTAAAGCAGTACACGAGTCCATGGGAAAAGGTAAAATCTGCACAAAAACACCTTTGCCTCCATTCCAGTGTCTTTCATTGATTTGTTTATTATTATTTTTAAACTGCCAAGTACGGGATACCAGCATGGCGAAACCTATTCATCATATTTGCATAGCAAGCAGGCACTCTCTGCCCCATGTTGTGCATGCCTGGCCCTCCTCTGCTTTCTGTTTGTTTATTTTTTTCTTTTAACAGACAAGAATCCCAAATGGGCTTCCTGTCCTGCTACAATTAGCTGCTGCCAACTGGGGGAAGCGTGTTGGGCAGGCGGAGGTGAGCTTGCATTTTTTTTCACCCACCTCTCATTAATCCACAGCAGACAGAAGCAATAGAATTGGAGTGCTGTAGGTTGGGAACACAGGAACCAGGACAACAAACACCTGATCGCTGGTTGGGGGAATCCACATTTAAGTTGCCAGTGGATTTCAGTGGTCGTGTGAAAGCACTCTGAGTCAATGGGACTTCAGTAAACCAAAAGAACTGGAGCATCCAATGAAGTTAGTAAGTCAAAAGAGACTGAGTCTCAGGATGGTATTGCAGAGATATTTTTTATTTGAAAAGATGCCCAACATGTTTTGGCTGAAAAAGCCTTCTTCGGGGGCTGTATTTCACTGCATAAAACTGTATAGTTACTTCTCTTATTCCTGTATCTTTACTTTATGTTTGAAAGTCTTTTATAATATGTATAAACTGTTGTACATTATGTTCATAGATATGTATTGGTTGTCCCTTTTTTTTATACAGCGAAATACAGCCCCCCGAAGAAGGCTTCTTCAATGGGACTTCAGACAGAAATGGCCTCATAGTTAGCCAAACCATGGGTCCATCTAGTACAGTATTGGACTACATGAGGTTCCAAGGAGAGATTTTTTACATTGCAACTAGAGATGGGCATGGAACAAACATTTTTTGTTTCCATTATTTGTTAGTCATTCCATTATGTAATGAAATGACAAACGAAAATTGTGATGAAAATGCAATGAAACGAACAGAACCACAAAAATTGTGGTCATTACGTCTTGTTTCCGTTAATGGTGCGGCACAATGAAATGAGCTGTTTTAAATGTTAAAAACACCCTGGACATCCGTAAAAACACAGCAATAATTATTTATATTGTCTGATAATACCTACCAGGGGGGTTGGGGTCCTTAAAAGGAGCATTTATGCCTTTTCTCAGATCGCTGTATTTTTTGCCTTTAAGGGGAGTTAGGGGACATCGACCCAAAATGGCTCCCAGATGCCTAATATTGATTGATTTCTTGGGTATTAAAACACCCTGGACATCTGTAAAAACGCAGCAATAATCTGATAATTATTTGAAATTATTACCTACCGGGGGTTGGGGTCCTTAAAACGTTTGTTTTTGTCTTCTCCAAATGCGATGTATTTTTCTTTACCCTTTAAAATGGATGTCACCACCAGCCACAAAATGGAGGCAAGCCATGTGATGGGATCATGTTCAACCAAGAGCATGCCCAGGTTGCAGCCTGGGCTGGTCTGGCAGCCACAGAGGGCATAAAAAGCTCTGGCAGCCCCCATCCTCCTTGCAGTCTCTAGTGGGAGTTAGGGTGGGATTTCTGTCTCTGCTACTATAGCTTCAGTCCTGCAGCCTCCCTGTATGTGTGTGTGCATACCTCTCAGTGAGTACCCTCCCTTGCCCTTCAGTGCAGTCACTCTGTGGCTGCCTTGCACCCTGGCCAACGCCCGCCGCTGCCTTTGCAGCCTCCCTGCGTACCTAGTCTATACTGTGTCTCTGCCAGCATCCATTTTTTAGTGTTTTCCCTCTGGTCTGGGGTGTTGGAGGATGCCTGCGCATGGAAATGCTTTAAAAATTGTGGGTAGAAATGACAAACGAAAAAATGAAAAAAGTGGGTAGAAATGACAAACAAAAAAATGAAAAACGGAAATGATTTTTTTCCAAAAATTCATGACAAACGGAAACGAAATGAAACAGACCTCTCAATGACAAATGAAAAACCGAAACACCTTTTTTATTCGTGCCCATCTCTAGTTGCAACACATCCCACAGCAATATCTTAGTTGATAACCAATGATGAAAATTGGCCATATTTATAATAATATACTAATAACCTTAGAACCTCAGAGCTAGGGGGATTCTGTGGGCCACTGAGTCCAGCCCAGGTCATGGAGGCACAGAGCAGAACTAAACTGCCAAATGCTGACTCCACAGCCAGAGACCTGAACCCCTGAGCATGCCCACCCAAAGGCTGCTTATGCTCTTGGAGACCTCTAGGAACTACTGCACAGTGGTACCTCATGTTACAATTGCCTTGGTGAATGTAATGTTTAGTTTACAAATGAAAATCCATTGAAAATAATACCTCAGTTTATGATCCCCCTCCCTGCAATACAAAGCAAGTTTCCCCAGGATGCATTGCACCTGGGAGGTTTATAGCACCACCCCCATAAACCCCATTTTAGTTTATGATTTTTCGCAATATAAAATGTCCCAGAGAACATATTAAATTTGTAAACCAAAAAGTGTTCTGCTTATATACCGCCCCATACCACTTCAAGTAGACTCTGGGCGGTTAACAGTTTTTAATTACAGTATGCAGGCTACACATTGCCTGCCCCCAAGAAGCTGGGTACTAAGTTTACCGACCTTGGAAGGATGGAAGGCTGAGTCAACCTTGAGCCTGCTACCTGGGATTGAACCCCAGGTCGTGAGCACAGTTTTACCTGAAGTACAGGCATTTAACCACTATTGTCACTGTATGGCTTTTAATTTCCTCTACCCTGGGATGTCCAAATAATAATAATAATAATAATAATAATAATAATAATAATAATAATAATAATAATAATAATAATAATAATAATAATAATAACAACAACAACAACAACAACAACAACAACAACAACAACAAACAACAGCCACTGACTCTCTCACCCAATTGCTAGGGCCATTTTTAGGTCTGGTGTGGCTTACAGCTATATTAACAGGCAAAAGGATTTCAGCTTTTCCTGGAGATATTGGGTCTGGAATTTTTTTAAATGCAATAATAACCAAATCTTTGACATAAACAGGAAAAGAAAACACAGCCCTGGAAAAGGACTTGAGAGATGCCGATCTCCATCTGGGGTAGATTGATGGAGACAAGTGCAGAAAATTACATCTGAGCTTCTTTCCCTTATACCAGCTGTCTGAGTCTTAAAGTGGCAGCTTGATAACATTTTCTAGGGAATAAAACTACTACTGTAAAATCTGGGGTAGCACAAAAAATCCCCACTGATGAGACTGAAGACACCACTCCAGACACCGGAGAGCTTGAATGGTGAAGTAACAAAATCTATTGGACCCAAGAAGTAAAAATGTGCATTGGTAATCACAAAAGAAGAACTTCATGACAGTTCGAGCTGTTCAGCAGTGGAATATGCTGCCACAAAGGAGGGTGGTGGAGTCTCCTTCTTTTGAGGTTTTTAAGCAGAGGCTGGATGGCCATCTGTCGGGAATCCTAGTTGGTTGGACTAGATGGCCCTCGAGGTCTCTTCCAACTCTGTGATTCAATGATTCTATGATTCTATGAAAAGATAAGGGTTTGGATTCGAATTTATGAATACAGTAGGCTCCTTGAAATCAATGGGACTGACTTGGTTGTCACTAATGAAAGTCCATTGACTTAAATGCAATGGTGGACAAAGTGGAGCTGTCCCGATACAGTTGAACTACAGTTCCCATCATCCTTACCAACAGAACCCCTGCTGAAAAAAATGCTGGGGACTGTAGTCCGAGGACCCTGGAGGTTGCACTCGGCCGATCCTTGAATTACTGAGACTGAACATAACATATAGGTTTTAACAAGTAAGTCCAGATCCGCTCTACTCCAGTGGATTCCTCTGGAAAAGATAGCTGATAAAGGCATCTTGAAGATATTTATATGCCAAAGCACACCTGCAGGGCAGCAAATTCCATTAAACACAGTAGGATTTATTTCTGGGTAACAATGCACAGGATGGCTGGAAAATATGGACACAATGTTGTGCAGCAATATTGGACAATTTCCTGCATTTGGAGTCATGGACACAGAAACACAATAGCACACTTTCATTAACCAGAGGCTCTCTGAAGAACTGAATATAAATATTAAATGTTCCCTAGGACTGGGGAGGGGGGGGCTATATCCAGCACTGGAAGTCAATGGGTTAACAAAGAAAGATGATAAAAATGATTACATCATCCTACTCTTCATCAGAATGCAGTCCTGTACTTGTCCATGCTTGAGTAAGCCCCATTAAATCCAATGAAGACTTACTATAGTGTGTCTATGACTGCAGCAATAATAAAACTATACAGAGAGTGTGCAGGGAACCCTTCATTTCCATGGTAAATGCAGGGAATCACAGGAGGATTCCCTTCAGAATGCAACCTGCAGCACACAACTAGGAGAAACTTTAAATATTCTCTTCCAAACTCTGGCTTAGCTCCTAGGATCTTCATGAACAAAGCGTGTAAGAATTTAAATCCCTATAGCTCAATAGTCCTGTTCACTTGTTATTTACTCAGTTGTTTATAAATATGCTTCGGCAGGAGTGACTAGCTCTTCCTTCCACTGTATCAGCTCCTCCACGTGGAGAGCAAAATCCTGTCTGCGGGTAGGCTTTATATATGATGAAAAACCCATACTCATAATATGTATTAACTGTGGCTACCTGGATTGAGGGAACAGAAATGTGGTGAGTGCAAGAAACAGAGAGAGAAACGCCTGGTCTCTGATCAGTGTGAAGGAACGCCAAGGTGGAGAGGAAGAGAGACACAGGAAGAAAAGTAAAGAGGGGAGAGGAGTGTAAGAGCAGAGGGACAGCAAGAAAACACAGGAAGAAGATGAAGGGGTTTTATTGGCCGTTACTTCACGAACCGCTCGCTTCGCGGCAAGCCCTCAATTCTGTGCGAATCGATCGTTTCAGTCCGCACGCTCCTCCCTTTTGGCTGCGATGCCACCCCGACCATGCCCCCTTTACCGTGCTCCAAGTGGGGTGAGTGGTTCCCCTGCCAGCGGCCGGGAATCTTTTCTCTTCGCATCTTGCTTCGCTCCCAATGTGACGTGTGGTCTCGGTTTTTGGCTTTTATTTCAAGTTTTTTTAAAAAAATATTCAAACAGGGATATCGATGCATTGCTATATCGTTTCATCACTTTGCGCTGTTACTTCCTCGCTTGAGTAGCGGCGGCGGCGGGAGCAGGAGGAGCCGCTGCCGCCTCGCCCGGCCAGAGCAGGGCACCCGGGGCAGGCAGCGTGCAAGCGGCGGAGGGCGGGCGGCTGTGCCATGCGGGGCTCCCCCCGAGTAGCGGCGGCGGCGGCGGTGGGGGGGCTGCCAATGATGCCAGGAAACAGTTGAAATCAGTAGAGCCATTGCAACTGACAGTCCAGCATCAGTGCATCGATACGCCGTCGGTAGGTATTTTTTTAAAGGACGGATGGGAAATAAGGAACGTTGAAAAGTGGCATGTGAATGCGAAGGGAGCACGTGAGGTTGTGCTTGAATCAGTCCTAAAACTGCAGCTCGTGAGTACTGAGAAACAGGGGCGGGAGCGAAGCGAGAACACGTGACCGCCACGTGACCGCCTCCGAATTCACAGCGAAGGCAAGGTCGGTTCGAAGCGAGGCACTTCGTGAAGTAACGGCCATAGTCAACCACAGCATATCCCTGTACCATAATGATACTGGAGTGGAGGCTGTGTCAGTGGTGTGTGAGTGGAAGAGAAATGAGAGGCAGCACGGTGGTGGTGGGCAAGATGGTTAGTGGCTCAAGCAAACAGTCCACAGCTGAGTGAGGGTGCGACTACACTGTGAGAAAAAAACGGGAATTGACTTGCTGTGAAGTTGTACTGGGGAAGTTGGCTTCCCTCAAATGAATTCTTGTTAACTGGACACACAGCGAAAGAAGAGGAAATTGACAAACACCCTTGTTTGTAGCTTGTTAACTCAGCTATCCTCTAATCCCCTTGATTTGCAGGCCTGTTTAAAAAAAAAGCTGCAACAACGTGTAAACAAGGACTAAATGGCAATTTCCCCCTATCATTCTCTCTCTCTGTCTCTTTCCCTTCTGCCCTCCCTCCCTCCATCTCTCCCTTATTTGTCTGGATGCCCTAGTAAAACAGCACTGGCACCAAGCCTTTTATGAAAAAAAGGCATTATTTGCAAAGATCTAGCCCCTCTGCAGTGCTTTTCCACTGCATTCCACCAGCTGCCACACCATCACATAAACCACCAGTACACCTGTGCATGCATTTCTGCATCGGTTCCAATGTCAAAAGTTTTAGAAGCACCAGGGACAAAGGAAAACAATAACAACCAGGGATTTGGGGCAGGGTGATTCACGTCACCTTTATGTCAACAGGGGAGAAAAAGAGAGAGAAAGAGAGAATCAGACTGCCCGAATCCAGTAGCAGTACCTGCATTATACTGTACATCAATGTAGCCATGCCCTTAGCATCAAGGAGGAGAAATAGATCAACACAGAAGACAAAAAAGGAGAGAAAAGACAAAGAGCACTGGGATAGAGATGGGGTTGGAACTTCTATTTTTAATCCAGGCTTAATCAAGTATCGTGGACACTCGTATAACAAGTGGTTTATTTAACAGAAAATCCGCTTAAAGGGGAAAAGTTCCGGAGATAGGGGACAATCTCTTAACAGAATCGCCAATGGGGTGAATCCGTACAACAGAAAAACAGTCACAATTGGGGATTAATCCATTTTCAATTCATTGCTTTGGGAAATTTGTAGAAAGGGAAATTTGCTTAACAGAATATTGTTTGAAACGAATTAATTTCTTTATACAAGGTACCACTGTATTCTCTTCTACTCTTTTCTAATATGTGGTGTCCTCTTTGTATCTTAAATGCAACATTTTGTTTCCCCACTCTGTTCGGAAGAGCCAGGTTGCTGTGATATAGCACCATGAAGAATATTCTTTGGCTTCAGGAGTAGGCTGCCTTTCAGATTCATCTTGCACACCACTGAAGAATGAGATAGAAAGTATTTCATGGTTACAAGGCTCTTACAGCCATGAACATCCTTAGATAAATAAAGCAGAAACAGGGATTTATTTTACCATCCATAAAAAGTTGTTCAAACATTCAAGCCTAGGATCCTTGCTTTTTGCTTTCATGGCAATGTTTGCTTGCATTTACACTTATATTGGTTGCAGCTGCATATATGCAAAGCTTCATATATTTAGGGCTTTGGTGGATGGTCTTTCGGTTTGACTGTGAGAATACTCACTCTCTTGTATGTTGTTTTCTTTTCTGCTTTCTTTTGCCTGTGGTGATGTGAGCACCATTTGCATCAAAGGGGGTAATGGATCTGGGGAAAGAAAGGGAGAAAAAGAGGAATGATCCATTTTTAAAACTATGTAAAGGTACAGGTTCCCCCCACACATGCGTGCTAGTTGTGTCCAACTCTAGGGGTAGTGCTCATCTCTGCATCCAAGCCAAAGAGCCAGTGTTGTGCAAGTCTGTGGCCATGTGGCCAGTAGAGATGGGCACAACTAAAAAAAATGGTGTTTCGTTTGTCGTTTGTCGTTTATGGGGTCCGTTTCGGTTCGTTTTCGTTTTTCATGAACTTTTTGCAAAAAAATCATTTTCGTTTCGTTATGTAATGAAATGAAAAAATGAAAATGAAAATGAAAAATTGCTGTTTCGCTAGCATTCATTACAGTTCAATGTATTTGCCACAACGAAAATGAAACGCACGACAAAATTTCTGTTGTTTCGGTTCGTTTCGTTTCATTTTGGAGACAAAATTCATTTTTGTTTTGTTATGTAATGAAATGAAAAAACAAAAACAAAAATGAAAAATTGCTTGTTTCGTGCCCATCTCTAGTGGCCAGCATGGCTGCAAGGAAACACTGTTTTACCTATTACAGTGGTACCTATTTATCTACTTGCATTTACATGCTTTCAAACTGCTGTGTGGCACCTGGGATTCGAACCACTGATCTCCCGACTTTGCAGCCAACAATTTTCGAAGCCTTAGCCCACTGAGCCTCCCCACCCCACTAGAACTAGAACTAGAGATGGGCTCAAACTGCCAATTCAGGGGCTTGTATGGTTGGCTTATTGCCCAAACAGGTGTTTAGTGTTCTAAAGCTTCACTTTCTGTGGTGGGGACCCACTCAGAGGCAATGGCCTGGCTGCCCTGCCCTGCCCCGCCTCCTCTGCCAGAGGAGGCAGAGCTTTGAAGAGCTGAACACCTGCTCAACCAATAAACAGATAGGCACAAACTGCCAAATGTTGTACATGCCCATCTCTATATGGGACACAAATGGAGATTTGGGAGGGATCCTAGTTCTGCCTTCTTTTTCTTGCCTTGGAAGGAGAAATTCAAACTCTCCTAAGCCCCTATGGGTCCCCATAGGATGGCACCATAAATATTGCCACCATATACAGTCCACTGGGAAATGGGCCAAATATGAAAGGTGGAAGGATTTCCATCACGGCTGAACAAATTATAAGCCAGCTGTGTAACCTCAATATACTAACCGGGAAAGCCTTTGGCAGTCCTCAGTTTAACAGCAAACATGAGAAGGGCTTTGAAATGTGTTTATGATTGCATTTCCTAAAGACATGGTGGATTCATGACTAACAGATGCTCCCCCCGCCAAAAAAAAAGAATGTCCTAGGTAAATGCCATAGCATACATATATCCCACAATGATGGGTAGGCTATGGAGAGTTAGATTTTCATTTTAGTTTATTTTTGTCTGACCTGCCCAATGCTCACAATATTTTGTATCAAACATGTCCATGGGGAACTGCTGAAATGGTTTGAGAAAGAATTCTGAGAGAATTCAGATGTAATCTAAAGCCTGGACTGGCTCTTAAGCCAAACCGGGGCACTGTCCCCATGCCATTCTTCTCCTTTGCTGTCAGTAGAGATTGGGTGAGTGTGGAGTGGGTATGTCGCCAGCAGCATCCACTGATGGTGTGAACAGCAGGGCACATGATTTCCATGATTTCCTCCTCCTTCTGGACTTGTTGGTGAGCATATGCAGCAAGCGTATTTCAGACCTTGAAACAAATCCATTTTGGACTGCCCCAGACTCAGGAGATGCTCCTATATTCATCTCTGCCATTCTCATTAGCAACCATCTTGGTGTGAAAGAGGTAGGATACCAACAGCTGAAATGTTGCACGCCTGCACTCATTTGGACCACAGATGGGAATAACAGCAAAGGCTGGACAAGTTGTTGCTCTTCTGAGGCCCCAAGAGTCGTTTGCGATGATGCTTCTTTGAAATGTCCACCACACGTGCCTGAGGGGGCAAGTCTCCTTTTCCTTCCTTTACCCTGGACTTTCACCCTGGCTTGGGTTTAGAGATTTCCATGGTAACTCTGCATTCAAGGAACTGTTCCAAGTGCCCTTTTAACAAGCCATTACATATTGTGCGAACAGTTTAACCAGCCCAAGCAGCAACAGATGGACGGTGCCCATTCCAGCAACAGGGAGGTGAGGTCATATTACTGTGATAATCTAAATAGTGCCAGACTGGAACGTTTGGCAAATTACACTCCTCAGGAAGTAGTAGTGTTTATTATTATGGGATAGGGATATGCTGTGCTTGAGTAGCTTTTGCAGAGATGTGCTGAGTCGATTCCATGGCTCGTGTGCCACAAAAACCCATAGCAAAACTTAGCAGAATAAATGGGAGCAGATGTGGTTTGTGCTAGGCATGTTCTCATGGTTGATCTTAACAAGATGGTCTGTGAAGCCCCAGAAGGGAAAAGCTTGTCCATATTGGGTGCTGTGTCATTAACTTAAGCAATGAATATTTCAGGCAAGCCGTCTGGCAGTGGAGGTGAGCCAATTACATGGAGAGTTCGGGAGGGAAAGGTTTATCATGTGAAATCAAAGACCTGTGGGAAAGTGCAAGTTCTTTAACAACTGGTCTTGTACTCAAGGCCAGTTGTGGTTTATTGTTTCCTCTGACCCTTAGAAAAGAGACCTGGTTTGACAAGGGATGCTTAGGCCCCAGTGTCACTACCGTTGTCTGTGCATCTTAAATTGATGTGTACTATTTTTTGGGCGGTCACATGAGGTTTGATGCGCAGTTAGCACCCCGATGACAGGGGAGTATTTTACTTTTCTGCGTGGGTCTCAACATGCTTACTGCACATCTTTTCCCTGTTTTTCGAGTTGATTTTCTCCGTCATGCTTACATATATTTAAAAAAATTATTTGCAGGTTGATTACAGGCATGCCAGCTTTCTAGCACTACTCTTTGTCCTCATGCAGAAGTGTCTGCTTTCCCCCCATGTGTTATGTGTTTTCTATGGGGAAATTTACACAAACGAGCTATGTCAATAACCGCCATTGGGTGTCACTGCTGTTTATTATTTTTCACAGTCGGAAAGCCAGTAAAAATTGTGCCGGCATGCCAGTATGCCACCAATTCAATAGCATAAAAACCAAGGCAGAACTACAGGAAGTAGCAGAAAAAGGGGTACGGATCTAATTGGTGACAATTTTCTGGGGTCGCACTTGGTTTTAGGAGTTAAAAGGTGCACACTGATAACAGAAGTATTTTAACACAACCCCTAGGGGTGGTACAAAATGCTGCAGTTAAAGTGTGCTTCCAGGGGCTTGGTCGGCCGGGGTACCAAAATACTGCTCTTGGGGGTGAAGGCACAATCTTTTGCTGCACATTCTTTCACAGCAAAAAGAGCAGCAAAATCGTCTTGAGACTGGGACGTAAGAAGGCTCCCTCTCAACTCCAAATCAGAATCACTCTTCAGAAATCCAAGATTTCTGTACCTGTGTATTGAAAATAAAAAGGATATTTAAGAGCTTTGGTTTTGGGAGAGTACATTTGAGGAGGTTGAAGCATTTTGCTTCTGGATGATATTTGCAGACACAGTAACTCCCCCTGAGCACCTCAAGCCTGTTAGATTTCATTGGCAATGACGTATCAGGCAGAGGAAGCTTCCTTTAACAAATCTTCACCTACATTTTTTTAAAAAAATCACAGAATTGAAAAAGATCAATTTATAGTACTGTACTAAGCCTGCTAGTAAGTATCAGGGATGAGAAAAATACTCACTCAGTATCTGTTTCACAGCTTGGACAGGCTATCACAACACATCCAAATAGCTTGCCATGGGATTTCAGACCTCTATGAGAGTTCATGCCTTCAGTCTGAGAATGAGACAGTGAGCACTTTTTCTTCATGGTGATTTCTGCATTTTGCACAAAATGTCCCTGGGCAAAGCTGCTGTTTTCCCCCTTCGTGAAATTACGCACACCTAGCAAGCATAAGACTACAGTGGTCCCCTGCCCTTTCACAGTTCATACACTGCGGTCCCGCTATATCGCCGGATCGCAGTACCCCGAAAGGGCTTGAGGGAGGGGGGAAGGGTTTTAAAAGCCGGGGCTTTTAAAACCTTCCCCCCTTCCCCAAGCCCCAGGCTCCAGATGATTGGCATTGGGGTGGGAAAACAAAAGGTTTTTCTCCCCCACCCCAGCGCCAATCAGCTGGAGCCTGGGGCTTTCCTCCATGGAGGCATAGCATGCTGCTCCCCTGCACCAGGGGGTGGTCAGGAGAAGTGGTGTGCCATGTTTAAAATGACTTTAAGTGCTTGGCTTCGGTGCTTAAAGTTATTTTAAACATTGCTCGCTGCTCCCCCGGACCTCGTTAGATGGGGGTTACTGTATTAGCTAATTGAGAAAAGGATGTAAGTAACCTGTCTTGATGCCTATAACTAATGCAACAAAGGAACAATTGTCATTTTACCCAATTCACATTTTTCCCCACACAAAATTCTCAGAAAGGTGGAAACTCTAGATGAGATGAACAAAAATATCTTTCTGTATTATTACAGCGACTGGCAGATTTATTAACAGACTTTGTGAGCAGACTTAGGATAGTGAGCTGATAGGGGTTTAAGGCTTAAGCTCCTTGATGTTGCTGTCATTTCACCTGGACCCCTCTTTAGAAAGAGACATAACATCGTGGTCTAAGCTTCCTTGGTTGGTCAGCAATTTCTATAATGTGAAGGGCCTTTGCTGACTCCTCCATGATGGACCAAAGAGCAGCAGTGAGGTTAAACTTTTATTAAGACTTTGCAAAGGTAAGCAACAAAAAGACTGGCCATACGTTCTAGCAGAGTCCTAGTCTCTCAAGGTGATGTTGATATCCCTTCTTGGACCACACCCAAAGTTCAGCAACCCCTGAGTGGGGTATTCCACAGCTTCCAAAGGAGAATAGACCACCACCGAAGTCCTGTGGGCTCAGGCTCCCTCCCGGCAGTCCTGCACTGCCCTTCAGGAAGGCTGGGTTCTTCCCCCCCCCCGCATGACAGTAAAGGAAAAGGAGTAATCCTTTTGTTGTCTGGGAGTTACCCCACTCCCAGTCAGCCTGGCTGGAATGTCCTCTGAGGAAGGACATTCCTGTTCTCCAGGAGCCAGGTGCAGTCCCTTTGGATTTTCTCCCTTACAAGGAAATTAGGTTCCAAAAAGTGGCTGGGGTAGGGAAGGAATCAGGCCAAGGCTCCTCCTCCTCCTCAGCTCCTTTGCTTACTGGCTCCAGGTTGAGAGGCTGAAGCTGCAGCCCCTTTGGTCTGCCCTGGGGCTTGGGCTCCTGGCCGGCTTCCTGCTCTGGCAGGGAGGCTTGTCCTTGCTTCCTCCGAGATTCCTTGGCTTTCTGTCAAGAGTCTGTGTTCTCTCTCTCTCTCTCTCTCTCTCTCTCTCTCTCTCTCTCTCTCTCTCTCCAGCCTTCCACACATTCCTTCACCCTGCAAATGCTTGCTCTATGCTTGAAAGCTGGGTCTGGCCCCTCCGCCTCCTCTCTCTGGGCCCAGGTGTTTCATATCTGGAGAGTTTTCCTCCTGCCATGGGAGGCTGACCACTCTGCCAGCCAGCCCCAGCTGACTCAGACATACTGAATTGCATTATAATTTATAAGTAACGAAGATGAATCTAGTAGTGCAAAGTGCAGTCTTCTTCTTCTTCTTCTTCTTCTTCTTCTTCTTCTTCTTCTTCTTCTTCTTCTTCTTCTACTACTACTACTACTACTACTACTACTACTACTACTACTACTACTATTCATCTTCATCATCATCATCATCATCATCATCATCATCATCATCATCATCATCATCATCATCATCATCATCATCATCAGTTTTGCAAAGAGAAGTCGGGATGAAAATAGATTGGTATGGGAGAGAAAGACTTTGAAAAGGCCTTGAGAAAATAGTTCAATTTGGGTTTTTGTTTGTTTTGTTTAATAATAATAATAATAATAATAATAATAATAATAATAATAATAATAATAATAATAATAATAATAATAATAATAATAATAATAATAAGCTGGGCAGTAAAGAAAACATGGTGACTCATTGGGCTAGAGTGCTGAAACTGTCGGCTGCAAAGTCAGCAGCTCGGCAGTTCAAATCCCGGGTGCCACACAGAGTAGTTAACGCCAGCTCCTGCCAACCTAGTAGTTCAAAAGCATGTAAATGCAAGTAGATAAATAGGTACTGCCGTAAAAAACAGGAAAGTAAACAGTGTTCTGTATGCAGAAATGCATTCAGCCATGCTGACCACATGGCCACGGACTTGCACAACACTGGCTCTTTGGCTTGAAAATGAAGATGAGCACCACCCCATAGAATTGGACACAACTAGCAAGCATGTGAGAAGAACTTTTAATTTAAAGAAATCAGACAGGAAAAAAATGATTCGATTGAAATGTGGTGCTGAAGGAGAGCTTTGACGATACCCTGGACAGCCAAAAATATTACCAAGTGAGTCCTAGATCAAATTAATCCTGAACTATCTCTGGAGGCAAAAATGATGAAGCCCGGGATGCCCTATTTGGGGCACATAATGAGAAGGCAGGATTCTCTGAAAAAAACAAACCAATTATGTTAGGAAAGGTAGAAGGCGTTAGGAAAAGACGAAGACCAAATACGTGATGGATCCCAAAGGAAGCCATAGCCTTACAAGAGCTGAGCAGGAGAGTTGAGAACATTTTGGATATCTCTCAGGTGTAGAATCAACACAAGTCATAAGTGACTTGATGCCACATAACAACAGAGCACACACTTATTCAAAGCAATTTACTTAAAAAAGCAGCCCATTGGCATCAGCATTTAGGCTTTAAAGTGGCTTCTTTTAAAAGGGGAAGGCAATTGGTTATTTTCATATCCCCCCCCTACATTTTACTTGAATGAGTCACTATCACTTGGTTGGACTTGAATTGCACCAATAGGCATGGGACTTTTGGAATTTGTGTACGTCAGTCCCTAGAATTCATTAAGAATTCCTCTAGCCCATGGGTGGGGAATTCTTGGCCTTCGAGAGGTTTTGGACTCCAAATGCTAAAATTCTAAGCCTGTATTGTCAGTGGCAAAGGACTGTGGGAGTTGTGGTCCAAAACGTCTGGACAGCTGAAGGTTCCCCACCCCTGTCCTAGCCAGAATTCTGGTTGCTTCATTAAGCCTTTGGGGTGACCACCATTTGCCTCTGATGAAGAAGGAAATGGCTAAAAGTGGCCAAGCTCAGGGGAGTCACAAGCTGTTATGGAGCTGGTAAGCTCTCTGCCCATTAGGCTTTGCCCTTAAAAAAGACACTCCCAGACCCATTATTCCAACCAGTGTCCCTGGAATTTAGCTGCACTCCATCATTGCCTCCTTCTTCAGAAGTAAAAGATGGTTTCCCCTGATGCTTTTGGAGAACCATGAGTGGGGTGATGATGTGGAATTAGATTTCTTAACTGCTGCTTCCAGAATTCCAACTGGAGGAGTTCCTGGCAGATTTCAGGGGGAGCAAGATAAGAACTCCAGAAGGTGTATATGTATGAAGCAAGGTTTCATGACAAGGGGCTGTTAAATAGCACTTTATGGATAGCATGGAAGCCTGGAAACAAGACAGCATGCTATAAATATGGTAATAAGGATGTTTTTGCTACTGTTGATGTAAAATATTTTGGGTTACATCTTTTAAAAAATAATGAGTTACAACACTGATGGGTGGCAAAAGCTGAAACCATGCCTCATTAGTGTCAACATATAATTTGCTGAAGCTTTGTTCCTGCTTACACTCTTGGCGCAGTATTTACTGTTGTAATATTATTCATTCCATTGTGTATTATTGGGAAGGAGTGTTGCCATTTATCGTATGGAAATGGAAGGTGGTTTCCCCAGTTTTCACTTTGAAACAACCTCCCCCCCCAATTGACAGGAGAGCAGCCATATCAGGACTTTACTTGGACACCATTTGAGGGTGCAGCTTGAGAACTGGCCACGTGAGGACACAGTTGGCCACATGAGAACAGGCAAAAGAAGACATTTTTTCTACCCAGTGTGTTGTTAGTCTGTGGAACTTCCTGCCACAGGATGTGGGGATGGCATCTGGCCTGGATACCTTCAAAAAGGGATTGGACAGATTCCTGGAGGAGAAGTCCATCACAGGCTACAAACTATGATGAAGAGGTGTAATCCCCAGGCTTAAAACTGGGGTACTTCAAGGGCCAGACGCAGGGGAGTGGTATCAGGAGACAGCTATCTAATCTCGTGTGCTCCCAGACAGATCTGGTGGGGCCACTGTGAGATATAGGAAGTTGGACCAGATGGGCCTTTGGCCTGATCCAGCATAGCTCTTTTTATGTTCTTATGTTCTTATGACTCTCCCTCACTTTTCCACAGAAGTAAGAGTTTTATGGATCTTCACCACATATTTGTGGGAGTGCAGTAAATTACAGACACAATAAGTTTGTATATTGATAACAGATTCCACTAGCTCCAGTAGACAATTTCTCAGAACTTCCTGTGCTATTCCTAAGTGTTTTGGTGAACTAGTTCTAGGCATAAGAAGGCTTTGAAAACTATTTTCCCCACATGGACTGGCATTTCTTTCTGAAATTCTGATCCTTGGCATGCAATCATGGATACAAAACAGCAAGAACAACAAACACTTATCCCATAAAGTTTCTCTCAGTATATCCTCCTTGGTAAATAGTTGAGCTTCCTACTACAAATTGGAAAAAACAGCTATTTGTTTCAATGTATGATTCATCAATGCTGACGAATCACAAATAACAAATGAATGACTTTTTGGATAAATTTGGCGATTCACTTTGACTTTTAAAAAATCTTGTAAAATGGCCTTCCAGGCACCTAGAGACACCAAAATCCCAGTGACACTCCCCATGACTTTCATCTGCAGCCTTCCCAAGTTTGGTGAAGATTGGGTTTTGGACATCGGGGTTATACACCCTCAAAGCCGCTTCTTCATTTTGGCTTTATTTGTGCAAAATACACCATGATATGGTGCAATATGCCATGCAATGTTGTTTATCTGAGGTTGTATTTACCTAATTTTCAGTCTTGCTAAGCACCAGAGGATTTTTAAAAAAGACTGGATGTGTAAACCACAAGAATTCAAAGTGGATGTACTTTCTTTTTTATGTAACTGTAGACCTGGATAAATTTACTGTGCTGTCCTGGAAGCCTGGGTTTCCAACATCTTTGTTAAAACTGCATGTAGCTGTATGAAAATGAGGCATCCATTGCCATTTTGAAAAGGGAAATATATATGTATTGCAATTATATTGTTGGAAGCTGTAGTAGCGCATTTGGAATTTCTGTCTGAAAGGTTCTCTGCTGAAGCAGTTTACTATCGCTGCGGTCTTAAAAGAGTTTTCTTCATATATAAATTCCCTGCATATTTTTTCGGGCAGTCACATGGTTTTTAATGTGCAGTTAGTGTCCTCTCTTCTTCTTCTTCGTATTTTCGTATTCTGGTTCGGTCTCTACCTGTCTACTTCACATTTTGCCCTTCTTTCCGGCTCTAGTTTCTAAGCCTCTGTGGTGTTAAAGGGGAACAACTGATTTTACTGTGTATTTTCAGGGTCCTGTCATGGTAACAGAAGCAAATAAGTAAGCATTTTCAAGCGAAGTTTCTAAATCCAGCCCCTGGCGGTGGTTTAGGAAACTTTGCTGAAACTGCTATCCCAGGGACGTGGTCGACTGGGACCAGAATTTACTTCTCTTCCCAGTTAGCACACAATCTTTTACTGTGCAGTTCGCTGCCGGGAAACTATGCAGAAAATGCTGGTAGGACCCTGGCTTTTGTGGAGGTAATTAAGTTTTCATCTTTCACCTAAACAGCCTCACACACTATATAAGAAGCATTAGAAGCAATAGTCTAATCTGCTTACTGTAGTTTTCACTCCATAAGATGCATTGGACTATAAGACGCATTGGACTATAAGATGCACCAAGTTTTTAGAGGTATGTATGTGTGAAAAAAATATTCACACATACATACTGCTGCCAGGTCTGGAGGTCTTCTCCCAGCAGCAATGGTTGGAGGGAAGCAACAGCTGGGTGATGGAGAGCTGCCTCTCCGTGGAGGGATCCTGGAGAAGCTGCAGTGCAGTGATGCTCTAGACTCCAATTGGCCGCTCCTCACTTTGGCCACCTTTTGCTTGCCCACCCCACCGCCCACCGCCCAGTGACTCTCCTTCCCCTTCCTCCCAGCCAGGCAGCCAGCAGTGGCTGGAACTTTACCCCAACACAAAGCCAGCTCACAGTGAGCCAGGAGGTGTGGGAAAAGACAGAGCAGGGAAGGGGGCAAACCCTAGAGCAGCTGGCATGTGCAGGTGGGTGGGTGCTTCCTCGCATCCATACAGTTTTTCTTTGTTGCCCATCCTGGGAGAGTCAGAGACCACTGGCCGCCAAGGCTACAGGAATGAAGGATAGCCACTTCTCCCTCCTGCTGGTTGTCGTTAGGCAGGGGAGAGGCTCAGGGCTCGGTGGCAATTGCAATGCTCGATGGGCGTGACTCTCAGAGGCATTGTTGTCATGGGAGTGGTGCATGTGTATGTGCCAGCGTGTGTGAATGTAGGCAAGGTGAAGGGAGAAGCCCCGGAGAAAAAGGGCATAGAGGGGAGCACATGTACCGAGGCTGCGGGGAGCAGCTTGCCCTGCGCCTCCAGCCTGGAGGGAATCTGGGGGTTGGGTCGATGCCTGGCAATCTCCACCCACTCGTGCTCCGAAAAGCCCTCCCCCATGCTCGTGCCTTCTCTTCTTCTGGAGGAGAAGGCAGCTCATGGGTGACGTGGAGTGAAATGGAACAGGGCAGTGGGGGGGAGAGAGCCAGCCATCCAGCCAGCCAGGGCTAGCAGGAGAAGAAGAGAAGGGAAGAGAGAGAGAGGATGACTGCAGCCACCTGTCCAGTGAGTGAAGGGGGCTAAAAACAGCCTCTAAAGCATCAAAACAGCTTATAAGACAGGCAGCAGGTCCTCCAGTTCCTACTTATGGAATGCTCTCCCAATTTTAGTGTTTAGTGTTTAAATGTTTTTATTGTTTTTATTGTCCATTGCCTTTTTAACATTTTAACTGTTTTAACTGTTCATTTTAATTGCAAGCCACCCAGAGAGCTTTGGGTAGTGGGCGGCATATAAGTTGTATAAATCAATCAAAATAAATAAATAAATAAATAATACTGACAGCTAGAATAGGCTTCTGAAAGGACCTCTCTCTCCCCACCGACCCACCCGCCACCACGTTTCTTCCAAGCAAGCAAAAAAAGGGGGAGGGGGGCAAGTTGGGGAGTTTGCCCCCCCAAAAAAAGACCTCTAGACCTAGTGGCGGCCTTTGTGGAAGCACTCAGCGGCTGCCACCAGAGAGGCCTCCAGACCTGGCCACCGCTGTGGTTCCAGAAGCCTCCACTGTCACCCATGGCTCCCTTCAAGGGAAGAAAGGAGCCATGGGCTGCAGCAGGGAGCCCCCACAGCATCCACTGCCAGGTCTGGGGGTCTTGTCAGCAGCCGTTCTAGAAGCTTCTGGTGGGGCTGTAATCGCTCTATAAGATGCACAGACATTTCCCCTTACTTTGTGGAGGGGAGTGCATCTTATACAGTAAAAATACAGTATATAGTGTGTGAGGCTGTTTATACTGTCAAGAAGATGAAGGACAATCCTGCTTGCAGTATTATTTATGATTAATTGGATTTTTAAAAATCCTTCCTGGTATTCATATTGAAGTCCTATGGATGATTGCTATGATATTTTTCTTTACCTATAGCAATCCCACCGCTTGTTAAACATCAATTGCCTGCAAATCCACTCCATATGAAAAGCCCAGCACAATTCTCTTGGCCTAACTATGTATGTTAGAAAGAGGTGATCCTTCTCACATTTCACTCAAGTTAAGCGTCTCTGATTCTAATGTTCATCAGCCTGTTTTCCTCATGTGCTGGATTGCACCCCTGAATGCGGGTTGTGACGGTTGTGACAGCTTGTCACCAAGGGAACGACTAATGGAAATCATGACACAATAAGGCCACATTCCTCAAAGGGGAGCAAGAAAGTATTTTTTCATTATTAATGGATAAATGGAATTCTTATTGATTAAAAGTCTAAAGCAGATAAATAAGGCATGATTCACATCGCAATTACCAAAATTTATATATTTGGAGAACTGGCACCTCATAAATATTGGAGTGGTACTATTAAACTGAAGTGCACGTATGCGGTAGCTCTGTAAATAAAGACATTAGAAGTTAAATCACCAGCACGCCTCATTGTTTATTTCCATTCTCCATTTTCACAACCAGTAAAGGCAGTTATTAATTATAATTCAAAGCACAATTGCATTCCATCTTCTGATTGATCTTTTTCAGGAGAAACCATGGGGAAAAAGTGACTGGGAGGAAAAATGACCTACAAACAATGCACCAAAAAGACACACCCCCAAAAAAAGGTAGAGTAGCTGTGTTAATTCCGATTGTCTAGCTTAAATGACTTAGTAGCACTTTCTGGCTACCGAAACCAGAGGCTGGGAGTTCAATTCCCCATTGAGCCTCGTATAAGTACATCCAGTCTGCTTGGCATTGGCCAAGCTGCACAGTCCAAGGGCACCTCCAGGAGAAAATGAAATAGGGAAGAACAGAAGAAGAAAAGAGTAAGAACCCTGTGGCACAGTGGATAAATGCCTGTACTGCAGGTAAAACTGTGCTTATGGCCTGGGGTTCAATCCCAGGTAGTAGCCGGCTCATGGTTGACTCAGCCTTCCAGCCTTCTGAGGTCGGTAAAATGAGTAGCCAGCTTGCTGGGGGGGGGGGCAATGTGTAGCCTGCACACTGTAATTAAAACTGTAAACCACCCAGAGACTACTTGAAGTGGAATGGGGCAGTATATAAGCAGAACACTTTATTTTTTAAACTATCTTCGATCCAGAAACCCTTGAAAAGGGTCACCATATTAGAACTGTCTTGATGATGCATGATGACGACTGTAGCTGTGTTAATCTGTTGCGGTAAAAATGGTCGCTCCGTGGACGGGACTCTACCCACGGGGCGTACTTGCCTGCCTCCCCAGATGGAGAGACAGGCAGAACGCATAGAGCGTCCAGAGGGGAGGGGGACGAGCGCCCTTTAAAAGGGAGGCTCCGACTCCCTCCCACATCCAGTTCGTCGGAGCGTTCCCCACCCGCCCACCCTTTGTAGGACCAGTGTGAGATTTACTGGTCGCCTTTGGGGGCCGGATAGGAATTTTTGACCCGCACTCTAAATTGGCCTCAGAGAGCAGGGATTTTCCGCCTATCCCACACTGGTACCTGGGCTGTAGGGCAGTCCCCGGAATTTAGTCACACTGGTGGCGGAAGCGGCTTCAGGAAGCAGTGAGTAGCTTAAACATCTGTCACCAGATACGCGATAGCCAAGGCCCTGCCGATCGAGAGGTCACAGGGCCTGGTTGGGGTAAAGCGGGACGCCTCCCTGCACAGGGGATAACCCAGCCTTAAGCTATAAGACGCAGGGAGAGCTAATATCAGGCCGGCCTGGGTGGCGTTGTCGTTTGACCGCGCCACCCGGGGGTCAAACTCGCCCCATGCTGCCTGGTTGGAGGGGCCTGCAATGACCCCGGGGTTCCAACCATGAACGCTGAAGCCAGGCCCTCCCCTGTTATGGTTGTTGTTGTTTAAAGTTGTGTTTAATAAAGTGTGGCCCAGTTTCACCCCACATTACTGCCTCGTCTCGTTATTCCGGGTGGGTGGGCAATGAAACATAGTCTTGTGGTACCTTGAAGACTGCCATGCCCATTTCGTCAGATGTTGGTGCAATTCACCCTACATCTGATGTATCTGAAGAGGTTCATTGCAAGTCAGTGTAATAGTGCAGTAACTTAAATGCATAAGTCCTTTAAAGTGCCACACATCTCCTTTTTGCTTGTAAAACCTCAGGAGGTGTTTCAAATTATAGCTGGCACATGCTCTATCTTGGGTCTGAGAATGATACGGATCATGACAGGCATAACGTGTCACCATTTTGCCCTACATCCTCCAGCAAACACCTTGGATGACATTTTGTGTCCGTTGTCGCTTTATATAGGTTGCTTTACATGTGAAAATATGAGGCAAAAATAAAAGAAAAACAAAAAAACCCAAAAGACACAAACATGTGGCACCTTAAAGACTAACTTTCATATTTTAATGTAATGTTTCATGCACATGTGCACTTCTTCGGACATATAGCAGCAGAATGAGGTGTGATAGTATGTGATAGTATGATATGGGATATACATTTCATACCAGATATTCATTGACTGTAGTCCAGATATTCATTGGCTGTAGTATATAGCAGTGCTCCCCAACCTTTTTATCACCGGGGACCGGTAAATGTTTGATAATTTTTCCCTGGCCCACTTGTTGCGGCGATGGCGGGCGGGGGTGATGCGCGGGGTCGCGGAGGCGGCGGTGATGGCGGGGGGGGCGAGATAGCAGCGATGGTTGAGCGCGGCGGCGGCGGGCGATGGCGGCGGGGCGGGGGGCGGGGGTCGGGCAGCAGCGGCGGCGGCGATGGTGGCGGCGATGGCGGGGCAGGGTGGGCGCGATGGTGGTCGTCGCGGCGGCGGCGGCGATGGCGGGGCGGGCGCGATGGCGAGGGGTTGCGGTGGTGGGATTCATTGGCAGTAGTCGCGGCAGCGGGCGGCGGCGATGGCGGGCAGGGTGGGCGCGAGAAGCGGGGTCACGGCGGGGCGGCGGCGATTGCTGGATTGCTGGGGGGGTCGCGGCGGCGGCGGCGGGAAAACACCCGGGCCGGCCTGCGCCGCCCCCTGCCCGCCTCAACACAGGCGCGGCGGCGGGAAAAGAGCCAGGCCGCCGGGAAAAGACCCAGGCCGGCCTGAGACGCCCTCCCCCTCCCTCCCTAAAAAGAGGCAAACATGCACGGCGCTGGCCGGTGCCTCTGCTTGCCTCCGGCTGCGGCCTTCGGGTGGGCAAGCGGGAGGGGGGAGGGGAGGGAGGCCGGTGGGGGGTGGCTGCTGCGGGAGAGAAGAGGAGGAGGAGGGCGGCGGGGGAAAAGGGGAGGAGCCTCTGCGGCTTCCCCAGGCGGCCCGGTGCCAACCGGTCCACGGACCGGCACCGGTCCGCGGCCCGGGGGTTGGGGACCACTGGTATATAGAGTTGAGGAGTGGATAGGGGAGTGGAGGGAGGAAGAGGGGGAAGAAGAGGAGGAGGGGGAAGAAGAGGAGGGAGAGTTAATTAGTAGAAATGGTGAGAAGATTAAATGGTGAGAGCTGTATAGTTTTATGTCTCACGCAGGCCTCTGTTTACGTTTAAGGATGGCCGATGGCTATGTGGGTGACCAAAACAGACATGGAAGGCCACTGTCAGTAAGGACATGCACATTGTTGCCCTGTGCCCTGAAGTTGTGGTTGATCAAGCAAAATGCAGGGAAAATGCTAGGAAGAAGAAGCTGCTTGAGATGTGTCCTGTCCCTTCCACTTTAGAATAAGCATTGCTTTCTGAGAAGACTGACCCCTGCTTTGCATGTGAAATGGTACAAGGATGGAGACAATACTTGCCAAATGCCTCCTTCTCATCAGATTATGCTTTCTCAAAAGAATGAGAAACCTTGATGAAGAATTTTCAAGCCCTATGAGATTTTTTTGCCTCCACCCAACAGCAAAACAAAGTGCTTTCCCCCATTTGCTCAAGGACTCTATAATGCAGTGGTGGTGAACCTTTGGCACTCCAGATGTTCCAGACCACAACTCCCAGAATTCCAAGCCTGTATTGCCAATGACAAAGGACTGTGGGAGTTGTGGTCCAAAACATCTTGAGTGCCAAAGGTTTGCCACCATTGCTATAACATATTTAAAACATCTCTAGTATCTGTTCTGTCTGCAAGGCAAAGTGCACAGAACATACCCAACAAGCAGAGAACGACCAGGTAATTATTAAGAAAGATACAAGCAACCTCTCTAGTGCATTAGATTCTTAAACAAAATCAGTGGCCATCCAAGTTTGAGGCCAGTGGTGAAAATTGTTATGCAAATTATGATCTTTTGCACAAAACTGCAGACAATTTTGCATAAATGTGTGCACTAGCACTTCACAGTGAGTGACAGGAAATTCCTTTCCTTCCTTGCCAGCAAGGAAAGTGCTACAGTTCCTCATGCTTTCCTATGAGAATGATACAAGCGAAGGTTTGTATCCCTAAACTATGGGCCGTTATGAACACCTACAATTGACGGTGTCCCTATGATAATAAGCATTCACAACAGCAACATATTTCCGCCTCTCTTATTGTAGCATCATCAGTGTGCAGAAGAGCTGAACGGAGGCATCGTTGAAATGGTAGATCTAGAACATTGTTTGAATCTTACTGCAAATTTCATCTGCCCCTCAGAGACTTCTGTTTTCCCTTTAACCAGTGCTTTCTCTTTAAGGTGGATTTCAGTTTTCAAACAGAGTGCCTTCAAATCCAGGGCTGGCCTCTGTACAGTAGAAGGTATGGGTATCCTACTTATCACTGAAACCCACATTCTATTACATCGGACCATTCTGCCCTTAAATGCATTGTCTATCTTGAAATAGTTCTCCTTTTACAAGGGTCTTTTGGGAAGCAGCGGCCAAGTGACTGTCTACACACTACATAGAAAATTGCTGTGAATTTCCACATCAGGCTCTTATTTTCTAATAATAGGGTCACACATGTCAGAGTGGAAACTCTGCTCACTACTTCACTGTAGCGTCATGTCAGCAGTGGACATCTGCCGTGAGTCCTGGTCAAACACCACTGCACTTAAATGAAAAATGAGCTTGTACAGGAAGCCGTGAAAATGAAAGTAATACCGGTAATTAAATCTTCATGTAACTTCTAGGTTGCATCGTAAGTGTTTAGCAGAGAAATTTGTCTTTAACTCATGGCCCGCAGCAATCACATCTGTTATATTTTAGGAATAGCAATTAATGAGGTGGAATATGGAGTACTGAGCTTAATTGGGCCTGTTTTGATTATGCATATGTGCTGGGAATATTTCATTTGCTTGTACAAATTGCAAGGAGCCAACATAACCCGCAAAGCTCAACAACCCTTTGTGGTGAGGTTCAGAATGATAAAGTTGTCTCTAGTGCGGACTACACTGAGCTAGAAAATATCTGAGGGGCTGATGTAGACTTGTAATTGTCTCTAATTTTCCCTAAGCAATGTATGCCTTCTGGGATTATTAATGGGACTTTTATTCATGCATGTGGGCACACACTTTTAAATGTGTGATGTAGCATGAAGAGGCTTTCAAGCATGGTTTCATGTTGATTGCTTTATGTGGCAGGATCTGAACTGAAATTATACTGGGCTGGAAGGACACCTGCCCCATGTGTCATGAGAATTAGGTCATAAATGGAATGTATACAACATGTTTCAGAATCATGAAAGAAATACCCCTTTATGTGCCATTATCGTTTCAACTGGAGATCTTCAGGTACATTCTTTTCAAGGCAGCGGTTCCAAGGGATGCTACCTGTCAGATGTCAACATCTCTGGAGGCTTAGCTATGCCAGCAGGTCATGCCATCATGGTGTTGGCCGCTGCCTCCCTGTCTACAGCTCCTTGTACAGTTGCTAGAGGAACTCTTGGGAACTTGCTATACTTCCCCAGTTCTCTGGGTAGAGCGGCAAATTCCAGAGTCAACATAAATGACGGAGGATAAAAACTGAAACCCAAGTAGCTCTCTCTTACTCTCTCCCAACCAGTGCCAATGTTCAGTAGGTTGGTGCAAACATATTTGTATGGATGTTGCATGAACAATATTTGTTTCAGAGGTAGCAGAGGAAATCCACATCATCACTCTTTTGCATGTGCCAATATTATTTTGCAATGGAGCCAACTTCCAATGACACTGCAAGGGTACTCATCTCCTGGCCCTGAAATCTCAAGAAACGAGATGCTGCTGTGGACCTGCTAGCCCTACTGAACCAAAGAGTTCTTAAATCCAGATGATGGAGATTGGAGGAGAATATTTGAGACCAGCTCCTAGGGAGAAATTGTTTAAAGACACTTCAGGTTTTGCTTAAGGACTTTTCAGAATTGGCTAATGTAGGTGACGTGTAGCAGATGAATCACTGTCTGGGTCGGCGGGCCTCATCTTATCTTTTTCTGTTTTGTTCTTCTGTAACTGCAACCACCCACTCAGTTAGCTGCAGCATTCTATTACCATGGAAAACCAACAGGCCTTATGCATGGAAACTGGTGAAACATTGCAAAGTATAAGGAACAACCTCCAAGTGACACAGTTTTTCTAATTCACAGGATGTCAATATTTCAATTTGACCCATCATACTTACCTTGTGGTGAGCATGCTCAGGGGCAGGAGTGGCCTATTTGCAAGAACTAGTTTTCTTCTCTACTAGATGTGTTTTTACTAGAGATGGGCACAAAACATTTCACTAAATAATGGATTACTTCATTAGTTGATGAACCGGTAGGAAGCATTTCATTTTGTTTTGTAATGAAACACCATTTTTTCCTCTAGAATGAAACAATTCGTCATAGCTTCCTCAAGCTCTTGAAGAGAATTGGGGTTCAGGGGTCTGAGATATTAAGCTCCAAAGGGGGTGCCCCTAGGAAAAAAATCTTTCTTTTTGGATTCAGAACTTTGGAAGCCAAGCCATGGGTAAGTGATTAACACCATCACAACTTGGCTTCCAACACTAATTTGAAAGATTGTTTTCCTAGGGGCACCCCCTTTGGAGCTTCATAACTTCAAATGGAACAAAACAAAACAACTAAAGAAACGAAACAAAATACTGTCTGTGAGGATTCTCAGTGTCCAGGTGAGTTTATCTGGACGTTGAGTCATGGCAACTGGACTTCTTTTCTTGAGAGTTTGGAACGTTTCGCTGCTCATCCAAGCAGTTTCATCAGTCTGAGGTAAGCTAGTTGCAAGGCCTCCATTTTATAGTTCACTTTGACCTCATGCTATTTTTCCATTTTGTGACCTCTCTTTTTCCATTTCATCAACTCTCTTTCATGACGATGACTTCTTAGAAGCTCGTGATTCTGGGAATGTTGACCAAGCTCAAAGTTCCTTCCGTTGGACCTTCCAAGCCCTGAGGGCAATTCTAAGCAATTTCCTCCCACCATCAATGTTTCTTCATGGTGCTCATCAAGGATTCTGCTTGAAATTTAACTTATCACAAGCTGACTCGGTCATTACGGGCAGCCTACTTGATTGTCGAAGCACCACCATCCACTAGAGAGCTGTCTTGAAAGCTCAGTGAGGTGGAGCATCTGGAAGCAGGACCAAGGCTGAGAGTTCCTTTCACACTGTCCCTCATAGAAGAAGAGCCAACCTGTTGGTTTTTGGCAAGCGATGTGGTTCCAGAGCACCCCCAGAAGAATGATCTGTCACTTCTGAGCAATCTACACCTAGGAGACCCTGGAAAAGATCACAACAAATCCAAATAGACTTGTTGGCATGCAACTGCTACTAATTGTGCACTTCTTACCAAAAATGCCTTTGAAATAGTTCAGGAGAGGCATACAAATCATCCTTATCTTTTCCAGTCTGACTCACTCAGCAAAATAAAAGATAAGCCACCATGTCCCTTAATCATGATTTAGTCCCAAAATAGTGCTTAGGGCACTATACTTAATTATTGCATATGTTTGTAGCACATCTGATCTCGCCTGATTTCGGAAGCTAAGCAGGGTCAGAGAGAGAGACTCTCTCTCTCTCTCTCTCTCTCTCTCTCTCTCTCTCTCTCTCTCTCTCTCTCTCTCTCTCTCTCTCTCTCTCTCTCTCTCTGTGACCCTGCTTAGCTTCCGAAATCAGGCGAGATCAGATGTGCTACAAACATATGCAATAATTAAGTATAGTGCCCTAAACACTATTTTGGGAGAGGGGGAAGCTGACATATAAACAACCTTACAAACAAGAATGCAAGGTTTTGTATACAGAGATTGAGTAACAGTGCAGACACTTTGGGGACTTAATAACATTGCAGTGAGATTATACAGGATGAAGAAGCTAATGAAATGTTCAGAGTCACTACATCATTAACCTGGCAGGACTCCCTTGCAGTAACCTCTTGGTCCCACAAAATTTATAATGAGCTATTAACTGGACACAAGTATTCATGACCTTGATTCTACATCCCATTGAAAGCATAACTCTTTTGGAATCAGGTGACCCGTTGCACTGTGTCCTGTGTGACTGGTTATATAATGTCCAAAAAGGACAAGGTCACCTTTGGAAGTCATTGACTTTGTTTCTGACAGCCCCTTGGATTTTCCTCGGGGATAAGAATAAGAATAAGACGAAGGGGAAAAAAGTAACTGCAGATTTTTGGGGGAAGGGAGTGGGGAATTAGTTTGACAATGAGTTGCTTCCATTGCTGAACTAGTCCATCTCATGGACCATATGGAGAGAGAGAGAGAGAGAGAGAGAGAGAGAGAGAGAGAGATGGATCCCATTTTTGAAATAAGGTGGCACAAGGCAGAGTCCATGCTTCTTCCACTTCCCAGCAACTTTTCCAGTCTCTAGTGATTAGACTGTGATGTTCTTTTAATTACTGCTTGCAAACTACTTTTGTCAACAAAAGATGGTTATACGGAATAGAGGATAATTATGAGTACTGGATGCTAAAAACCAAGTGGAGTTAATTACAAAAGAGACCACACTCAACTAACTACAGACTATTGTCACAATGGAAACGGTAATGACAATTAAGCCGTAGGAACTCGAACTCGAACCGATAAAAGAAAAATTGGCTCTGATTTGTCGTTGTCATTCATGGCATCGTGGTGATGGCGCAATGCCAAGTGGCACGGAAAAAAGTTTAAAAAAAACCCCGATTCCCGGCAAAAAAAGCAGGCGAAAATATGCCTGCCTGAATGAGGGCACCTACCAGAGGGGTGGTTTCTGGGGGGGGTCCCCAGCCTCCCCCCCTCTCCTGTCTTGGGCTGCTCTGGTGGGGGGCATCCTCATCGTCTTGCCATGCCATGCGGTGCGGGGGGATCCAAAATGGCGACCGCAATATTTTTTTTGAAATTGTGGTCCAAAAACCCACCAAAGCACCACACAGAAACATGCAAAAATTAGGTATTTTAACAGCCTGAATTTTTACAGTAGCAGCAGTGGGTTTTTCTTGCAATAAATGTCTGTCTCCAATCCCATTGATTTTATTTTATTTTATTTTTACTTTTATTTTTTTACACCTGCACAATGATGGACTGGCCATGGGATGGGACCATGCAAATTTTGGAGCCATTCCACCAATCGCATGGCCACTTGGCCAGGTTTTGACTGAGACTTCTGGGATGTGCCAGTCGGGCATAAAAAGCCCACTATTTAACCCTAACCCTAACCCATACGCCAGATACACTGGCCTTCTTAGTGGGTCAGAGGCACCCAGAGGTACCCTAACCTTACCCGTTTAACCCTAAGCCTAGCCCTTGCCCTAACCCCCAACCCTAAGCCAGATCTGTACTGCATTGCACTACACGCAAGTACACTGTCCTTCTTAGTGAGTCAGAGGGCGCCCAGCAGAGGCATCACCTCGCTCACAGTCCAAAGTTCCAAAAACTCAAACCTGTACACCAGTATGCTGTCCTTCTTAGTGAGCTAGAGGCACCCAAAAGAGAGGTGCCTCTGCCAGTGTACGCAATGGCTACACGGTCATGTATGGGCCAGAGGAGGCATCCACCCCAGAGAGGTGCCTCCAGGAGCCTGCTAAATGCCTTCCCTTCGAAGCGGGCCAGAGGAGGCACCCACCCCAGAGAGGTGCCTCCAGGAGCCCGCTACCCTACCCCCCTAAACCAGTTAACGACAGACGACAAACGAAATGACAAGTTTTTGAAAAATTTCGCGACAAACGGAAACGAGCCGAAACGGGCCAGCTCCGACAGACGACAACTTGAAACTTCATTTTTCCTGGTTGTGCCCATCTCTACTACAGACTATTAGAAGAATTAGAAATCAGTCAAATTAGTGAAATATAAAACCAAGTTCATTTAGAGGGAGCTAGAGGAAGGAGGATTGGATTGACATTTATTAGATGCTTTGCTTTGCTGCTGACATATTGGCTAACAGCTTTTTGTACTAGAATTATATTTTGTATTTCATGATATATTATTATAAGTATGGTTTTTAGTTAAGAAATAGTTATGATCTAAATGTGACTGGCTACAGCTTTTCCTATTAATAATTTTGGCATGATTACTGTTCTGTACATTCTTGGAATGTCTACACTCTCCAAACAATGAGTTCTCTAAATTAAAGTAGATAGATAGATAGCTAGCTAGATAGATAGATAGATAGATAGATAGATAGGTAGATAGATAGATAGATAGATAGATCAACATAGTTTGGTGGCATGGCTATGAATCGTGTCAAGATCAGTTCCTACACCTGTTATTTGCCATTTCATTTCCTTTTGGAAGGCTACCTAAGCTTAATCCAAAAACTTAGGGGGAAAGGTCCTCCCTCGTGGAACTTCGCCATTTTGACACATCCAGAACACACGGAAATGTGGCTCAACTGAATGCTGCGTTTTCCACGCTCTTTTTAACATTCTTTGTAAACTGCTCCTTTTCCAATGCTACTGTATACATAAACCTTTTTGATTAATAAAAGCGTTCTGTGTGGAACATGTTTGATGTTTACAGAGCTTGCTGCAATGCTGCCTGAATTAATTTTGCCGTACTGAGCCTACTAAATCCAACTTTTCTAAAACAGGCTATTCTCTTTGAATAATTCCTCCCCACCTCTCTTTCTCTCTTAGCTGCCAGTCATTTTCTAAAACAAAGGTTTATGCTTATTATCAGAGATGAGTTCCAGTTGATGAAGCCCCAGTTGTGGAAAGGTCAAGAGACTAATCACTGATATCCTTTCAACAGCTATCTCCTTTCCTAGTCAGGACTTCAGCAAGAGATAAAGGTAAAAGAGAGACAGGGAGAAAATGGAAACAGCTTCCAGATTTAGCCTTGATCTTCTCTGATATACTGTACTCTGATTCTCTCTTCTCCTATCCTCCAGCGAGAAATGCCACTCTGTCTACTAAATGATGCCTTGACTCCTCCGTGATACAAGCTCCTCAGATTGAGAAGCATAAGGAATGAAATGAGGACATGTTTGAATGTCTCTGCATCTCTGAAAGGCATTGTTCCGATGGCTTAGTGCAGTGATGACAAACCTTTTAGAGACCAAGTGCCCCAAAATGTGATTCAAAACTCACTAATTTTTCGCAAAGTGCCAATAAAGCCATTTGACCTGAATACAGGTGGTTGTGAAGGGGCAATGCTGGGTGCCCACAGAAAGAGCTCTGAGTGCCACCTTTGGCACCTGTGCCATAAGTTTGCCAACACTGGCTTAGTGCATCAACTTCCAGAGGAAATACACAACACTTTGACCCTTATTTTGCTAGTCCTGTGGAATGAGTAGCTAACAATATTTTCTTTTGGGGATAGCTTGCCTTGCTACTAGATTAGACACATGGTAGTTCCACTTGAACTGTTAGGGGGTTCCTCCATATGTACTTTGAGCTAATGGGCCAAAGAATCTGACTCCATGTCATTGTTGCAGTAAGGTCAAGTATTTGTTTCTTGTCTCTAGTTTTATTTTTCTGTGTTTACTGGCTGTGGATTAATATGCATATCCAGTTGTACCTCCTAGGGCGCTTACTTTGCTCAGTACATTTACTAGATCTGAAATAATTTTCTGTTCACATGGCTGCAGAAGGTCCTAGTATAAGATTGGACTGGAAATACATTGGAGAGATGGTATCTGTCATCAAAAGGAAACTGAATAAAGGAAAGGCATTTGATGGGGCAATTTCTTGATTGTGACAGGTCTTCATTCAATAGAGCTAATACTTCTGTACACTACCAGTCAGCAAGCTAGGAACCTTTTCTCCAGGTGTCTCCTGCAACTTTGGAGCTATTGGATACCTATATCGAAGCTCAGTCTATTATTTTCAGTTAATACCATACATATTCCATGCCACAACTTAGAGCTGGTACGTAGTGCTGTGGCACCCACCAGTGGAACCTGTCAAAGTTCACAGAGAATAACCCAGTCAGTCCAGATTGTGTGCCTGATTGTGCAATTTACTGTGTAACTAATTGCACAACTATGCCTGTAGAACCGCTTCCTAAATATGATTTCTGCCTTGGTGGAAATTTTACCAGCCATTTGTGCAATTTCAAGTGTAGCTACCAAACAGGTTTTTGGCCACTCTGTGGAATATTTTCCTTTCATATATTTAACATCCTGCAGCCAATTTTAGTCTGATCTCAAACCTTCATAACAAGCCTCAAACTTTCCAGAGAAAAGCAAATTCTACATTACATAGTTATTACTTTAGAGTAATCATTTGTAGGATTGCACTGTCCATCTTGTTCAGGACTTTTGATCTTCCAGAAAGTGCAAACCCCTACTCCCACCCAATTCTACCATTAAAAAAACGTTTAGGGACCATTGAAGAAATTATTATACCATCAAACATCATTGTTTGTGGGTAAGTGGCTTTCTGAAACAGTGTATTTTTTCTCCACATTGAGATAATGAAGAAAATATTACAGCTGGAAAACAAGTAGGTGAAATTGATTTCATTTAACAATAACCTTCCAGCCTTGCTTCACGTCTTACTCAAATAACCTTTGTAACTAATTATAGTGGGATCTGAAAATAAAGCACTTCTAAGCTGAAGGGTTTTAGGAGTCATCCAAATTATCCAATGCTCAATGGAGCAAAAACTCTATAAATTATTATCTCCCACTCCATTGCATGTCTGCCTGCAAGTTAACATCTATAGAGCAGTGAGGGGTAAACAACACACATATCATCAAATGTTCTATTGATAGGCAGAGGAGTTAATGGTAACAGAGGAAATCAATCATATCTAAACTCCCTTTCTTCTTTCCTCTCCTTGAATTGGAAACAAGATAATCAGCATGTAAATTGTTATCCAGGGCATTCTCTTTCCTTCCTTTTAACTTTTGTAGTTCTCGGGTAGCACATACCTACTCCCTCCATGAAATATATTGTACTTGATATAACCCATTTTGGTGATGGGGTAGATTTACAGTGGCACCTCGACATACAAATTTATTCCATTCCAAATGCATGCTCTTAAGTCAAACTACTCTTAAGTCGGGGTACCTGTCTAAAAAATTGGAAAAAAATTGTAAGTCGAGCAGACCATATCTAACATTTGTAAGGCGGCAGTTAAAACCCCAGCAGTTTTCCGCTCTTAAGCCGAGCTGCTCTTAAGACGGGGTACCACTGTACCTCTGAATGTTCAAGAAACAGAAAACTTAGTGTGGTGAGTACACTTGCTTTCAGAGTGGCTGGCAAATTTGGCCTCTTGCAGAGAGAGCCTGTAAAGAGGTTTCCTGAAAATGTTTTCATTCATTCATTCATTCATTCATTTTCATTCATTCATTCATTCATTCATTCATGGTTGACTCAGCCTTCCATCCTTCCAAGGTCGGTAAAATGAGTAACTGACTTTTTTGGGGAGGGGTGGGGATTTTGTAGCCTGCATATACTGTAATTAAAAACTGTAAACTGCCCAGAGACTACTTGAAGTGGTATGGGGTGGTATATAAGCAGAACACTTTTGCTTTTTTGTAATATATTAAGTCCAAGCTCTGAGGCCAACCCTTGTGTGCTGGTTCATTTCTTCTTCTCCAAGGAGACAGCCTGTCCTTACTCTTCTAGATATATTCTGGGATTACCCAGCAATTTTGATGTACAGTACCACACCCATTCTCACAATTTTTACGGGGTGATGTGCACATGTAAGTAATCCATGGTGTGCCAATTCCGGAAACACCTATAAATCCCCACCACACACACCAATATCACTCTTTGAAACAATTTTTCCACCAGCTGGGTTCATAGAATCATAGACTCATAGAGTTGGAAGAGACCTCGAGGGCCATCCAGTCCAACCCCCTGCCATGCAGGAACCCCCATCACAGTATTTCTGACAGATGCCCATCCAGCCTCTGCTTAAAAACCTCCAAAGAAGGAGACTCCACCACCCTCCTTTGGTGCAACATATTCCACTGCTGAATAGCTCTAACTGTCATGAAGTTCTTCCTAATGTTCAAATGGAATCTCTTTTCCTGTAGTTTGAAACCATTGCCCCGAGTCCTAGTCTCTGAAGCCATGGAAAACAAACCTGTTCCCTCTTCAATATGACATCCTTTCAAATATTTAAACATTGCTATCATACCGCCCCCAGCCTTCTTTTTGAAAGGCTAAACATCCACAGCTCCCTAAGCCGTTCCTCAAATGACATTACTTCCAGACCTTCAACCATCCTGGTCACCCTCCTCTGCACCCCTCGAGGTTGTCAACATCCTTTTTAAATTGTGGTGCACAGAACTGGACACAGTACTCCAGGTGGGGTCTGACCGGAGCAGAATAGAGTGGTACTATCACTTCCCTTGATCTAGACACTATGCTTCTGTTGATGTAACCAAGAATCACATTGGTTGCTGTTGTTGTTTTTCAAAATAATAACATTTTTAAAATTATATGCCTCTTCATAAATTTCACGGAAAGAACTTGAGACCTAAAAGCAGAATGTGGAAGAAAGTGATAGTGTCCGATTCATCCACTCCCAAGTGACTCAGAAGTCAGAATAGTTCTCTTTTGAGTTTGACACTCCTGTGGACATTAAAGTCCTATCATGGCAACTGGGCTTCTTTTCTTGTGTTCTATAGACATCACATTTCTAGGACGATTTTTAAAAATTAGGTTAAAAATGTAAAACAATATTTTCAAAAATGTGAATTTTAGCAGAAAATGTGTTTAAAATGTGCATTGTATTCAAAACACTCAGAATAAGCTCTCTATTAGTTGTTTAAGCAGAAATGTTGTCCTTTATTTAATTTCATTTTCAGTGAAAATTTTTGGAAGAAACAAATGGAACAGAACTGGGCATGAAAGTCGCATGTGAAGCAAATGTAGACTGGATAGGAAGAAGCCTCTTCATCCATGTGCTCATTTGGTCAGCAAAAGGGGGGCATTAATCTTTGTAGATGCTCATGTCGTGAAGAAATCAACACTTCTGGATCCTCATCCACAAATTTCATGTATTCAGAGTTGCATCTGCAGACATGCCTGTCATCACACCAGCTGTGTACATTTCCACAGTTCTTTTATATATTTCTAGCTGGACTTTATTACTGTTTGCTGGATGTGTGGAAGAACAGATGACAGAAAGGTCCTGAGGGAGCAAAGAATACAGTTTCCTTTGAAGCATATTTTGAGACTATAAAATCCCAGCTGAAGTCATACCATTTGCTTGTATGTGGGCTACTCTGGGTTCTGACCAGCTTCTTTCCTGTTTACTGAGGATGACATAACTATGATGGTCTAATAATCATTAGACTGGCCCTCAACCTTTGGCCATTGACATGTTTTATACTTGAACTGTCAGAATTCTTGACTACTGGCCTGACCAGATCTGAGAGCTTCTGAAGTTGAAGCTCAGAAACATTTGGAGGTCCAGATTATGAGATCACCCCTTTAATATTGCACTCCCACAGATTAATGCTGCTATTTGGGATGAGAGGCCAATGCTCCTCACCCTATATGACTGCTCAGTATTATGAATAACACATACATTTTATGGCCCTTTCCAACTTTGAGGAAAATATGATAGTAGCGTAGCTGGAGCTTGGAGCGTCTGGGGACAAAGTCAGTTTGTGGGCCCTCTCCTCCCCCACAACCATGTCTCACCCACCCAGCAAGGGGGGGGGAAGATCCTGGAGGAACAGTGAGGGAGGAGAAGAAGGGTCTCTCCTTCTCATGCCTTCTTTGTGGATCTCCTTTCCAGTTAAGGCTTTCCTGTGCAAACCGCACTGCATGTGGATAGCACCAACGAGGCAATAATGGTTTTTTCCCCAAGCATCACCTCTGTAGCACACTTCCCCTCCTCCTTTCCCTTGGCTAAGGCTTGGCGATCGTTAGCCCGGGGAAAGGAGGAGAGGGAAGCAGCTAATGGGAATTTTTTCCCCCAAGCAGCACCTCCATTACATGCTTCCCTCTCCTCCTATCCCTGGGCTAACGATTGCCAAGCCTTAGCCAAGGGAAAGGAGGAGGGGGAAGTGTGCTCCTTCTGCTCCCCCTCTAGGTGCCCCCAGATTGCTGTGTGCCCCGGGGCAAATGCATTCTTCCATCCCTCCCTAATTACGCCAGTTAATGGTGAATAACTCTTGTTTAAAACTCTGACCATTGGCCTACATCATTCCTCAGGGGTCTCTTTTATCTCATGTGGGGACATTGTCTATGAAACCACTGGGTGAAGTTGTTCTGAATGTGGGAGTTCAGTTCCCCAGTTATGCTTATAACACCCAACTCTATCTCTCCTTTCCATCTAACTTCAAGGAAGCTGTCTCAGTTCTAAACCAGTACTTGGTGTCAGTAACAGACTGGATGATGGCAAACAAATTGAAACTTAATCCAGACACTCTAGAGGTGCCTTGTATTGTTGAATGGATTTTTAACTAGTAGTGTATTTTTTTCACTTTTTCATTAATTGTGATTTTATTTGTACCTGTTTTAATGTTGCGAGCCACTTTGGAGCCCTTATCAAGAGAAAAGTGATTAAAATTGACACAAATGAATGAATGAACGAATTAACGAATTAACATGCAAACAAATGAATAATCAATCCGCTGTTTCCCTGGGATATTGTAGGATCAGCTGACTGTTGGATCATATGACTTATCATTTAATACAGAAAGCTAACCTTAACATTTTGTACACAATTCTGGAGGCAGCTTTTTAAAAAATTATTAGCTCTGAACGTGATTGAGGCCAGGATGTCATTGTAAGTAAGCAAAGCACTTAGCATTTATAATCACAGCCATTGGTGTTGAGGGATATAGAAATACCAGCATAGTTTCACCTGTCACTCTTGCTACCCATTCTGAGGCTACCCATCTAGGCGGCAAATCAAAAGAAGATTGAGTTGGAAGCAGTCCCTTAAAGAGAAAAAATACTGATGGGGCGCAATCAAGTTCTTTCAACCAAATAACTGCTTGGATTTTCTTCTTCTCCTCCTCATCAAGGAACATCACCACCGTGCACTGCTGGGCGGTGTGTGTGTGTGTGTGTGTGTGTGTGTGTGTGTGTGTGTGTGTGTGTGTGTGTGTGTGTGTGTGAGAGAGAGAGAGAGAGAGAGAGAGAGAGAATGTGTTTGTGTGTCCAGATATAATAAGACAAAAGTGTTGTCACATCAAACATAGTGGTCTGTATTTTTGCATTTGGCAGAGATGAGCAATAAGCTGCAGTTTGATGAATAATTCTTCCCTCATAGATCAATAGACTCTTTCTAACTTCTAGTGCTGGACAAGGAGCCTAACCAAAAGGACAAGTAGTCATGACACACTATTTGCACACCCACACCCACTTTGTAGCGTCACCAGAGGTGATCGCTGTGCTGGTCTGTTACGCCAACGCCAACAAAAAGTCTTGGGTTACTTTAAGCACCAATATGTTCCACTTGGCAACATGGCATGGTGGGTAGATATACTGCATCCAATGAAGTAGACTATGATCATTAAAAGCCTATGCCAAACAAAACTTGTGAGTCTCTAGCAAGTTAGTTTCTAACAAGAAAGACATGACTTTTCACAGTTTTTCTGAACACATTGGGCCTCAATAAAATTTACATCTTGCCTCTCCATCCACAGGCTTCCTCGGACTTCCCATGGGGAACCACTTCTGTGAAGAATAATCTTAGAACAATCTCCTGTAACAAAGAGTCTCAGGTAGTGTTCATTGTGTTGGCATGTCACTCGCCTAGAGCAAGATGTAGTCAAAAGCTGAGATATATCATTGATTTCTATGGGGAGCAAAATGAAATGCCACTCTCTTTTCTCCAATTTTCCAGGTAACAACTGGGTTAAACCCCTTGAAGCCCCCTTTTTAAAAATAAAATTAGCTTTTGTAGGAATCATGAGCAGCTCTCTCTCTCTCTCTCAATCTCTCTCTCTCTCTCTCTCTCTCTCTCTCTCTCTCTTATTTCTGTGTGTGTGTGTGTGTGTGTGTGTGTGTGTGTGTGTGTGTGTGTGTGTGTGTGTGTGTGTTGCCCAGCATTTTGTGGCTGGTAACTGTTCTCCTTACTCTGTCCCCTTTTACTGCTTGTTGTATTGTTTCAATTATTTACTTATGGAGGAAGTACTTTTTACCTCACATCTTTGAAAATGGTTTTTATATCACTTAAATATATGTCACATTTAATTGTAACTTTACTCCTCTCGGAGAAATCACATAAATCTCAAACAGCATAGAAGGACCAAGTGAGATTTGCTGTCAAGTCGTAATCAACTTATAGCTACCCTAGTATGACTTTCAAGGTAAGGGAAATATTTTAGGAGTGGTAGGTTTCCCAGTGCAGGTTTCAGACCAAGATGGTGTTTGAACCCAGGTTTTGAGTCCTAGTCCATCACTCTATCCATGACACATAAATAATTATATTAATATCCAGTGACCCTCAGTGTGTGCTGTGGATGGACCAACCATCTGCCCCTTCATCAGGCAGATGAGTTGATTAATTTTCTTTGAAAGTAAAATCAAGACAAGTGCTTCTTATATGCCACCTCATAGGGCTTAGAGCACTTGCTGGGTGGTTCATAATTTAATAATGCAAACTACACATTGCCGACCCCACTCCCAGTGTGGTGGTACCCAGTCTACCAGCACTAGAAGGATGGAAGGCTGAGTCAACCTTGAGTTGGCTACCTGAGTCCCTCAGAACTGAACCTAAGCAGAGTTTTGACTTCAGTACTGCAGTTTAATCACATTCACAAGTCATCTGAGGCACTTTTCTCTTTTAAGGAAAGAGATTTGCTCACTATTTCTTTGTGGCACTACTTCCTTGGGAATATAAGACTGCAGTGCATCTCAATTGAAATTGTTTTTCTGTCTATAGTATATTCTACCACAGACAGCCTCTGGCATGGTTTTTATACAAGATCTGGTGCCAGGGTGGATAGCTCAGAGAATAATTTGGCTCTCTTGGTGTAACAAAAGGTGGAAGGTATCACATAAATATTCAAATATTGTGAACTGGGTAGCCAATAGAATAGCCATGGGAGGGGCTAAAGGAGTATAAAAACAAGCACAAGATAGGGCTTGACTAAGGTCTGAATAGGAACTGTTGAACTTCTTGCATAAAAGGTACAAAGACTACTAAAATATATAACAGAAAAAAGTTTAAGAGTAACATGAGACAATGTATTGAACTTGTTTAAAGGTCACATTTTCAATGCTTATTTATTTATTTACTTGTAATAAATAAATATACTACATTATTTGTTTGAACTTTAAAACCTCATGTCAGACTCCATTCTTGTTGCATAAGGAATTGAGGTATTTCAATGATAGCAGCATTTAAAACTCAGGTCCATCACATTTGGCCATGCACCTTCTTATATTGGGGAGAATTTCACAGGCGCATGTGGCCCATATACAATATATAGCCTCACATACTGACTGTAATAACTTTAGATTCCTAAGAAACTCAGGATTTTGTGGCATTTAACAAAATAAGAATCCTTCAGAATTACTGCTAGGAATAAAAAGGTAACCCCCCCCCTGCACATGTGTGCTGTCGTGTCAAACTCTAGGGGCGGTGCTCATTTCTGTTTTTAAGCCAAAGAGCCAGTATTGTGCAAGTCTGTGACCATGTGGCCGGCATGGCTGCATGCATTTCTGGACACAGAACACTGTTTACCTTCTTGCTTTTTACGCAGTACCTATTTATCTCCTTGCATTTGTGTGAGTGTGTTACGTCTTTACAGACATGACCAACTCTTCATGACTCCATGTCCATGGAGTTTTCTTGGGTGGAATACTGGAGTGGCTTGCCAGTTCCTACCCCAGGAGCCTACAGCACCTGGCGTTCCCTGGTGGTCTCCCATCCAAGTACTAACCAGGGCTGACCCTGCTTAGCTTCCAAAATCAGGCGAGATCGGGTGTGCTTAGGGCATCTAGGCAGCTCTCCTTGCATTTACATGCTTTCTAATTGCTAGGCTGGCAGGAACTGGTATTAACAGCGAGAGCTCACTCCACTACATGACACCCAGGATTCAAACCGCTGAGCTGCTGACTTTGTAGCCAACAGTTTCAGCGCTCTAGCCCCCTGAGCCACCATGCCCTGGCCACACATGAAATACCATCTAAATGGGGGATGGGCAAAATATGGCTTACTTGGTGCCCTTCTAAGTTTTGTTTATTTATTAGCGAAAAATAAATAACAGTAGTCCCTCACCCACACAGTTTAGCATGCCACCTGCCAATTAATGGTTATCTGGGTCTTCCTTTGGCTTATTGAATCCATGAAGTGAACTTTTAGAAGCAGGAAGTGAATGGAAGGCTACTCCCTGATTCTCAGATAAAGTGCTTGGGGCCTGCAACAGGCCAAGGGAGAGTAAGTTATTTTATTTATTCACAGCTCACTTTTCCCCCAGCTTAGGATCCAAGCTGGCCTTCAGTATCCTTGGGAAACAGCACGATGTAAAAAAGAATGTGCTAAAATAAAACTAGGCAGATTTATATCTTGATATGTAATGCAAACTTATAAAACCATTTGAAAATGTTCCAGTTAAACATAGTAATTACAATAATACAGAAATGTACAGCATATCTGTCAATCAGTTGCCCAAGGCCTTTCTAATTAGGAAGGTTTTATTTGCCAATACTGTAGTAGGATATAAAGTGTTCTGCTTATATACTGCCCCATACCACTTCAACTAGCCTCTGGACAGTTTACAGTTTAATTACAGTATGCAGGCTACACATTGCCCCCTCCCTCCAGCAAGCTGGGTACTCATTTTACCAACCTCGGAAGGATGGAAGGCTGAGTCAACCTTGAACCTTCTACCTGGGATTGAACCCCAGGTCATGAGCACAGTTTTACCTGCAGTACAGGCATTTAACCACTGTGCCATGGGGCTCAGGATGATGGCCAAGCTGTCCCTTACCACCCTGGATGTTCCATTGTTTATGAGTGGCCAGCAGCAGCAGCAGCAGCAGCAGCAGCAACAACCACCTATCTCTCATTTCATCACCAAACATTCCTCTGAAGATGGAAAGCCTGAGAGAAACACCTCTCCCATAGATCTCAGCATCAGGATAGACTTGTAGAAGAGAACAGTGTATTCTAATGTATTATAGACAGCTAGGACTCAAGTCTTACAGGTTTTATCGGTTGTATCCAGCAGAAGAACAGGTGCACCAGCAGAGGAGAAAGAAGTGGGTGGGTGGGGGCATCTCTTTTGCCAAAGCAAAATGGTGCACCCAGCAAAAAAAAAAAAAAAAAAGGTTCAGTGCTTTGTTTTGTTTCACCAAAATGGGTTGCACAAAAGGAACCATGAACCACCTTGGTTCATGATTTCCCCCAGTTGTTGGTTCATGCCCCTCACCAGTTGTCAGTCAATCCAGGACATAGGGAATTCTGAGGAGCCCTGTCAAGGAGGCCCAAAGATGTTCCCAAGCAGATGTTGCTCATAGCTTATGACCTGTGTTGCCCAACAGACTATTTAATTTTATTAAGTGAGGTAACTATGTTAGTATGTTGCAGTTGTGTTGGTGTGCTGCAACCAAAACTGAAAGGGGTCCTGTGGCCCCTTTAGTCTATCAAGTTGTTCGGCACAAGATTCCATAAAACTGTAGCCCACTCTGTAGACTCGCACCAGCCTTAGGCAAGATAAAACATATTAGTCCTAAAGGGGACTTAGAATTCTTGAAGATAGGAGTGGAAATCTTGGCTTCTCATGTCCTACTCACTGTCTCTTTCACACCTTCCAAAACTGTAATTGGCAATGTTGCTTATTAAATTCATACCGTCCAGATGTTTCAGTATATAGTGGTACCTTGTATAAAGGAATTAATTCATTCCAAATGAAATTCTGTTAAACACATTTTCCTTTATACAAATTTCTCATAGGAATGCATTATATTGTACAGATTCACCCCATAGACGATTCTGTTAAGCAAAGTTCCCCTATCTCCGGAATTTTTTATGTTGTAGAGATTTTATGTTATACAAACTGTTTGTTATACAAGGGTCCACTATAGAGATGGGCACAAAATGAACTTTTAGTTTGATTCATTATTCGTTATTCATTACATTATGTAACGAAACGAATAACGACCCTAGGGGTAAATTTAAAACAAAACAAAATGAAACAAAATGAAATGAAACAAAAAGATGGTTCGGTTAGGTTCATTTCATTAATGTGGGGCGGAGATGTCTCCTGCCTGCTGCTGGTCCAGAGATCCTTCAGGGATGGTGACCGGGGGTGGGGGTGGGTGGGAGACAACAGCATGCTACTGCTCTAGCAGTGCTCGGCAGTAAAATAAATAAATAAATAAAAAGGAGTGCCGACCGGGCCCCAGGGGTGGCCTGCTCGGCACCCTAAAATCTTTTAAAAATAATGAAAAAACCCCAGTGCCGATGGGACCCCGGGGGTCCCAGTGGTCAGCGCTGAAAGAACATAAAAAGCTCCATGCTACAGCTGTACCGTAGGGCCAGGAAACCCAGAAGTAAAAAAACCCAACCCAAAATTAAAATTAAATTAAATTAAATTAAATTAAATTAAATTTTAAAAGGAGCACCGATTGGGCCCCAGGGGTGGCTTAGTTGGCACCCTAAAATAGTAAAATAAATAAATAAATAAAATAAGTGCCTAGCCTTATTGAAAAAATAAAAATAAATAAAAAACAGGAGCGCCGATCGGGCCCCAGGGATGCCCTGGTTGGCACACTAAAATCATTTTAAAAAATAAAATAAAAAGACCCAGCACCAATGAGGCCCCAGGGGCTGCGTGGGCGCTGAAAGAAAATAAAAAACAAAACAAAAAAGCCTCATGCTACAGCTGTAGCGCGGGGCCAGGAAACCCGGAAGTTAAAAAAAAAAAAACCCAAGATAAAATAAAAAATAAATTAAAATCAAAATTAAAAACTGAGTGCAGATCGGATCCCAGGGGTGCCCTGGTTGGCACCCTGAAATAGCAAATAAATAAATAAATAAATAAATAAATAAATAAATAAATAAATAAAGCGCCCACCTAGCCCCAGGGGTGCACAGTGGGCACTTGAAAAAATAATAATAATAAAAACCAGGAGCATCAATCGGGCCTCAGGGGTGCCCTGGTCGGCACCCTAAAATCATAAAAAATAATAATAATAAAAACCCAGTGCCAACGGGGCCCCAAGGGTCATGCAGCCAGTGCTTTAACAAAACAAAACAAACAAACAAAATGCCTACACTACAGCTGTAGCATGGGACAGGAATATGGATGTAAATGGGTCATCAGGAGAGGGGGAGATAAGTTACAGAGCCCACTCTTTCCACCTAAACTAATCTTCCCCCCTCCTGATGGGAAACCTATTTTCCCTACCCCACCTCTCAGCTGCTCCTTACTGGCTTCCCTGCACCTCTTTTCTGTGGAAAAGGGGTGCAGGAAAGCCAGCACGGAGCAGCTGAGAGGTGCTGGCTTGGGGCCAGTGCAGAGCAGCTGAGCGTCTCAGCTGTGAAGTGGGGGGGAGCCCAGCTCTTTAAACATTTCCCCCTCCTGATGACAGTGCTGAGAGCCTTCTCAGTGCTATCATCAGGAGGGGGGAAGATTAGTTTAAAGAGCCCCCTTATCCCCCCACCCCATGGGTAGGGGTAAGAGAGGGCTCTTTAAACATTTTTCCTGTTCCTGGTGACAGCCAAATGCTCACTCGGTGCTGTCATCAGAAGGGGGAAGATAAAGAGCCCCCTCTTCCCCTCACCCCAAAGGGAGGGGGAAAGAGGGTCTCTCTTCCCCCTCCTGATGGGAAACTTATCTTCCCCACCCCACCTCTCAGCTGCTCCTCCCTGGCTTCCCTGCACCTCGTTTCCTCGGGAAACAGGGCACAGGGAAGCCAGCGGAACACCTGAGAGGCGCTGGCTTGGGGCCAGTGCAGAGCAGTTGAAAGGTGCTGGCCCCAAGCCAGCGCCTCTCAGCTGAGAGGTGCTGGCTGAGGGAGCTCTTTCCCACATCCCACAGTGGCTGGGGGGAAGATTAAGCCCGCTCTTTCCCCCAGCCCCAGTTGCACACACACACACACACACACACACACACACAAAATGAATAATGAATCAATGAACCAACAAAATGATTTTCTTCTAAAAATTCATTTAAAATGGAACAAAACAAACTGAACCCTAAATCAAACCAAACCAAAACGAATTGCCATTTTTTCGGTTCATGCCCATCTCTAGTCCACTGTATTAATAATGATGTGGCATCAAGTTCATTCTGATTTATGGCGACCCTTTTCAAGGTTGTCTAGGCATTGAACACAAAGAAGTAGTTCATCATTCCTTTTTTCTGGAAGCTACTCTCTGGGATCCTGCAGCTTGCCCAAGGAAACACAGGCTGGCTCTACTGGCAGGAGGAAGAGTGAGGGATCAAATGCTGGACCTCTGGCTTTGCAAGCTGGTACATATCTCACCAAGCCATCCAGCCAACTCTGCAGTGTTTTACAGGGAAGAAAATACATGCACAAATCCCAGGTGTACATTTTTAATCTGTGAACTAGTACATGTGTGAACATTTGAAAATCTACCTGAACTAATGGAGAATGTTCATAAAATTGGACCTATAGGGGAAAGGGTTTCAGAAATGTGTAGATTGGGGAAAATGTGTACTCAAATCCAAATTAATTTTGGTGTGGGGAAGAGAGAAAAATATTTCATCTGGATACTGAGCTGGAGCAGGACAAGGATGGAGGTGGGATCCTGAGAAGTCATTTTAAAAAAAATCAAATGCTAATTATTCAAATTAATGATTTTCATATTAAGAACTCCCAGTGCTTACGGATTTACTGAGTTATGTGAAACTACAATAGGACCTTCAAGTACTAACAAGTGGAAACATAAAATACTGCAATTAGATACTGATAATGCTGTACAAAATATTTCACCTACGTGTTGTTTGATCTGTTCAATTCCCCTCTGTTTACTGAGTAAATGCTCTATTTTTAACTCCATCATTTGGGGCTGATTGGCAGCTTTGTGTTCTTTATAATGGGAGAAATAAAACAAGTCTCCTCTTATCTTTTAATTTCAGTTTACCTTGACAAATTTTTTAAAAGTGACATAATTGAACTGAAATTATCTACAGAATCCCAGCCTTTTTCATTTTGTTGAGTTTTGCTTGGGAAAAGAAAGCCTAAAATGGTGATCCAACAGAAGTTACATTTTTATAGGTCAATTGGATCGTGCTTTGCAATAGACTGTCTTGGTCCCCCACAGAACTGGCTTTTCCAAAAGAATTTGGAATCCCCAATGTACATTGTTTTTTCACCCAGTAGAAGTAAGAACAAAGGAATACAGTGACCCCCCGCCATTTCGCGGTTCCGGTATTACGGTCCCACTACATCGCAGGACTGCAGGACCGGAACCGTGAGGGTCGGCGGGGGGGTGGATGGGTTGCTCCGCACCACCACCCCGCACCTCTGAGAAGCCTCCAGGGTGCGTGGGAGGGCGACGGGGGGGGATCCAGTCGCTCCGCGCCGCCCTCCCACGCACCCCTGAGAAGCCTCCGGGCTGTGTGGGCGGGCGGCGGTGGGCGACCCGGTCGCTCCGCGCGGCCCTCCCATGCACCCCTGAGAAGCTTCCGGGCTGCGCCGGTGGGTGGCGGCAGGCAATCCGGTCGCTCCGCGCGGCCCTCCCATGCACCCCCGAGAAGCCTCCGGGCTGCGTGGACGGGCGGCGGCAGGCAATCCGGTCGCTCCACGTGGCCCTCCCACGCACCCCAAGAAGCCTCCGGGCTGCGCCAGTGGGTGGTGGCGGGCAATCTGGTTGCTCCGCGCGGTCCTCCCACGCACGCCAAAACCTCGGGGCTGTGCAGGCGGGCGGCGGCGGCGGGAGGTAACGTCCCCCTGCTGCTGCCGACGCACCGCACAATCGCCCCCGCCCCCCGCCCCCACCCCACCCACCCACTTCTGCATATCACAGATTTTCGTGCATCACGGGTGGGGTGGGTCCCTAACCCCTGCGATCGGCGGGGGGTTACTGTATAAGAACATAAGAACAGAGTTACTGGATTAGGCCAAGAGCCCATCTAGTCCAGCTTCCTTTATCTCACAGTGGCCCCACTAGATGTTTCTGGGAACACATGAGGCAACTAGATACCTGTCTCCTGATACCCACTCCCCTGTGTCTGGTATTTTGAGGTACCCTCTTTTTAAGCATTGAGATAGCATGTATCACCATTATGGCTTGTAACCTTCAATGGACTTTTTCTTTAGAAATCTGTCCAATCCCCCTTTAATGTCATCCAGGCCAGATGCCATCACTGCATCCTGCAGCAAGGAGTCCCATAGCCTAATAACATGCTGGGTAAATAATTTTTCTTTTCTTTTGTTTGTTCTCACTCTCCCAGCCCTCAGTTTGAGTGGATGCCCCCCTCTATCCACTTTATCCATCCCCTGCATAATTTTGTATTATTCAGTTATGTACCCCCTCAGGCAGCTTGTTTCCAGACTAAATTGGATGTAGATTGGCTTGAGAAGAATACGGTGTTAATTTGTCCCCAGTTGGGCTAGATCCAGATTTAAGCAAGTGCAACAGAATTAAGTAGCAACCCCAAACCACTAGACAGAGAAGCAAATATAGAGACAAGTAGAGATGGGCACGAAATGAGCGATTTTTTTGTTTTTGTTTTCATTTTTTTGTTTCGTTACGCAATGAAAATGAAATGAAATTTTTTAAAAAACAAAATGAAAACAAAAACAAAACGACAAAATTTGCCGTTTTTCATTTTCATTGCAGCAGATGCATTGAACTAAAAAGAATGCTAACGAAACAGCAATTTTTCATTTTTGTTTTCATTTTTTCGTTTCATTACCTAACGAAACGAAAATGAATTTTTTGCAAAAAACGTCACGAAAATGAAAACGAACCGAAACGGACCCCTAAACGACCAAACGACAAACGAAACACCATTTTTTTGAGTCGTGCCCATCTCTAGAGACAAGTGAGAAATTTGGTTCTGATAAGACATTAGCAACATTTGCAAAGGTTTAACATATCCCTGATGGCAGAAAAGAAGGCCCTAATAGAGCAGCAAGTGTCCTTATACTAAAGTATCTTGTGAAATATTGGAATAAATAAAAATTGTGTGCCAAGTCAATTTCAGAGTTTTCCAGATAGAGAGTTCTCAGAGGTGGTATGCGTTCCCCTTCTTCTGGGGGCACCCAGGAGATAGTAGAGGTTGTCCAAGGCCACCAGCTGGCTGTTCTCCTGGGAGGCATAGCTGGGAATTGGAAATTTTTTGCCCACCAAAAGTTCTAAATAAAAATGTATTTCCGCCAAAGCACATTGACCAGAGAGTCGTAATGAAAACTTGTCCATCAGCCACAAAACCCATCCCCTGACCTCCCTCTATTCCTCACACTTCTCTCTATTTCTGGTATTTTCCTTTGCTGGAATCCTCAGAAAAAAATGCCACAGACTATTTTGGAAAAGCATTACTTGCACCTCTCTGTGTCTACCAGCCTCTAAAGCACTGGGAGGATCCTGACTCACTCCAGAATTATTTTGAAGGAGCCTGTTTTCGCTACGTGTAGCATGACCCCCTTGAAGACACCTGTTGTACTGAATGTTCAAAGTTACTTTTTAAAAAAGCAATTCATCTCCGTTACTAATGACAATAGACATTTTGATCTGTTATTCTTGCTTGTTATAATGTTTTATTTAGAGTTATTTGTATTGCTGGTTCTCCTGCTCGTCTTTTTTTCGTTGTTTGTTCTATTTTATTTATTTGTTTTTTAAAAAAGCCCTTTAGGGCCGATAAGGGCATGACATAACACTTTTTATAAATCCATTCAAAATGTCTGTAAAAAATGCATTTTAAAGTCTCTTTCAAAATAGTAGTTAGAGAATGTTATGGCTGAAAAGAAAGGTAACACCCTCTTCCATTTGTTGCATTAATTTTGTTGCATTAATTATCCTACTTACAAAAAAAATTGAAAAGAAATAACTTTGTAGCATAGCCCTCTGGTGCTTTGGCTTTGAGATTCAAGGTTTTCCTGAACCTGATGTGTAAACCCAGGAAAAAACCAGCCATTTCAAAGGAACTGCCATTTTCAAGAATGGACTGTCTTTTACCATTATGATGAGCAGAATGTTATCACCTTTTGAGCATCCTTCTTCCTCTGGCTTACTCTTCAACACCACTTTTGGGGACTCTGACAAAAAGAGGCCGTTTTTCTCCCTTCTTGGCTGTGCAGTGAAATCCTGTTTGCTTGAGACCTTATTTATTTCCCCCATTTTTTCATTACAAGTTTTCCTCACCTAGGCTGGTGATCGAAATCTGAGCATTAATCAAATACGAAAAGGAAGGGGAAAAGAAAATTAAATAAATTCTTGACCAAGGCTCCCTTTCCTTTCTTTTAATACCTTGCTCCCTTGCTGTCTTTTCTTTCCTCTAAGGTCCAGGTAGCAAAATTGGATAGAAAACAGCTTCTTTTTATGTGTTTTCTTGTAAAAGTACACATACAGACAACACCCCAACTCCATTCCATTCAACAGTGTTAACTTCAGTTCACTTGGGATTCTGTATTATTATTTTTTTTATCAATTTATCCCCAAGACTCAGTGGGATAGTGATGGAAACGCTTAGGTGGAAAATGTCACAAGAAATATCGAAGAAAAATGTTTATCCCATGGACTGCAAGTCCGGGGTCTGTCTTAACAACTCCCCCACCTGTTTTCTCCCTGAGTCTAAGCTGTCACATGAGTAAATTGATTTAAAAGAAAGAGGGGGTTCAGAAGGGGATACACAACCTCCATTCCATTAATATGTCACAGCAATAGAACAGTGAAGTTTTGAATTGTTTTCTTCAAGTAATGCCAGGTCAGGGGGAGGGAAGGAGGTCGTTTCTTAGCTCTGTTTCCAGCAGCAGTGCTTCCTTTGGTTCCAACCGGTGGATACAACCTCTGCAAAAATACTATGTGTGGTTAAAATGACAAAGAACTGAAAATGGGGTGCTGCAGTGCATTGGAACACTATTGCTGTTATTATTGCTTAAGTAAATATAACTACCCCCCAAGATTATTTAATTTTAGTTCACCTTAGCTTCCCTAGATGTCTGAACCCAAAAGAACAGCCCCATTCTTTTCTTTGAGATGAGGAAACACACTGGGACACTCATCGTTAATGTGACCATTGTATGCAAATTACCATGCTGGCGAGAACCCGCAAACCTTTGATCAGGGGCTGGCAGCTTTTGAGAGTCCCCGGTGTCATGCCTAACCTTGCAGAATCATCTTCAAAGGGGGACACAGAGTACAAAGTGAGTTGAATGAACCTGTATCAAAAGGAAAACCAGAAGTCAATCCCTGTCTATGAAGTCTCATGGGTTAACTAATTGGAAACAGCTGGATGCCTGGAAGAGTGATGGAGTAGGACTCAGGAAGTCTGGGTTCAATTCCATGCTCAACCATAGAAACTTACTGGTCGGTGGAACCAACCGTTAAATACATTTCTGTCACTGCACAAAATGAAAGTCTCTTCCCCTTGTGAAAGTGAGTGCTCATGCAGAGCAACTAAAAAGGACTGTGTGATCCTGAATGCAGGTTGACTGATCTTGAGCACATGAACAACCCATCATGTGCTGCTCTTCTTAATAGATCATTTGACAAGGCATGTGTTCCGACATTTTCCAGTATTTTATTTCACATTAATGTTAATTTTACTTTTATTTCTCTTTTTTATGTTACTGTATTTTATGTTTTTATTGTATGAATTATCTGAATGTATTAATTGTTGTAAACCACCCAGGGTGACCTCACGGCCAGATGGGTGGTATAAAAATCCAATAAATAACTAAATAACTAAATATATAAATAAATAATACTGAGATTTTTATAGACAAAAAGGCACAAAATCTACTTAGGAGAATGTGAAAATATTATCTCTGACCAATATAAATGAATAAATAAATACATTAGAACATAGAAAGGGTGCTTTTAATGAAGGTTTGTCCTTCACTGCATAAGGATTAATTACATTGCCTAATTTCAAGCCTATGACAACTGCAAAACCCATGACTTCTTTTTATCAGAGCAACAAAAATGAAATGAAAGGAAAGGAGATGATCTATTCCCCAGTCAACCAATGTAAGGGAAGCCATTAGACCAACTCAAAGGCATCAGAAAGTATTATTCGGTCTTGCTGAATGACTTCTGCCCTCATCTCCTGTATGTTCACTGCCCAGTTTTTGAGAAGGGTTTCTCCTCACTCTTCTTATTCATACCATCAGTATTTAGTAGTTTGGAACACTCAGCCTAATCCCCATAAAATAATATATATGTTTCCATGTTCCTTGAAACTGCCTTCCAATATACTTGTTGAACATATAGTCCCTCTCACAGAAGGACAGCCTGGCCTCATCTTTGCTGTCCTTCCACAAGCAGGTGAAGATCTTTCTCTTCAGGCAAGCTTTCCCTTAGGGACTGGCTGCCTGAGTGAGGTTTTACAATCAGGAATAGAGATGGGCACGAAACGAACAATTTTTCGTTTCCATTTTCATTTTTTCATTTTGTTATACAACGAAACGACAAACGAATTTTGTCTCCAAAATGAAACAAAATGAACAGAAACACCGGAAATTTTGTCGTGTGTTTCGTTTCCGTTACTGCAATACAGTGAACTGCTTTAAATGTTTAAAAAAATCACAAAAAATGAAATAAATGGTAATGAAACTGTAACAAAATGAACGAAAATGAAAATGATTTTTTTGCAAAAATTCACGAAAAATTCAAATGACAAACAACAAACAAAACATCATTTTTTTTATTCGTGCCCATCTCTAATCAGGAATGATCAGCATTGAGTTATTTTAATTTGTTTTTAACATAATGCTTTACTATAACATATTTAATATAATATTTTTAATTTCATATTTTTTGACAAATTTATAGTTTTCATCTATCTAGTTTAATTATATAAAGCACCTTGGATCCTTTTAGAGTGAAAGGTTGGGTGAAAATATTTTGAATAAATAAAATATCTAAGCGATCAAGGTGGCATGCATATAGCTCTCTTCCTCCCATTTTATCCTGTTTGTACAACAACCCTGTAAAATAGGTCAGGCTCAGAGTGTCTAACCAGCTCAAGTTCACTGACTGACTTATATGAATAAGTGGTTCCTTGTCTCTTGAGCCCTAAAACAAAATTATAACCATTATACTGTGTTACCTCTTATTAAAGCCTCTTATCCAGCAAATTGTCACGAACCCAACCTATTAGAAGGGTTTGATCCATGGATGTCATACTTAAGTGGGAACAGGTGCAGCAGGACTGTGCTGGCAGAATACGATACAGCCACAAAGGATTTAACACATTTGTGAGATGCAGGCAAGTCAAACCCCTTGCTCATCCATCTCTCTGCGCTCAGGGAGACCAAGAAGAAGAATTAGTGGGGAAGCCCACTAATGCAGGTCCTTCCAAATTAAAAAAAAACAACCCAAAAAAAGAAAGCCAGAGAAAAGATCATTGTGTCCACTTTGGAGCAGGTCTCCTGCTCAACTCCTTTTCAAAAAGATAAAACACAAGAAGAAGAAGAAGAAGAAGAAGAAGAAGAAGAAGAAGAAGAAGAAGAAGAAGAAGAAGAAGAAGAAGAAGAAGAAGAAGAAGAAGAAGAAGAAGAAGAAGAAGAAGAAGAAATTAAATCAGTGATTGCCAAACGCTTCTTTAAAGAGCGAGGTTTTAACAGCTCTCTTAAAGGCCAGCAGGGACTATGCAAGGCAGATCTCACTCAGAAGTTTGTTCCAGAATGACCGATTTCTGGTTATCATTTTCTGGGCCTCTCTACCTGTGGCCACCTAGAAAACAACAACAACAACAATAGATAAAGGATAAAAGAGAATAATAATAATCACAACATTAAACAACACAATTAAAAATAAAAAACAAACAATGGCTAGGCACATAGGCAGTCTTATTCCAATGGTCCCAGAGAAGAAGAAGAAGAAGAAGAAGAAGAAGAAGAAGAAGAAGAAGAAGAAGAAGAAGAAGAAGAAGAAGAAGAAGAAGAAGAAGAAGAAGAAGAAGAAGAAGAAGAGCTTGACTTGCAGGGAAGACCAGATTTGAAGAACATTTGCTTTAGCTCTACGCTGGCAAAGTCACAACACTGCTGTGTCTTCAAGAACGAACATGTTCTGTGCTGAATTCTAATCAGGACAGTGGGCGACCATATGGCCTGCAGTTGAGTGCTGCAGGAAAGATGGGTGGCGGTGGTGGTAGTGGTGGAAGGGAGGAATATTCTAATCGAAGTGCTCACATATTCTCCTACTTGACATACACCCCTCCCTTTAAGCAGCAGTGTTCTATTAGATAAAAGAACGGCAGTTCTTTGCCACACAGTCATTTGCATAATTTTAAAGAGCTGAAAATGTCAATGCTATTTTACTATAATTGTTGAAAATGATTAGCTATACCATTTATACACTCCAGAAAAAAAGCTCCTTCCTATTTTTTTTTACTCTTTAAATATTAATGGCAAATAATTAAATGAGTGAGAACAAACATTAGGTGTAAAACATAATGTGCGAGCTGAAAGTATGCTACTTATCTATTCTACAATAATTTGGTCGATTTACTGTCAGACCTGTCAATGGTGAGCACTTTTTTTTTTGCCCTATGCTTGTACTCTCAGCATCAATCCTTTAATGGAAAAGTTGCTGAACGTCGGGGAGGAAGCAGCTGCGTGGGAGCTCCAAGAGAGCTCCTTCAAGGCTTCCTTCATGAGATGGCAACACAACTCCTAGTGGACAAGGAGGCTGCTCTCAAAATGGCTGAAAACGACATGTGACATTTCTGGCTGAGTAGTTGAGCCCATTGTTTTCGCCACCCTTTGCGGAGATGTATAATTCAAAGCGGATAAAAAGGGGGGGACCCAATTCTGAATCCCTTTAGTCTTGGGGTTCACTGTGGCTCCATGTGGAGAATCCCTGTGGGAAATGGCTACTATTAATCCCTCTGCTGTCTCTGCCTGTCAGCAACATCATGGCCAAACCACCCCTTCTGTCCTTAATACATGTAGATGAAGTTTTCACTTCAGCTCATTTGTAACTATTGACCAGGACTGAAGAACTGTTGGAAAGCTCTGAGCAATGAACTGTTAAAAGTAGAGATGGGCACGACTTAGCGGTATTCCCGTTTCCGTTTCCATTACTCGTATCCGTTACTCTACAGAAACGGTAACGGGAATTACTCCGCCAGAATTCGAGCTTGAACCGACAAATGAACAATTTGGTCTGATTTGTCGTGCTCGTTACTTGCATCACGGCGATCGCGCAATGCCAAGTGACACAGAAAAAAAGTTTTTAAAAGTTAAAAAAAACCGATTCCCGGCCCTAAAAGTAGGCGAAAACTGTCTGAGGGCACCTACCAGGCCAGAAGGGTGTTTTATTTGGGGGGGTTTCCCCACCCCCCTCTCCTTGGCTATTGCTACTGCTGCGCTGCTAGTTAAAAAAAAAACCCAACAGGTTGTCCTCTGCTTTTTCAAAGCCACTAAAATATGGACCAACAAGGTAAAGTTCTTTATGGTGAACATTTATTTTCCATCTCATAGTCAGGGCTTGATATACTTTAACTCGAACAAAGTACAGAAGGACCCAAATATCACTTAACTTTACAGAAGGACCCTGCCCGTTAGGAGCACAGGTCTCCCAGGGCAGAGTGCCTTTTAAAAGAAAAGAAAAGAAAAAAACACGTACAGTACTTGGGATGCCCCACTTAGGTCACGAAACCCAAAGAGTCACCGTGGATCAGTCTCTCTCTTTCAAAGTGGTGACCTTTAATTTTTTTTCTCCCCCCCCAACCCCGGCGATCTGCCTTTTCTCCTTTAAATTATGAGGATATATTGTTTAAATTGTTTTAAATTGTTGTTTAAATGGTTTTAAATTGTTGTTGTTGTTTTACATGCCCGTATTTGACTGTTCGTTGTTTTCCTCTGCTCTGTTGTGAACCGCCCGGAGTTCCTTCGGGAAGACGGGCGGTATATAAGCCATAAAATAAATAAATAAATAAATAAATACCAGGCTGGGAGGGCGCATCCATTTGCCATGCAGTGCGGGGGATCCAAAATGGCGACCACAATATATTTTTTGAAATTGTTGCCCAAAACCCCACCAAAGCACCACAGAAACATGCGAAAATTAGCCGCTTAGAGTCCCATTGTGGAAATAAGCGGGATACAAATATAATAAATAAATAAATAAATAAATTTTAAATGCTTGAATTTTTACAGTAGCAGCAATGGGTTTTTCTTGCAAAAAAAAAGTCTCCGTTGATTTTATTTTATTTTATTTTATTTTATTTTATTTTATTTTATTTTATTTTTTTACACCTGCATGTTTGCAATGATGGGCTCGCCCATGGGAGTGGACCATGCAAATTTTCCACCAATCGCATGGCCACTTGGCCAGGTTGACCACAGAGACTTCTGGGATGTGCCAATCGGGCATAAACAGCCCACTAATCGTAGCCCGAACCCGAACCCTAAGCCTAAGCCTAACCCATACGCCAGTACACTGTCCTTCTAAGTGGGTCAGAGAGGCACCCAGAGGTGCACCCCAATACTCACCCTAACCTCACCCGTAACTAGCCTAACCCTAGCCCTTGAGCTAACCCATCTTAACCCTAAGCCAGATCTACTTGCATTGCACTACATGCAAGTACGTGAGACACAGTGGGTGCAAAGAGTCTGCCAGTCCGTCACTTGTGGCTCTGGCTGACTCCTGCAGCTCCCTCCAGGAGCCCGCTACCCCCCCAAACCAGTACTAATGACAACGAAAAAACGAAAAAACGAACTGACTAATTTTTGCAAAATTTCACGAAAAACGGAAACGAGACGGAACGGACTGCCTCCGACACACGACAACTCGAAAACGTCATTTTCCCTAGTCGTGCCCATCTCTAGTTAAAAGTATAGGGCTGTTGGGGGTAAGTTGTTCTTTTCATACCTCCTGTCCACTGCTGCAATTCTGGTGAGGATGGGGAATCGAGGTGCCAAGTTGGACATAAATCACACAAGTGACTCAACTTGGACTTGGGTCCCCCTCCCAGTGAATCAGACTCGATTCCTGACTTGGAACCCACCCATCTGTGCTAGATCTGTGCTGTTGGTCAATCAGAAGCTGTGCAGGGACATGCATCATCCCGCCTCCCTCTCTGATTGGCTAGCAGCATGAAGCAGGAAAGATGACATCGCAGCGTGCTTCCTTGTTGGATTTTAACCCTGCATGAGACAGAGAAATGTAAAGCAATTGGATCTGCGTGTATCAGCTGGTTCCGAAGACCACCTGGGCTCACGTGGTCCGTTTCGTATCCTACTGGTTGTGAAATGAAATGCCCATCCCTAATAAAAAAAAAATACAAGTTTACTTTCCTGTTTATTCAGCTATTTTTTGTGATGCTGACTTAGAGCTGTCTCCCTACCCACTTACCCATCACATGCCTGATAGACTACTATTCTTTAAGATGAAGAAAAAAATCTGTAGGGTATAAGTGAAGTCCCACCCATGCAATTCATTTCCCACCAACATTTTTATGAAACTGCTTGGCTCCATGCTTCTTTGGGTTTTTCATAGGCCTCATTTCATTTCCATGAAAGGCACATGTGTGATGGTTGCTGGACAGCACAACTCAATTTCCCACATATAGTGTAAGGAACCAGAAGCTCACCTGGAATTCTCAGTCCTTAGATTTTGCACATATGAAGTCTCTGTAAGTCCCTGTTAAGACCATCTGGAAGTGGATGGCTTTTACATAAAACGAATAAAGGCGAAAGGTGTGATGACTAGCCTGAACATGTTTCTGTCTTCAGATTTAAAAAGCCAGTCATTAGTATTTCAATGCCTGGGAACAGAGTCACTTCCGCATCTTTCTCCATTCAATCTCAAGTGTCCATAACAACTTGGTCCTTGCAGAGCAGAGCAGAGACACAGTGTCTGTGGCCTCATCAATCCTTTCCCTTCCCTCTGGCCAACAGATTCCCCCCCCCCTTATTTCTCTTGTCCAGGTAGGCAAGTGGTGGGTGAGTGCCCTCTCATTGGATGTCTTTATTTTTGTACCCGCTGAAGCAGTCCAACAGGCTTGAAAGAGACTGCTTTCTCTCCGGGCCTGACCAAAACAACAGGCACCTGTATATATGGAAATGTAGTACCTAATCCCTTAATGATACACACAGGAAATGTGGGTTCTACCATGTTTCATGCTGTAGCCACTCAGGGAGCTACACAACTGATGGCCACATCCCTTGGTAAACCATGTCAGGCTCCCTATATAACATAATGTGATGTCTCCCCTGACAGATTCCACGCCTTGACAAAGGACAAGCATCACCTGAGAACACTGTACTGCCACTCAGAAGGCCTCTGTACACACATATTATAAGCTTCCACCTCCCTGCAGGAAAAGAAAATGGCCTCCAGGTAGCAAAATGTCATAGGGCATTTCTGGTTGGCGTGTGTGTTGACACCACCTGTCTGTCTTCGTTAAGATTCCAGAAGCCTTGCCGATTACTGCATAAAGAATTCATAACCTTCCCCCACCCTGGCACATTAAGAAATCATGAACGCTGGAAAGAGAATCAAAATCTTATCATCAAAACCATTTTTAAATTCTATTTATTGCTGTTGTTATTAAGAAAGCCACATGCCATAACAACAAAAAGAGAGAGGGAAAAGTCTCTCTTCTCCCCCAAAATGAAAGAAAGGAAAGGAAAGAGAGAGAGAGAGAGCTCCAGCATTTACCAAGGAGAGCTGTTTGTGTCTGTATACACCTTAGCCACTGTCTCAGGCCACAAACAATAAAGGATTACTGCCCAATATCCTTTAATTGCATTGCTTTCCTGCCACCAGCAGCTCCACTCCCCAAGTAATTCAATCCGGTTTACTTACAAACAAACAGATGTACTGTAGAACTTCACAGCATGCTCTGAGATCATAGATGTAGAACTGTGCTATGAGTATGTATCCTATGTTTTATTTTCACCCCTTCATTGTCCTATTCATGCATTATATCCCCTAAACATGTAGAGGCCGCTGGGGCAGATGCTCCTGCCTCTTCTCCACACCCAATCTTCCCATGCTTCCAGAAAAGATCTGTAAACTATCCAAGCAGCTGCAGCTATCAAATGCCACAAACTGGGAGCCCTGTCTTAGGCGGTTACTTCACGTCCTTCTTTGTTCAGTGACTAGTCTTGTACTGTGACAGCGTTGGACACGATCACGTGGTTTTATCCCTGTTTCAGTGGTCCCATGGTCGTGATAACTTGTCTCGTGATACGTGTTACCTCACGGTCTTCTACCATGACAAACAATGAATTTGTCTAGCTTCCTTTTTCCTATGTGACAGCATTGATAATGTTTTCTTTCTTATACATTTGAGTTTCATGGTTTTTCCCATAGGGAAATTAGTTGCTTCACCCACTAACCACTAGATGGACACAAAAGCTGTGCTAACAATGCCCATCAGGTTATCAGTACAGTTGTTACTTCACATCCTCTTAACCGGGACAAGAAGCGGAACAGAAGAGGGACAAGAGAAAACCCAACCCCAGCACTAGGTTCAAATTTGTCTCACTCAGCACCCGTTCCAAATTTCAAATTGTTGCAAGATGGACATGAAGTAACATTTCTGTACCACTCCTAAACGCAACAACTACAGAGACAAAGCAGATGTGAAGTAACCGCCTTAAGAGGGTTTCTGTTCAGGTGGAGCACTACCTGGAGCATATCAATTACATTTAATACATTTACATTTAATAGACAAAAGATCTAGTTCTAGTCATAACTAACTAACTAACTAACTAACTAGCTAACTAACTAACTAGCTAACTAACTAACTATGTAAGTAAGTAAGTAAGTAAGTAAGTAAGTAAGTAAGTAAGTAAGTAAGTAAGTAAGTAATAATGAGCTGAGGAAGATACCCATGCCCGAGCCTGCTCTGTGGCTGGCCCTACACTATGGAATCATCTCCCGCCTGAGTTGCGCCTTGCACAGTCCCTGCCAGCCTTCAAAAAAGCCTTAAAGACTTTGCTTTTTCAGGAGGCGTTTGGTGACAGTTAATTTTATTTATTTATTTATTTATTTATTTATTTATTTATTTATTTATTTATTTATTTATTTTCTGACGGGGGGTTGTCCGCCACCTGCCTTTCTGCTTTTTAAAAAAATGTGAATTGTTTATCGAATTTAGATGTTGTTATTCGTTATTTTCTGTACTTTTTTTTTTTCTAAACCGCCAGGAGTTCCACCTGGAAGACAGGCGGTATATAAGCTCAAATAATAAATAAATAAATAAATAAATAAATCTTGGAAACTGTATACTGCCAATTACCACCATGCTCGGAAGAGCCTTCTACTGCTTCACAATGAGGAGAGCCTGAAATATGTGTGAGAGTTTTTAAAATCATGCTTTCAAAGCCGCTGTATTTTTCATTTACCAAGGCAACAGTTGTTATTGACAGTACAGGAGATAAGTTCTTATCTCCTGTGTTTTTGATTTTTCAGACCTGATGCTTTTCTTGGATAAATGCTTTATTTCTCACTACTAGACATTACAGAGAGAAGAGGAATGGAAAGACTCATCTTAACCATCTCTTACATCACCGTGCTCTGTGTACCTCATATGCACATACTGGGTTGCCTTATGAAAGAGAGAGAAAAGGGAGAGTGCCAAAATGGCTGCCATGCTTCTGCTTATTATATGTAGACATGGGTGTTTCATTTTAGAAGTGGTCCAGTTCCAAAATGAAATGCGGGAGCCCAGCTGGCATTCATAACCAGACCAACCCTCTGGAACAATATCAGCCAATCCTTTACCTTGCTCTGGGGTCACATTGGGCTAAACTCCAGTGAGGAGGAAGCCTCCGACACAATCTTTCCTTCTCCCTTGTGCTGGCTAATTGGACAGGGAGGCAGGATGATGCATTTCCCAGCACAGCTCCTGATTGGCCAGCATGAGGTAGAAGGACAGATGCAGCTTTCCTAAGCAGAAAGATCTTGGCTAATCTGCAGAAGGTGGGAAATGAGGACAGTGAGAGAAGCCTCCCGCAGGAGGGAATTCTAAAGCCTAAGCATGGCTACTGGATTGTGTAGTTACACTCGCTTTGTGTAATCTTTGATCTTTGGTCTATTTCTGTCTATGCATACGTTCAGTTCAGCCCTCTCACTCCCCAAAGCAACCCATTCCCTAAATGCATAGCCCCTAAAGATGCCACACATCCTGTTCTCCCTCTTAGGCAAAGGAGAAGGGTGTTTCTCCCCACAACTCTGGCTAAAGATAACCCATGTCCTTTGGCTAAATATTACAATGGAGGGAGAGATCTGCCTATGATATGTCCTTCCCAATCAGGGTGCCAGGGTGGTGGTGGTTAGGGTAGGGACAAAGCTCAATCTAAACCCTGATTGCAGAAGCTTCCTTCCAAATGACATGAAGCAGGGTCAGCAACTGCTGAGTCATTCTGGGGCCAGTTTTGCATGATCCTGGAGCTTCATTCCCATATTATCAAACAGATTTTTGTTTTAAAAAGGGCAAATTGTGATCCCAGACTTCTCTGGGGAGAATGACTGGCCATTTCAACACAATTCTCCATGGGCCCATTTTAGCCCTTAATAGAAGCAGAGAATTGGCCAGCCAATTTTAGCCCTTAATAGAAGCAGAGAATTGGCCAGCCATCCTGGTTGGGAAGGAGGATTTTTAGGGTTCCTTTGAGATCTGGAGAGCAACATGTTGCTTAAATGGCAAATGACATCCAAATCTCAATTTGTGATTTGGTGAGACAATATATTTGGGGAGGGGACAGGGACTGGGGGAAATGGGGAATTGCACATGCGCATGTGCTACACTTTGCTCACTCCTGTTCTGGAGCCTCCTTCCCCTCTGTTAACAAGACTGTCTAGCAAGCTGTTTCCCACATGTATTAGACTGCATTAAACTCTGTACAGAAGAAACAAATTGTGGCTGAAATCCTGTTGCCCATCTTTATGCTGCATAAGTCTGATGACATAATCAGCCACAGCATTCTTGGGCTTGGGATTTTTTTCAATTAAACATTTCCCATCCCTGTGAGGACCAAGGATCCACTGGGATCCCTTTGATCAAGGGGAAGTCAATGGAAGCAGTGGGACACAAGAGGGAAATCTTTATTTTCATCCATTGGGAAAATTTTAGTAGTGTTTGCTAAAAAGGGGGGGGTCTGGAATGAGAACCTTTTTTTTTCTAAAACAAGCATTTGACAACAAGCAATATGAGACAAGATACAGTACTACTATTTGATGACCCCACCACCTCTTTTAGCAGTGTGCTATAATGCAAAGGTAGGTATCCCACTGAACAGTGAATAGGATCAGCCTTCACTGGCACAGCCAGTTGTGTGACCTGAGAGAGGTTGTAGGCCAACAAACCTGGCAGCAAACCTGCTGTTTTAATGAAGTTCCTCCATGCAGTATTTCTGAAATCTCCATTAGTTGCATCAACATCTACATTTTTAATGTGAAATAGAGATGGGCACGACCAGAAAAAATGACGTTTCAAGTAGTCGTTTGTCGGAATGGGTCCTTCGGGTCGTTTCCGTTTGTCGCAATAATTTACAAAAATCTGTCGTTTCCGTTTGTCGTTTGTCGTTTCCACCGCGATTTAGTGCAATTTGACGTCCCAAAGCATGGGGTTAGTGTTAGGGTTGGGGTTAGGGTTGGGGTTAGGGTTTGTGGGCTCTGGGCTGCACCTCTGGGTGCCTCTGACCCACTAAGAAGGGAAGTGTACTGGCGTACAGGTTAGGGTTAGGGTTGGGGTTAGGGTAATTGGGCTCTGGGAGGCACCTTTCTGGGTGCCTCTACTCTGACCCACTAAGAAGGAAAGTGTACTGGCATACAGGTTAGGGGTAGGGGTAGGGGTAGGGGGATAGTCGGCTCTGGGAGGCACCTCTCTGGGTGCCTCTGACACACTAGGAAGGGAAGTGTACTGGCGTACTGGTTAGGGTTAGGGTTGGGATTAGGGTAAGGGTTAGGCTTAGGGTTACGGTTAGGGTTAGGGTGGGTTAGTGGGCTGCACCTCTGGGTGCCTCTCTGACCCACTAAGAAGGACAGTGTACTGGTGTATGGGTTAGGGTTAGGGTTAGGGTTAGGGTTAGGGTTAGTGGGCTTTTTATGCCCTCTGGCACATCCAGAAGTCTCAGTCAAAACCTGGCCATGCGATTGGTGGAATGGCTCAAAAAATTTGCATGGTCCCAACTCATGGCCAGCCCATCATTGCGCAGGTGTAAAAAAATAAAAATAAAAATAAAAATAAATTAAAATAAAATCAATGGAGATGTTTTATTGCAAGAAAAACCCACTGCTGCTACTATAAAAATTCAGGCATTTAAAATACCTAAATTTCACATGTTTCTGTTGTGCTTTGGTGTGTTTTTGGATCACAATTTCAAAATAAATGTTGCGGTCACCATTTTGGATCCCCCCCCCACTGCATGGCACATGGAGACGACGAGGATGACCGACCCCCCCCCCAGCCTGGTGCAAGCAGCCCAGGACAGGAGAGGGGGGGAAGGCCGGGGACCCCCCCCAGAAACCACCCCTCTGGTAGGTGTCCTCAGGCAGGCATATTTTTGCCTGCTTCTTTGGCCAGGAATCGGGGTTTTTTTTTAAACTTTTAAAAACTTTTTTTCTGTACTGATGTTGGCAATGGCATCGCGCGATCGCCGCAATGCCATGAACGACAACGATAAACCTGAGCCAATTTTTCTTTTTTCGGGTCGGGTTCGAGCTGGAGCGGAGTAATTCTTGTTACCGTTTCCGTTACATAACAATAACGATAACCGAAAACTGAAATGAGAATTTCGCCGCTCCGTGCCCATGTCTAATGTCAAAGTTCTATTCAGACGCTGCTGTGGTTGCTATATGCCATCAAGTTGCTCCCGACTCATGGCAATCTCCAAAATGTCCTGTTCTCAGTAACCATGCTCAGACCTTGCAGACTCAAGTCCTTTCATGGGTCGATCCATCATATAATTAGTTTTTTCTCTTTTCCTGCTTCCTTTCTCACCATTATTGTGTGAGAATTGTGTGTTTTCATGATGTGCCAAAAGTAGGGCAGCCTCTGCTTGAACATTTTTTTTTGCCTCCAGAGATTGTCCAGAGATTGGTTTGATCTAGGACCCACTTGTTCATCATTTGGTCAGTCCGGGATATTCACCTGGTTCTTCTCTGGCACCATGCTTCTAATAAATCAACTTATTATCTGCCAGACACTCTACTGTTTTAATAGGTCAGGCTTGCACAATGAGTAGCCCGTGGGCTACCAGTAGCCCGCAAAGGGTTCAAAAGTAGCCCACCAGTCATCAATTTAAAAAGTGAGCAGATAAATTGTCTACCCCTCCCTCCCCCATCCCAAGGACCACCACTGCCCCAGCAAAGCTCTGGGTCTGCTAGCCCACTGTCTCAGCTGAACAGGGCAGTTCAAGGGCCATGGCACATTTAAATCTGTTCCCTCCAGAACAGATTAATTTGTTTTCAATGTATTCTTATGGGAAATTGCTGCTCTACTTACAAATTTTTTACTTATGAGCATGTGCTCGGAACATAAAATTTGTAAGTAGAGATTTTAGAGTAGTAGCCCTCAGGCACTTTGGGCTGGAAGAAGTAGACCTCAGATTGTTCAAAGTTGAACAGTCCTGTAATAGGTGATAACATTTCCCTTGGAACCACCTTTCTCTGCATGCCAAAGGAGTATTCCAGACATTCTTTGTATTTAACTTGTGTGTGTGTGTGTGTTTGTCATCAAGTCAGAACCCACTTATAGTGACCCTAGCAGGGCTTTCCAGGAAAATGAGATGTTTCAAGGTGTGCTTTTACCAAGTCCACTCCTCCAGTGAGTTCCCATGGTCAGGTAAGGATTCGACCTCTCTTCTCCAGAGTACTAGTCCAGCACTTTCTCCGCTATGCCACAGTGGGAATTTAACTTTGAAGACATCCACTGATATTGCTTCTTCAAGTGCACATCACAAAATGGCAGACTTTTAAACTTTAATCTCCACAACACCTCAAAAGCAGTCAGAGGTGCCTCTTTTTAATTATTATTTCATAATCAAAAAAGTGCATTGATAATAGTAATATGACAATTCATTACAATCTGCTAATGCCCAAGGCCTAATTAAAAAGAAAGCTAGTTGATGGATAGCTAAGGGTTTGAAAGCATTATCACACAAAAAGTTTCTTTCTAATATATTTCCTGCCTATCATGGTTATTATTGCAGGGTGGGCTGACAGGTTAATTATGTACTTTGCGGAAGAACTGATACAAAGGATATTACTGTTTCAAATGCAAACCCTTATAATCATTTTATCTAAACAGAAGATAGGCTCACCTTGAAGAAGGTCTACATTTAGAGAACATTTTAAAGACGGCAGCTGTCATCCTACCTGAGAACCGTTGCAGCTGCTTCCATTGGCCAACTAGAGAGAGAAATTGTTTTCTACAATCTGTACTGGTTCTGCCTGCAGCCTGGTGTGAGTTTAGGAGGGGGTAGTAGGCAGGCACCTGGCCTTAGGAAGCCAAAGGGAACTTCACCCCATGTGATACAGAGCAACAGAGCTTCTATCAGCTCCATAGATGTGAAGGAGAGGTGCCTTTTTAGCACCAAGCATATCCCATCCTCATGTTACTTTACAAGGGTAGTGTATAAGTTGACATGGTCATCACTTCTTGTTAGTAGGGGATGTTGATGTGCCACATTAGGCAAAACCATGAAAGGGAACTCAAGCCAAGTACTGAGAACAGCCATGACAGGGTGTGTGGTCTCTGCGCAGCACAGGTCGCAACATACCGTACAAATGTGCCTACCAGCTGTGTCTGTAGAAGTAACAGGCTTGGCAGTTATGAGGAAAGGTCCCATAGACTGATGAAGTGGCCACCAGATGTCCAGAACCTGGAGTCTGGACCATAGATTTAAAAAGCATGGGGGGACCTGATGAGTTCCTGGGATATGGATATAACTTGCAGTAGCAGAGTAAGTTCAACTACCATCATATCTAGAGATCAGCATGAATTAGAAAAACAAATTGCAAAATTCATTCAAAATTCACTAATTCATATTTATATGAATTGATACACCAAACCAGTTGTTAAAGAGCACTTTTCCAGCCCCCACCACCACTTTGTGGGTTTATAACTCAGATATTTGCTACCTAATCTGCAACAAACATGAGGGGATAGTACAGGAGACTCATCGGAGATTTTCCTGCAAATTTGGTGTCTCTAGGTGCCTGGGGGCAGTTTCCTGTGAAGGGGATCCCTCATTGGTAGTGCATAAAGCAAAGCAAAGCAAAGCAAAGTGTTCTGTTTATATACCGCCCATACAGTTTAATTACAATATGCAGGCTACACATTGCCCACCCCCCCAAGTCAGCTGGGTTCTCATTTTACCGACCTCAGAAGGATGGAAGGCTGAGTCAACCATGAGCCTGGTAGCTGGGACTCAACCCCAGGTCGTGAGCACAGTTTTACCTGCAGTACTGGCATTTAACCACCATGCCACGGGGCTCCTTACAGACATCTGGAACCCAAACTTCATCAAGCATGTTGAGCTTGTAGAGTAGAGTTGGGAAAACTTTCCTGAAATTTTGGTATCTCTAGGTGGCTTGGTGGACATGTTACAGGGGCTTAAAGTAAAAAAAAAAAGAAGATGAATTTAAAAAACTATTCATCAGTTTGTCAGCAAAAAAAAAAAATCTTCCATTCATTCCCTGTGATTCATTGAACTTGATGAACCATGAATAAAAATGAAAAACTCAAAAAGACCTGCATCTCTACATCAATATGGGATGCAAGAGCCATCTGTCTGTTCAGCCTGGGTGTGATCACCTTTGTATGTGGGCAGACATAAAGAGTTCAAAGCTTAGTGTGCGTGACTGGGGGTGGGTTGGAGTAAAAAGGTAAGACAGTGGATTACCAACCACCACCAAAAATGCATACATACGGCATGGCAGCATGTGCTGTAAAAGGGCTTGGGTCCCTCTCCTCCTTTGTAACTCGGGTCCAGCTGTGAGGCAGCAACCTCATTGTTTCTAAGACCCTGAGGAAAATGGGGAGTGGTGGGAAGGATGTGGTCATTTACCAACAAGGTATGGAAGATACCCACCAGTACCGTCCATGGCCATCTGTTCATCAAGAGCTTCTCTGAAAGAGATGATCTCAAAAGCCTGGGCCACTAGGTAGCAACAGATAATGAACCACCAATGATTCAGGGATTTTTAATCGTCAAACAATGGAAAAGTCTATTTTAAATAACAATACAAGCAACACAAGATTCTATACTGCATTCTGTTTTGTGTTTGTGTGTGTTATTTTCATTGAAGCTTGAGTTGTGTTAAAGAAAAACAGGAGATGGAGTGGGGGAGATGGGGAGTGGGGGGAAGCGTTGTCACACAGTTCTCTTTCTTCCCAAAGTGTATCATTTTGTGTTCATTGTGAGCTAGTCAAGTGCTTAATCAGTACAGCAGATCTTGTTAAGAGTGCAACACAATGCCAACTGGAGCATTAATACCCTCTCATATAATTTCCATGTACCACAAAAACACTGTAATTCCACCTTCTCACAAACACTGTTGAGGCACTACCTAAAACACGCACATACAAAGCAAAACACTCAAGTAGAGTGGACCACAGTCATTTGCTCACAGTGTGAATTCTGTTTATTTTCGCTCCGTGCATTCATGTCCAACACATTCACCTATTTTATTTATTTTGTCTTATTGTTAGCATCTTGTTCTCAGTTGGAGGAACATATGGCATACTATTGAGAAATATACAAGTTGTAATTTAAATGGTAGCACTGAAGCATTCAACATAAATAGACTTGATTTTTCAGCATGGAGCAATTTCATCTAACAAACCTGTGAACAAATTCCATTGCGGTAACATGGGTGTGAATGGAAAACATTGCGGGGAGGGAGGAGCAGTAATCTACGTACCCTGGGTGGAAGAAGCTGCAGTTCTCTGTTTGAGACATATTTGCATAATGGTTCCAACAAAGCAATCTGAAAGAGCAAAGGTCCACGAAAGAAACACTATTTGAGCTTAATTAGCTGGGTTTTATGGAGGGAAAAGAGACAATTTTGATTAATTCATTTTAAACCTTTGTCAGATCATAGTATCATTCCAAATCCCATAATTTCCTACATCTACAAACAAATGAGACAATCAAACACTATTTAATAGAATCTCTCTCTCTCTCTCTCTCTCTCTCTCTCTCTCTCTCTCACACACACACACACACACACACACACACACACACACACACACACACACACACACACACACACACACGGGCACACACACGGGCACACGGGCACACACACTGGCACATAGACACACCATGTTTAAGCTGCTTAAACTCTTTACCAGCCAAGCAATAATACATTACGATTTGTGTCTCTCCACTTGCAGCGTGCGACCAAAAGGAGGCAGCATCCTATCTGTCATTTCTGGATTGTATTGGACTCATTACTGACATTGCCCTCTATAATTCCCTTCCCGACGAAGTGTGTGCAAAAACATTAATTACAAATGAGAAAGTCAGCCATTTTGCATAGAAAAGCAAAGTTGCCTGAGCTTCCCTCACTCCCGTAGGAGGAGAGATTAGCTGGAATCTTTTGAAATTTGATCTTACAAAACACTGAACATCTCCTAAAAGTAGATTAGTCTTCTGTAATAATCATTTACACAGAGAAAGAGTAAACCCATTCCAGCCTTTAAGTTGGTTTAAGGCATAATTGGGATTTAATTCACACAACATAGGCATTAATCGTTTGGGTTGTGACTGTTAGATACTCTTTGCTAGGTGATTTATAAAGGACAGGGTGTGGTTCTCCTCAGCAGTGAGTTGACCTTTACTCACAGGGTCAGAGCCTGTTCAAGGTGACAGGAATCTGCAAAGAGTCAATTAGGCAGCAAGGGAATAATGTTCTGTGAGCGCAGGCCACTATATACTTTAGGTGGGAGGAGAGAAGAGAGCCATGCCTCTTCGCACTGTCCAGATTCAAAATTGCTGCATCATGAATAGCGTAACCTGCCCCATAGACAGTCATACTAAGACGTTCCAGGTGATCCCATGCCAACTTGACCGCACAGCTTCTATATCTTGAGGAAACTCTCTATATCATTTTGTATGGCCTTGTTGGTAGGGGACTCTTTGCAATGTACAGTATATTCCCATGTATTAGACTAGAGATGGGCACGACTCAAAAAATGGTGTTTCGTTTGTCGTTTAGGGGGTCCGTTTCAGTTCGTTTTCGTTTTTTGTGAATTTTTTGCAAAAAAATTCATTTTCGTTTCATTACGTAACGAAACAAAAAATGAAAACGAAAATGAAAACGAAAATTGCTGTTTCGTTAGCATTCATTACAGTTCAATGTATTTGCCGCAACGAAAATGAAACGCATGAAAAAATTTCTATTGTTTCGGTTCGTTTCATTTCATTTTGGAGACAAAATTCGTGTTTCATTTCGTTACATAACGAAACAAATAAAAACGAAAATGAAAACAAAAAATTGCTCATTTCGTGCCCATCTCTATATTAGACTATAAAATTGTCTAAAATTGTTAGACTGAAAATTGAGGGTCATCTTATACTTGGATGTAAATCGAGGATAGAACTGTGTGGCTGTAAACTGTAATTTTGGGTTGGAAAAGTGGGTGGCGGCATCTTATACATGGGGGTGTCTTCGAGATGGGGAAAAGCGGGTAATTTGGAATTCGGAATTAATCCTCTTTTCCAGAAAGGTAGGCATGTTTGCAGGACAGGAGAAGAAAGTAGGTTCTCCACCCAATATACGCACATGGATTGCCCCACTTGGTGCCTTTTCTCACCTGATCCCTGCTTGGATCCTGACAGAATTTAAAAATCTAGAAGAAGCCACTGGCTTGCATTTACAAGAGCCTGAGGAAAGCTGTTTAAGATAGTTCACTTTGGGGGATCTCTCATCCAGAGGGTCACCCACAGCCAGAGATAACTGGATGGCATGTAGGGGCAACTATTCAAGAACCTCTCCCTGTTACTGGGGCAATGCAAGCAGGAAGGCCAGGTCATAAATGTTGCTTTCAGGCACAGTTATTTGTTATTTGTATTTTCACCTTGGCTCCTCCTCCTCCTCCTCCTCTCTATCGGCCAGTGGGCAAATGGGCCAGTCCTCTTAGATGCCTTCTTACAGATCCACGGCAGAAAACATTTATTTATTATTTTTTACTACCCAAAGGTCTCTAGGCAGCTCACAATCAAAATAAACAATTCAGACAATTAAAACATCAACATTCCAATAAAATTAAAACAATAAAAACATTTAAGTACAATAAATACAATACATTAAAATACTACACTAAAATTACCATCAGGACCCACAATAATCAGTTAAAAAACTTCTGGAACAGGAATGTTCTTACCTGCTGCCGGAATGTTATCAACGTTGGTGCCAGGTGGGTCTCACTTGGGAGAACATTCCATTCAAACATGACACCTTTCTCACTGTGTCCATCTTCTCTTTCTCCTCCCTCCTCCTCTCCTTAGATCCAAACTTTGATTGTGGCCCAGTGAGAAGATCTCCGTGGGTTAACGAATGTCTGAAATCTCATTTCCTGGTTGTACATATGGAAGGTAGAAGGGATAGCTTTCAGCGGCTTTTTATTGGCAGTTCATGAGCGGCCACTTATATTTTCAGGGGTGCCTGAATGCTGGCTCAAGCATCCCAGCATAGACTGGAATTCTAGACAATGGAAGTGACAATGTAGTGTTATGCTTGTCTGCCTTCCACATGCAACAAGGAAGGAACAGGATTTTCCCCGATGGCTTGGCATCAGGAAAGTCAAGGAGAGTTCATTTCTCAGCTGAAGGTCCAGTTTTTCCTCCCCATCGCCACCAGCTGAGCCTGCTGTATAGTTTCCCTCTATCTCTAAGGTCTATAGTTTGTCTTCTTGTTTCCCTCTTCTGATTGTGGGTAAGGGCATCAGATTTCACACAACAGATCTCTGGGGGTAAATGGCCCTCCATGTTATCCTGAAGATGGCCAAGTACTCTTGATTCAGTTCCTTTGTACATGGAAAAAGAGAGTGGTTAGCCCTAGTGAATGAAGCTTGTAACTCAACAAGGGGTAACTTCACAGCTTCAGCAGCATTGCTGAATGTGGTTTTGCTGACTGATGGGCAAAAAATATCAAGTGCTGGCTGAGGCAATGACATGGTAAACTAGAACTGTGTGTATGTGTATGATACTGCAGACCCACAGCTTGCATTATTCCAATGTTTTAAAAGTAACTGAAAGTGGTTTGTAGTTATTTTGGGAGAGAAGGAACTGCAATAGTAACTGATTCCTTTCAAAAGTAACTAGCAAAGATGTGATGGTGGTTCACAAAGGGGACCTTTCACATTCACATTCACAAGAAAGAAAGAAAGGAAGAAAGAAAGGAAGGAAGGAAGGAAGGAAGGAAGGAAGGAAGGAAGGAAGGAAGGAAGGAAGGAAGGAAGGAAGCACTTGCTATGCTAATTCAGAGGACAGCAAAATCCTGCCAAGCTGTATAACCCACAGATAGCTAATCCTTTTCTGCAGCAAAATAGCAATCGAGGTGAGACCTTGAGTCTGTGGTTCCTGCATGGAAAATGCTTGGACTGATGGGAGCCAATGTTTACAGGAAGGATGGACAAAAGTGCCATTTGGGAAAGTGCACAAGTGATCATTTCTCTTCATTGGTGGTTGAAGCTGGCTGTCAGTAAAGCCCTCCTCCTTCCCCTTGTTCTTCATCTCAGGGCTAGGGATGGGCATGAAACAGAAAAACACTGTTTTGTTTTGTTCTGTTTTCGCCCCGCATTTCATTTTGTCTCATTTTTAAAATGAAAATTCATCCAAAATGAAACGAAAATGAAATGTTTTGTTACCTTGCAGCGGCTCCGTCTGAAGGTTCCAGCAGCAGCTCCAAAGGCTCCGGTGGCAGCAGTGGCAGTGGCTGGCCTAGGCTGGCCTGCCCAGCTGGCTGGTGGGGCTCCAGCAGTGGCCGTGATGATGGGCCTAAGCCGGCCTGCCCAGCTAGCTGGTGGGGCTCTGATGGTGGCCACAGCAACTCTGGTGGTGGTGGCAGTGGGCCTAGGCTGGCCGGCTGGCCGCTCACCCTCTCCTGCTGTGGCAGCGACTTCAGTGATAGCCGTGGCGACTCCAGCGGCAGTGGGCCTAGGTCAGCCTGCCCAGCTGGCTGGCAGTGACTCCAGTGGTGGGGGCCCTAGGCAGGTCTGCCCAGCTGGCTGGTGGGGCTCTGGTGTTGGCCATGGTGACTGTGGCCAGCCTGCCAGCTGCTCACCCTCTCCTGCTGCAGCAGTAGCGGCTCCAGTGGTGGGCATAGGCTGGCCTGCCAGCCACTCACCCTCTCTGGCCTGGCTGGGCAGTCTCAGCAGCAGCAGCGGAACACCCGCAGGTAGGTGACTCTTTTAAAGATGGAACACAATGGTTCATTTGAACAAAAAAACAAAATGATAATTTCATTTTGTCTATAAGTAAGTCCTGCTTCATCATTCCATTTCATTTTGTTTCGTTATGTTACATAGCGAAACGACAAAACAGCATTTCAGTTTTCATTTCATGCCCATCCCTACTCAGGGCACTTCAGCCACTCCCTTATATGGTATTCTGGCTTTCTGTGTCTGCTTCTTTTGTTAACCCTTCAAATGCTGGTGTGATCAATCTCCACCCAAGTTTGTGCTGGGACCAGGCTAGAGATGGGCACGAAACAGAAAAATTGTGTTTCAGTTTTTCATTTGTCGTTGAGAGGTCTGTTTCGGTTCGTTTCCATTTGTCGGGATTTTTTTGAAAAATTTTGTTACCGTTTTTCGGTTTTTTCATTTGTCATTTCTACCCGCTTTTTGCGTGGTTTTTAAAGCATTTCCGTGCGCAGGCATACCCCAACTCCCTAGACCAGAGGGAAAAGACTAAAAAAATGGATGCTGGCAGAGAAACAGTATAGACTAGGTATGCAGGGAGGCTGCAAAGGCAGCGGCGGGCGTTGCCCAGGGTGCAAGGCAGCCGCAGAGTGACTGCACTGCGGGGCAGGGGAGGGTACTCACCGAGAAGTACGCAGCACGCATGCACACAGGGAGGCTGCAGGACTGAAGCTAGAGTCGCAGAGACAGCAATCCCACCGTAACTCCCACCAGAGACTGCAAGGAGGAGGGGGGCTGCCAGAGCTTTTTATGCCCTCTGTGGCTGCCAGACCTGCCCACCCAGTCTGCAACCTGGGCATGCTATTGGTTGAACATGATCCCACATCACATGGCTTGCCTCCATTTTGTGGCTGGTGGCGACATCCATTTTAAAGGGAAAAGAAAAATACATCGCGATGGGAGAAGACAAAAACAAACGTTTTAAGGACTCCAACCCCCCTGGTAGGTATTATCAGACTATATAAATAATTATTGAAGCATTTTTATGGATGTCCAGGGCGTTTTTTAACATTTAAAACAGCTCATTTCATTGCACGTCGCCATTAACGGAAAAGAAACGCAACGACCACAATTTTTGTGGTTCTGTTCATTTTGTTGCATTTTCATCACAATTTTTGTTTGTCATTTCGTTACGTAACGGAAACGACAAATGGTAACAGAAATGAAAAAATGTTCGTTGCGTGCCCATCTCTAGACCAGGCAGCAACCAGAACCTAGATATGCTGGATCAACATAGCTATCTTGTAATTAGTCAGCACATGTACAGCCTTGAAATTTAACTATTAATTTAGATATGGTGTTTGCTGTGCCTCTAAATCCTGGTTGGCAACAATTAAGAAAAGCAATTGTGTGAATTGTCTTTCATTTATTTCCGCCCCCCTTTTTTTACCCTTTTCCAAGTTCTTTTCCCCCTTGCTGCTTATTAATCACTTGAAGTGAGAATGCTGTTTATGACATTGCCTCTGATTGAAGATGTCAGCACTGTCACAAACAAGAAGTGAAGGTGTCTAGTGGAGGAACACCACTTTCATGTAAATTGCCTTACACTGGGGGTAAAGAAGGAAATAAGACCCAAAACAAAAAAGCGAAAGTGTTGGGGGGGGAGCCAAACTGTCTTTAAAAAAAGAATGTTCTGAACATATTATTGCAGTCTCAGCAGCTTTTTTGACAGCTTCTTCTTCTTCTTCTTCTTCTTCTTCTTCTTCTTCTTCTTCTTCTTCTTCTTCTTCTTCTTCTTCTTCTTCTTCTTCTTCTTCTTCTTCTTCTTCTTCTTCTTCTTCTTCTTCTTCTTCTTCTTCTTGTGTTTTATCTTTTTGAAAAGGAGCTAAGCAGGAGACCTGCTCCAAAGTGGACACAATGATCTTTTCTCTGGCTTTTTTTTTGAAGGACCTGCATTAGTGGACTTCCCCACAGGAAGTAAATCCTCATTACATTTCAGAATTGTGCTCCACTTAACTTAACTGAAAAATCTGTTTTGATTTGGGGAGGAATGGCAGTAGCTCGACTGAACTGATATTTTGCCATAGTGGTTCTTGGAATGAGAAGTTAGACACACACACACACACACACACACACACACACACACACACACACACACACAGAGAGAGGGGGGGGTTAAAAAACTAGAAATCCTCAGTATGCATAGTTTTCATGATTTTTTTTTGGGGGACACCATCTTTCCATTCCAAGGAAATTATAACAAAATGATGGTGGAACCAAGCTGATCCACAAAGCAATGCTCATCTGTGCTCTCTCCATGTTTCATTCATTGAGACTGGATGTTATTCATAAGGTTGCGGGCTGTTCAAGCATAGCTTAATATGGATGTATCTATCACTAACTTTTCACACTGTCAAACTATCAGACAAAGCTGTGTGCGATTAAATATATGGAAATTCTTAATTTGTGCTGATTTTTGGGCTTTATCTGTATTTATGGTAGACTTACTATACATTGTCAGTCATTCTCTCTCTCTCTCTTTCTCTCTCTCTCTCTCTCTCTCACACACACACACACACACACACACAGAGAGAGAGAGACAGACAGACAGACAGACAGACAGACAGACAGACAGACAGACAGACATCTATGGGGGCAGAGGGAAGCTTCCTGTCTTCCATTTATTTCTGGCAGCCAGCCTAGGCTCTAGATGTGGAAATCTGTCACATCAGCATCTTGGCTTGTTGGGTCTCAGGGCACTGGCCTGAAGTCCCAGGGAATTGCTAATCTTCTCCAGGAAAGGAAACAAATCTGACAGTGAGACCCAGCAGCAGAATAAGGAATGAAAAATGCCCTTTCCTACATGTCATGTGCATAGGTAAACCTGCATTGGTCAAGAACAAGGAGGGAATGGAGGCAACCAGTGCAGCTGTCTGCCCAAGGAATAAGAAATTGGGCATCTGTTATTAGTTAGTTAGTTTGTTTTGTTTTGAGCAGGCTCCATGCCTCTTGGAGTGCTTGAACTCTCTCAGTTTTCCCTTTCATCTTTTTTTACTAGTTTCCTCATCTTTGGAAAATTTCCTTTTTGAAAGTTTAAGATCTCTGTGTTAGATTTTATCAATGATTTGCAGTCCATGATTAAGTTAAAAGTAATTGTGTTGTGGTCACTAGACATGGGCACGACTAGGCGAAATTGTCGTTTCCGTTTTCGGTTCTCGTTATCATTACGTAACGGGTAAAGGTAACAAGAATTACTCCGCTCCAGCTCGAACCCGAACCGAAAAAGAAAAATTGGGTCTGGCGATCGCGCGATGCCAAGCAGCACAGAAAAAAAGTTTTAAAAATAAAAAAAAAACCGATTCCCGGCCATAAAAGCAGACAAAAATATGCCTGCCTCAGTGAGGGCATCTACCGAGGGGTGGTTTCTGGGGGGGTCCCCAGCCTTCCCCCCTCCTGTCCTGGGCTGCTTGCACCAGGCTGGGGGGGGGTCATCCTCGTCATCTCCATTTGCCATGCGGTGGGGGGGATCCAAAATGGCGACCACAATTTTTCTTTTGAAATTGTGGTCCAAAAACCCACCAAAGCACCACAGAAACATGTGAAAATTAGGTATTTTAAATGCCTGAATTTTTATAGTAGCAATCAGTGGTTTTTTTATAGCAATAAAACATCATATTGATTTTATTTTATTTTATTTTATTTTATTTTATTTTATTTTTATTTTTTTATACCTGTGCACGCGCAATAATGGGCTGGCCATGGGATGGGACCATGCAAATTTTTGGAGCCATTCCACCAATCACATGGCCAGGTTTTGCTGAGACTTCTGGATGTGCCACAGAGGGCATAAAAAGCCCACCAACCCTAACCCTAACCCTAACCCTAACCATAACCATAACCTGAACCGTTACCCTAAGCCTAGCCCTTACCCTAACCCCAACCCTAACCCAGATTTGTACGCAAGTACACTTCCCTTCTTAGTGGGTCAGAGTGATGCACCCAGATAGGTGCCTTCAACTCCAGAGACCCACTCCCTCCCTCCCTAAGTGTAACCTGTATGGCAGTACGCCAGTATGCTTTCCTTTTTAGTGAGTCAGAGAAGCACCGACGAGGTTCCTCTGACACACTAAACCCCACCATAACATAATGTTCTTAGTGAGACAGAGAAGTGCCGACGAGTTTTCCTGTCACACTAACAACCCCAACATAATGTATAACGGTGGCTACACGTTACGCCCCTAAACCACTGTACAAACGACAGACGACAAATGGAAATGACAAATTTTTGAAAAATTTCACGACAAACGGAAATGACCCATCCCGACAAACGACAACTCGAAACGTAATTTTTTCTGGTCGTGCCCATCTCTAGTGGTCACTGTTCCCTATTGGATCAGTCACGTTAACATTTTGCACCAAATCCTGTGTATTGCTCAGGATCAAGTCAAGGATTCTTATACCTCCAGTGGGGTCTTCAACCATCTGTTCCAGGGAACAATCATTTAGCATATCTGGGAACTTTATCTCTTTATCATCTGCTGAACAACAGTTCACCTAGTCTATGGGAGGGTAATTGATGTCCCCCATTATAACCAGGCTTCCCTACTTGGATGCCATTGGGCCACACTGTCTCTGCGCATTTGTAAACACCAAGTCTTATGTATGACCCGCTATGTCTGTGTGAACGTTGACAAGCTGGGACAAGTCCGAGGAGGCTATGGTCCTCAAGAACTCAAGAGCCAGCTCTGTGACCTGTGCCTTTGCATGGATCTAGAGGTCACCCAGTACTATAAGCCCCGGGGACCTCATCAGCACCACGGAGACTTAGGTGCTGCAGTTTCAAAAGGGAGAGCACTGGGTCGCGGGGTGCGTAGTTGCACCAGCACAACCCCAAATCCTTCCCTGGCCCCAATAAGCATGTGGAGGGGCTCAAGACCCGGTATTGCTAATGCTGAGAGCCTAACAGCCTTGAAGGTGTTTTTATATACAATGGCTACCCCACCCCTTCCCCCCCCCATTCAACCCTGGTGCCAGATGGAATACCCAGGTGGGCAAATGAGAGAGAGGGTTAGTCCTCCCTCAGTGCCCACCCAGGTCTCTGTAATACAAGCCAGGTCTGCCTTTTCATCCAGGATCGAGTCCTGGATGAGCTGCGTCTTATTTGCAGCAGTCCTGGTGTTCAGCAGCACCAAGGATAGAGTGGAGGGCCAATTGAGCTGGTTACCTTGTGTCTGGCAGGAGGATGCAGCACCAGAACAGGTCACAGCTTTCAGACATCTGTACTCCATTCTCATAGATCTCATAGGTGCAGCTCCTACAATGTATCTACCTTTGCCTGTAATCCCTCGGCTAGTTGACAGCCCTGTGCTATGGCTACTGCTTTTCAACACTTCCTGAAGGTGAGCCATGAAGTGTGTAAACATGAAAAGGATGAATTAAATAAATCAGCCCAAAATTAGAAGGAGAGAAGTTCATTGATAAGGACCAAACAACAAATGATTGAGAACTGAAAGGTCCATTTGTGGGCTAGTTAATGCTCTCTCAGACTATGAACTGGATACCTTTGAGAGAAAAACCTTTAATATGATGATGTTTGCTATCTGCAAACTATTCATTCAAAAATAAGTCAGCCAGAGTAAGTAGCAAACCCCAAAACAACTTATCTTTGTTCCATCTTCCCCTGTTCCTTTTTGTATTATTAATTCCCCAATGCTAGTGAAACTTCAGAAAAACACATTTAATGTGAATTTTAAAATATTTTTCATCTTAAACTATTAAAAGCAATAGCCTTTCTGGTATTATAGTTAGAGCATTGGTCTAGACCAGTGATGGCGAACTTTTTAGAGACCGAGTGCCCAATATGCGATTCAAAATCCACTAATTTTTCACAAAGTGTCAATAAAGCCATTTAACCTGAATACATGGGGCTGTGAAGGGGTGATGTTGGGTGCCCACAGAAAGGGCTCCAAGTGCCACTTTTGGCACTTGTGCCATAGGTTCGCCAACACTGGTCTAGACATAGCAAAGGTGGACTCTAATGTTACATTCATGGGGTCTTCCTTTCTTCCTGTCTGCCTAGGCTAGTCCTCCGTGATTTGCTTTGAGTTCTTTAATGAGCTAGCAGGCCTTAATCTTTTCACTGCCAATGGCCAGGATTTTTTCTGCACAGGAGATTATTGTGAAGGGGATGCCATTTCTTTAATAATAGCAGAACAGTCCTGCTAGCTTGAAAAACCTATTAAACATGAGAAATGATGGAGCAGAAGGCAAAGCAAAGGTGAAGCAATCAAATGACAGGTTATGTGCAATATGTCAGGAGGTTATTGCTTTCCCCCCTCCCTCCCCAAAAGTATCTATTTAAAAATATAATACAGTGGTATCTTGTATAAAGGAATTAATTCGTTCCAAATGAAATTCCGTTAAGCAAATTTTCCCTTATACAAATTTCCCATAGGAATGCATTGAAAACAGAGTAATCCCTAATCGTAACCATTTTTATGTTGTACGGATTCGCCCCATAGGTGATTCTGTTAAGCAAATTTCTCCTATCTCTGGATATTTTTATGTTGTACAGATTTTATGTTATACAAACTGTTTGTTATACGAGGGTCCACTGTACCTATTTTTCCTTTCATGGTAATAGTATTTTGCATAAATGCAGCTTTTTCAAGGAGGTTTTAGAGCACTTGGTGTATAGTGTTGATACCATCCCAGAGCCCTGTTTTAAGATAGGTCAACTTCACCAGCCTCACAGTGAACAGAAATGGTTGAACCCATTTATTGGCTAAATAATACAATTTTATTATTATTATTTTATAGGAAGGAACAGGGATGGGGTAAATGGGACAGGGGTCTTAGAAGAGAGGTGGTACATTAAAACATCATTTATCTCAATATATAATAATTACATTGAGGTTGTACACCTTTAAGGCTGTTACATGTAAGTTGTTGCTCTGTCTTCAAATACATTGTGTGCTGTTCAACATTTTCATTTTAAAGTGGACTTTCAGTCTTATTTTGCATCTCTTTTGCTTTTTGGACTGATTGTTCTTTTAAAACCCCAAATAAAATGTCAATTTCTGCCACCTTCAAGATCTTCTCCAGCAAGTATTTTTTCATTGGGGTCCCTGCCTTCTTCCATTATCTTGAGTACAGTATCACAAATACTGTTATTTGTGAGAGAGAAAAGGCTGCCCATAGCTGCAGTGGTTGACACAATGCCTACTCGTGCCCACATCTTGTGCATAAAACATATAGGACATGTGTGAGGAGTTTCCTCCAGCTGCTCTGAGGATTTCTACAACAAAGAAGGCTCTTGATTCATTATATTGGTGCTCTTCTGCCATTCTTGTCCATAGTGGGTCCAAGCACATTAACCCACTGCCTCTAATTCCCTCCCCTCATATTTTTTTTGAGGGGGCAGGGGGGAAATTTAAGGCACATTATACACCCCCAAATGCCTTCACAGTAAACCAGTAAACCCTGGCTAGAGCTGGGAATGGATGGAGACAAGTGCCCAGTTTCAACCCTGCCTCCTTAACACATTTCTCCTTCATTTCTCTCCCATGTTTCCCAACTGGTGGACCAGAGAAGCAGACCAGTTCTCTGAGAATCATGCCAATGTCTTCAGACCTGGACACCATAGCTATGTGTATATTCTGAAACTGAGATATCAGCTCCCCATTATATCACCTTTGCCTGTAAGTCAAAGTCTGAACAACCAAAAAGCCAGAGAAAAGTGGTTGCAATTAAATTAAATTAAATTCAAAAAAGCACTTAAGACCTTGCTTTTCAGAGAGGCATTTGGTGACCATTAGAGTTGGGTTTTATAAATTCTGTTTTGTTCTGCCATCTTGCCAATTATTATTATTACTAAATTAACCACACAGCTATCTACACTGGATTTTGTATTACCAATCACTAGTCGAATGCTTCCCAAGTATTTAGGACTCAGTGATGTATCGGCGAATTATGCGAACAGATCCCAGTAAGGCGGCTTTCTGCATCTGACTGATGGCGACTTTGTCAACTCCAATTTCTTCTAAATACTTGTTTAGCTCTTTAGGCACCACATCCAACGTGCCGATTACCACTGGGACCACCTGATGATGGTGATGATGATGATGATGATGATTGGTTGACTTGTTTGATATTTGTTTTTTATTGTTATATGTACACCACCCAGAGATCCATCGGGAAGACGGGTGGTATAGAAATAAATTAATTAATTAAGTTAATTAAATTAAATTAAATTAAATTAAAAATGAATATATAAATTAAAACAGCACACAAACATGGGTAAGAACTAGAGATGGGCACAAATAAAAAATGGTGTTTTGGTTTTTCATTTTTTGTTGAGAGGTCCATTTCGGTTCGTTTCCAGTTTTCGTGAATTTTTGGAAAAAATTGTTTTTGTTTTTTGTTTTTTGTTTCTACCCGCTTTTTGCGTGATTTTTAAAGCATTTCCGTGCGCAGGCATCCCCCAACACCCCAGACAGAGGGAAAACACTAAAAAAAAATTATGCTGTCAGAGACACAGTATAGACTACGTGCGCAGGGAGGCTGCAAAGGCAGCGGCGGGCGTTGCCCAGGGTGCAAGGCAGCCGCAGAGTGACTGTACTGTGGGGCAGGGGAGGGTACTCACCGAGAGGTATGCACGCACACACACAGGGAGGCTGCAGAACCGAAGCTAGAGTCGCAGAGACAGCAATCCCACCCTAACTCCCACCAGAGACTGCAAGGAGGACGGGGGCTGCCAGAGCTTTTTATGCCCTCTGTGGCTGCCAGACCTGCCCAGTCTGCAACCTGGGCATGTTATTGGTTGAACATGATCCCATCACATAGCTTGCCTCCATTTTGTGGCTGGAGACATCCATTTTGTTTCCTTAAAGGGAAAAGAAAAATGCATCGTGATGGGAGAAGACAAAAACAAACCAACCCCAAGGACCCCAACTCCCTGCTAGGTAATAATTTCAAATAATTATCACATTATTGCTGCATTTTTACAGATGTCCAGGGAGTTTTAATACCCAATAAATCAATATTAGGCATCTGGGAGCCATTTTGGGTCGATGTCCCCTAACTCCCCTTAAAGGAAAAAAAAATACAGTGATCTGAGAAAAGACATAAATGCACGTTTTAAGGACCCCAACTCCCCCTGGTAGGTATTATCAGACAGTATAAATAATCATCACTGCATTTTTATGGATGTCCAGGGCATTTTTTAAAATTTAAAACAGCTCATTTCATTGCGCGTCACCATTAACGAAAACGAAATGTAACAAACCCAATTTTTGTGGTTCTGTTCGTTTCATTCCATTTTCATCACAATGTTCATTAATTGTTTCATTACGTAATGGAACAAATAATGAATCACGGAAACAAAAAAAGTTCATTTCATGCCCATCTCTAGTAAGAACATTCATGCATGTTTTCAAAAATGTCAAGTTAGGTGGAAAGGAACGAAAGGAAAGCATGCTTAGAAAAAAAGGTGTCATAGAAATTGAAATAGTTTCATCCTTGTATGTATATTGTGTGCACATGGGGGCCTGCTGTGGGAAAGACCTCTCCAGGAGTGAAGGAATATTCATTGTCCCTCATCCATCTGATGAACACATTCATTCTCAGGGCCTCCTATGAAAATGCCAAGGTTAGAGCAGTTTATTAAAGCAAATAGTGTTCTCTGCTATATTACAATAAAGACAACTGTTATTTGCCCATTATTATTTTTCCCTCGAAGTAGGGATATTACAAAGGCCTTTCTTTTTAATTTGAATTGTATTCCCCTTTTCATTACAGTCAAAAAGGAAGTAAGTTTGGGAGAGTTGGCGAAGTCAGGCTCAGCAAAAAATTAAAATTCACACACTTTTCCATTTAATAACCTCTTGTGCACTTTAATAATTTAAGCTAATTATCACTGGGACTGACTCCTGTGTATACTTCAATTATTGCTTTTAGTACATTTTCTCTCTTTCTTTCATGTTCGCATTGCCACATGACTTCAGCATGTCTCTCTCGTGTCCGTTACTCCTGTTCCTCTCATATAATAAACTTATTATCTGTGAGAATATGACCTTGGCTCAGTGGAGGGGGAGAAAAGAAATATCTTGAAAGGATAGCTCAATTAAAATCAAATACCTCTCCTTAGGTCTGCTTGCCATTACTATTCATAAGTCTGGGCCATGCAATCCCAACCACAACTGGTGCGGCGTGAATCTTTATTCAAAAGGAGCCATTATGCAAATCATTTGTATGCTGCCCGATCCTTCCTTGGTTTCAAGTCACTTGGTAGACGTGACATAGATGCTGGGGATGGGGGGGAAGAGATGCTCCATTCAAATATCCAAGAAACATACAGTGGTACCCCGACTTAAGAGCATTCAACTTAAGAGCGGAAAACTGTTGCCGTTTTAACTGCCACCTTATACATTTTAGATATGGTCTGCTCAACTTACAAATATTGTTTTGATTTTTTAACTTATTTTTTCATTTTTTTTAGATAAGTACCCCAACTTAAGGGTAGCTTGACTTAAGAGCATGCATTCGGAATGAATTAAATTTGTAAGTTGAGTTACCACTGTATGTGGAAAGAGAATGGGTTAATAATACCAGCTGCCCTTTCCGATGACCCATGCCTTTACTAGACAATCTGCTCATTTCATTTCCCTATGCGATAGCCAACTAAGCCCCAAAAGCAAGCAAAGAATGAAGAACAATCCAACATAACACAGGTAGGATCAAGTGTACAACACACACTAAAGTGGCATGGCAGGTAATTATTTGACTAAAGGGCTATTAATTAAAATAATTCTAGAAGCCTGCGTTGCCACTAGGTAGGGGAAATGAAAGCATCCCTCCTCAATGAAGCTAATTGAACATGCTTAGCAAATCTAAATGTCATGTAGTAATCTGTTCCTGCCAATATAAACACAATTTGGTTTAAGAAAAATATTATCCCCAGTAGCAGCAAATGGGGGGGGGTCAAGATACTGGGTTCTTAAGCCGAGGTCTAATGGGCAAGCATTCTAGGAGGAAATGAACCACGTTCTGTACCTTCTGGCAACTGACAAAGCATTGCCTACTCATCTTAGGCTGGCCATTATATCCTCTTTTGACCTTCATCAACTGCTGGATATTTAATTTGCCTCTAGTTAAAAGTCCCTTAAGGCCATATGAGCAGACGAAAGCCAAACAGGGTGGCAAATTCCCAGGAGAGGCAACAATGTTTTCATTCAATTTAATAGAACAACAGTTAACTGGTGTGGAAATAGCCCGATAATCAGCATTGATTAATCACCTTGTATCTTCCAAACCACTGTAAGCCCTCACCTCATCATGAGGCAGGTCATTAAAAAGCCCAGTTCCAGGAGTTTTGGTAGCCTATGATTCTGCCCTCATTGTTAGGATGAATTGAAAAGCCTTCTGCAAAATCATTTCAAACCAACAACGGAGGATTGTTTTCTGAACTAAGATCTCCACTCAGCAACAGATCCAACTGGTGTGGGAGCAGAGCTAGTACTTTGTAGCATGCCAAGGTCTGAGTGGCATAGGATAGAACAATGGTGGCCCTGCAGATGTTGTTGAACTACAATTCCCACAAGTCTTCACCAACAATTGTATTGGAGAGGGATTTGGGCACCTGCAACCCAACATCTGGAAGGCAGCCCTTGGCCCACCTCCAAAGTAGTGCTTACCTAGTGCCCCACAGTGCCTTGCACATTGTAGTTACCACATTGCTGAGAACCTACCTGCTACCATACAGGCCAGATGTTTCATGTTCATGATTGCCCCAATGTCCAAAGATCTGTTCTCTACACAAACAACATTAGTGAATAGTTCTGAGATCATGCAATGGGAACAAAGGTAGAAATGAGAGAGAGAGAGACAGAGAGAGAGGGGGGAGGGAGGGAGAGACTCTGATTGCAATCATTCTGCTGTAATGCCAGATCCATCAGAAGGCAGCTTTAACTTTGTATCATCATTTCCTCCCGGATATGACAGCATCATTAATAACGCCAATCCATCTCAGATGGAAAATGGAACTCTACAGGTCTTCTCTCCTCATTCTGTCCTTCTCTTGGGCTCTTCAGAAACATAAAATAGGCCTTCATTTCCCATATGCCTCCCTACCACAGTCTGTTGATCTCACCAAGGTGATTATCTAAGCATGATCAAGATTCAAGCAAAACAATTTTGTGTGACACGGTGACTTCTGTGCAAAACCATGCAAAGGGACATGGCAACTCAATACTCCCATGCTGTGACCTAGAATGAGTGTGGTTGGTTGTGCAACCACAGTGAACAAACCTCAGGAAGGTAGGGTGCCCACCTAAAAAGGCAAATATCCCTTTCACTGCATGCACATATGTCCTGGTTGCTGGAGAGGGGGGGGTAGGGAAGAGGATGATGCTCTCAGTTTCTCCCATCCCTCCAAAGAGTGCCTCAGGCACAGGACAGATAATATGAAAACCACTACATGGCCTTTAATGGTGGTAGTATTTTGCACAACCCACTTATTAGACACAAAACTTTGTTATCAAACAACCAAAAAAGTGTGTGTGGAGGGGACCCCAGAGAAAGAATCGAAAATATCCTCAGAAATATCTCATAATAATCCTTATTTTAATTCATCTAATGTCTTTGGGGGGGCAGGCGGTGGAAAGGAATATGCTCCCAAACTGTTCTACCAACAGGCACTGTAGGCTGATCATTGACGAGGACACCATTAATAGTTCCTACTGGCAGGCAGTGTGGAAGTGGGATGTATTGTTGGGGAGGGGTTCCAACATTGTGGATCCTGAGAATACTGTGCCCGGATGGGGGATGTGTGGTGGTGGTGGTGGTAGTGGTTTGGTGGGCACTCCATGGGCTGCCTAGACTCACCAAGCTTGATGGAAGGCAGCTCAGGAGTTGGTTCAATATTTGGTTGGCTGGGGCTAGGCTGTCTTTTAGGTCAGCATGATCGCAGGACTTGACATTTGCCAGTGTGAGGTTTGAGTGGAGGTCCCTTGAGACCCCCAGCTCTGAATGAGGATTCCACACTACATCAGGCACCTCCACTCTTTTTCTGGTTGGAAGTAGGGATCGGCACCTTACGAAAAACAAAATGCTGTTTTGTCGTTTCATAAGCTTAAGGATCGTTTTGCAGCAAAATGAAATGACAGGCAGCGTTTTGTTACGAAATGAAACAAAATACATTTTTAAAATTTTAAAACAAATCATTTTGTTACTTTATAAAACGGCTCCACAGGGTCCTAGAGACACCAAATTTGGTGCCCCTAGGACCCAGAGGAGCCATTTGATAGACATAGAGCAATGAATCATTTCATTACTGAATCTGAAACAATTGTGATTTTTTTTTTTACAAAAAATTGTTTTAAAACAAAACAAAATGAAACACGGGGGGGGACAAAACACTATTTTTCCATTTCGTGCCCACCCCTAGTTGAGAATACAATGTTTCATAAAGTTCAATATCCCACCAAGTATGGCCCTAGTTTTCCACCCATCACTACGTTTCCCCTTTTTATTCCAGGCTGGTTGGACAAATTATGCTTTTTTTACTGCCAGTTTCCTGAGCCTGGCAGGGGGGAAAGATAGGGGAAATGGGCAGTAGAGGCCATGAGGCCTTGTCTACCTGTGGTTTATCAGAACAGCAGTTCCAAACAATCTCTTTCCTAGGTTTTTGCCAATGTTCCTGTCTAGGGATGGGCACAAAACAAAAATATTAAGTTTCATTTCATTTCATTTCATTTCATTTCCTCCCTCCCACAGGTTTTTTTTTTGTTTTGTTTCACACAATTTTTTTTAAAAAAAATTGTACGAAACAAACCTCTAACAAAATGGTTTGTGTGTGGGGAGGTCTGGAAAGTGGTGGAGGGACAAAAAGTTTTTTCTGTCCCCCAAGCTCTGCCTGCAAGCTGCTGGGTGCTGCGGTGGGGGATTTCCCCACCCCAGCACTGATCAGCTGGCAGGCAGGGCTTGGGGGAGGGAAAAAGTTTTTTTAAAAAAGCCATGGGCTTTTTCAAAAAACCTTTTCCCTACCCCCCAAGCCCTGCCTGCCAGCTGCTCAATGCTGGGGTGGGGAAAAAACCTTTCCCCCAGCCTAGCACCGATCAGCTGGTGCAGTTTGGGGGAGGGGAGAAGATTTCTTTTAAGCCTGGAGCTGTTTTAAAAAAACTTTTTCCCCTCCCCCAGCTGGCTTACAACTTAACCTGGAGAAGCACACTTAATCCAGAAAAGATCGAGGTTCTGTTCTTTGGGGCATCCTCGTCCAGGTACAATGGCCCCCTCCCTAGTCTGGGGGGAGTTTCCCTCCAGCCTACAGACAGGGCCAGGAATCTGGGCATGGTCCTGGACTCAGCCCTCTCCCTTGAAGCCCAGGTGATGGCGGTCTCCAGGGCCTTAGGATTGCACAGATCCACCTGTACCTCGATGAGTCCTCCCTGAAAACAGTTGTGCAGGCTGTCAAGCCCTGCACACAGAACACACACACAAGCAGAGTTCAGTTCTTTGCCAAGATCTTTAGTGGAAAGCCAGATAAGTAACAGAATCCAACTCCAAGCAAGTACCAGTCCAAATCCAAGCCAGAATATCTCACAGAAACCAGATGCCAAACCCAAGGGAACAGATCAAGCCTTTGTCCAGGAAGCTGGTCCTAAGTCAGGAAACAGAACCAAGGTCACAGACAGGAATGTGGTTGCAAGTTCAAATGACGTGTTGCTCCCACAGAGAGCAAAAGGTAAGCTTGCCAGCTTTGTCCCAAAACAGGGAACACACCCTTACTTTTGGCAAGGCTTCTGCTAGTACTCAGGGCTTTCCATCCTGATTCCCCGTCTAGCATCAAAGACCCTTTCCCAAGCTCTCCTGGTAGCACGTCTTTGCAGAATCCTGCTCATGGCCCTTCTAGGAGGAGGAGACATGTTTTCAGCTGAGTCATCAGAACCCAGCTGCCTGCTGAGTTGATCCAGCTCAGCATGTTCAAGATGCAAGTCTCCTCTGGCAGCTCTTCACCATTTAACTCCTCAGAGTCAGGTTCTGTGACAGGCAGGGTCCTGGCACTATCCCCCTCCCCATGGTCCCCCTCTTCCGATGGGCCAGGCCTCTCAGGATAACTGTCATGGAATTGTTGAACCAACTCAGGAGCATGCAAGTTGGACGCAGGTTCCCATGACCGATCTTCAGGTCCATAACCTTCCCAGTCTACCAAATACTGCAATCCTCCACGGTGTATTCGAGAATCCAAGATTTGACGGACTTAATATTCTCCTTCTCCTTCTACTAAAATCGGTGGAGGAGGTTCAGGATTCGGTGGTCGGTTGAGGTTAGGGTCTGCAGCTGGATCCAAGAGGGATCGGTGGAATACTGGATGAATATGAAGGGAAGCAGGTAATTGCAAATGAAAAGCAACTGGATTGATTTGTTCTAAGATGGGATAAGGACCAATGAACCGAGGATCTAGTTTTCGGGATCACCCAGGATTAGAGATGGGCACAACTTAGCGGTATTCCCGTTTCCGTTTCCGTTACTCGGTTCCGTTACTCTACGGAAACGGTAACGGAAATCACTCCACCAGACTTCGAGCTCGAACCGACGAACGAACAATTTTGGTCTGATTTGTCGTGCTCGTTCCTTGCATCGCGTGATTGCGCGATGCCACGCGGCACAAAAAAAAGTTTTTAAAAGTTAAAAAAACCCAGTTCCCGGCCGAAAAGCAGGCAGAAAAATGCCTGCCGTGCCTCAGGGCACCTACCAGAGGGGTTGTTTCTGGAGGTCCCCGGCCTCCCCCCCATCCCCCGTCCTGGGCTGCTCTGGTGGGACTCGCCGCAGGCTCACAGCAGCCAGCAAAAAGCCCAGGCTCGCCGCCGGCCACCGCAATTAAAGTGCAAGCAAGCGGCACGGACGGCACAGGAAAAATCTTTTAAACTCTCCCCCCACCCATTCCCGGGCCAAAAAAGCAGGCGGAAAAATGCCTGCTTGACTAAGGCGCAGGGCACCTACCGGAGGGGTGGTTTCTGGAGGGGGGGTCCCGCCTCCCCCCCGTCCTGGGCAGCCGGACTCGAGTCGCCATGCCATGCGGTGCGGGCGGGGGATCCAAAATGGGGCAGCGAACGCAATATTGTTTTTGAAATCGTGGTCCAAAAACACACAAGCACAACAGAAACACGTGAAAATTTATAAACTGCCAGATTTTTCACAGTAGCAGTGGGTTTTTTCTTGCAACAAAATGTCTCTCCTCTCCTCCTCTGTCCTCCATTGATTTTATTTTATTTTATTTTATTTACACCTGCGCAATGATGGGCTGGCCGAGTGGCCAGCCATGTGGGAGTGGACGACCATGCAAATTTTTGGAGCCATCCCACCAATCGCATGGCCACTTGGCCATGACTTCTGGGATGTGCCAAAAAGCCCCCTAAAACCTGCCCTAGCCCCCTAACCCTAACCCTAATCCTTGACTCCAGTCCTTACCCATACGTCACAGACTGTCTTCTTAGTGGGTCAGAGAGGCACCCAGAGGTGCAACCCACTAGCCCACCGTAACCTTACCCATCACTAGCCTAACCCTAGCCCTTGCACTAACCCACCTTAACCCTAAGCCAGATCTACTTGCTTGCATTGCACTACACGCAGCAAGTACAATTCCCTTCTGTGTGAGACATGGTGGTGCGAGAGCCTAGGCATCACCTATGGCTCTGGGTTCACTGCCATCACCACTAGTCTCACTGTCTGCAACTGGTATATGCAATATCCATATGGCTATTGCATACCATTTTCCAGCAGCAGGTGAGGAGGGGAGACCCCCATGTTGAGGGGTCTCTTGGAGCCTGCTTCCCCTTCCTAGTGGGTGAGGATAGGAGGCACCCATGGGTGCCTCCAGGAGCCCACTTTCCCTTTATAGCAGGCCAGAGGAGGCACCCACCCTACAGAGGTGCCTCCAGGAGCCCGCTCCCCCCCCCAAAAAAACCAGTACTAATGAAAACGAAAAAATGAAAAAACGAACCGACTAATTTTTGCGAATTTTCGCGAAAACGGAAACGACCCGAAATGGAACCGGACCGACTAACGACAACTCGAAAAAATTTTTTTCAAGTCGTGCCCATCTCTACCCAGGATGTCTCAGGTATCGAGTAGAGAGCCAAACTTTCATGTCTGGATTTAACTGTGGCACTTCCTGTCTTTTCTTGTCCACTGCTTTCTTATATGCTTCCTTAGCATGGTCAAGTTGCTCTCGCAATAATTCCTGAATGCCATGGAGTTCTTGAATGTATGCATCCGCAGCTGGCACGGAGGTGGAAGGAAGGGTAGATGGAAAATACTGAGGATGATACCCATAATTAGCCATGAATGGGGTCTGGCGAGTGGAAGAATGTACAGCATTGTTATATGCAAATTCGGCTAAAGGTAACAAATCCGCCCAGCTATCTTGTTGGTAGCATGTATAACAGCGTAAATATTTTTTCTAAGGTGGCATTACTGCACTCAGTCTGACCATCTGACTGGGGGTGATAAGCTGATGACAGGTGAACTTGTGTTCCTAGTGCCTTATGCATTGCTTGCCAGAAGCGAGAGGTGAATTGTGGCCCACAATCCGAAATGAGGTGTGCAGGTAAACCGTGAAGTCTGAAGAGGTGTTGCAAGTAGTGATGAGCTGTTTCTGATGCGGTAGGGGATTTAGGGCAAGGAACGAAGTGGGCCATTTTGGTGAATAAATCCACGAAGACCAGGATGCAGGTAAACCCTTTAGAGAGAGGAAGATCCGTGATAAAATCTAAGGAAACAGCATTCCAGGGACCAGAGGGTGTTGGCAAAGGATGCAACAGACCCGAGGGTTTGGTCACAAAATCCTTTGCTCGCCGACAAACTTCACAGGAACCCACGTATTGGGCAACATCAGGACGGACCTGTGGCCACCAGAACTCCCTTGTGAGAAGAGGCAGGGTTTTGTAAAGTCCAAAATGTCCACCAGGTAAAGAGTCATGTGAAAGATGCAACACCTGGTTATGAAGAGGGCCAGCAGGAACATATAACCACCCTCGATGTAATAATAACCATTGCTGTGCAGAAAACTCTCCATGATTTCCGTTCTGGAGTTCCTGAAGATGTTGCTGAGTCAATGAATCGTGAGCTTGAGATCCATGGATTTCTTCTGCCAAGCTGAGACATGGATTCGTGGCTGCAATCACAGAGGGAGGCAAGATGGGCGCCACTAATGTCTCTTTCACAGGCGCTGCATACTCAGGTTTTCTGGATAACGCATCAGCTTTTTTATTCTGAGCCTCAGGAATATACTTGATCCAGAAATCGAACCAGGAAAGGAATAATGACCACCAGATTTGTCGCTGAGTGAATCTCCGGGCTGTTTGTAGATGTTCAAGGTTTTGATGATCAGTCAATACTTGAACAGGTGTCGACCTCCCTTGAGGTAATGCCTCCATACATCAAAAGTCATCTTGATGGCCAGCAGTTTGCGCTCCCAGATAGTATAATTCTTCTCTGCAGGTTTTAACTGCCAAGAGTAATAGGCACAGGGACGCAGGGGTTGGGAGGGATCATCCTGTTGAGATAGCACTGCTCCCAGACCAACGCTGGATGCGTCAGCCTCCACTATGAAGGGTAATTGTGGATCAGGATAACGGAGCAAGGGTTCTGAGGTGAAGCAGGTTTTCAAAGTAGAGAAAGCCTCTTCTGCTTCTGGAGTCCACCGGAAAAGCTCTTTGGGCCAAAGGAGACGGTTTAAAGGTGCAGCAATGTCAGCGTAGGCAGGAATAAACTGGCGATAGTAGTTGGCAAAACCAAGGAACCATTGCAAATCCTTACGGTTTTGTGGTCACTGCCAGGACAACACAGCCTCTACTTTCTTAGGGTCCATGCGGATTCCCTGGGGAGAAATAATATGCCCCAGGAATTCACCTTCCTTAATATCAAACTCACATTTTTCCAGCTTAGCATATAGTCCGTTTTCACGGAGATGCTGCAAGACCTGAAGAACATCTTGAACATGCTGAGCTGGATCAGTGCAATAAATCAGGATATCATCTAAATAAATGACCACACAACGATCTAGTAGATAATGGAAAATGTCATTCATCATCCGCTGGAATACACTGGGTGCGTTTGTCAGTCCAAAAGGCATTACTAAGTGTTCATATTGACCGTACCGGGTCCGAAACGCGGTTTCCCACTCATCTCCTTTACGGATACGCTCCAAATTATACGCCCCACGAAGGTCCAGCTTGGTATAACACTTTGCCCCTTTTAACCGGTCCAAAAGTTCAGAGATTAGGGGTAAAGGGTACCAGTCCCCAACAGTGATCTTGTTTAATGCCTGGTAATCATTACAAGGATGACGCTCACCCCCTTCTTCTTTACAAAGATAACCGGAGCGCACAATGCCGATTTGGAAGGGCATATAAACCCACACCAAAGGTTCTTGTCTAGGAAAGCCCTCAAAGCTTCTAACTCAGGTTCGGACATAGAATAGACTGGTCCCACAGGGAGGGGTGCCCCCAGGTATCAGATCAATGGCACAGTCATAGGGCCGATGCGGAGGTAACTTGTCAGCCCCCTTTTCTTTAAATACATCTGCAAAGTCTTGGTATACCTGGGGCAAGACAGGGTCAGATGTAGCATGGGCAGCTGCCAGGATGGTAGAAGAATTTTTCTTTGAGCAAGGAACCTTGAAGTACAATTCCCCTGCACCCAATCCACCAATGGGTTATGAGCTCGCAACCAGGAAAGTCCCAAGACAAGAGGAAACCAGGCCACCCAAGTTACATTAAAGCAAATCTGCTCATTGTGGTCCATTACCTGAAGAGTAAGTGGACAGGTTTCCTGAGCTATCGGCCCAGAACGAAGTAACCGACCCTTAATGGATTCTACCAGCAAAGGAATTTCCTTTTTCTGTCCTGGAATCCGATGGCACCGCACAAACCCAGCATTCACAAAGCAGTGAGCTACCCCAGAGTCTACCATAGCATACACAGGTACTTTCTGACCATGAGGAAGCCCTAGAGTTACAGGTACCAGGAAAGGTCCTTGGGGTGTGATGTTATTGTCTGGGAACCCTTCAGTTCATGCTCCATTCCTGTGGGTTCCTTCAAGGATGGACTGCCCTTTTACTTCTGAAGAGGTAGCAGCACTTACTGAGGAGCGCTTCAAAGGGCAACTGGAAGCGAAATGTCCTCCTCCTCCACAGTACAGGCAGAGATTATGAGAGCATTGTCTTGCCTTTTCCTGTGGGGTGAGGCGTGGTCGAGCAGCTCCCAGTTGCAAAGGTTCTGGATCCATTCTGCGGGCTTCATCGGATTGCAGATTAGGCACACCTGGCAGAGGTTGCTGGTTGTAGTTCTTGCCTCGGGAGAGGCGACGGCTTTCCAGGCGTCCATCTATCCTGAGACACAGGGTAATGAGTTCCTGTAATGTGCTTGGTTGTTCCACCCTAGAGAGATCATCAAGCACTTCATCTGCCAATCCTTCCATATACTGAGAAATCAGTGCCAGTTCGTTCCAATGCAGATCCTGTGCTATCAAACAGAACACAGTGGTGTAATCAAACACTGAACCTTTGCCCTGTTTCAGAGCTCTGAGTCTCCTGTTGGCAGTAGCAGCCTGCATAGGGTTCTGAAAAGCTGAAGAAATGTGATTCAGAAAAAGCCTGATAATTATCCAGTAGAGGTGAGGCACTGAGGAGTAAAGGAGTAGCCCATTTAGCTGCCTGTCCTTTCAGCAAACTGATGATAAAGCAGACCTTAGATGTCTCAGTAGGAAATTCTTGAGCACGCACCTCAATAAACAGCTTGCATTGAGCCAAGAATGCAGGGAATTCCTCTAACTTGCCTTCAAACCAGTCAGGAGGCAGCAAAGGGCAATGGGGCTGCAACCCATCTAATGCTGGAGCTTGTTGCAATTGAACAATTGCCTGAGACAAAAGCAGCACTTGGTTTTGCAAAGCTTCCAGCAGTGTCATCCCAACAGCCCGCTCCTGTTCCATTCTGCTTGAAGAAGTTTGGGTGGGAGCAAACTATCAAGCCCCGCACACAGAACACACACACAAGCAGAGTTCAGTTCTTTGCCAAGATCTTTAGTGGAAAGCCAGATAAGTAACAGAATGCAACTCCCAGCAATTACCAGTCTGAATCCAAGCCAGAATATGTCACAGAACCCAGATGCCAAACCCAAGGGAACAGATCAAGCCTTTGTCCAGGAAGCCGGTCCGAAGTCAGGAAACATAGCCAAGGTCACAGACAGGAACGTGGTTGCAAGTTCAAATGATGTGTTGCTCCCACAGAGAGCTCAAGGTAAGCTTGCCAGCTTTATCCCAAGTCAGGGAACACACCCTTACTTTTGGGAAGGCTTCTGCTAGTACTCAGGGCTTTCCATCCTGATTCCCCGTCTAGCATCAAAGACCCTTTCCCTAGCTCTCCTGGTAGCACGTCTTTGCAGAATCATGCTCATGGCCCTTCTAGGAGGAGGAGACATGTTTTCAGCTGAGTCATCAGACCCAGCTGCCTGCTGATTTGAGCTGCAAGGCTCCTCCAGCAGCTCTTCACCATTTAACTCCCCAGAGTCAGGTTCTGTGACAGGCAGGGTCCTGGCACAGGCCTTAGTGATATCGAGGATTGACTACTGCAACACATTCTATGAGGGGTTGCCCTTGACCCTTGTCCGGAGACTCCAACGGGTACAGAATGTGGCTGCCAGACTGGAGGTGGGTGCTCATAAATATGATCACATCACCCTAGTTCTGGCCTGCCTGCATTGATTGCCCATGGCTCTCCAGATAAGGTTCAAGGTCCTGGTTTTGGTTTTCAAAACCCTCCATGGCTTGGGACCTGATTACCTGTGGAGCGTGTCTCTCAGAGATCAGCAGAGGCCAGGACCACCCGAATATCACGGGCACGCTCACTCAGGGTGGCCACCCCTAGGGAGGTGTGGAAGTCGATAACACGCAGCTGCGCCTTCTCAGTGGTTGGCCCTTCAGTATGGAATCAACTACCAAGTGTGTTGCGCCTTGCATTGTCCCTGCCTGCCTTCAAAAAGGCTTTAAAAATTATGCTTTTTAAGGAGGCTTATGGCGACCTTATTTCTACTTATTATTTTTTTGCACCCCTTGCCTCTTGTTAAGGGATCCCCTCCTAGTGCCCTTATTGTTGTCCACCCCCTCCCGCGTGCTGCTGTTCTTATTAGCTGTTTTATCTGATGTTTTTTATTGTAAACTGCCCAGAGTCCCTTTGGGAAATGGTGCTGTATAAAAGTGTAAAAATAAATAAATAAATAAATAAATAAATAAATAAAAATAAATAAATAAATAAATAAATAAATGAGATGGTGCATTTCAACCAAAAAAACCCACCATTTTGTTTAATCTGTAACAAAATGCTGCTTCCTCGTGTCATTTCGTTTTGTTTCATTTCATTACCTAACGACACAATGAAAATGCATTTCATTCTGTGCCCATCCCGATTCCTGTCTGAAACTGACTCTACAAAACGTCCTTCAGGCTGAATCCTAACAAAACATTTATCCATTCCTATCAGAGCATTCCTTGTATGCAAAATAAGCACACTTCAGGGCCTGCATGCTAGGAGCTGGGTCTCCCTTGGCAAGGGTAGAATTGCCTGCGCCAAGAACAAAATATATCTCTTCTGTGTGGGGCAGAAAAAAAGCCCTCTGAAGTATTCACTGGAGAAATTAATTTATTTTACTGTGCAGTGAGAGCAGGGCAGTCCTTGAAGCCAAAAAAGGTTATTTTTTACGCAATTAGTTGGCCAAGTACATGATTTTGAGTTAAGTAATTGTATTGTGTTTGAATCCAGTATATGTCAAAGAAACTTTAATTTCTCATTGCTGCAGCTTGATTCTTCTTGACAATGCCATAAATTGAATACTGCTCTCTCTCTCTCTCTTTTTTAAAGGCTTTTTTTTTAAAGTTGTTTTTCCCTATTGCTCTGGTTCCCCTCTGCCAAGGCTAACTCACAAGCAGATCAGAGTTTTATGAGCTTTGGGGATTGTGCGAGGTAAGAATGCAAAATACTGACAAGGGCTACTAGTTGGGGGTAGTATATGAGCATTTTTGATGCATCAAAAAGGGGTATCTCATATCAGCCATGAATTTCCTTGGCTGCCTTTCCATTTCACCATTGTCTCATTAATTCTTAGAGATGGGGCACACCTGTTAGGAGGGTTCAGAGGATCCCTTGCCTTCATTGGGAGAACTTGTGAAGGCATGGAGGGGGGCAGTGGGATGGTGGTGTAGGGCAGTGTTTTTCAACCTTTTTTGGGCAAAGGCACACTTGTTTCATGAAAAAAATCACGAGGCACACCACCATTAGAAAATGTTAAAAAATTTAACTCTGTGCCTATATTGACTATATATAAAGTAATTTTTCAATTTTTCCCACGGCACACCAGGCAACATCTTGCGGCACACTAGTGTGCCGCGGAACAGTGGTTGAAAAACACTGGTGTAGGGGATATTTGTTAACTTCTTAATTCTCATAGATTTCGGTTGTCTCAAACTGACGAGATGCCTCAACAAAGAATGTCAAAGTGCTACAAGACTCCTTGGTGAGAGGATTAAGGCAGGAACACTTTGAAACCAGGGCCTCCATATTTGTGCAAGCTTTTCTTTTCCTTTTTCTTTTCCTTTTTCTTTTCTATTTTTTGCTTACAGTTAGTGTCAGTTTCCCTTTGAGAAGCAACACATGCCAACACAGCAACCACAAAACAATTGACAGATTGTTAACTGTTTGCCATGCACAGTATTTATTTATTTATTTGTTTGATTATTTTTTAAAATGCATACCCCACCTATTTAAGAGACAAGCCACCACTCTGGGTGGTTTCCAGAAAATAACAGAAGTCACCTCCCTGATGCTTCTACAGTAAGAACCCCATATCCACTGATTCATTAACCACTGATTCAGTTATCCACAGTTGGCAAACCAAATAAATAAATAAATAAATAATTCCGCAGCCACAAAGCAATCTACTGTCACAAACAGCAGCTGTAAAGCAATCTACTGTCATAAAACAGCAGCCATAAAATAAGCTACTGTCACAAAACAACAGCTATAAAGGAAGCTACTGTCACAAAAGGGCAGTTTGGGTTTTTTTGTGTTCTCTCTTATCTGTGGTTTTCATTATCCACAGGAAGCCCTGGAACTGATCCCCAGTCCTACTGTAATTCTTAAATTCCATTCAACAAAGTAGCTGTGGTTTTGAGCCACATCTCATACCTGCATTGAAGTATTATTTGCATTAAGCAGTATTTGTGAAAATTTGCTAATTTTTGTGTGGGGGTGGTAAATCATTCTTCTCTTCTCTTGATGACCTCAACACAACACGCCTCACCCAGTGTTAGATTAAGACATAGGTTTTGCATTTCCTCCCCCTTGAGCCCAAGGATGAGGGCACCGAGTACCATCCTACCTGTGTACACAGACATGTGGCTGACACTTTGCTCTCACTCTTGTACCTCCTGCATCCACAAATAAATGGAAGGATCTCTATCACCTACCCAAGGGCACCTGGCAATAAATAAATAAATAAATAAATAAATAAATAAATAAATAAATAAATAAACCCAACCCAATGTGGCACGAGGGCCCAGTACTGGACCTGGCCCACAGGCCATGGAACGGGCCCACAGGCTGGCCAAAAAACAAAACAACAACAACAACAACAAAAAAACCAACTATTCCCCCAATCTGCCAATTGGTCCCTGTAAGGGCCTGTGAGCACCAGCCCAGGCCGGCGGGTCACTGAACTGGCCTGCAGGCCAAAAGTAAAAAACAAACCAAAAAACAAAACAAAACAAAAAGATCCAGCACGCAGGCCCGGTACCGGCCCACGAGCACCCAGCCCCAGGAAAAAGAAACAAAGCCAACTGGTCCACACTACAACTGGTAGACGGGCCACATGGTCGGCAGTAAAAATGACATGAAATGAAATAAAAATAAAATTTAAACAATTTAAAAAGGAGTGCCAACCCGGCCCCAGGAGTAGCCGGGTTGGTGCTCTAAAATGAAAAAATAAAATAAAATAAAATAAAACAAGCGCTGATCCGGCCCCAGGGGTCAGCGCTTTAAAAACAAAATAATTTAAAAAAAAATTAAAAGGGAGCACCGCCCCAGCCCCAGGTGTGGCTGGGTCAGTGCTCCAAATTCAAGGAAAAAATAAAAAATATAAAACCAGTGCCGACCCGGCCCCAGGGGCCACGCGGTCGGTGCTTGGGGGGGGGAAACGAGGCGCTGGCTTGGGGGCTTCGTACGAACCCGAACCCGAACTGAGCCAAAGGTGGGCCGGAAAGAGATGAACCCGAACCATGGGTTTTCTGTTTCATGCTCACCAATAGTTAGGATTCTTCCTCTGTGATGTCCTGCTGCCAAGCTTAAAAAAAAATCACACAATTCCTTGGCACTTTATAAGCTAGTCTTTGGCCGTTACTTCACGAAGTACTTCGCTTCGCAGCGGGATTGCCTTCGCTTTGAATGCGAAGGCGGTCACGTGGTCTCCCTTCGCCCCCACCCCTCTTTCTCTGTCCTCACCAAGCGAAATTTTTGGTTCGAATCCATTGCCACCTCACGTGCTCCCTTCGCATTCGGGTGCTTTCTTTCAACGTCCGGTTTTCGCTTTCTTTTATTTTTTAAAAAAAATTACCGCGGCGTATCGATGCATCGATACCCGGCTGTCATTTGCGGCAAAGCTGAATTACTGTATGATCCTTCGTTTTCCACTCCCGATTTGTATTGCTTCGTCCATTGGCGGCCATAAAAAAATGCTGTTCCCCGTCAGGGCCACAAGGTGGACCAGCACACAACATTTGTTGTTTATGATCCATCGGTCCTCCAAGGGCATTCGAGTAATCCCTTCCTAAATCCCTAGAGCAGTGACCAAGCAACTTCCGCCTCAAACTACCATTACAAAGCTATCATGCCTCCCTCGCGTTCATCAGTATTTCGGAGAAAAAGTAACTGAAAAAAATAAAAAATAAATAAAAATTAGTGGCCACACGTGACTTTGGATGCGAAGTGGGATGCGAAGCGAAAAAGATTCCCGGCCTCCGGCAGGGGAATCTCTCGCCCCGCTTGGAGCACGGTTTAGGGGCGTGGTGGGTGGCGCCGAATCCAAAGAGGAGGAGCGTGCGGATAAAAGCGGTCGATTCGCACGGAAATTACGGCTCGCCGCGCAGCGAGAGGTTCGTGAAGTAACGGCCTTTGTGGGCTTTCACACAGCTCGTCTTTGACTGGGTATTAGTGTCCAGGCCATGGCTGAAAAGCAAAGCGATCACTTCACCTTTCATGGGCTTGCTTGCACTGCCCTCTCTGGCTGGACTCCCAGCGGAATACTCGACATATGCACACCCACGCATGCCCTTTGCCTGGCCAAACTTCTTTGCATATCATACAAATCTGCTTTTGAAAACCCAAGCAAGTGGCAGAAGAGTTTTGTGGTGTGGCTGTGTGAAAAACACAAACCCAAAGGCTCCCATGGGATAAGCACTAAAAAGACTCTTAACCACAGCTCTTTTGCGCTGCGTTTATCAATCCAGGAAAACCATTTTTGAACACTGTTTCTGCCACACTAGTAATTTTCTTTTCTTTTCTTTTAAAAATCTGCCCAAGAGATTTTACTCTTGGAAGTATCAGTACAAGGAAGCTAGAAGCATCGCCATGCTATAATGTTTGCTTATGGGAAGAAATAATTTGAAATCCTCTAAAGTCTTTTTAATGAATAATTCCAGCTTTGCTGTAGCAATTGTTAGGTTTTCTTTAAAAATATCAGTGGATTAAGACTTGTTTAAGGGGGTTCATTTTCTTTGCTTCTGACGAAGGCAAACTTTTCTCTGTTATTTTCTTCAAAATATGGTTTCATTACACACACACACACACACACACACACACACACACACAAATGAAATCATTTCTTGTGCATTAGATGGAAAGAAAAATAAGGCAGAAGTTGTATCTTAATCTTTAATTCAAAATGTCCAAACCAATTGCTTTAGTAGGTCAGCTATCGTAATTATGAACAATATTATGGTTAATAACATGCGTACAAGACATATATAGACTATGAATATTAAGTCCATTAAGCTAAATTCATCACATTCTTATCTTGTACCTGTGAAGGCTGGCACATTTTTACATGTTTTCAATAAGGATACAATTAATTTTTTGTCTGCATGAAGGCAGATAGCTTTATTAATTTGTTTGGATTCAGCCCTGTGACTTACGGGACAATTTGTAGACTGCTAAGGCAGGAGCAAAACCATCGACTTTGCTAAAAAGGGAATTAACACGGAACAATCATAAGAAATTCATGGTTTGCTTTACCCTTAGACCTTTGAAAATTTAATTTCTTGGATCCCAGACTTGCAGCCAGGCTGATGAGGGTTTCCTTGGAAGTGGGGTTGAACAATTTAACTTTTCAAAGTTGTGTTCTCCAATGCTAAAAACAAAAACAAAAACAAACAGCCTCCCCACACACACACCCGACCAAATCCCACCACCACAACCACCACTAGAGATGGGCACAACTCAAAAAAATGGTGTTTCGTTTGTCGTTTGGTCGTTTAGGGGTCCGTTTCGGTTCGTTTTCATTTTCGTGACTTTTTTGCAAAAATATTCATTTTCGTTTTGTTAGGTAACGAAACAAAAAAAAACAAAAAAAACAAAAAATTGCTGTTTCATTAGCATTCTTTTTAGTTCAATGCATCTGCTGCAACGAAAACAAAAAACACGGCAAATTTGGTCGTTTCATTTTCATTATCGTTTTGTTTTAAAAAAATTTGTTTCATTTTGTTGTGTAATAAAATGAAAAAATGAAAATGAAAATGAAAAATCGCTCGTTTCATGCCCATCTCTAACCACCACCATCAGCAGGGCTGGACCAAGTTGAAAGACCAGATGGCACTTCATTCCCATTTTATGTGGCAAATAAGAATGCGGCAGCCAGATTGGTGGTCGGTGTGGGCAGTTTTGACTGCATCACCCCAATTCTGGCTCGCCTGTATTGGCTGCCCGTTGCCTCTGGAATAAGGTTCAAGGTGTTGGTTTTGGTTTACAAAACCCTCCATGGCATGGGACCTGAATATCTGATGGAGCGTATCTTCCAAAGGTCAGAGCTGGCCAGACCCACCAGAGCCTCATCAGCCTTCTTGCTTCGAATGGCCATCCATAGGGAGGCCCGTAAGGCCATGACTCACAATAGGGCTTTCTTGGTGGTAGGCCACGTCCATATGGAACAAACTTCCCTGCGAGATGCACCTGGTTTCATCCCTCACAGTCTTCAAGAAATCACTGAAAATGTAGCTGTTGCAGGAAGCTTATGGTGATCACTAATGTTTGGTTTATGCCCTTTTGTGAGTTGTTGTTTTTCATAGTATTTGTTATGCCTCTTATCCTCCCTTTGTTGTGTATTATTTCAGTTGAATTGTGATGGTTTTTAATGGTCTGTATTGCCCTGTTTGTAAACCGCCCAGAGTTCCTTTGGGAAAGTCAGTGCAGCATATAAACTTAAAAATAAATAAATAAATAAATAAATCTAAGACAATTCTTTGGGTACTGCGGTAATTGCAAAAGGGTGCTGGAGAAGGTGATACATCTTATCCCCTCTCTAGAAATGGGGGGAAGGAGGGGCCACTCGAACGTTTTCTTCCCCTTGGCTGCTCTATGACCTTCCATTCTCCTCCTTGCTGATGTCCCTCCCCACTGTTTCTATAAGAGGGAAGGGGAGTACTAGAAGGGGAGTACTGCAGTCTCTATAAGGTGAGTTCATGCTTTGCATGAAGAAGATATGAGATTTAGTCCCTTCACATCTCCACATAAGCCTAGGGGAAAACAATGATTTAGTTCCATGAAGCCCCCTGGTTGAAGTGATGCTAGTGAATGCACACAGTTTTAATGGGTCAACAGATGGTCCTTTGGACCTCAAGTGTAATGATAGGACAACATTCTATGACTGCTACTGCACTTTAGATTTGAAACGGATTTTCCATAAAGACAAATCACCTTAAAAATTATTGTCCACTTTTCAAATTGCTTTTTCAGAAGAGCCCCCTTGGCCATGCCTATTTTTGACTGCTGTGTCATTTTTTTCTTGCAACAACCACTGGGTGGTGGTGTTTTTTTTAATTGGTTCCTGCACCTCCTTTTAAAGCGATTTGGTTGTATTTGTGGACATATTATGCTGCCTTTTTCAGTTTTCCCCTGTTTCTGCTGTTTCCCTGTCGTAGTTTAAAGCGGTTCAACCAAGTGTGAACGGGGAAGCCAATTGCTAAGCAACTGCTGAAGTGTGGACTGCCGAACTGCTGTAGCGACCATGTGACTGCGGGAGAAGATAAAATGATGCAAAATAAAACGCGGTTGCTCAAGGAACTGCGGTAGTGGTCTATGTATCCTCAAAAGTCTCCTATTCCCAGCTAACCTCATCTCAACTCTCGCACTCCTTGACTCCTAGTTTCAGGATGTTTAGGCTTACATCCAGTACCACCAGTGCTAAGTGAATACAGGAGAGGCAGGTTCTGTGGAAATACGGGAGCACCCAGTGCTCCTTATGCTGCTCTGTCCTCTATCTTTCATGTCTGCACCAACCATAAGGGGAATTAATTGCAATGGAAACCCCACTCTCTGCTTCTGAGATGGGGCAGTGCTGATTCACCACAGCAATGCCTGCCTTTGATAGGCTAGGTTAATTGCATCCAGTGGTATAGCAGAAAATTTAGAAGTCATGATGATGTCCAAAATCAGCTTCACACATTGATCCAGACTGTGGGAACTTTCCTTTGAATGCTGTGTTCTGGAGGGACTGCAGTGATGCACACTTGCTCTTGGTTGCCAAAGTGGCATGCCTGGAAGGGAAGTAACCTTCTATTGCCCCTGACCTTTTGCTTTGAGGCAGGGCCAAAGGGCTAAAGGGCACCTGCCCCCTATCTGAGCTATTGTTTTGGTAAACTCTCCAATGTCTTGCTGGTAAACACTAAGATGAATAAAAACAAAGCCTTCTAGGAAGAATGTGGCAGTCTGTCTTTGCCTGTGTATCTTCTCAGCTGGCTGAGAAAGGCATTTGTCTGTGTCTGTTTGCTTTTGTTCTCTGGCCTAAAACTCCTCCAGCGACTCCCCACATCTAATATCCTATGTGAGGCAGCCCTGATTGAGAGCTTTATTGCTTAATTGAGGCAATTTAACTTATGTTACCCAGCCCAGCCAAGGCTCTATGAAGACACGTCTCCTCTCATCCGTGTATGGTGAAAACAGAAGATCACCTCCCTTCCAGGCATGCTACGTTAGCAACTAGGAGCATGTGTGCTTCACTGCAGTCCCTCTGGAACATACCCTTCAAAGGAAGGTTCCCACACAAACAATTCAGGCAGCTGGACCATCCCATGTCAACGAATGACACACAAGCCTTTTGTAAAGGCAACAGTCCTTAATTGCCTTTGCATTAGTATAGGGGAAAGCTTGTCACGATATACTAGTTGTGGGAACATGAATTATTCCCCAGCAACTGGGGTTTGTGTGGAAAACTGAAGATGGAGGAGGGTCTCAAAGGACATCATAGGCCGTTACTTCACGAACCTCTCGCTGCGCGTCGAGCCGTAATTTCTGTGCGAATCGATTGTTTCAGTCCGCACGCTCCTCCTTTTTGGATGCGGCGCCACCCCGACCACGCCCCCTAAACCATGCTCCAAGCGGGGCGAGAGATTCCCCTGCCGGAGGCCGGGAAACTTTTTCGCTTTGCATCCCGCTTCGCATCCAAAGTCACGTGTGGCCAGTTAATTTATATATTTATTTTTTTAACTGACTTTTTCTCCGAAATGCCGATGCATTGATATTTCGGTTAACCCATTCTTTTGATCTTGCCTTCTGTACACGGGGCAGGGGCAACAGAGGGGGGGCAAGCGTCCCCGGGTTGAGCAGAGCCCCTCCGCTGGCAAGGGATGGCGAGAAGGCTGCGCAGAGGGAAGGGGTGGAGCGGCGGCGGGGCACACAGGGCGATGAAGCTGAGAGAAGCCTCTCCCCCCGCCCCCAAAACCAACCCAGCAGCTCTGCTTCACACGATGGCCGCCCACAATAGCAAATGACAGCCGGGTATTGATGCATCGAACACGCCGTGGTAATTTTTTTTAAAAAATAAAAGAAAGCAGAAACCGGACATTGCAAGTAAGCTTCCGAATGTGAAGGGAGCACGTGAGGTAGTAATGGATTCGATCCTAAAATTTCGCATGGTGAGGACAGAGAAAGAGGGGTGGGGGCGAAGGGAGACAACGTGACCGCCTTCGCATTCAAAGCGAAGGCAATCCCGCTGCGAAGCGAAGTACTTCGTGAAGTAACGGCCATAGTCCCTGTTGATTGGAACAGTCTGAAGCTTCAACTACAACACACTACTGGTCAGGATTTGGGCTCTATTTGAATGCCCCGTTTCTTGGCCTGGGAGAAGGCAAAAGTCTTGCCTTTCACTCCGCACGAGGCAGGGAGTGCAGTTGTGACAAGAACAAACTTTGCTTCCCCACGACTGAGAATCTGGAATTGCAGATGGTAGCACTTGGCAAGCTACAGGTTTCACTTCCTAAGGCTTTGGCTGCCTGCATGTTTAATAGCATGTTAGACAGAGCTTCATTTCTTAAAGGAGCCTTAATTCATTTCCCTACCACAGCAAAGCTGAGTGAGCCTCAAATGATACGCTGAGCCCAAAATAATTGTACATCTTTGCATATCACATTTGCTTAAGGTTATTATTGGGAAATGATGGGCCGCACCAGCCCACTCAATAAAGGGAAGCATTCACAGAAATTACCCTGTACAAAAGCAAGGTGTGCTATGCATAGAAGTGACATTTCTGTTTCTATTTAAGGCTGCTATAAAGCAATACTGTTCCGAGGGAGATTGGCCAGCCCTCCCTGCTTTTGTAACCTTTCATTGTGTCTCCAAAAATGCCTCCTGTAAAGAGTGGCTGTTTCGGAAATAAATGGGAATTCTTCTCATTTGGAAATGCCACCAACCACAGCTGGAGAATCTATAGAAAGAGCTGGGTGTGATCTTTTGAATTTGGTGCTTTTTTATATAAAAAAATAATCTTATTTATGATATTTTTCAGCTGCACTAGTTGGTTTGGAGAACTTAATACTGTATGTGTTTTGATGTGATTCTAGCACAGAAGGAATAAAAATAGGATTTTTATATTACAAACAAAGTGAGACCTGGGGCATGAAGGGTACACTTGGACTGTTTGTTGATTTCATGTGACATGTTTTAGCTCATTTTGTGTCAAAGAAAAAAACCCAATAAGGTTATAACACACTTCAATACAGAACAATTTATACAGATCTGAAAATGGCAGATCATGGAGAATACAGAAGCCTCAACTGTTGAAGTTTTATTTGCCATCTCACATACTATGTGAGCTGTGGTGCTGGAGGAGAGTCTTGAGAGTCCCCTGGACTGCAAGGAGATCAAAACTATCCATTCTGAAAGAAATCAACGCCGAATTTTCACTGGAAGGACAGATTTTGAAGCTCCAGTACTTTGGCCACCTCATGAGGAGAGAGAACTCCTTGGAAAAGTCCCTGATGTTGGGAAAGATTGACAGCAAAAGGAAAAGAGGTCGGAGAGAATGAGATGGTTGGACGGTGTCATTGATGCAACCAACATGGATTTGACCAAACTCCGGGAGGCAGTGGAGGACAGGAAAGCCTGCTAAGCCCTGGTCCATGGGGTCACAAAGAGTCCGACATGACTGAATGACTGAACAACAACAAATACTATTTGTAGTTTGTGTTACTCGGAGGGACATTTTTAGGCTACGGTAATTATCAATTATTCCAGCACTAACCAATCATTCCAGATTTTGATTTCAAAGAGAGCCATACTTCCCTTCTGAGTGAGGTTTTTTTTTTTTTGCTTCCTTTTCTTGGTTGGCGACTGTTGTTTCTTTGCTGTTGATCTGTTCAATTGGTGGCTGCATATGTGTGCAGAAAAGAAAGCAGTATACACCAGTCTGTAATTTCAAGCAACTATAAATAAAGAATTTTTTTTTATTCTTTATACTACAAATATCTCACAGAGAGAGAGAGAAAGAGAGACTTTAAGTCCCAGTTAATGAGAATGGGTTGGATTCTGGCAAATGTGTAGCTATTCTCTTCTATAGATCTGCTATGTAGCAAGAACTGGTATTTGATTGGGTTTAGCTGCAATTGCATTGATGTTAACAACAAAGTTTATCACATGAGGCACAATGGATCTCATCCCTCTCCTCAACCCCATGACTTGTGTTATTCTGTTTGGAAGTGGCTCATTTGACTTCATCCTGGCAGGGTCTTTTTAATTTAGCTCAGGGCTTGAGTTGCAGTCTAATGACTTGAATTCTCCAATATGTCCTCCTCTCCCACCACAAATTGCTCCTGCCTGATCCTCCTCCTGCCAGCATGCTTTCTTCCCTCTCATCCCCTTCATGCCATTCCCACCACCACCCCAATTTCTATGTTGTATTCAGAGGACTTTTGATTTGACAGAGTTTTGAGGCAGATCCCATGTGAAAAACCACAGGGATTCTGGTAGCAGCGCCATCCTCAGATCATTGTTTTTGCACCAGTGTAATAGCCACCTCCCCCCCCCACACACACACTTCTGTGTTGTTTTCTGTGGGAACATTATTAAAGGGACAGAAGCAGCCAAGCTTTCAAAAGGGGACAAACAGCATCCCCCCCATCCTTCCTTCCCCTCACTACAGAAGCTGGGGCAAGTGGCCAGTGTGAGGGCATTGCTGGCAGGCCTCAAACGAAATGATTTTAAAGAACCAGGGCAGCCCCATCTATCTCAACTGAGATAGACCACAGCTTTAAAATATGTTAGAAATTTTCCCCAAGTGGAGCAGTGTAGCAATTAACCTTAACCACCATCTCAAGGAGACACAGACAGTGAATCACATACCGGGTGGCTTGTTGTCATATAAGAACAATAAGAACATAAGAAAAGCCATGCTGGATCAGGCCAAAGGCCCATCTAGTCCAGTTTCCTGTCTCTCACAGTGGCCCCACCAGATGCATCTGGGAGCGCACAAGACTAGATATCTGTCTCTTGATACCACTCCCCTGCATCTAGTACCATGTTTTTTAAGCCTGGCAATTACACATCTCTATCATGGTTTGTAACCTGTGATGGACTTCTCTTCCAGGAATCTCCAATCCCCTTTTGATTGGCATCCAGGCCAGATGCCATCACCACATCCCGTGGCAGGGAGTTCCACAGACTAACAACGCACTGGGTAAAAAAAAAAATTCTTTTGTCTGTTCTTACTCTCCCAGCCCCCAGTTTGAGGGGATGTCCCCTAGTTCTGGTATTTTGTGAGAGGGAGAAGAGCGTCCCTCTATCCACTTTACTCATGCCCTGCATTATTTTGTACGTCTCAATCATATCCCCCCCTCAGACACCTTCTTTCTAGACTAAAGAGCCCAACAACAACAACAACAACAACAAACAACAAACCCTCCAATGCATATTATGGGGTTTAACGGTGAACAACAGAATAGAGAAACTGAGGATTATCAACAAACCTTTTAACGTAAATGTTTGATAATTTTTCCCTGGCCCAATGCATATTATGAGGTTTAATCGGGTGGGCGCGATGGCGGGGTTTTATGGCGGGCGGGGCGGGGGCGATGGCGGGGGTCGCGGCAGCAGCGGCGGCGGCGATGGTGGCGGCGATGGCGGGGCAGGGTGGGCGCGATGGTGGGGGGCGCGGCGGCGGCGATGGCGGGCGGGCGCGATGGCGGGGGTTGGGGGTGGTGGCGGTGGTGGTGGCGGGTGATTTAGGTAAGGCGGCGGCGGCGGGTCGCGGGCGCGGCGGCGCGGCGATGGCATGGCGGGGTGGCGCGGCAGCGGCGCGCGGCGGCGGCGATGGCGGGGCAGGGTGGGGCGCGCGGGGGTCACGGCGGCGGCGGCGGGAAAACACCGGGCCGGCCTGCGCCGCCCCTGCCCGCCTCAACACAGGCGCGGCGGCGGGAAAAGACCCAGGCCGGCCTGAGACGCCCCCTCCCCCTAAAAAGAGGCACACATGCACGGCGCTGGCCGGTGGGGCACCTCTGCTTGCCTCCGGCTGCGGCCTTCGGGCGGGCGAGCGGGAGGGGGAGGGGAGGGAGGCCGGTGGGGGTGGCGTCTCCGGCCCGAGGGCGCCACCGGGATTATCGCCGCGGCCGCCGACAGGAGGAGGAGGCAGGGCCCGCCCGCCCAGGAGCCCCAGGCTCCCCCCCCCCGCCCGTGCGCCGCGGCATCCGGCTGCCCGCGGGAGAGAAGAGGAGGAGGGGAGGCGGAGGAAAAGGGGAGGAGCCTCCGCGGCCTGCCGGTGCCAGGATTATCTGGGGACCACTGGTCTACATCATTAAGTAATCTAAACTGATTCACATTTTCTGGCATGCTAATTGGAGGCATGCGACCAGCTAGAAAGCCAATAAACTTAGGTTTTTGAGTCCCATTAAGTCAGAAGGCCACTGGTGTTTTGGAAAGTTCACTGTGCAGATGGATGATACAGATGCTTTGTAAATACAATATACATAATGAAACATACTGAAGTCCTTGAACATGTGAGGGGGCTTTAGGTAGCCCCTCTAAATTGAACTAGTCCTGGAATACTTTGAGGTACGGTGCCATACAGGTGACCAGTTCCTCCTTCCTGTAGCAGTGAGGCTGCTATGACCTGGGCATTGCCTGGCCGTTTTTCTTACCCATGGCTGTCCTTCTACGAAGCTATTGATCTCTACTCCATGGCAGGGGCGTATGGGGGGGGCAGAAGGGTAAATCTGCCGCAGGCACAGCAATCTGGGGGAGCCTGGAGGGGGAGCAGCAGCAGGAAGCCGTGCACCCTCCTGCCGCCCAGCAGTCCTCCTTCCCTATGGCTTGGTGACAGCACCCCTTCCGCTGCTGCTCGTGCAGCGAAGCAGGCAGGAAGGCAGGAGTGTGGTGGCCGCGGCACCCCCATCCTTTTCCTCACCGTGGTGGGAGAAGTGTAAGGTGCACGCGTGTGCATGCATGCATGCATACATAAACACGCATGCTCGCACGCACGCACGCACGCAACCGTCCACCCATACAACCACGCACGCATGCCCACCACCACCCTCAGGGTTCGCCCCCCCATCGTTGCTGGGTGGGTGCGATGTGGGGGCCAGCAGGAAGGGCGAAAAAACCCAACTTTGTCCCCAGGTGCTCCAAATCCTGGCTATGCCTCTGCTCCACGGAAGGAAAGCCATTACGCTCTGAGCCATGCAAGCTCCTTCTCTGAGTAGCTCACTATGTCCTCACTCAATAGGTTAAGGGACTTGTGGAACTCAAAATCTGCAAGCTGTTTCCTTCTTTGCTTGTGGCTAGGGATGGGCACGAAATGGAAAAAGGAGAGTTTTGTTTTGTTTCTACTAGTGCAGTGTTGGCGAACCTATGGCACGGGTGCCAAAGGTGGCACTCGGAGCCCTTTCTGTGGGCACCCAACATCGCCCTTCACAGCAGCCTGTATTCAGGTTAAACTGCTGTACTGGCACTTTGAGGAAAAATTAATGGGTTTTGAATTGCATTTTGGGCACTCAGTCTCTAAAAGGTTCACCATCACTGTACTAGTGGTTTGTTTTGTTTCATTTTTGAACATTTTTTAAAAAAAAAAAAAACCTCACAATGAAATGAAATAAGGAAACTATTTGTTACTCTATAAAATGGCTCCCTGTGGTGAGGGATTCTTATACAGTGGACCCTCGTATAACAAATGGTTTGTATAACATAAAATTTGTACAACATAAAAAATCTGGAGACGGGAAATTTGCTTAACAGAATTGCCTATGGGGCAAATCTGTACAACATAAAAATGGGATCACTCTGTTTTCAATGCATTCCTATGGGAAATTTGTATAAAGGAAAATTTGCTTAACATAATTTCATTTGGAATGAATTAATTCCTTTATACAAGGTACCACTGTAATTATGGTAAGTACATAAATGCTCCTGAAGACCCAGCACTAGACACAGTTTGGGTCCCTGGTTTATCTAAGACCTAAAGTACCTTGTGGAACACCAATGGGATCACCAGATTTGGGACCTTCATATCCAAGTAAAACGTGCAGGAGCCATTAAATCTGAACCTACCGAAATGCAGAATTATACAATATCTGGTTCTAGCACTCAGGAGAGGCAACACATGGTTCTGGGTTTACTGTTTTCTTTGACTGCCCTGTGTAATGAGTAAAGATGATGGGAACTGCATCCCAGAACCAATTGAAGGACCACAATTTGTCCACCCAGGTTTATAGACAGGGATCCATGGGTGCAAAGTGAAGAGCTGAATAAAGGACCATCTGGGTTTCTTGAAAGTGTTATCTGTATAACATTAGAATTCATTGTTTCTTTGCCTGTCTTTGGGAAATGATTTCATTATGACTGCAGTTAATTACTGAAGTGGCTAGAGAGAGACACATTAATGTTAGACACCAAAGAAGTGTAAACCACTTTCCCTCTTTAATGTGCTACAACAGGTCTCCATGGTAATTAGAGTATGGATTTGTGATTTTTTTTTTTAATTTCACAATAGGTCCACCACATCTTAAGACACAACTGTTATAATTTAAGGCAGTTTTACGCAGGAGTTGTTCATCTCTAATCAAAATATCTGCCGTGATCGCCTTCTGGAAGAAATGTCTACAGCAACTGTATTTTTAAAACTCAGACAGCCATTCCAAATCTGATTATCTTTCCACATTTTCATACAAAACGGATTAATGCGTCTCAGCTTTTATTACATTTTTCAGCACTTGTCATCTGGCATTAAGCTGACACCGTGAGGATCCAGGGCAGATCAGCATGAAGGGACAAAAATGCTGGGGTACACCTAGGATGGTGATGGAGAACACAAGGCTAATTTACGTGTGGTGTTCACATGAGGCAGAAATACTTCTGGAATAGCAATATTTTTAAGAGGCAGATCGGCATAAAAGCAGCTTCTCTGAAGCTTGTAAATTATGGGTAGGAGTGGTAGCTTAGTGGAATACATGCTTTCCTAATTCAGGCTTGAAATCTCCACTTAGAGACTTTTTGCTATTTGAAGATGGTCTGACAAACTCCGTGGGGCTAATCTCATGTTAGCTCTGAACAGAACGTATCAGCAAAAGCAACAGAACTTGTGTGATTGGTTTCCTATTAGCGTAGACCAGGGCTGTCCAACTTTGAACAGCCTGAAGTCTACTTTTTCCGGCCCAAAGTGCCTGAGGGCTACTACACTAAAACCTCTACTTACGGATTTTATCCATTCTGAGCACATGCTTGTACGTTTTAAAAAATGTAAGTACAGCAGCGGTTTCCCATAGGAATGCATTGAAAATCAATTAATCCGTTCTGGAGGGAACATAGTTCAATGCTTTCCTATGGGAAGGCTGATCATTCACATGCTTCCTTTGCACCCACTCGAGCTGGTGTGGGTGGGTACAAGGGAGATGTGTGCATGCTTGCCCAGGCTGCTGGAAGACTTTTTTTTAAAGGTGCACTTTCGCTCCCAACCCGCCTGGGGCCTGACTTGACTCTCCTCCTCCTCCGGCCTCCTCCTCCTCCTCTTTACCCCCTTCTCCCTTCCAGCCCCCTTGCTGCCACTGCCACTGCCACTGCCGCCTGCAGCTCTCACTCACCTCTGCCATGTGGGTTGAGCCAGCAGTGTGGCAATCACATTGCCACGGCAGCACAAGAAGGAGGGAATGGCTCAGAAGGGGAGCAGGAGGAGCGGCGGCAGTGGCGGGTCATGGTCTCTGTGAGGCAGCCATGGGGGTGGGAGGAGGGGGAGGAGGAGGAGGAGGAAAAGGTGGGAGGAAGGAATTCTCCATAGGAGAAGAAGAGGGGAGACATCACCATGCAAAGGAGGTGGACACACCTGTGACCCCACCTCTCGCTGTCTCCTCCCTTCCCTCTGCTCTGCACTAGTGACTCCGCTGGTCATGAGACAGTGGCATGCCGATCATCTGGCCAGGAGAGGGAGAAGGGGACTGTGCCACGGCCCTTGAGCTTCCCCGCTCGGCTGAAACAGTGGGCTAGTAGACCCAGAACTTTGCTGGAGCAGTGTTGGTCCTTAGAGTGGGGGAGGGAGGGTGGAGAACTTATCCCCTCACTTTTTTACTTGATGGCCGGCGGGCTACTTTTGAACCTTTCATGGGCTACCTGTTGGGCAGGCCTGGCATAGACAACAGCACCCAAAAGAGACACTGTTTGAAGCCGCCCCCTCTGAATGAGACACTTTGGGGGTGGATCTTAAGTGAAGTGGTTTCCCTCTTGCCTTCTTCACTGCCATTACTGGCCATTATATCAGCCACCCATTATGGATCAGACACTGTTTGTGGCTACCTAAAAACCACAAACCATCCTCCGAGGCCCAGAAAAATGAACTGGTTTGTGGTTTGTTTTTCCTGTTTGTGCCTGGGGAGGGGAACCTAGCTCCTCCGTCTGCTCCACCCCCTTCCCACTGCCCTTGTCCCCCTCTCCTTATCCTCCACCTTTGGTTTGTAGTTTGACTTGTGCTCATCTATAAGGCCCACATCATATGGTGATTTTATGTAATGTAAAGCTTTTGTTTGTGTATAAAACAGGAAACAGGCTGAAATGACAGTCCAACTGTACAAGAAATCAAACAAAACTAAAATGGGTGGAGTCATTCACTCTTTATTAAGACATAAGAACATAAGAACATAAGAAGAGCCATGCTGGATCAGGGTGCCCATTTTATGCCCCACCAGATGCGTTTGGGAGCGCATGAGAAGATATCTGTCTTGTCCCCTGCATTGGTGTACCCTGGTTTAAACAGAGATTACACATCTCCATCAGGTTTGTAAAATGGACAGAATCTGTCCAACTTTTGAAGGCATCCAGGCCAGATGCCATCAACACAAAAGTTCCAAAATGGGTGAAAAAAATATTTTCTTTTGTCAGTTCTCATTCCCAGCACTCAATTTATTATGTCCATAGTTCTGGTATTTTGAGAGGGAAATCCACTTTACTCATACCCTCATTATTTTGTATGTCTCAATCATATCCCCCCTCAAGCGCCTTTTTTCCAGACTGAAGAGGCCCAATTGTTTTAGCAGTCCATTCTGGACTGAAATCCCATCTGCTCATTACCCATTGTGAGGTGCCTCCGCTGCCACCCCTACTGCAGTCTAGAATTGATAGGATGGGCAATGATAAACAAACAGAGAAGGACTTCATCCTGGCTTCTCCTGTCTCGACAATGGTGGCTCCTCAGCTCAGAGGGCTTGAGGGACTCAAGGGGAGTTTTTAGCCAGCGATGGGGGCAAATGTGGTATTAAATGGGGAATGATAGCCTGACATTCTGCAGCGTTGTGCTCCAAATCATTCTAAAAGTCATGTCACAAGAGGGATAATTGGCAGGAAAGCACTGAGCTCGTCACTCCATGCAGTAATTATCCAGTCAAGAGCAAAACATGAACTCTCACCAGCCATCTTACACAAGCTTCCTTCTCTTTCATTTTTTGCTCAGACAGCATATTCCTGGGATTTTACTAATATATTCTGGGGAGCAGCACCTTCAGTTTTCCAAAGCTCCTCTGCCTCCCCACGTATACAATGCAACTGAGGACCGATAATTTATTGCCCTTAAATTTGGTTTGGAAAGAGGGGGAAATGAGTGATTTAGTACAAAATCCATTTTACGCTGTACAAAATAGGGCAGGCAGAAATATCATTCCCTTGATTATTCTCATATGTATATGTATATGTATATGTATATGTATGTGCATTTGTGCAATCACATTAAATGCTTTTCAGTGTGTCACATAAGAATTCAGTGGAGCCCATAGTAATGAATATGCTTTTCCTCTCAGCTGGGCAAGGGTTTCATTTTCTGCCTGACAAGATCATCTGACAAGCAGACCCTGCACTGACAATGTTGCATATTTTCAAAAGCATGTAAATTAGGCTGACAGGTTCATAAACATAAATTGGCAGGCATCCCACTGCCATGGTTGTTAAGATGTGCTAATGGCATATAATAAATACATGATTCTATGAGTTTGCTAGGCTGTGCCTGTGCGTGCATGCATGCATGTGTGTGTGTGTGTGTGTGTGTGTGTGTGTGTGTGTGTGTGTGTGTGTGTGTGTGTGTGTGTGTGTGTGTGTTGGGCCCACTAGGGCACAACATATCTCCAAGCCACTCCACACACAACAGTCTGTGGTGGAATTTAATAGTGACAGCAAAATCACTCAAGATTTCCTTAGCATTTGCAGTTTGGGTTTACATCCCTCCAGGAATAAAATATATAGATTTCGGAATGCGCTGTGATTGCTTTTGAAATTCTAGTCACACATGTGTTGTTAGGTCCTCATAAGAGTACCAAAAATAGTGACTGGGCTCACATTGACCCAGTCCTTTGAAACCTTAAATGGATGTATTAATTCTCTATTATTAATATAAAATTTAGAGTAATCGAATGGAATGGTGATTTGCTCTGTTGCAGAATCTTTATTGCTGGACGCCAATGCAGCAATAATATAAGGAAGAGCTTTTACTGATATTTTGCATGCAATGCAACAAAGCCCAATGTGGAGCCCAGAATCCTTTGGGTTCTTGCCTGGCACTTTCTGTCCACGGCTGTCAAACCGGCATACCAGACTGTATAATGCAGTATGTGATGACACTTTCTATTGTAGACTGGTAGAAGGAGGTCATCAATTGCTGTTCTACGTTGTTCTTCCTCAAGAGCCTGAGGAAATGGAGTCTCTGTTGAGCCTTCCTGACCACCTGGATTGTATTAATTTTCCAGGCAAGATCTTCACTAAAATGAACTCCCAGGAATTTAAAGGAGGAAACTCTCTCCACACAGCCTCCCATGATGTACAATGGGACAAGTTCCTCTCTTTTCCTCCAGAAGTCCAACACCATCTCCTTTGTTTTGCTGGTATTTCAGTGCAAATTATTTTCTAGGCACCATGAGGATGCTTTGCTCTCCTGCTGGAGGGCAGTTAAGGAACTGGAATCAGAAGCAGACTAGAAAGCTTCAGTCTATCCATGATATGCACTCACAATTTCCTAATAACTTATTGAGGCTCATTGGGTCTTTTTCCCAAAGAGAAAGGTGGGGTAAAAAAAAGTACTCTAAAATAAATAAATTAATGAATGAATACGAGAACCTAACCTTTATAAGAAATGTAATTCAGCAATACCTTTGTACAAAAACCTACTGTTGTTGGCACCCCTCTAATGGGCTTTGATTGTTTCACTAAAAGAAACTATGGGGTCTAACAATTGTGGTGTTTTACTTCCACTGGCTTGATTGGGCTTTCACAAGTTAAAATCATGTTGAAAAATGAAGTAAGACCTGCTGCTGCTGCTACCAACAAATAGACTCTGCTTTGGCACCACCTCTAGGGTTATACAAAGTTCTTTCCAGACCGATCAATATAATTAAAAATAAGTGTCTATTGGTTTAACATGAAAAATAACTTCAGACACTGTGTTTATCAATACAAAGTGTAAGTGTCCTATGGGTAATTTAGCTGCTTTCCTTGAGAGTTTATGGGTAAACCTTTGACCTTTCTTCAGCTGGTAAAGCCACAGTAGTCAACATTTCCTTAACTCTTTCAAAGTACAATAAGCAATCTTTTATTCAAACTTAGTTTCATTTATTTCTCCTGTGGAACTCAAACTTTTCCTCACTACTATGTCAAACCTAACTGAGCAATACAAATTCTGTCTTCTCAGATGTGATCCCAAATACCTATCTTTGTTTCTCTCTCTTGTTAATTCCATTTATATAGCCTTCACCATCCCCAAGGAAGATTCCATTGGTCCTCTCCTTGACCAATGAGGTCTCTCTTATTCTATTACTAGGCAGAAAAGAAATCACATGACTGTTACACCTACACATATTTATAAATGTGACCCCACCAAATATCAGGGCTGAGATGATCAGTTGCAGCCTTATTAATCTCTTATATCCTTTGCAGAGAGAGACTTGAGTTCAAATCTTATTTCCATCATGGAAATTCACTGGGATGGGTAGTGATGGTAGACCACTTCTTGAACATCTCACCTCAAATACCCCATTAGAGTCGGACTCGTGATGAACATGAAGCAGTATGATAGCACATAAAATAATCCTATACAGATTGTAATATTACTCAGTGAACTTTTATGTCAATAAAGCTATTATTATGAATAGTCAATATCCAAAGATCCTAAATTTAATTTGAGATTTCATTGAATGGTCTGACATGGCTCATATATTTATGTGCTGCTAAAATACATCACTAATATCTACATATTCTACATATACATTAAGTTTTATTGGTATTCGTTAGAGATGGACACGAATTGGGAAAATAAGAGTTTGCAATGGCTATTGCTTCATTGCTATCAACAAACCACAGAACTTGATCTTTCACAAACTTTCCAACAAAATGAACTGGGTTTTGATTCTTGTGGTTCAAGACTTCCAGGAGCAGTAGAATGACCCCACATGACTTAGAGATACAAAACATCTGCCAGGTTTTCAGCTGACTGTCCTTCCTGCTCCTTCCATCTTTGATAAGGTTTGTATTATAGCCACCCAAAGCAGGCCCCCCAAGGAAAAAGGTCTTTAGCAGCTAGATTAAATCTTGTAGACATGGGCACAACCAGAAAAAATGATGTTTCGAGTTTTCGTTTGTGAGAACGGGTCCATTTCGGGTCGTTTCCGTTGGTTGCGAATTTTTTCAAAAATTTGTCATTTCATTTGTTGTTTGTGGTTTGTTGTTTCTACTGTGATTTAGCACGATTTGACTTCCCAGAGCATAGGGGCGTCCCGCAATCAGGGCCGGCGCTAGGTGTTTTTGCGCCCTAGGTGGCGGGGGGGGGGTGGCGGGCGGGGGGAGGGGTGGGCGGGCGGTGGTGGTGGTGGGCCATGGGTGGGCGGCAGCCACGGGCGGGTGAGTGGGCGGGCGGCGGCGCAGGCCACAGGCAGGTGGCGGCGTGGGTGGACAGGCGAGTGGGAAGTTAGGATATCACTTAGGATAGAGGTTCTGCTCTTGGCTTGCACCCCAAATGTGTATGTGTGCAAACAAATTGAAATTGGGAAAATAGAAAATAAATGGTAGTATATAATATATTTTTAAAATAAATCCACACCTCCCACTCCCAGTCGAACCTCCCCCTTTATCCAATATCAGAAAAAATCCTCACAAACTGCCAGAGAAGAAATAAAGAATAATCTGCTATTCCCTTCAGCAGACAAAGCTGCAGGGAATCAAAGAAATTATTTTCTAAATTCAATTCCCTCCCTGCCTGCCTATCATAGATCCTAAAGCCTCCAGCCTCCCTCCTCAATGTCGATTGGATCACACCAGCACCAGCAGCCAGCCCTCCTCCCTCAACCACATCCATACACCCGACTGCGATTTCTAGAAGGTGCCTTGGGTTTTTATGCCCTCCGAGACATCCAGAAGTGTCAGTCAAAAACCTGGCGATGCCATTGGTGGAATGGTTCAAAAATTTGCATGGTCCCATCCCATGCCCAGCCCAAATGGGCAGGTCTAAAAATAAAATAAAATAAAATAAAATAAAATAAAATAAAATAAAATCAATACGATGTTTTTTTGCTATAAAAATCACTGCTGCTACTATTAAAATTCAGGCATTTAAAATAAATAAATTTCACATGTTTCTGTGGTGATTTGGTGTGTTTTTTGACCACGATTTCAAAAGAAAAATTGTGGTTGCCATTTTGGATTTCCCCCAAACCGCATGGCATGGCGAGACGATGAGGATGAACCCCCCCCCCAGCCTGGTGCAAGCAGCCCAGGACAGGAGAAGAGGGGGGGAAAGGCCGGGGACCTCCCAGAAACCACCCCTCTTGTAGGTGGCAAAGCCTCAGGCAGGCATATTTTTGCCTGCTTTTTTGCCCGGGAGTCAGGGTTTTTAAAAAAAACTTTTAAAACTTTTTCTGTGCTTCGCATTGCGCGATCGCCGCAATGCCACAAATGAAAATGAAAAACCTGACCAAAGTTTTCTTTTTTTGTTTCAAGTTCGAGTTCTGACAGCTTAATTATCCTTACCATTTCCGTTATGTATTGGAAACGATAACCGAAAACGGAAACGACAATTTCGCCGAGTCGTGCCCATGTCTAAAATCTAGTCCAGGGCTAAAAGGCCAATGACTGTCCTGAATTCTGCAACGTACTTGTAGGCAGAAGAAGTGGGAAGCCTCTTTCACCAAAGGTTCTTGCAGAGAGGCCAAGTTTGGCAGGAAAACACAACTCCTCAAAAACAAAGCAAACAAAGAGAAAATAAAATATATTAGCAGAAGTTTTAGATCAGATAACATTAATTAAAAGTCCATTGCATAACCATGGATGAAGGATTGCAGGGTGCTAAGAATTCCTTGAAGAAAGAATGAAGGAGGGTTAAGGCAAGTGAATAAATATGAGTTTTTAATGAGGTACCCATGTTAGTCTGTTTCAGCAAATACAAAAATGCAAACAAAAGGAAAAAGGAAAACCGAAGTGTGCCACATTAAAGAACATTGTTTATTTGAGTGTGTTTGTGGATTATAGACCACTGATCTGAAGAAATGGGTCGTAATCTACAAACGCTCACATTGCAATAGGTTTGTTAGCATTAAAAAGAAGGATTCTTTTTCTTTTTTCCTTTTGCCTCATTTTTGTGTTTTCGATAAGAATGAAAAAAATCATTGAGGCGTAAAATGCAGAAAGTTACAATACATGGGTCAAGTAATGAGAAATGAAAAGTGCAGACTGTTAGTTGACCATTCACGGTTAAACAAAGGTGAAATAGAAGTGGAGAAGAAAAAACGCATAGGCTGAAAAACATTGGCAATTGGTTTGGATATAACATGGTGTCATCCTTCACTGGTGCCCTCTCCAAACTTAAAATGGCTATGATGGCACCCAACCTCTTGATGAAAATGTACAACAACTGCTGCTGCTGCTACTCCTGTTGTTGTTGCTGCTGCTGCTGCTGCTGCTGCTGCTACTACTACTACTACTACTACTACTACTACTACTACTACTACTACTAGGAAGCAGGTTGATGAAGGAAACAGAGAGCTAAGTGAGGACAACTGGAAGGACTTGAGGTAATACTGGTCACATCCTTCGATAATATTGAAATGGGGTCATTGGCACCATTTTTGTGGATTAAACCTGTCTGTGAATATTAAGAGCCCAAATGACTATAAGCCAAGAGAAGCTTTTTATTAAAAATCATTCTATCAAGCTGAAATTGCACAACACTCAAATATGAACATAAGGTCATGAAACAACTAGGCAAATTCAATGGTGTGGTTTTTTTTTTTTTACAAAGCACCAGAATAAAGCAACACAACCCCTACAGTGTAATGTCCAGTCACATGCAATGCTCCTTGAAGCAGCTGGAACTTCTTTCCACATATATATCCTATATGCGTATATAGGATCTCACTCTTGGAATATTTATCTCATGAACACTTTGAGGCTCTGTATCAACTGTGATTTGGAATTTGATTTAAAAAAATACTGCCTTGATGTCATTCACCTAGCACGTGTGTTAGAGATATGTACATTGTAGTTCATTGGGCAGTGGCATTGACCTCATGTTTTATTCTAATACTGTACACAATATTTGGTCACAAGTTGAAACATTAACTGGAATTCTGTTAAAAAATGTGGTTTGAGCCATGTGACCAGAACAAATTCATTAGTAGACTAGGTGATACCTTTATTGGTCACTACTAAAACAAAAATGTAAGCTAAGCTTTCGATAGCAACTTGCTATCCTTATCAAAGCATTGTACCAGAAATGCAATCTTGATAGAGGATGTTGTCTATCAGGCACTGAGAATCTTTTAGTTGAGATTAGAGATGGGCAGGACTTGAAAAAAATTTTTTCAAGTTGTCGTTAGTCGGGCCGGTTCCGTTTCGGGTCGTTTCCGTTTTTTTGCAAAAATTAGTCAGTTCGTTTTTTCGTTTTTTCATTTTCTTTAGTACTGGTTTTTTTGGGGGGGGTAGCGGGCTCCTGGAGGCACCTCTGTGGGGTGGGTGCCTCCTCTGGCCCACTATAAAGGGAAAGCGGGCTCCTGGAGGCACCCATGGGTGCCTCCTATCCTCACCCACTAGGAAGGGGAAGCAGGCTCCAAGAGACCCCTCAACATGGGGGTCTCCCCTCCTCACCTGCTGCTGCAAAATGGCATGCATAGCCATATGGATATGCATACCAGTTGCAGACAGTGAGACCAGTGAACCCAGAGCCATAGGGTGATGCCTAAGGCTCTCGCACCGCCATGTCTCACAAAGAAGGGAATCGTACTTGCGTGTAGTGCAATGCAAGTAGATCTGGCTTAGGGTTAAGGTGGGTTAGTGCAAGGGCTAGGGTTAGGCTAGTGTCGGGTAAGGTTACGGTGGGCTAGTGGGTTGCACCTCTGGGTGCCTCTCTGACCCACTAAGAAGACAGTCTGTGATGTATGGGTAAGGAGTCAAGGATTAGGGTTAGGGTTAGGGGGCTAGTGCAGGTTTTAGGGGGCTTTTTGGCACATCCCAGAAGTCTCCATGGCCAAGTAGTCATGCGATTGGTGGGATGGCTCCAAAAATTTGCATGGTCATCCACTCCCACATGGCTGGCCACTCGGCCAGCCCATCATTGCGCAGGTGTAAAAAAAAATAAAATCAAATCAATGGAGGACAGAGGAGGAGAGGAGAGACATTTTGTTGCAAGAAAAAACCCACTGCTACTGTGAAAAATCTGGCAGTTTATAAATTTTCGCATGTTTCTGTTGTGCTTGTGTGTTTTTGGACCACGATTTCAAAAACAATATTGCGTTCGCCGCCCCATTTTGGATCCCCCGCCCGCACCGCATGGCATGGCGAGTCCGGCTGCCCAGGACGGGGGGGAGGCGGGACCCCCCTCCAGAAACCACCCCTCCAGTAGGTGCCCTGCGCCCTTAGTCAAGCATTTTTCCGCCTGCTTTTTTGGCCCGGGAATGGGTGGGGGGAGAGTTTAAAAGTTTTTTCCTGTGCCGTCCGTGCCGCTTGCTTGTGCTTTAATTGTGGTGGCCAGCAGCGAGACTGGGCTTTTTGCTGGCTGCGAGCCTGCGGCGAGTCCCACCAGAGCAGCCCAGGATGGGGGATGGGGGGGGAGGCCAGGGACCTCCAGAAACAACCCCTCTGGTAGGTGCCCTGAGGCATGGCAGGCATTTTTCCGCCTGCTTTTTGGCCGGGAACCGGGTTTTTTTAACTTTTAAAAACTTTTTTTCTGTGCCGCGTGGCATCGCGCGATCGCGCGATGCAAGGAACGAGCACGACAAATCAGACCAAAATTGTTCGTTCATCGGTTCGAGCTCGAAGTCTGGCGGAGTAATTCCGTTACCGTTTCCGTAGAGTAACGGAACCGAGTAACAGAAACGGAAACGGGAATACCGCTAAGTTGTGCCCATCTCTAGTTGAGATGGAATACACCAGTCCTGGATACTGTTTAACACCCAGAATATCAAACAAAGCAGCATAGTCCTTGACCACCACCCTTCTCTTCTTCCCACCCTAAATTTGGCTGTTTTGAGACTAAAAGTCCCTGCTTGCCTGAGGGAATTGGGACTATGCTGCTTTGTTTGATATTCTGGGTGTTAAACCGTATCCGGGAATTGAAGCAGTCTTAACACCAGCTTGCCTCCTGATACCACCATCTGGTGTATTCCATCTCAACCAAAAGATTCTCAGCACCTGATAGACAACATCCTCTATCAAGATTGCATTTCTGGAATTCTGTGGTAACCATAGTCTTGAGCAAAAGACCCCAAGGGTGCTCATAGGGCAGAATAACACCCTCTGTGGAACTTTTATTTTAAATTTGGCATGTTTGCAGTTAAATATGTGAAAATCAAACAAAAAATGGGCCAAAACCAACAACAACCCTGTTGTATTGCAGGGAAAGGGAAAGAGAATACAGCACCCTACCAGGAAGGGGCTGTGTTGGCACTAATGGAGAAGAACTCTTCAGAACAAGACCCCTCCTGAACAGTCCAGTGGCTGTGGTGCTGACCAAGATTTTTGAATGTCATGTGAGTGACTAAGTTCCTCTGCAGATGTTCTCTGTGGAGTTTGGCTTAGCTGCCATGCAATACAAGGGGCTTGCATTAAAGTATGATCAAAGCCTTGCATTTGAGAATGTTTTCACGCTCCTTTCAACAAACGTGATAGATAATTTTAATTATTCTTACTTATATTAAACCATAAAAGTATGCACTAGTTGGACTCCGTGAGTGTGTGGATGAATGCCTCCTTTCTTGCATGGGTTGTAACTGGTGAGATCAGGTGTGCAAAGGAGGCCAGTGAGGGAAACCTTCTAAGATGGATCTCACATGATCACGTAAGATACGGGGACTAAGCCCTATTGAACCTATTTCAACGTAAACACTTTTATTTATTTATTTATTTATTTATTTATTTATTTATTTATTTATTTATTTATAACTTTGCTTCCCTCTTAAAAAGGAGTCATCATTAAAAAGTAATATCAAAAGCTAAAACAAATTCTACAATTTTTTTAAAACAATGAAACAAAACAAAACAATATTTTTCCATTTCATCCCCATCCCTATTAATAACTCCAGGAATTATTCCTTCTCTTATTCCTGTGTTTCCTGAATGCTGATGCTGGACTAAGGCAAAATGGATACAAAACTGCCCATGGCCTTTGCCTCCACCTGATCACACTTAGCAGCTCCATCTAGAAACCTAGCTGGAGAAAGCCCTCCCCCTTGACACACGACTGATGCCAACACTGACTCCATTTTGCTCTCAATGTCACATGGGGCTTCTTATCCAGGATCACTAAACCATTATTCTGGTTTAGTGATCCTGGCTTGTCTAGGTTGTGTAATTCACCATATGCTCACAATTCCACAAAACTGCTGGTTGTTTTTTATTGTTTCAAACTGTTTTAAAAGTTATTTTGAATGGCTTTGGTATTTGTACCCCCAGCCTGAATTTATTTTGGTACAGGGGTGGACTGTTGTTGTTGTGTTGCTACAGTCGTGACCGACTCTTTGTGACCCCATGTCCATGGCGTTTTTCTTTGCAGGAAGACTGGAGTGGTTTGCCAGTTCCTACTCCAGGCACCTACAGCACCTGGTATTCCCTGGTGGTCGCCCATCCAAGTACTAGCCAGGTCTGACCCTGCTTAGCTTCCGAAAGCAGGCGAGATCGGATGTGCTCAGGGGTGAGTATAAACATTCTAATAATTAATGAACAATGTGTCAAGGATTGTAGTTTTGACAGAATGTCTATAATATGTATTTAACAGATTACAAAATGGATTCTGTAAATTGTGCTATGTCATGAGCTTGGTCTAGGACACAGGTGCAAAGAATAATGAGCCTGTAAGGTCAGGATGGTTAGTGCCAGGTGGAATAGTCTGATCACCTCACTTCATCAAGGATCTGATTGGGATACAGCAGGAAGCTGTATGTATAAAAGTAGCAGGCAGACCAATGTAAAGAGGGACTGCCTAAGGTGAGTGTCAGGACCCTGCCTGCCGCCGAACCTGACTCTGAGGGGTTAAATGGTGAAGAGCTGCTGGAGGAGCCTTGCAGCTCAAATCAGCAAGCAGCTGGGTCTGATGACTCAGCTGAAAACATATCTTCACCTCCTAGAAGGGCAATGAGCAGGATTCTGCAACGACGTGCTACCAGAAGATCTAGGGAAAGAGTCTTTGATGCTAGACGGGGAATCAGGTCGGGAAGCCTTGAGTATTAGCAGAAGCCTTTCCAGAAGTAAGGGTGTGTTCCTTGTTTTGGGATAAAGCTGGTAAGCTCACATTGAGCTCTCCGTGGGAGCAACGCTTCATTTGAACTTGCAACCACGTTCCTGTCTGTTTCTGACCTTGGCTCTGTTTCCTGACTTTGGACTGGTTTCCTGAACAACGGCTTGATCTGTTCCCTTTGGCTTGGCATCTGGTTTCTGTGAAATATTCTGGTTTTGACTTGGACTGTTAATTGCTGGGAGTTGGATTCTGTTATTTATCTTGCATTTGATTGTTAGCAAAGGACTTGAACTTGCTTGATTCTCCACTAAAGATTTTGGCAACGAACTGAACTCTGTCTCTGTGTATGCTCTGTGTGCGGGGCTTGACAGTGAGAGGCTTTCCCCATGCTCTGTTGTATCTTCTCAATATGCTGTGCTTTGTATATTGTTATTGTATATTACTCTTTGTCATGTGTACATATGTAATATAAGTTTTTACTAAGCTCTATTGCCTGGTTCCTTTGTCTCCTAGCTCCATAATCACTAAGTGCATTTATTCTTCCACAATGCTGCTAATCTCTGCTAGTAGTTTATATTTCCTTGGACATAACAAATCCCTATCAGTTATATACGTTAACACAATGTATTGGTGTTCAGTAGGTTATTTATTTATTTATTTGATTTATATACATAATAACAGATGGCAGAACTAGAGGAACTATGCTAGTAATAATAATTGAATCAAGACAAACCCTTTCTATGGGTTTCTAGGGTATTATTTATTTATTTATTTATTTATTTGTTGAGCTTATATGCCACCCATCATCCCAGAAGGGAACTCTGGGCGGCTAACAATAAAACTCAATAAAACAGACAGAGACAGTAACAAAGAGAACAAAAGGGAGGCATGATCCAAGCAGAGATGGCACAGGCCAAAAACAAACAAACAAACAACTAAATAGAAAGGTCGCCAAACGCCTTCCTGAAAAGGTGAGTCTTCTGGGCCTTTTTAAAGGCGGGCAGGGACTCTGCTAGGCGCAGCTCACTGGGGAGATGATTCCATAGCATGGAGCCCATCACAGAGAAGGCGCGGTCACGCGTACGTGATTTCCGCGCCTCTCTGGGTGTGGCCACCCTCAGTGAGCGCGCCTGCGCCAATCTTGTGGGTCTGGCCCCAGTTGATGTCTGAAAGATGCGCTCCACCAGATACTCTGGTTCTGGATACTGCAACCTCATTCCTTTCTTCCGGGGAGTGTCCTGGGACAGTGCAGCTTTCCCAAGGTCACAACTAGTGGCAGTTCTCCTGGGAGACACAATGGGGAAATTGAACTCCCAACCTTTGATTTAGCAGACAAGTGGAGGATTCCCTGAGCTATCCAGCCATTTCGGTGGTCTGTGTAACGTATGTATGTACGAGCGGCTTATTATAGTACATTTCTACAACAGAGCCAGTTTCCGAGATCTTATAAGTCACATGGGAGGGATTAATAGATCCAGCAACCTCTGCAAAAGATTATGATACAACTGAGTATGTCACAGAGGTTATATAGATACAGTGGTGCTCTGTATAAAGGAATTAATTCGTTCCAAATGAAATTATGTTAAGCAAATTTTCCTTTAAACAAATTCCCATAGGAATGCATTGAAAATGGAGTAATCCCATTTTTATGTTGTACGGATTTTCCCCATAGGCAATTATGTTAAGCAAATTTCCCCTATCTCTGGAATTTTTTATGTTGTACAGATTTTGTTATACAAGGGTCCACTGTATTCAAACTGAAACTGGTTTTTAGCAAATCATAGCATGCCCAAAGGAATTTTGTGGACCCTCATCATGTTACAACTACCTTTGATATTGCAAACTATTATCCAATATTCTTCTTCAATCATACTATTGTAGTTATTGTAGAAAGTACAGCATATTATATGTGGTAGAAAACAAAACACAGACGTAAGTATCATAGATCAAATTGCTTGAATACCACAGAATGTCTTTTTTTAAAAAAAACCAAACTTTAAAATAATCTTTGGAGCATTTGTTATTGTATATCTGTTTGGGATGCTTAAATAAACTGGATATTCATTTGTGTAACAGAAGAAGTCTTTTTTAAAATCTGGGGGATTCCTTTCTGCCAAGCCACAGCTGGTATCAAGAGTCAGTGGCTCAGCACAGAGAAAAACAGCATTTGGGAAACAGCATATGATTTCTCCACCCCTTCAAACCCAGGATCCTCTTGGGATTCACTATGTCAATTACATTCAGTGGTTCAGTTTTAAATTTTGAAAGGGTAGGGTCGCATTGCATTTTTCAGGATGTGCAGCACACGGTGAGGCACACAATCATTCGTATCTAACCTGAGCACAACCAGCACACGATGGGGTGACCCACAACACCAGACACTGTTAGTGTCACTGCCATTTTGTGCTCCATGACTACAAGAGGGTACAGGTTCATATGAACAGATTTATGATGTGATGAGAAATGCGGATTAAAGCACTTTGAGATTAAAGGCCGTAACTGATATGGAAGCTCAAGGACATTGCTTTTATACACGTTAAAATGAAAAGAGAGCAAAGTTGTTGTTTTTTTAAAAAATGTTTTTTAAAAAAAATTATTTTTTTTTAAAAATATCCAGCCCATTTCCATCTTTCTATTTCAGTGATGTATATTTCCTTTAGGTTAAGACACCCCCATGTGTTTGCCTTCACTTTCATAAGGATTACCCTTCCAACATGGCCATTCAACACTTCCCTTCAAACTGCAACATGTGAAGCCGTCCTTAGACAGAGGGACCATAAGAGAGACAGAATTGAATGTTGCAAACCCTGGCTCCAGGAGTTCACAGAACAATTTAGAATAGGCTGCTAAAACAGAGCTTGCTGATCTGCATTCAGCCAAACCTTCCACTTGATAATGCAGCTTAAACATGCCATTTTCCCTCTCGCTTTTCATAAAGGTGTTACTATGGAGCATCTGAAAGGAGGAATAATAACAACGAAACCAACCATTGGAACACACACACAGGAACGCACTCAACTTCAAAATGTATGCAGGGTGCATTGACCAGCAGGAAGTATTCAAAATAATTGTTTGTCTGCCCCTTCAATTCCTTTACCAATTCATTATATCTGGGAAATTCACAGAAGGATTTTTTTTATATTGACTTGGAACGACGCCTACGGAAGACATGTTTCAGCAGGAAAAATATCAGAGGTCCATCCCCTCTCAAGGGTTCTGTAATTTGAATTAAATATTTCTCATGTCCTGTCTCTTTGAGAAGTACACACACACAGAGGGATACACTACAGTATCTTCAGATTTTAAACATGCCTGCTTACGCCCCCACCCCCATTTTGGACAATTTGCACAATCTGGGCAACCATTTGGGCAGTTTTTCTGACATAAATCAGTCCTTTGGTATGAAACATCATTATTGGTAGTGCAGGTAATCTTTCAAGAGCCACAGACATTTCTTCACCATTTTTACTGGTGAGGAGAGTGATGTTTGAAGATTGGGTTTCAGAAATCTGTGTTATACGCACACACAGAGTGCTCCACCCAGGAAACTGTCCTTTAGCAACTGGCTTGGGGAAACCCAACCTTCACTAAACTTGGAAGGATTGAGAAGGAGAACCAGAGGAAGCTTCTCTGCCACTCTGGTATCTCTAGGTGCTTGAGGGAGAGATTTTTCTGTTGGGGAGTGTGGGGATTCCATACCCCAATAGGCTCTGAACCCCAACCTGGCGGCACTGAGGCAGCCTAAGGCCTGGACAAACATGTCCAGAGAGCAGGCAGGGAACCCAGTGTAGTTAAGCTGACCTGGACCTGGAAGAGCTCAGGCCCAACAGGCATATCTTAGGAGGCTAGGGAAACAACGGCAATCCCAGATATCAGGCTATCAGGCACATCTGGTCTGTGACCAGCCCGAAGCTCCTTCCTCTCTCCCTTATAAATGAGTCCTCACTAGCCAGCATTTCCTCCTAGATAAGGGTCTATACTCCCCCCACCAATTGAATTCATAAATGACTGAAGACCATCTTTCCTCTGTCTTCCTCCATCCTATGACCAGTGATTATCCACCCCTCCCACATGTGTGGTGCTTTGTTTATCAGTGCTAATAAAGAATCTGAGCTGGGCCAGTGAGAGAGACTGCACGAGCTGATGGCATTCAGTCCACCTGGACCACTGTGTAGTCTTATCTTTCCTACAGGGAGTGCATAACTCAGATGTCTACAACCCAACCCTTTCCAAACTTGCAGGGTATATAGAGTAGAGTCAGGGGAAGCTTCTGTCTCTAGGTGCCACAGGGTTATTTTATAGTTGAGCATCTCAATGACTCAAAACCGACTCGGGTGTTAAGGTCATCAGGAGAGGACCTTCTTTCCATCCCGCCACCCTCACAGGTACGTCTCGTGGGAACCCATGACAGGGCCTTCTCGGCTGCTGCGCCCAGACTCTGGAACTAGCTCCCACTAGAGGCCAGGACTGCCTCATCTCTGTTGTCCTTCTGGAAACAGGCAAAGACCTTTCTCTTCAGGCAAGCTTTATATGAATCTATAGGTTCACATAGACTTTGTGTTTATGACTACTTATAACCTTGTAGCTTTAATGTAATGTTGTCTATTAATGCTGTAAGATGTCCAGCAATTCCTTGTTCTCAAATACTTGAACATGTCTTAATTGTACTGGACTGTATATTATCCCTCATTGGGTCCTTTTCCAAGGAGAAAGGTGGGGTAAATAAAAATGCATTGCTTCATATTCATTGGGGGCATCAATTCAAATGAATATTAATTGATGAATTCATGATTTTTGATGATTTTTGCAATTATTTTTTTAAATCCATGTCCATCTCGAGTTTGAATTCTTTTCTCCCCTCGCTTACAAAGAAACTGGGATTTCCATTCCTGATATATGCATGATGAATGCACAAATGCCCCTCCTCCTGTGATATATTGGTCTTGTACCTTGGAGGAATGAATCTGCACTAACAATGTTTATGTTATGTTACAAACATGATGTATCATGGCTTCCTTCTTTTATAAAATGAAGCTGAGAAGAGAGACAAGGTGAACCACCTTCCCCAGATAAGGTTATGCAGATCTGGGAAACATCATTCATTGACCACACTTCCAATAAAGCAAGAACACACATACACATGAATGTTGCTCCAAATGCATGTCAGAATATCCGTGCCAGTGTAGAGCCTCAAAAATACTCTTTTTGCTTGCCTATGGAAGAAAAACATCTTCCTTTAGTCTTGCTGTTACTATCTTCTCTGTAATGTGTGTATGTCTCATGAGCTCAAGTAAGGAATATCAGCCACATTCCTTCACTCTCCTCTGGTATGTGGGATTGACCACAACCTGCCTTGTCCCCCACCTCCAGCCCTGGTTGAAATGAATAGGCAAGATGACATTTTGGGTTGAAAACTCAGGCCTCACTTTATTGGTACATTGCCTATCAGTGCATGTTGCTGAAAGGGGCTGCCACAAGGCAGGGAACCATTGGCCATGGGGTCCCCTGTAGACCTTGCCCAATGGCATTGTCAAGGCAAGCATGTTCCGTGGCCCCAGGGCAGCACCCCCTCAGCCAGCCAAAGCTGTACCATCCATATCCACCCTCCCAGTGGCAGCCATCACCTGGCTGGTCCTAGCCCTGACTGGGTTTCGAAATATTCCCTGCCCAAAGTCTGTAATCTTGGGATCTGCAAAACCCCTGGGGTTGGAGGGGCATAACTGGTAACCGTTTTGGGATTCACGAAATGCTTCTATTCCCCACACTACTTGCCTGTGTGGGCAATGCCACATGAGCCTGCCTTCCCTTCACCAATCTGGGGGGCAGGACAAAAATTCATATCCCCCCCCAAAGGCGACCATGTTACAGCACACTAGCACTCGAGAAAAGTGGTGTGCGGGTGGGATGTTGCTGCTTCAAAAGAGACTGTGGGGTGTGGGAAGCCCTGTTAAATAGGCCTCTCATCTCATCCCCGTGAGCCTTGTGAGAGTGGGCGATAGCATATTGGGGGTTGGAATGCAGCCCAGACAATGGACAAGCCAGAAGTGGAACTGCCCCCTGCTCCTACGCTCAGCATTATGTACAGTACTCTGAATGCCCTCCTACACCATATGATGCCTTCATTAGGGGCCTTTTTACACGACCCCTAAGATCTGCTGGCCACTTAAATTCGGACCAGAGATCTTAGGGGTTCTTCGCTCTTCCTCTGTCCCCACCCCCCTCCGCACTTCCTGGTTGCTGGCTGCCTGAGGGAGGGAGAAAAAAGAAAGAAAAGAATGCCGGCTTACCTCCGTTCTGTTCCCGGCAGCATTCAGATCTCTTAAAGAGGTGGGCGCAAAAAAAGAACAAACAGAAGCCAGGAGAGCCCCGCACTCACTATCCTTACACCGGATCAAATATTTATCACATCCAAAAAGCAGGTACCTGAAAGCTGCGCTGGGACGCACTAAAATGGGCGGGGTCACACTTAATTTCCTGTTAACTCCGGAGCTGGTGGGTAAACATTTTTAATCTCCGGAGCTGGGAGCCATTTGCCCTGGAGTTTAGGGGTCGTGTATAAACGCCCTAGGTTTTTTTTTAAGGTAGAATGCTTCCTGTCGTAGCTGTAGTGTCACTCCTCCGCTTTTGTGTTTCTTGGGCCCAACTTCTTATGCTCAGAGCTGGCACCTGACTGCTTATTCATAGAATTGTAGAATAATTGAGTTGGAAGCCCATCGAGACCAACCTCTTGCTCAATGCAGAAATCAAGTCAAAGCACATCTGAGAGATGTTTGTCCAATTTTCTCTTCCATCCCTTCAGTGATGAAGCGCTCCCCATCTTCTAAAAGTAACAGTAAGTAACTGTTATCTTCTTAAGTGGTGCCCAAACTAGGATAGACTCATCTGTTAAATTTTTGCTTCCAGAAAGAAATTTGACTTGATTTGACATTAAACCTAGTTGTTTCCTTTTCTGGCAATCCAAAACAACATCTAGAATGAATGGGCCTTTTCCCTCTCAATTTTATTTCACATCCATCCATAGTGAGGGAAATGTGGCAATATGGATGCTCTTGGCCTTGGAATGGAACAACACATTTTTATCCTCAGTCATTTTTCCTAGTTCTTCATTCCTACCTTTCCAGGTCTCAGTGTTCTAATTTTTTAAAAACTACATTTGTATTGAGGGTTGAAATAAGATATAGAAAGTAGAAGTGTGTCAGGTCCCTGGAGTGAATGATTCCCTGTGGCTGACAGCTTGTGTCTTTTGTGGGTCTTCTTTTTTTATACTATTCTGAGGTGGATTGGATGATGGTTTCTGTTATGTTTTGGTTATTTTTTTTCTGTTGGAAACCACTCAGAGTAGTACCTCAGCACTAGATGACATGGTATGTATGTATGTATGTATGAATGTATGAATGAATGAATGAATGAATGAATGAATGAACAAAAGAACAAATGAATCTTGAACCTTTTCAGTTCCTTAGGTGGGAACATTAAATTATGTATCTCTTCTGAAGTCAGGATCTCTGGCTTCTTGGTGGTCAACACCAATCTTGCTTTTGCATTTTCTCCTTTCACCTTCCTCAGCAGACATTTGAGGTAAATTTCATAGGTCATAAACGTTTTTATTGGGAACCCTTGAGCATCACTTTCTTTGACACCGAAGGCAGTTAAACAAAACAAAGCAGAAACATGAGGCATCAGGAATGATCCAAAGACAATATGTCTTCCTGTACCTTTCTGCATTTACTAGAAATATATTGACAGGAGCTTTTCAAATTATCTGTTAAAGAAGCCATGGTGTTTGAAGGTTAAGTGAAAAGCAGACATCATACTCAAGGTGGGTGAGCAGAAATCGAAGGGAAATAAAAGATCCAGCTGATGTTTGTTTTTTTGTCCCCCCCCCTTTAACAGCCTGGAATCCCTGTGGGGCTGCTGGACAGCAGACGGAGGTGAGCGGAGGTGAGCCTGCATTCTTTTCTCTCTTTTTTTCTCCATCCCCTCACTGCAGACAGGAGCAATGGAGTGTGAAAGGGTAGGAACACAGGAAGCAAAACAAACCCCCACAATCTCTGGTCCGAATTTAAGTTGCCAGCGGATTTTAGAGGTCGTGTAAAAGCTTCCGCTGTCAAGTCTTCTGTCGGTCGAAATTTTAACAATGAAGTCCACATAATCAACCTACTGGCAATGCAATATCTTAAGCTTAACACAGATCTGATTTTCTTTTAATAGTTCAGGAGGGTTACTCATGTTTTCATTTGCTACCAATATTCTGATGGGACATGTAGAGAATTTCCCCCCTGCTTTTCCTCCCTTGCTTTCACGGAAAAAGAAAACACTGTAGTCCTGCCAGGTCTTTGGAAAACTAATAGCTTCAACTGATCATTATTTTCCCCAGCCCTGCAACAATCTGCAAGTTAACTTGCTGTTTTTTTTTTTTTAACTAAAGGAAAGACAGTGTGATGACAGCGAGCAAGCTAAGGAGAAAAAGCAAGCTGATTTCCTATTGGGAGGATAAGTTCCATCTGAAATGTGCTTCACTACATTTCAAGCTTCATAACATACTGCTGCCTCAGATGTACAAGCAGACACTCTATTAACAGTTTTTGCAAAAACAGAGTGCTGAGGTTGGCTTGTGCTCTGCACTTACTCATTTATTTGTATTTCTAAACATTTCAAATCCAAGTGCTCAGGTCCGGACCTTTGGAGTCTCTGAGACAGCAAAAAGTTCTGAAGCATGAAATGACTTGGTTGCAAGGCTGCCATTTTTGCTGAAATGTCATTTATTCTTGCATGCTACAAGACCCTACAAGCTATTGATTTATTTGGTGTCCTCTTTAAGGAACTTTTAGCTCAAATTGCATCATTAATGGGTTCAGATTTGGTTTGCAAGTATGGCTGTCCCATATTTCTTCTGTTAACCGTCCACTCAGGGAAACTGGAGCATTGGCGACAGGGTCGCATACAGTAGCTGTTGAGATTAGAGATGGGCACGGAATGAACATTTTTCGTTTCCATTACCGTTTATCGTTTCCGTTACGTAACGAAACAACGAACGAAAATTGTGATGAAAATGAAATGAAACGAACAGAACAATGAAAATTGTGGTCATTATGTTTCGTTTCCGTTAATGGCAAAGCACAATGAAATGAGCTGTTTTAAATGTTAAAAAACGCCCTGGACATCCGTAAAAACGCAGCGATAATTATTTATATTGTCTGATAATACCTACCAGGGGGTTTGGGGTCCTTAAAACATTTGTTTTTGTCTTCTCCCATCGCAATGTACTTTTCTTTTCCCTTTAAAATGGATGTCGCCACCAGCCACAAAATGGAGGCAAGCCATGTGATGTGGGATCATGTTCAACCAATAGCATGCCCAGGTTGCAGACTGGGCGGGCAGGTCTGGCAGCCACAGAGGGCATAAAAACTCTGTCCGCCCCTGTCCTCCTTGCAGTCTCTGGTGGGAGTTAGGGTGGGATTGCTGTCTCTGAGACTCTAGCTTCAGTCCTGCAGCCTCCCTGTGTGTGTACGTGCTGCATACCTCTCGGTGAGTACCCTCCCTTGCCCCACAGTGCAGTCACTCTGCAGCGGCCTTGCACCCTGGGCAATGCCCGCCGCTGCCTTTGCAGCCTCCCTGCATACCTAGTCTATACTGTGTCTCTGCCAGCATCCATTTTTTTCAGTGTTTTCCCTCTGGTCTGGGGTGTTGGGGGATGCCTGCGCACTGAAATGCTTTAAAAATCGCGCAAAAAGCGGGTAGAAATGACAAACGGAAAACGGAAAACGGTAACAAAATTTTTCAAAAATTTCCCAACAAACGGAAACGAACCGAAACAGACCTCTCAAAGACAAACGAAAAACCGAAACGCCATTTTTCTGTTTCGTTCCCATCTCTAGTTGTGACCATTCCGGGGACCTCTCCCCAGAAATGTGGTGCATTTGGTCACATGTATTTTTTCCCCTTCCCTATCCATTTTGATCCATTATCTCCAAGAAGAAACTGTAAAACTATACTAATACAGTTTCAGGCAATATTCAATGACAAATCACCTTTCATGATTTTTACCCACTTTTCAACACAATTCATTGCCTGAGCCAAGCCCTGGTTTGTTGCAGAGAGTACAGACCCTATCAGTTTATAAACATAATGAACATTTGTTTATTAGTTTGCCTTATTGGTTGGCCCAGGCTTCTGGCCTACCAGCCCTGAATTCCAAAAAAAGAGTGCCCAATGTTGACAAATGGACCCACAGCTCAAATTAGCTCCTGCCTCTCCTCTGCCTGACGGGCTTTTCCATGCCCTCAGGATGGTGACCATCTTTGCCTTGTTCTGCAAGATGGAGGCATTTAAGTTTAAGTCAGACATTTTGAATCAGAAAATGCCAGACATTTTCATGATTGTTCTCTGAGCAGTGGTGTAGTGAAGCGAGATCTTGTAGAGTCATCAAGACCTGGGACTTTTTGAGTTGCAAGGATTATAATGTCACCTGCCACTTTCCCCTCCCCCAGTCTCTCTTCTTCTCTTGAACTTAACTGCAATAGTAGTATTAACCGGGAAGGAAATTGATTTTCCCAGGAAGAGTAGATTGCTGGAAACTACCCTTGTGACTGAGCCATGTTTCAGGATGATTTGTTCTTGAATGGGCAACTACAAGCCATTAGCTTTGCCAAAGACTTGCCCTTCATTTGTTGACAAGGACTGATCTAGCTGTCTACAATCTTGGATTTTTCCTGTCGGGAGGTGGTTTCTAAAGAGATGGTTGTGATCAGCATGGTACTTTTCCAATTGATACTAGGCCACACCTCTGAAGGAAGCCACTGTTCCTGTTCCACACAGTGTGGCCACTGGAGAAGCTTATCTAGAGCAAAAGACTGCAGCTGCTGCAAGACTCCCTGCAAGTGGGATGATGCAAAGGATCCATGTTTTGTGGCTACTACCCTGACACTGTAATACTAATGGTGGACTCAGGGCAAGGTTTCCTTTGAGTTTTCCCAGTGGCAGTGAGTTCCCAAGACCACTGTCAGCTAGATCATCCAGTATGGAAAAGAATGGTGGAATGAACACCCAAAGGTAGCTGGCATTTCTCCAATATCTTGTATCCCATTAATAGTGGGATGTGTGTGTGTGTGTGTGTGTGTTGTGTTGTGTCCTTACAGTTGTGACCGACTCTTCATGACCCGATGTCCACAGAGTTTTTTTTTTTTTGGCAGGAATATTGGAGTGGTTTGCCAGTTCCTACTCCAGGCGCCTACAGCACCTGGTATTCCCTGGGGGTCGCCCATCCAATTACTTACCAGGGCCGACCCTGCTTAGCTTCTGAAATGAGGTGAGATCGGATGTGCTTCTGGCAGACATGTCCAAACGTAGGCTCTCCAGATGTTTTGGACCACAACTCCCAAAGTCCTTTGCCACTGGCAATCTAAGCTTAGAATTCTGGGAGTTGGGGTCCAAAATATCAGCCTGGCTTAGGGCATCTAGGGCATCTTGTTTAATATTGGGATACTAGTGCTCAAATGAGGTCCATAGCTGGTGGTGGCTTCAGACAAGAAAGGGGAGGGAGGGAGGGAGGGAGGGAGTGGGGAGAGAGGGAAAGAAAGAAAGAAAGAAGAAGGAGGGAGGGAGAAAGAAAGAAAGAAAGAAAGAAAGAAGGGAGGGAGGGAGGGAGGGAGGGGGAAGAGAAAGAAAGAAAGAAGGGAGGGAGAAAGAAAGAAGGGAGGGAGAAAGAAAGAAAGAAAGAAAGGAGGAGGGAGGGAGGGAGGGAGGGGGAAGAGAAAGAAAGAAAGAAGGGAGGGAGAAAGAAAGAAAGAAAGAAAGAAAGAAAAAGAAAGAAAGAAAGAAAGAAAGAAAGGGGGAGAAGGAGGAAGGGAGAGAGAGAGAGAAAGAAAAGAAAGAAGGGAGAAAGGAAGGAAGGGAGGGAGGAAGGGAGGAAGGAGAGGAAGAGGAAGAAGAAAGAAAGAAAGAAAGAAGGGGAGAAGGAGGAAGGGAGGAAGAAAGTAAGTAAAGGAAGGAGGGAGGGAAAGAAAAAGAAAGGGAGAGAAAGAGTGAGGGAGAGAGAGAGGAAGAACGAAAGGAGGAGGAGGAAGGAAGAAAGAAAGAAAATGAGGAAGCCCATGGGGAAAAATGCGAGGAAGTAAAAACAGGGTTTCCTTGCAGCGATGCCAAGGACTCATCGCACAACACTGGCTCTTCGGCTTGAGTACGGAGATGAGCACCGCCCCTAGAGTGGGAAACGACTAGCACGCAGGGCATTTTCGTCAGCGGCGCAGTGTAAAAACAGGGAAAGCACAGCGTCAGGGCAGGGGGGGCATTTACATTTTTTATCTTATTAAACCAAAACAAGCGGGCCAGGGAAAAATTATCAAGCATTTACCGGTCCACGGTGATAAAAAGGTTGGGGAGCACTGATCTAGGGCATCTTGTTTAATATTGGGATACTAGTGCTCAAATGAGGTCCATAGCTGGTGGTGGCTTCAGACAGCCAGTGCTCCTACTGTACTGCCTCCTGGCAACTTCAGAGGTTCAGTTGCGTGGGAGCTGAAGAGAATGAGTTTAACCTGGCAAAGACCCCTCTGCCATTGACCCTCAACAGCTGCCCACTTTGCTGATGCTGACCTGGGGCATTCTTCAGCCATGACTTTCCATTCACTTTGCAGTTCTAGCGGACCCCTTCCTTTCCACCTAACCCTAGGGATTCCTTTAATGTCCACAAACCACATGCCACCAATTGTACCAAAGACACACATCACTGTCATGAACAAGGGGCTTGTCTTCATTGCATGCGTCTTGAGGCAGAGAGAGATGTAAAGCCTTCTCAGGCATAATGGCCTGTAGGAGCAGCAGCAGTTTAATCAATAGGACACCTTTGTTGCCTAGCACGGTGAAAAATGAATGCTATGTGTATTCATCAAGGAGCATGCTTCCCCAGGTCTTTAGGTTACTTAGATGGAAAGAATCCATAAAAGGGGACTGAGCAAAAAATAAATATATAAATAAATGTGATTTTATTATTGATATCCCTCTGATTTATGCTTACAGCTTGTGATGATAATATCCCCATTTATCAGAGATGCTATCATGAATACTAATTTGGTGTTACTGAGTCAAAACTCAAACAATTGATGTTTTCCCTCAATGCTTTTTCATAGGAGAGAAAGAAAATATACCCTGTAACTTACAGCAAAATGCTTGGCTTGTATTTTCTCTGGTACATGGAAATTCCTTAGGACTCAGGAAGTTTCAGGTCAAACTTTTCAAGAGAATAGAGATGGGCACCTTACAAAAAATGACATGCTGTTTTGTCATTGCATAAGCTTACGAAACCTTACAAAACAAAACATCAAACAGCGTGTCATCAAGAAATGAAACAAAACACCATTTTTTTGTATCAGAAATGAAACAATTTGTCCTAGCCTCTTGATCCAGCCATCTTGAGAACAGGAGGTTTATTTTTAAACTGATTGATTTGTTTGCCTTCTTTCCCACACCTCAGTTATTGAGGTAGTTTATCTCCAATCTGAAGGTAGCCAGGAGTTGAGCTCTTCCCTTCGTTGGCTGTGTCTGCAAGTTGATTTAAATTGATTGTATTCCTTTCCTGAGTAAGTAGGACTGTAGAGGTTATTTTTTAATATATATTTTCCTTCCTGGCCATGCCACCGATCAGCTGTTGAATTTATCTTTCTGATCTCTCTCCATGCAGCATCTAGCCATTAGGTTTCTAGCTTGTTTACAGAGGGTTCTTTGCTTGAAAGCAAATTGCTTGGAAGGTTTGAAGATCTTTGATTTAGGGCAGTGGGCTCCCAGTTAAATAAAAAAAAGGGAAGTGCCCCATTATTTATAACCTTATGAAGCATTTCATTTCATGACAAAAATTATTTTTAGAAAATCTGTGATTAATGAAACGAAATGAAATGAAATGAGGACTGAAATGAAATGAAATTAAACAAAACACTATATTTCCATTTTTGTGCCCATCTCTACCAGAGAACCACCTGATGCTTGACTATGTTGATGGTCCTTCCCAGTCATCTCTTCTAAGTCCCCTCAGTCCTCACTGTTCTCATCTCCTCAGCTGACATTCAGTACTACAGGGGTAGATTACTGTGACTACCTTGTCCACAGATGTTCATATTAAAATATAGCAGTTAGTCTTTGAAGTGCCACAATGCTTTTGTCTGCTTTACTTTTTTTTTTCATTTTGGCATGTTTTTGCATGAAATAGGGCCAGATTGGAACTATTTGGTGACTTTCATGTAGGGAGATACAAAGTAGTAATAACAATTATTGGAAACAAGCAAAACAACAACAAAAGTAAAAAAAAAACACAAGAGACTTGCTTCCCCAAGCTCTAAAAAATTTAAAGGGAATACAAACTTCAATTACGGAGTTTGAAGATCCACAAAACAATATTTTCCCTTATCATAATGAAATAAGACTGAAACAGAAACAATATGCTGAAGAATGATACTGCAAAGAGGCAATGATGGCAGATTCCTTTGAAACAGAATCTTCTGATGAAGCAGTCATGGCTTTAAAAAGTGACGAGAAGGCTGCTCTCAAAGCAGATAGAAGAAGTAAATCACTAAGAGTACATGCTGCATAGGCGCAATGCATCAAAATGTTAATAAGAATATCCCAACAAATGCAGATAGCTCAATCAGTTGGAATACCTGGCTGTGGATCAGGGGGTTGATTTTTCCAGCCAGGAAAAGCAAGTGATGAGAACCACCTGAGCCAATGGGCAGGGGTGATCTCTGCACTCAGTTGGCAGGGATTAAGGTAGGGGGAGGAACAGGAGGGGCTACTGAAGGTGAGTAGTTGAGGTTAGTCTTATGTGGTTTGGAGAATGAGGGCACCTAGAGAGACGTTGCAGAGCATCAGAATGAGGCCTCCATGGATGAAGGGTCTACAACAGGCATGTCCAAACCTCAGCCCTCCAGATGTTTTGGACTGCAACTCCCATGGTCCTTTGCCACTGGCAATCAAAGCTTAGAATTCTCAGAGTTGTGGTCCAAAACATCAGGAGGGCCGAAGTTTGGACATGCCTGGTCTACAATTTCATTCTTGTTGAAACCCTTTGGAATAATGCTCTTGTTGAGTGCCATCTCCCAAACAGAAGGTGGTCAAGGCCAGAGCTGGAGTTCACCCAGTGGCAGACTTGATCTGATGTCTAGCATTTTTGGAGACAACAAGCCCCTGCTGGGCATCTGACCCTCACTCTTAGCATGAGAGAGGCTCCTGAAACTCCAACCACCAGAAAGAAAAGCCGTGGAGTCTCCAGGAGAGCTTTGAGGAGACATTCAACATGATGGCTACCCAAAAGTACAAGCCATCCCTAGGAGACATGGGATGTTCTGCTTGGATTGTGGGACTCTGGACCAGACTAACCCCAGTGGAGCTAACCAAGAACTACCAGAAAAACATAGCCAGTTGCTGCAACTCAACCTGTGAATGGAACTAGGGAGAGTAAAGTGAGCTCTGTGTCGGAAGGGACTGGCTTGTCAATGAAGTCTTCTTTGCACCACACCCAGTGTCCTGAGACTATGGAAGGCACTTCAGATGACACTAGTTCCACTTCTCCAGCACCAAGTAGGCATGGTGGGATGTGCACAATGGAAGGATTTATTCATAAGGCAGCTCCAATCCCCACACTGTTGGGGGAGGGGCGTGTTTGCCACCCACAGTCCCAGATAGAGATGGGCACGACTCAAAAAAATGGTGTTTCGTTTGTCGTTTGTCATTTAGGGGGTCCGTTTCAGTGCGTTTTCGTTTTCTGTGAATTTTTTGCAAAAAAATTCATTTTTGTTTCGTTACATAACAAAACGAAAAAACAAAAACAAAAATGAAAAATTGCTGTTTTGTTAGCATTCATTACAGTTCAATGTATTTGCCGCAATGAAAACGAAACGCACGACAACATTTCTGTTGTTTCAGTTCGTTTCGTTTCATTTTGGAGACAAAATTCATTTTTCATTTCATTACGCAATGAAATGAAAAAACAAAAATGAAAACAAAAAATTGCTCGTTTCGTGCCCATCTCTAGTCCCAGACACTTGGTGCTATTCATATTGGCCTGGAGTAGCCAGACGTTTTCGCCCATCCCATTCTCTTCACCTCCGGGGATGGGCATCCTTCCCGTTGGTCATTAACTTGGCGGATAGTGCAACTGGTAATCATATCCAGGTAAAGCCCTCGAACTAAGTCTATCACTATTGGCTATGTCAGCAGAAAGAGAAAGTTAGCAAGTGACATTAGGCCTCCCGAGGGCTGTGTCAGGCTAGGAGATTCGCCCCACCGATGCTGAACAGGTGGGCAGCATCTCTCCCCGGGTGAATCTCCCTGAATACAGAGCAGATTGGTTTAGGGATTTCATCCCATTACATTACCTGTTGGCACTATGGTTCAGGTCCCCTATCCCAGTTAACAAGTTTAATAAGTTATAAATAAAGTTGTGGCCCATTCTACCCAAAAGCCGAAGTGGTCTCACCTCTTTATTTCCATGCTTGGGGTGGGCAAAGTACTTTTGCACATTGCTCTCTCTAGGAATATTGCATATGCTGGAACTCATGCGCTGGAATGTTTGTGTTAGTGCTAAGGAAAAAAGTGTGTCACTGCAACTCCTCAGTTTTTCAGAGAGGAATACCATGAAGGACGTCCTCCTGAAGCACATCAATAGCACTGGATTGATTTCTTTTTTATATAAAAAAACCAAACCACTCTGTTCCATGTGACCTCTAATTCAGTGGCCATGTGACCTCTAATTCAGTGGGCTTGTGAAAATCACAGCTGTTCAATGAAACTGACCAGGAAGCCACTGAACTATGATTGTGTGGCTCAACAATCTGGTGCAGTGCTTGTCTTTGGCTCTTTCTGGAGAGGTTTATGGCACTAGACACACAGTAAAATAGCTGTGCTTTTTGGCTCTTCAGCACCACTGTCATACTTCTGTAAAGCAGTGGTTTCCAACCTTGGGTAACCCAAGTGTTCCTGGACTGCAACGTTCGGAGGCCTTCACCACTAAGTATGTTCTGCTCTATCTGACATGCAATGTTACTAACATTGCACTTTAGAGATAGCAGAACATCCAGGTGGACCAGTTCAATTACCTCACTGCTGACCTTGTGCAATTAATTACTGGTAGCCGTGGATCACTAAGTTGTTTTGGGAGAGGGAACCCTGTTAGTCTGTGCAAGCAGACCAGGCAAAATCCAAAGAAACAAAAGAAAAATACAGGTGGCATCTTAAAGTCTAACTATTATTTCTTCCTCTTGAACTTCCTTAGATATTTTGCTGCAGCAGAAATTATGGCACTCAATGTGACATTTTGTCTTCAGCCCAATGGAGACCATTCTGGGCAAGGGATCCTTCAAGTCAGTTGGAGGAGGTGAGGACACCTGCGTGGGCATGACCATGACATGAAGTGTATGGAATCACATGGATATTAGAGATGGGCACGAATTAAAAAAATGACGTTTTGGTTTTTCATTTTTCATTGCGGGTCTGTTTCGGTTTGTTTTTGTTTTTTGTGAATTTTTTTGAAAAAAATCGTTTTGTTTTTTCATTTTTCATTTTTTGTTTTCGTTTTACCCACTTTTTGCGTGACTTAAAGCATTTCCGTGCGCGGATGTCCCCCAATGCCCCAGACCAGAGGGAAAACACTAAAAAAAATGATAGTGGCAAAGACACAGTATAGACTAGGTACGCAGGGAGGCTGCAAAGGCAGTGGCGGGCGTTGCCCAGGGTGTAAGGCAGCCGCAGAGTGACTGCACTGTGGGGCAGGGGAGAGTACTCACCGAGAGTTATGCATGCACACAGGGAGGCTGCAAGAGAAATCTCTTCTTTCTCTCCCCTAAGAGCCAGGCTGCAGCCAGCAGGAACACAGAGACACACACTTGCCTGGCTGGCCTAAACTAATGAGTGGCAGAGACAGCAATCCCACCCTAAATCCCACCACAGACTGCAAGGAGGACAGGGGCTGCCAGAACTTTTTATGCCCTCTGTGGCTGCCACACCTACCCAGTTCTGCAACCTGGGCATGCTATTGGTTGAAACTGTTCAAGAATTTACATGATCCCATAACATGGCTTGCATCCATCTTGTGTCTGGAATCCATTTTATGTCATCCTTAAAGGGAAAAGAAAAAATGCATCGCGATGGGAGAAAATAAAAAACAAACATTTTAAGGACCACAAGCCCCTGGTAGGCAAAAATTTCAAATAATTATCACTGCTTTTTTATGGATGTCCAGGGCATTTTAATACCCAAGAAATCAATATTAAGCATCTGGGAGCCATTTTGGGTCAATGTCTGCTAACTCCCCTTAAAGGAAAAAAGAAAATACAGCAATCTGAGAAAAGACATAAATGCACGTTTTAAGGACCCCAACCCCCTGGTAGGTATTATCAGGCAGAATAAATAATTATTGCTGGGTTTTTACAGATATTCAGGACGTTTTTTAACATTTAAAAACAGCTTATTTCATTGTGCGTCACCATTAACGAAAATGAAACGTAATGAACCTAATTTTTGTGGTTCTGTTCTGTTCATTTCAATTTCATCAAAATTTTCATTATTCGTTTTGTTACGTAATGAAACGAATAACAAATAACAGAACAAAATATTTTTCTCGTTTCGTGCCCATCTCTAGTGGATATCTCTGGCCACGCGGCTACTACAAAACTGAAGAACAAATGAAACATAATGAACCTAATTTTTGTGGTTCTGTTCAGTTCGTTCCAATTTCATCACAATTTTTATTATTCATTTTGTTACGTAACAAAACAAATAACAAATAATGGAATGAATTTTTTTTCTTGTTTCGTGCCCATCTCTAGTGGATATCACTGGCCATGAGGCTACTACAAAACTTAAGAACGATGTCATTGCAGAAGGACCTAATCTGGGCAGTGCTCAAGGAATGAACAGGTGGCTAGAATCGGGAGAAGGAAATTGAAGACTCTTTGTAGGCCTATTCTTAGAGTCTGCTCAGTTTTCTGAGAGGGAGAGGCACTGTGAATACCGCAGCTGTCTGTGATTGATAAAGTATCCCTTTCTGACAATAATTATGGAACACAGTGTTTTACCTCGTTGAAAAAGCAGTGTGATTAGCAAGACCGTTTTATGTAGATTAGATCAGTCATGTCACCAAGTGTCTTAATTATCAAGATTTTCAGGAGCAATTAAATTAAAAAAAATCAGTTTGGAAGAATGAAACAGTAGGAAGTACCATTGGTATAGGATCAATCAATACCATGAAGACTTCTGTTTGGGGAGTGGGTGGGAATACCTATTATAATTGGTTTAGTATTTGGTTTAGTTTTGAAATGTTTGGGTATATTAGGAATTTGGCCTAATTTCCTTCAGAGTTTTCCCAGCTTTGAACATGTTCTGTGTACAGTATGTAGCTGGAACCCAAGCCCTATGAGCAAAGACCAGATGAATTGGGAATGTTTAGTCTAGACAAAAGGGAGTGTGTAGTGGCTCAGTGGACTAAGGCTCCAAAAACTGTTGACTGCAAAGTCAGCAGCTTGGCGGTTCGAATCCCAGGTGCCATGAAGTGAAGCGAGCTCCTGCTGTTAACCCCAGCTCCTGCCAACCTAGCAGTTCAAAGGCATGTTAGTTCAAATAGATAAATAGGTACCACCACAAAAAGCAGGAAGGTAAAACAGTATTTCCTTGCAGCCATGCTGGCCATGTGGGCACGGACTTGCACAACACTGGCTCTTTGGCTTGAATACAGAGATGAGCACTGCCCCTAGAGTCGGCCATGACTAGCACGCATGTGTGTGGGGGGAAACCTTTACCTTTACCTTTAGTCTAGAGAAAAGAAGGCTGAGGCGATATGATAGCACTTTTCTAATATCTGAAGGGCGATCATACAGAGGAGGGGAAGGATCTCTTCTCAATTTCCCCTGAGTGCAGGGCGTGCATCAATGGGCATAATTGGCAAGAAGCCAGATTTGGGCTGAATATCAGGGGGGGGGACTTCCCATTAGAGCAGTATGGCAATGGAACCAGCTATCTCGAGAGGTCATTGATGAGTGCTTCAGCACTGGAGGCACTGAAGACAAATCTAGGCAACTACCTAGCAGATATACAGGTGGGGGTTGGGTTGGACATAAGAACCTAAGGAGAGCCATGCTGGATCAGGCCAAAGGCCCATCTAGTCCAGTTTCCTGTATCTCACATTGGCCCCACCAGATGCCTCTGGGAGCTCACGAGACTAGATCTCTGTCTCCTGATACCACTCCCCTGCATCTGGCCCTTGAAGTACCCTAGTTTTAAGCCTGTAGATTACACACATCTCCATCATGGTTTGTAACCTGTGATGGACTTTTCCTCCCTTCCAACTTCACTGTTCTATGATTCTAGCTCTCTCTCCACCTGATCAGATAAATAGTAAAAAGATGTGGTACATGCCCCTCCCAAGAAGCCTGCCTAGATGAGACTGAATTTTTGGCAGTACATTTAACACCATGTGTTATTCCCACAATCCCTGTTTTGGTACAGCACAGTCAAATTTCCAGCAAGTTTCCTTCCTTACCTGTACTGGTGGCAATCAATGCTCTCAGGAGATCAAAACAATTCAGCAAATGCTACAATAGGGGAAGGGTAAAAAAAACCAGGCAATTCCATTTAAGTGTGATGTGTTAGACTGCAGAGACCGGGTACCACTAATAGCCACTCTTCCCTGCGATTCTTCCCAAGTGTCCCCTGCTTTGCAACTATTTCAAAAGTTAGAGCTGTTAGTGCCACAACTCTCTCTCTTTTAAACTGATGGAGGTTTTGCAACCTTGCATGCTACCTTTAGTAGTTTTGGCTGGGAGGGACCTTTCTAAGCGGGGTTGACCATCACTCTGCCCTGCATTAACCAATAGTTCCCTCCTGCCTCTGAGCCTTTCTGCTCAATGTCTTTTTCCCCTCTCAAGAGTATGTTGAAGTTTCTTTGCTGGAAGCAGTGATTTTGTTGGTTAATATGCTGTTTGAACTGTTCAATTGTAAATAATGAAACCGTTTATCATTTTTTTCCTACTAATGTTTCTGAGTTAGTTATTGAGACTGTTGGGTCTGTTTGGGGAGGAAGGCAGGACAGAAAAAAATAAACAAATTAATTTAAATTTAATTTAATAAATGAATAAATTAAATCAACTGTAAATGTCAGTTAATGAGAAAAAGGGGTGGACTACTCTAGGGAACTTGAAGCTATTCTGCTCTGTGAATATTCTGTGCTGCTCTAATCTGCTGGTGAAAGACCTTCTCCCATGGGATAGGAAACTTGGGAAACAGGCCAACATTTTTCCAATGCTCTCATGTTCCTACAAGAGCTAAGCTGATTCCAAATCCAGCCAAGTAGAGTTTGATCACCACTGGTGCTACATGTAGGTTGGTGAAAGCTGCAGTAGCACATGAGAATGAGTTAATTAGTCATTTGTCATCTGGCATTGTCTTATACTGAGCATGGTGCCACAAGGGGAAGAGACCTTTGGTAGTGCTTGCTCACCTGGAGCAGGCAGTTTGTAAGTGGATCGGCCAGCAATCAATTCCAGGGCTGCACCGGGATGATGGACCTCTAGCTTGCTCATGGGCCAAGCACCCAGCTGCCTTACTGAAAACCAAGACCTGTGCCTGGTTATTATCCCAAATCTGTATTCCATATCCATCCCTCCTGGCACTGGCAGGCCTTTTGAAATCTTTCCGGTGGCTCATGGGAATAGATGAGGCTTTTCTATATCGCCCCGGCCAGCCTCCCACTTGAAGAAAGATAACAAGTGACATGTATGGAGCCTTTTCATACTTTCAGAACTGCAGAAACAAAGAGTTTGAGATTAGTAGGAAGCAGCATATATTTTTTCCATTCTGGCAGTAAGAACGCTGTTTGTTGCCTTTATATTAAAAGGAGATTGGGCTGCAGCTTGCCTGAGATTCTGCTCAGTATGGACAACGTGAGACGCTGCATCAGCAAAACTAATTCTAGACTAAGCTGTTCAGCCAGAGTTACTTTATTTTTTATTTTTTACTTGCAGGCATGAGAGATTAAAGAGTTTATCTATAGACATGGGAAGCATATTTTTTCCTTTCTTCTCTTTTTTCACATTTTTTTTTCCTGGAGGAAAATTGTCTTTTAAAGAACAGCTGTCTAAAGACAGTGAGGATGGGGTCAGAGGAAGGAAGGAAGGAAGGAAGGAAGGAAGGAAGAAAGAAAGAAAGAAAGAAAGAAAGAAAGAAAGAAAGAAAGAAAGAAAGAAAGAAAGAAAGAAAGAAAGAAAGAAAGAAAGATGGCAGGCAGGCAGGCAGGCAGGCAGGCAGGCAGGAAGGAAGGAACATGCAGAGGGAATCTGAAAAAAGACACCCCATTCCCATAAGGACACTCAGCTGGTTGTGAGTGCAAACAAATTTCAGCATGCTGGTATTTCCCAAAAAGAGGTGGGAAAAAAGAGTCAAGCATTCATATGGACTCTTAACACTCCCCCCACATTACATAGGAAAAGGAAGAGACAAAGTGGCTAGATCCTTGGTTTTGGCCCACAAACTCAGGTTTTTGGGTTCATTCTTTAGTTCTCAGGTTTTGACTCTGAAATCTCAGGAGATGGGAGGATGCTGACCTGGCAAATCTGGCTGGGTTTTATTCTAGCCTATTGAATGAATGAATCTTTATTTACGCTTATTAACCAAGTCAAGAAATACCAAAATATCAATTAGCCACAATAAAACGATTTGCCAGAATAAAACATCAAATTTGCCAGAATAAAACATTTTAAAAACATTTTAAAACATTGTAAAGCTTTTCATAAAAGCCACTAAATACAAACAGGGCTGTTATAAAAATAGTCATTATCAGAAGGATAGATAATATAATATATTGAAGATCAAGCCAACATCAAACCCCAAAGTGGAGACCACACTCCATATGGTCATCAAGAGCTAGAATTACTGGCAGTCATAAGCCTACGTACAACTACTGCAGTGGTGCAAAATCTGGTGACACAATTTGAAATCTGCTGGGATCTGTTAGAGAGAAGTAACTTTGCACAGAATTTGGCAGGTCTCCCAGGAAATTTGTCGATAACAGGTTGAATAAGTTCCTTACGTAAGTCACGGTAAAAGGAACAATAAAGAAGGACATGGGTGACCGTTTCTACTTGGTTCATTTGGACTGGAAAGAATCAATTAGAACCAAGTGGGCCAACCCTTCTGTAAAGAATATAAGTTTTAGCCAATAGTTAATCATAAGGGCTTTGACCTGTGCTCTTATGTACACTATACCAGCCTCCAAACGAAGGGCTACATTTGATGTACATGGAGGTACAGCCAGAAATGATCTCAGAAATTTAGTCTGTACTACTTCCAAGGAATGTAAGTTTGTACCTGCAAAAATTTGGGAACCATACAACATTTGGGAAATAACCTTGCTCTTGAAAACCTGGATAGCAGAAGATACTTGTCGCCCTCCTTTAGAATAGAAGAATCTGGTTATTGCTGCAGCACTCTGCAGCATTCAATGATGCATGTTTTAGTTGAGAGGCCCAGGAGCCTGTAGAACTAAAAATTATGTCCAGGTATTTGAAGCATGAAACCTGCTCTATGGGTTGGTTATTTATAACCCATTTGTGTTTGTTTCTTCTACTAGTAATAAGTACTTAGGTTTTCAAGTAGTTTATTACTAATTGCTCATGATTGCAATAGGTGGAGAAGGCCCTCAAAAAATCTTCTCAGGCCAACACAAGTTAAAGACAATAAAACTACATCATCCGCGAACAGTAACATGAAAAGGGGGCGTGAAAATAGCTTGGGGGGATGAAATTCGGGTTTTGAGAGATTGCTCACAATGCCATTTATGTAGAAGTTAAACAAGGTTGGAGCTAGAACACAACACTTATTTTATTTATTATTGCCCTTGTATACCACTCCCATTTCCCCACAGGTACTTTGGGCAGTTCACACAAAAGTTAAAAACAGTAACATGAATTAACAATCTAAAAAGATACTGGGCAAGTGGCAAAAACTAAAGGGTAGAATTAAAAATAAACCTTGGTACAACCCTAGCAATTGCCAAAGGCGTATCTGAATAGCCAGGTCTTTACTGCTTTTCTGAAGGACGCCAGCAAAGGGGCCTGGCGTATCTCCTTGGCAACGAATTCCAAATTGCTGGGCCAGCCACCGAGAAGGCCCGTTTGCGAGTAGCCGGGCCTCCTTAGGGTGGCAACCTGGAGCGAGAGAGCCATAGAGGATTGGGTGGGTCAGGCCAGCTCTAATCGTTGGGAAATACGCTCTGCCAGATAATCAGGACCCAAGCCATGGAGGGTTTTGTAAACCGAAACCAACACCTTGAACCTTATTCGGGAGGCAATGGGCAACCAGTGCAGGTGAGCCAGGATGGGGTGATGCGGTCAAACCTGCCCACACCAACCACCAGCCTGGCCGCCACATTTTGTACCCGCTGCAGTTGCCGAACAAGGTTCAAGGGCAGTCCCAAATAGAGAGCGTTACAGTAATCTATCCTCAATATGACCAGCGCCTGCACCACTGTCCTCATTTACCCCATTATGAGCTGGAATTGAGTTGGACAACACTCCTGCTGGATTACAAAGAACTCCTAGACTTGAGTTTTCATAGAGACGTCGCATTAACAGGAGACGTCTCCGGTCTATGTTTGTCTCTTCAAACTTTGCCCAAAGTTTGTGCCTTGGGATGCGATCAAAAGCCTGTTTAAAGTTGACAAAGTCTGCGTACAGAGCACCACCTTTAGGGGAGGAATATTTATGAGAAAAGTGGTGGAGAATAAGTCCCTGGTCCTAGGTAGATCTTCCCAACCTAAATCCAGCTTGCTCCTCTGCCAACAGGTTCTCTAGTTGCAACCAGTCTGTTAGTTTACTCAATAAATGGCTGCCATATAACTTACTAACAGTGCTAAGTAGGCTTATTGGCCGGTAGTTAGCTGGGTCCCCCCTATGGCCCTTTTTAAATAATGGAAGAATTATTGCAAGACCCCAGTCCTCTGGAATATAGGCTGTGTAGTTGATCCAAGAGAACAGGGATGCCAGTACTGGGGCCCACCAATCAGAGTTTGATTTTTAAAAATCTGTTGAAATATAATCCATCCTGGGGCTTTACCGAGCTTTCAATTTGCAAATCAGGGCAGAGATTTCCACAGGGGAGACTGGAGACCAGTCTGGTAGTTTTCTATCACTTACTAGTTAACTTTGGGCACAGGCAGGGTGTATGGAATAGATATTCTGAAAGTGCTCCTCCCAAGCATTAGGCAAAATGTGAAAAACAATCTGGAGGGAATGTTCCCGCATTTCACCTGCCACTATCCTCCAGAAAGTGGCTGAGTCTTTGAGGATAGTTGCCGTTGTCAAACTTGTCAGGTCTCTCTCTGGGCTTGAAATTTTTTCTTTTTGATAAGGGCTTTGTAATTTATCTTAAGAATGAACCAATCGGGAGGAATCCTGGCTAAGTTCTGTTCACAGTACAGTCTGAGTTTGGCCATCAGCTCTTTTTTTGCCATTTTGAATTCAAGATCAAACCACATCTCCCCACACACTAGTGTGAGAAAAGTGGGGGTTTGTATTATTATATTTTAGATGGGGCTGAAGACGCTGGACCAAATCCTTATAAGCATCCATAGCAGTTCAGCTAGAATCTGTGGTTATGATCAATGTACTGAGATGGGAAAGGGGATCTGAGAAAAGTAGTTGTCTCATGGAAACATCAAATTCGGTAGTCCACTTGACCCGGGCAACTCTAATTTCAGATGAGGGTGGGAATGTCATTTCTTTGTCTACAAACACCTTGGTGGCACCAAGATTGAGTATGGTGGACAAAGGAAAGTGGTCACTTTCAGAGAGACATTCGACCCTAAAATCAGTAATTAAATTCCTCAAATCCTTTGAGACCATGATATAATCTACAGTGGACGCACCTGTCAGTGAGGTAAAAGTAAATTCTCCAGGAGCATCTCCTTCCATGTTCCCATTTAAAAGTATCAAGTCCAAATTGTTGACCATTTCCATGAAACAAAGACCTGCATAATTACAGCCTCGGTCCTTTGATTGTCTGTGAGAACACCAGGGGCAGGATGGATCCGGAGGCAACATGTTGAGCTTTGCAAATAATACCTTGTCATTTTCTTCAGTTCTGGCGTTGAAATCTCCTGATATCATTAGAGAAGCACTTGGGAATAATGATAACAAATTATCTATATAAGCAACTAGTTTAGCCCATTGGTCTTTACATTCTGTACGAGATTGAAGAGGAGATAGATATACATCAATGATTAATAAAAGATGGGAGGTGAATGTCAAAACAGTTGCAAGGGCTAGATTGCAAGAGGGTTGAAGTTTTTGAACAGATGTTTGAGGTCTGTTGATACCAGAATGGCCATGCCTCCTTTTTCCATCCACCTCTTTCACTGGAGGCCACTTTTAGAGTGTGGGTCGTGTAACCATCTAAAATCGGGTCCTCTTGAATCCATGTATCTTGGAGTAACAAGATGTCAAATATGGTTAAGTAATCAGTAAAGGCTGTGTCACAAATTTTAGTTGACCACCCCGCTGTATTCCAGGAAAGAATCTTGATGGATGATTTCCTGTTATGCTTTGTACCATGTTTACATTGTTGCTGTTGTAAGGGGTTGGTCTGGTCTTTAACAATGAATGAAGAAATTTGATTAAAGAAAACTGGTACACTGTGCTATGATAAAAGGGGGTTAGAGTTATACAGAGTGTGGTTGGGACTGCCCTTGTTGACCCCAGAGATCTGTGGTTTTGCAACCTCCCCATCTCCAGTATGTGTAGCTCTATGACACTTCTGGGAGGGCCCAGTATCCCCATGTCAGACCAAGTTATATTGGGCTGGATCATCTCTCACCAACTGGATCCTATGATTTCTCCAATTTGGGTACTGTTCAGAGTTCCAATGGTCTAACTGCATATGATTTGTTAGAGGTCTTCTCTCCAATACTGGCCCTCTAAATTTTCTTCTTTTATTCCTGGAGTGGATGCTCCTGTCTCTGATGAGCACTGGGATAGGCATGGCCATAGAAGGAATGGGAAGCCCGGATATTTGGATCATAGATTGGTTTGTTGGTTGTTTATTTTCAAAGTTCTGGGGGCGCTGAGCACCTGATTGGGTCTCCATGGTAAAGGGGTGTATACCCTGTTGAGGAGCTCTGTTTACAGCTATTTTGTTGGTACTGTTAAGACAGCTGTTTAAGGTGTTATTTTGAGCTGCCATAAATTTAGCTCTTTGCTGCCCTTTTCTTTGGTTGTTGTTGGGTCACAAATTTTCTGAATGCAGATTTCCCCCAATCTTCTTTTCCCTTGGGCTGATAGTCATGGAGTCTAACAGTTTGAATAGGGGCTTAAAGTTCATACCTCTTGCATTCTTGGTGTTGTTCTTGGAAGCCCCTTTTTTCTTTTGAATGTTATGGGTGGCCTTTCTCTTCAGAATTTTTTTAGCGGGTGAGGTTCTTCTGGGGGTAATGGTATTTTTTGCTTTGCTGCCTGAAGGGACCAGTGGTGGGAGAGAGGCCTCGACAGTTCCGGAGATTTCTGTAGCTAATACAGCAGTTGATGGTTCTTGATTAGGTGTATTTCTGTCCACATTCACTGGAGTTGTAGTAGCAAAAATTTTGAGCTACCCAAAGGAGGGCCCCCACACAAAAGTAGTTCTTCTAAAAACAAACTGTTTATTTTATCTATAGTGTTAGGGGATAGATTATAATAATCTGTATTACCTACATCCTGTGAGGGGTTGCCATTTTTATTTTGCCTTGATGGTCCAGTAAAATTCACTGCTTCTTTCAAAGACCTCTGCATATCATACATAAGCTGCTTAATTTCTTGAAGTGTATCTCTGATTTCAGCCAGGCAAGCCTGGGTTTGACAGTTCCCTGCTACCTTTGCTGAATTTGTTTTGCTATGATGTACTGAAATGCTTGAGGAGGAAGCTGGTGGACTGGTAGTGGTGGACAGAGGAGGAGCACAGCCTGCTGCCACTGGTATGGTACCATTGGATTTAGCTAGATTGGGTATTCCAACATTTGAAGATTCATGATGCGGATTGCTGCACCATGATTGGTTTGTTGTCACAGAGTTCATTGCCAGGTGCTCAGGCAAAATAGCAGAAGAAGGCAGAAGATTATTCATTTTTAGATCACCAAAATCCATGTACATTGCACTATTGAACTGGTCACACTTGAAAGACACACCATCCAATATCTGGTCATCCTTGGAAAGATAGTCTGGCAAGTAGAGATGGGCACGACTCAAAAAAATGGTGTTTCATTTGTCATTTGTCGTTTAGGGGGTCCGTTCTGTTTTGTTTTCGTTTTTTGTGATTTTTTGCAAAAAAATTCATTTTCATTTCGTTATGTAATGAAACGAAAAATGAAAACAAAAACAAAAAATTGCTGTTTCGTTAGCATTCATTACAGTTCAATGTATTTGCCGCAACAAAAATGAAACGTACGACAAAATTTCTGTTGTTTCAGTTCGTTTCGTTTCATTTTGGAGACAAAATTCATTTTTCGTTTTGTTATGTAACAAAACAAAAAAAGAAAAGAAAAATGAAAAATTGCTCGTTTCGTGCCCATCTCTACTGGCAAGTCAATTTGTGGGGTTGCAAAAATTTTTAAAGGATGGTTGCTCCCAATCTCTGGAGTGAAGCCTGTTTTACATGTGGAGGGTGTTTGAGGATTGATAAAATCTGTTATTTTAGCTTGGTGCATTCTCCTCAGTGTTATGTTTTGAACTCCTGCTTTAAGCTGAATGCTAGAGTACTTTTCTGTGGGGGCTATGGAGCAGGGGAAATTTGGAAATCCTCTGTTCAGGGGTGGTGACTGATGGTGCTGTAAATCCTCCTTGCATCTGGCTAGATCAAGGACAGGTGTAATGGTGATTGGAGTGTTTTTCTTTATCTGCTGTAACACCGGGGGAGAGAGGGTGAGATCCAGTATCTCCAATGCCTCTGTGTCCATCAGGATGATGAATTACAACAGGTGATTGCACTGAAGGCTCCGAGAAAAGCAAGGAGTTAAGTTAAAATTATAAAATGGCAAAATAGTAATAATAAAATATAATTTTGGTAAATTGTAAAAACAGTAAAAGCAGGAAAATGATTTTTAAAAGTCACTTTTGATTTTAAAAGGTTGTAGTCAAGTAACACAGTTCTATAAAGTTGTTAGTCTTCGAGGCACTCAGTGTGTGACGAAGTAGTAACAAATGATTAAACAGTTTCCAGTTTCTACTTTCAGTTCTAATTACTGTTTTCAGTGCTAGCCTTCAAGGTCCCCCTAATCTCCTTATTTTGCTGTTCCAAATACAGTAAGTGCAGTGGTTATATTGTTACTTGTTAGGTCAACCAGAAGTGTGTGAGAGATAATGAGCTTGACACAAAAACCTTGGAGGCTTTGCTGTCGTCTGGAGGAATGTAGATTTCTCTCAATGCAAACGTCTTACCACACTTGCTACAAGATTGGAAACTCCCAAAAAGTCTCAATAATAATAATAATAATAATAATAATAATAATAATAATAATAATAATAATAATAATAATAATAATAATAATAATAATAATAATAATAATAATAATAATAATAATAATAATAATAGCAAGGTCAGCAGAAGGGAGCAAGGAGGTATAAGATCAAGTTAGATAGACTTCGGAGGACATACTGTTCGCTGCAAACCGCACCCGGGTGAAACCCAGCCTATTGCAGACTCCCCAATGATCTACAGAGAGATCCAAATGTACTCTAATCTGCCCCTGCATTGGTTTAGAAAACAGTGTTTTCTTTCTTTCTTTCTTTCTTTCTTTCTTTCTTTCTTTCTTTCTTTCTTTCTTTCTTTCTTTCTTTCTTTCTTTCTTTCTTTCTTTCTTTCTTTCTTTCTTTCTTTCTTTCTTTCTTTCTTCCTCGTAATACACTGGCATCTTGATGCATGTTGTAAGCTTTCAGATTGCAGCTCTTACCCCAAGGGGATGCAAAACCATGGGAAGAGTACTTCTAAGAACTTTAAATTGACCATTGCATCCCCACATCGTCTGCCGCATTCCCTGCCAACTGTGGCTAAAATGTCTGCCCCATCAGGCACACACATGCCTGTGATGTCATCAGGGCACACTAGTATGTATAAGATTTTAGCCCTGAACTCCCAAGGAAGGAGATGCTGCTGGTCTGGCAACCACAGAGGAGACTGTTGTAAACAGTGTACACGGCTGGTGAAAAATGCAAATACAGCTCCCCCTTTCTCTTGATGTCACTAGAACAGGGATGGAAAAACCTTTGGCCCACCAGATGTTTTGGACCACAAAACCCACAGCCATATAAAGGGGGGTGAATATCAATTCCTGTTTCATTTTTGAGAAAATCCCCTAACCCCAAAAAAAAACCCTCTCTAGTATAGTTCACATGTTGTGGACAGATGAAACTGCCTTCTCTCAATTCAGATGTCCATCTTGACTGGTGATGATTCCACCAAGACTTAAACATTTTTTTTCAGCCCTAAGAATCTTTGGCCCCGGTCTCACGACATTTTGCTGCTCTTTTTGCTGTGAAAGACTGTGCAGCAAAAGATCATGCCTTCACTCCGAAGAGCAGTATTTTGGTACCCTGGTTGACCATGCCCTCAGAAGCACACTTTAACCGCAGCATTTTGTACCACCCCAGGGGTTGTGTTTAAAACACTTCTGTTGTTGATGCACAGTTTTTAACGCATCAAACCAGGTGCAACCCCAGAAAATCTGCACCAATTAAATTCATACCCCTTTTTCTGCCTCTTCCTGTAGTTCTGCCCTGTTCATCGTTTATGCTACTGAATTGGTGGCATACCGGCATGCCGGCACAATTTTTACTGGCTGTCCGCCGTCAATTAGAATTGATTTTAAGAAGAAAAACTGCTACATGGCTGCAACGCAGGTATTCGCCACAAGGGGAAAAGATGTGCAGTAGGCAAGTTGGGACGGATGCAGAGAAGTAAAATACTCCCCTGTTATCGGGGCGCTAACTGCACATCAAATGTCACATGACTGCCCGAAAAAATAGTACACATCAAATTAACATGCACAGATAACAGTAGTGAGATCAGGGCCTTTGTTTTCAGGAGACTTTTTATGTACTCAGCTCGTTGATTTGCAGTCGTGAGTACAGTTCTTCTACTTGCTTCCTGCTTCAGTTAGGAGATGTTACTTTCACATGAGATTTACATAGCACATGTTTCTGGACCAGGGCGAGGGGGCTCCCTTTTAATATTTTGAGGAGGTTTCCTCAAAGTTATGATGATGCCCCTAAAACAAAATCTAAGTTTACTGAACTAAGTGAATATCTGCCTCCTTCCTTTCTGTTAGATGAAATCTCCCATCTTCCCTACTTAATGCCATTCTACCTGTGGGTGACCAGGCAAAGGGGAACCTAGTCCAGCAGCAGGATTGAAAACTACTGGTAACCCATGAAATCTGCTTTGTCATTCATCCCCCTCCAAGACAAAGATGAAATGGGCATGGATCAACGCTTGAGTTATCAATCATAGAGGGGAACCCATCCATAGTGGGGGGTCATGGGCAGATCTGCAAACTGCTTCATGTAGAAGCTAGATTGGGTGGAAGTAGAGATGGAGCCAAATTGAAGCAAAGGTGATTCATTCTAATTTGTGATACGTTGGGGCTGATTAATTTCGAGCATTGAATCAACAAATAAATGAATTGATTCATCTTCTCTTCCAAATGCTATAAAAAGACCCAGCTCCTGGAATCTAGAGGCCCCAAATCTGGAAAGATGCTTCTTCCAACTCTCCTCTGCAAGCCCTTGGAGTTTGGTGAGGATTGGGGTTCAAATGTCTGAGATATGCACCCTCAAGGAAAGGGCTGCCAAGTACCTAGAGACACCAAACTTCCAGAGAGGCTTCTCCAAGATGTCCTCTACAACTCCTCAAGGTTTGGTGAAGATTGGCTTTTGGACATCTGTACAACCCACAAAGTGAGGGCCCTTAGGAATGTGCCCTTTAACAACTGGGGTGGGAAAATTCAATCTTCACCAAACTTGAGGAAACGTAGACAAGATCCAGAAGATGCTTCCGTCCAAAATTTGTTTGTCTAGGTGCCTTGAGGGGAGACCATTTTATAGTCCAATTCTTCTTCAAGTGCCATGTCCGTGTAGAACGTCGGTGATCAATAGCATGATCTTTTTTTTTTTTAAATCTAAAGCTATTCCAAATAGAAAATATATGCCCACTGTGAAATATTGGCTTAAATTCTTAAGCCAGAACTCTTAAGCCCAGGCCACACTTATAGCCCAATGAAGTATCAAATCAAAAATTGCTAAAATTTGCCAATTTATATTTGTCCAGGAACTCGATTTTATGACAATTCCAGGGCAGTTTATTTGCTTACCTCTGGCTTTGGAAGGCTGGCGTGTGTACGACGTGTTTCTAAATCACAAGCAGCAAATTCGAAGGCTCTTGTGAAGCAACCCAATAATCCATCCAACCAGCAAAAGTAATTTAACTAAGATGGAGTGAGGGCTTACTATGGAACAATCTATCACTAATGACTGGAACAGGTGCACAAAGTGTCTTAATAAATCAGTAACCTGAAAAGCACATAAATTACTTTGAAGGTTAATGTATTTTCCTCCTTGTTTCCCAAACATCTTGAAGGTGGTTTCATGAATATTTCAGACAGTGCACAGAGAAAACCACAGTGGAATATGCTTGAAGTGCTAGATAAAAAAAGAAATGGGAATAATGATACTTACCCAAGTGAAGGTCATTATGGACCAGCGCTGAGCAGATCCCCTCAACAGTGGAAGCTGCTGAACTGTAAACTCTATAGAGGAATATTCAGAGTCACACTATTAATACAATTCAACATGGGATTTTCTCAGTGAATATTTGCACAGTGAAAGAGTACATCTCCTCACCTCCCCAGAACACATATTCAAACATATGACACTCTCAGCATCCCTGAACCTGAATGGAAACATTGGGCAAATGTTTGACACTCATTTGAGCGTCTTCCTTTAGGGGATGCTTCCTTGAGAGATGTGAAAGCTTATTTCAATTCCTGAGATTCTTCTAGAATGTTTGGGTCTGCACTCAAAGTATTAGTTAGATTTTGCCCTGGTGTGAGACCAAGAAGGTGCCAAAGGTGACTTTCCACAAACAACACCTGACTGCTGAACTTCCTGAGGAGACAGCCTTGCTAGTGGGCCTTTCATTATATCCAGAAATTGGGAGCAAACAGCTTTTCCACACATGCCATTGCCCTTCCATGGCAAAATAAGTAAACGAGACAAAATTGTTGTGTGTAAACACGGGCCACTCTTTATTAACTTTACTTAACCAGCATGTCAATAATAACTCCAAGACAGGCCTGCAGCAGTGTGGATCCAAAGTCAGAACCCCAGAGTCTCCCGGAAATAGAGATGGGCATGAAATGAGCGATTTTTCGTTTTCGTTTTCATTTTTTCATTTCGTTACGCAACGAAAATGAAATGAATTTTTTAAAAAACAAAACAAAAATGAAAAGAAAACGACCAAATTTGCCGTGTTTTTCATTTTTGTTGCAGCAGATGCATTGAACTAAAAAGAATGCTAACGAAACAGCAATTTTTCATTTTTGTTTTCATTTTTTGTTTCATTACCTAATGAAACAAAAACAAATTTTTTTGCAAAAAAGTCACGAAAATAAAAACGAACCAAAACGGACCCCTAAACAACCAAACGACAAACGAAACACCATTTTTTTGAGTCGTGCCCATCTCTACCAGGAAACCCTCCAACTAGCAATCTTTAGAGTGAGTCACAACCCCTTGGGTGTCCTGTTTGCCAGACAACACAACCACGGCCGGTAAATTCCATTAACCCTCCCCGGGTCCACCAGATCCGTTACTAGTGACCCATTTCCCAGGGAGGCCTCCAAGCGCATCCTTACCCCGGACTGTAATCTCACGATCCACAGCTTTCAGAGGTTGGATGGGCCCAAAGGGAATGTTAGAATTGATTCACCATGTGTTCAAGCTTATCCGCACTACCTCCAGTTTGACATTATTACTAGGCCGCTAACGAAGCCGAGTACCAGTGTGGGATAGGCGAAAAATCCCCGTTCCCCATTGGCCAATTCTGGGAGCGGGTCAAAAATTCCTATCCAGCCCCCTAAGGTGACCAGTCAGACTCACACTAGTACTGATAACTGCTGTGCGTGGGTGGGGGAACGGTCCCAACGAAAGAGGGTTGGGCCCGGTCGGCTCCCTGCTTTATACCGGCCCCCCTTCCTCTGTCTTTGCCCATGAGCCTAGCACCCAGTCTCGCGCTATCTCACACGGGGTGGGAAAAGAGGCTCCGTGGGTCAGAGGAAGTTCTGCAGAGCCCACTTATGTTCCAATATTTTTAAAAAGGACTAGACCTCCTAAACAAAATTTAAAAAAAAAACAGACAAGCAAGAGAAACTCTCATGAAATATGAGAAAAAATAACAATAGGCTTAACAAATCTTGATGTCTTATGGAGTGGAAGGGAGTATTTCATCTCCCTCCTCCATAAGCTTTATGTAATTAGGCTTCTTGACCACCACTCCCCAGTTTTCCAACAAAACATGAAACAAAAATCTAGCAGCTTCCAAGAGACTTCAGCCTTCCTTCCCTCAGCTTTTGTCAGAAGTGACTGGACTTGCCCACACAAATTCAAATTAAAATATAGCAGTTAGTCTTTCAGGTGCCAAAATGCTTCCCCGCTGCTGCCTTTTTTGGCTTATATACTAGCACAGACTAACACGGCTACGTTTTTTAAAACCACCATAAAAACCCTTGGTCACCTTCAGCTCCCTATAAGGCTGCCCCAGAGCCCTACCACACTTAAGTTTTGAATAGCCTTTTGTTTAAAGTCAAATCGCCTTAAAAATCACCTACCATATTTCCAGTCCCTTTTTCCGTGGAGGCCCCTTCGCCACGCCCATTTTCAGCCACTGTGTTGGTTTTTCTTGTGATGGCCACCAGGGGTGGTGTTTTTTTAACCGATTTCTAGACTGCTTTTTGAAGCAATTTTGCTGAAACTGTGGACACCGTGAACCATTTTTTTTCTGGGTTTCCCCCTCTGTATGCCTTATCCTGCCATCGGAAAAGCAGAAAATTAGCTACATTACTTAGAATGGAAGAACAACGACATGACGTTACCCTAAAAAAAAATTCCAAAATAGAAGCAGATGATGGGAAAATGATGGACAAAATCAGAACAAAATCCGGTTTAGCAAAGTGCGGATGGGGAAACCGGTTCATGAGAAAATGCAAAGTGTGGAATGCTGAATCACTTCAGTGGCTATGTGACCGGGCGAGGGCAGAAGGTGATTCAAAACAAAAAGCGGTTGCTGTTTGAAGTGCGGTAGCAGCCCCAAGAGTTTAGCCACAGAAATCCTTCCTGAAAACCTCTGCCTATGTAATAAGAATGAAGTATGTCTTGACTAGCTGTTCCCACTCAAGCATCTGGCCTTCAATGCTAAGACAACTATGAAAGCTTTCGTATTTGGCCTTGAGCTTTGCTTGATCAAAAACTTTTTCCATTGGCTTTTCTTGCTCCCTTCTTACCCTTTGGTCTTGACTAGGGATGGACAGGAAACAAAAAACAAAATGTTGTTTCATTGTTTTGTTACGAAATGAAACACAACAAAATGAGGAAGCATTATTTCATTATAGATGAAACAAAATGGTCACTTTCCCATTGAAACAAACCATTTTGTTCCATTGTTTTTGGGTTCCTGCTGAGCTATCAATGGCTGGAGCCCTTTAAACCTGGCCCAGTCAATAATAGGGGGACCCTATGGTACTGATCGGGCCAGTTTTGAAGGGCTCCAGTCATTAACAGCCTGGCAGGAGCCCTTTAAATTGGCCCCCGGAGTCCCGCACACCAAATCTGGTGCCTCTAGGACCCAGGGGAGCCATTTTGTTTTGTTTCATTTAGTTTTGTATGAATTTTTTCAAAACTCGTAAGAAACAAAACAAAACAGGGGAAGCATAAAACAAAATGAAAAGAAACATTATTTTTCTGTTTCATGCCGATCCCTAGTCTTGTCTTCAGGTGGCCTCATCCGTGGCTCTAACTTCCTGCTTCCTTTCGATTCAGCCACTGCAAGTTGTCTGGCATGATTATTTTGTGAAACAAATTTCTTCTAGTTGAATGATATAAAGAAATAGTAGCATGGAGGATTTACTGACTCTAACAATTCCAGCAATGGGATAACAATTCTGCTTTGAATCATAGAATCATAGAATCATGATGTTGGAAGGGGGCTACAAAGCCATCAAGCACAACCCCCCTGATTTGTGAAGGGGATTGGTTTCATTTTTAAAAGAATTTATCAGTGTCCCCACATTTTGTCATCTTCCTTCCTTTCTTTGGTGTAGTTGTGCAAGCAGAAACTTGTAGATTCATCCATCCTTGCCAATGGTATCAAGTCAGCTATTAAAAGTCTCATTTTGGATCCAAATATATTTTTCATAATGCTGAGCTTGGGTTGTTACCTCTTTAACAGAAAGACTCCATAACTTTAATTTCTATGTTGAGAGTAGGTCTTCTCCATGCTGAGAATAGCTCTATATGTTGACTGTAGCCAGTGGAAGTGACAGAGAATTTTGTTTGAGTTCTGATTTTAAGAAATTATCAGAGTCTGCAGATTTCAGTATAGGTTTAGGGTATGTTTAATAGGATGCCAGACTAAGAGAAACTGACAGGCTTTCCCCTCCATCCATCATAACTGGATAGCTGTAACTGCCTAACATTAAATAACAATACATGTTTATTTACATCTTAAAATTAATTTCATTTTAACATGAGTCACATTTTTGCTTTATCGTACTGCATTACTAGGCCATTCTTCAAAGAAACTGTGTGTTAGTCCTGGCATTTTTGCTTGTACTGATCTCTGCAAAAGTTCTGCCTCATTTAATTCTAACTACACTGTATATTTCCGCCTCTAAGCTGTTTCTAGGAGCCTCGTGGCAGAGGGGTTAAATGCCTGTACTGCAGCTAAAACTGTGCTCACAGCCTAGGGTTCAATCCCAGGTAGTAGGCTCAATGTTGACTCAGCCTTCCATCCTTGCAAGGTCGGTAAAATGAGTACCTAGCTTGCAGGGGGGCAATATGTAGCTTGCATACTGTAATTAAAAAAACTGTAAAGCACCCAGATAAAACCTGAAGTGGTATTGGGTGATAGAACACTTTGTTTTTTGCTTTTTGCTTCTCCTTGCAGGTTAAGGAATCTTTTTAAAATCTTAGAACTGCAGAGCTGGAACCAACCCTGTGGATCATCAAATCAAGCCTCTGTCAATGAAACTCTATGGCAGGGCTGTCCAAACTTTGGCCCTCCAGATGTTTTGGACCACAACTCTCAGAATTCCAAGCCTGTATTTCCTATGACAAAGGACTGCGGGAGTTGTGGTCCAAAACATCTGGAGGGCCAAAGTTTGGACACCACTGCTCTATGGGGAATCGAATCACCAGCCTCTGGTTCTGCAACCAGATAAGTGAACCCCTGAACAATGGAGCAGTTCATTGCTTTCCTTCAACTAAATATTAGACATGGGCAAGACCAGAAAAAATGACGTTTTGAGTTGTCGTTTGTTGGAACGGGTCCGTTTCGGGTCGTTTCCGTTTGTCGTGAAATTTTTCAAAAATTTGTCATTTCGTTCGTCATTTGTCCTTTGTCGTTTCCACCACACGATTTGACTTCCCAGAGCATAGGGGTGTCCCGCAATCAGGGCTGGCGCTAGGTGTTTTTTCACCCTAGGCGGCAGGCAGGGGGGCAGCGGGGGGAGGTGCGGGTGAGCAGCGGTGGCAGGGGGCCATGGGCGGGTGGTGACAGCGGCAGTGGGAGGCGCGGGCAGGCAAGCGGGCGAGCGGTGGCCACGGGCGGGCGAGTGGGCAGGTGGTGGCGCGGGCCGCAGGCGGGTGGTGGCGCGGGCGGACGGGCGAGTGGGCAGTTAGGATATCACAGAGGTTCTGTTCTTGGCTTGCACCACAAATGTCTGTGTGTGCAAGCAAACTGAAGTTGGGAAAATAGAAAATAAATGGTAGTATATAATATATTTTTAAAACAAATCCACACCTCCCACTCCCAGTCGAACCTCCCCCTTTATCCAATATCAGAAAAAAATCCTCACAAACCAGAGAAGAAATAAAGAATAAACTGCTATTCCCTTCATCAGACAAAGTTGCAGGGAATCAAAGAAATTATTTTCTAAATTCAAATCCCTCTCTGCCCTCTTAAATCCAGCCTCCAGCCTCCCTCCTCAATCTCGATCGGATCACACCAGCACCAGCAGCCAGCCCTCCTCCCTCAACCACATCCATACACCCGACTGCGATTTCTGGAAGGTGCCTCGGCTTTTTATGCCCTCCGAGACATCCAGAAGTGTCAGTCAAAAACCTGGCGATGCCATTGATGGAATGGTTCAAAAAATTTGCATGGTCCCATCCCATGCCCAGCCCAAATGGGCAGGTCTAAAAAAATAAAAAGTAAAATAAAATAAAATAAAATAAAATAAAATAATATCAATATGTTGTTTTATTGCTATTAAAAAAACCACTGCTGCTACTATAAAAATTCAGGCATTTAAAATAAACAAATTTCACATGTTTCTGTGGTGATTTGGTGTGTTTTTTGACCACAATTTCAAAAGAAAAATTGCAGTCGCCATTTTGGATCCCCCCACCACATGGCATGGCGAGAGGACGAGGATGACCCCCCCCAGCCTGTTGCAAGCAGCCCAGGACAGGAGAAGAGGGGGGAAAGGTCGGGGACCCCCCAGAAACCACCCCTCTGGTAGGTGGCAAAGCCTCAGGCAGGCATATTTTCGCCTGCTTTTTTGGCCGGGAGTCGTTTTTTATTTTTAAACTTTTAAAAACTTTTTCTGTGCTTCGCATTGCGCGATTGCCGCGATGCCACAAACGGAAATGAAAAGCCCGACCAAATTTTTCCTTTTGTCGGTTCAAGTTTGAGTTTTGACGGCTTAATTATCGTTACCGTTTCCGTTACGTAACTGAAACGATAACCGAAAATGGAAATGACAATTTCACCGAGTCATGCCCATGTCTACTAAATATAATTATAAATGAAGGGCTGGCACACAAGCAATGCCTGATTTGAGAACACTGACAACAGTGTTGTAAGCAAGTGGGAGGTGCCCGTACCATGACACTCTTTGTTTGAACTGGCCCGTAAAGTCCAGCCCCATCGGACCATGCTGCTCTCTGCCTTCCAAGAAGAAGCCTGGCGTCCATCTTGCCAAGTGAACTTTTAAGAACTCTCTCCTGGCAAATTACATCCCTTGCCATGTTTAGACATTTATACCTGCTTTGAAAAAGAGGACTTTGCTCTCAAAAGCTCAGTAACATTTTTTTATTCTTTTTCATTTTTCTTCTAGCAGCCTATGAATGCATCACCCATAGTATAGTTTTGCTTTTGTTTTAATGGCTGCACGGCACAGAACCTCTTTTTTTTTTTAACACAATGAAAACAAAATGAGATTCCACCCATTTTGTTCACCACTTCTTGAGATGATATCGGACAATTGTTACATACTATGTTGTCAATCATAATTTAAGCCGCTAACCCTGAGAAATAAGACTGTATAATGTTATATCCAGCAGTACATCCAAGGGAAACATTTGCTTTTTAAAGAAAACAGAAAGGTAAAGATTTGATTTGCATTGAAATTTATGCCACACCAATAAAGTACTTATTCCAAAGGATACATCACAGTTTTCAATATCCTTTCTTTTATTGTCATATCTAAAAAAAATGGATAATATTTCCCTTGGTCAGCAAAAACCCGCAGAAAATCCTTTTCTCCTTCCTAAAGTAAACCAAACTGTTATATTGCTACGTTTACTTCATATTCATAGAGGAAAATATGAGAAAGACCAACTTCCCCATCTTCCTGATGTTTGCAGAGGAAATGCACTGATGCTCTCTGGAAGGTGACTATGCCAAAATGAACTTTCACATTTTCTAAAAAGACTCTGATACAGTTTCAACTTCTTTGAATCTAGCCCTAAATTAGCTGGAGAGCAAAAGTAAACAATAGGCTCTAAACATAATGAAGCTGTCAATAAAACAATCAGATTATCCACCCACAAGAAAAAAAGACATTAAAAGAACATTAAGGTTGTGATGCAAAACAACAGAAGCGCGAGAAAAAATTAGTTAAGAGCAGCACTTACCAGATGTTTTACAGCGGATTGTGTCACACTGAAGTAAATTTTAGGAGTAGTTCAGCAGAAACCCTGTTGTGCAAATTGCTATTTGGTGAGTCTCCTGCCTCACTTAGAGGCATTGTTCTGACTTCAAGGTTCTGCTTTTAAGTGTCATTGCATAGATTTCATCTTCTGAACCAGGGGTGGTTTGTGGGTGGTCCATGGCCACCAGGAGGTCAAGGGCAGCTTCCATAGCTTCCCCAGACACCCCTGAAACAGACCCCAATCCAGAAGGGAAAGAGCCCAAATGCAAATAGCTTCCCCCTAGAGGCCTCTTTCTCTCCCCCCCCCCAATGCCACAACAGTCACACTTTGTTATTTTCATGGCTTCCAATTCAGTTCAGGCACCTGTTCAGCTCCCTCAAACCTGAGCTGATCTGAGCCAGTGTTGCCAGGGCTTCCTTTGCTTAACCCTGGACACAAGTTCTTTGCAACATTCAGGTTTGGACCATCTTGTGAACAGGGATATACAGACAGTTCTAAGTTTGGGGTGGGGCCCTCTTATGGTGCATCGTGGAAATGGGTAAGGAGAGAATTCACTGCAACATACATAAAGCTTTGGGGGTTTGAGAGCTTGCCCCCTTTAAATTTTGTTTCTTGATCCCTTTTCTATTAGACATAGGAACTGAATGAAGTGGTCCATTCACACACTGGCTTAGGAAAAGGTGAAGTCTGAAATGCAGCAAAATTCTATGTACAGTAGGACCTCTGTATCTACTGATTCATTAACCAATGATACAGTTATCCACGGTTGGCAGAGGAAAAAAATTAAATAAATGATTCAGCAGCTGCAAAGCAACCTACTGTCACAAACAGCAGCTGTAAACCAATCTACTGTCACAAACAGCAGCTGTAAAGCAAGCCACTGTCACAAAACAGCAGGGTTTTTTGGGGGGGGGCAGTGTTCTCTCTTACCCACAGTTTTCATTATCCACAGGAAAGCCTGGAACTGATCCCCAATGGATACCAGAGTTGATTTGCCATGGGAATCATTTGTTAGTGTCCCAGGTCACAAACATAGTCCAAAAATTGCACCTGTTAAGATGCAAGAAGGAGAATCTTGCAAAATCTGTTATATTTTGGTGCTATTCCCTAGAGCGTTGTATCCCAACTCTGGGTCCCCAGATGAGAAAGGTGCTTTGTGTGCCATATGTCTGTGGCCTCCTAAACAAAGAGTTCCCAGTCTTGGCTCCCCAGATGTTTTTAGGCTTAAACTCCCAGAAGCCTTCACCATTAGCTTTGCTAGCCAGGATTTCTGGGAGTTGTGGTCCAAGACTATCTGGAGACCCAAGGTTGGAAACCACTGCTGTAGAAGGACACAAGAGACGAGTGTGTAACACAGTCTATCCTTTGACTTCTAAGCTCATCAGCAAGTACACCTTCAAGTGTGATGTTGGATGCAGCCATGTTTCCAGTACTGGGCAAAGATTTGTCTTCCAATCCGATGAGCTTCTTTTTTATGGCATCAGGTCAGTTGAGGCACCCTATCTTTTTTTTTTAAAAAAATCTCAGTTTACAAAATCTGTTGCACAGGCCGTGGTAGGGATTTTTTTAAATATACAGATTTATATAATGGCTTTCTTCTTTATTTTCCACATGAAGAACACATCTTAATTTGTTTTGCCATACTGGTCTTGCAAAAATATTGAGGCAGCATTAAAAACACGAGCACAAAATAGATCAGGGAGGCTGTATTTGCATTTCATCACCTCTTGATACTGTCTTTTGCTAATTATACCATTTTGTTTATGTATGTATGTATGTTTAAAATTATACTCTATAGCTCTGTGGAGCCCTCCGGGTAGCTACCAATTAAATCAAACAACAGCAGAGAAGCCTACTTGGAAACCAGATTCATTTAAAAGACATGGGTTGAAGATTGCAACTGTGTGGTAGAGCACGTGCTTTGCTTGCTGACTGTCCCAACTAGCATCTCTAGAGGAAAACCTTATTTGGAAAACAATGGTGCTGCTAAGAATGGTTTTTGGGTGTCTCTTTGTTCATTGTGTGGTGGCTCAGCGGACTAAGGCACCAAAACTGTAGACTGCAAAGTTGGCAGTTCGGCAGTTCGAATCCCAGGTACCATGCAGCAGAGCGAGCTCCCGCTGATAACCCCAGCTCCTGCCAACCTAGCAGTTTGAAAGCATGTAAATGCAAGTAGATAAATAGGTACTGCTGTAAAAAGTGGGAAGGTAAAACAGTGTTTCCTTGCAGCCATGCTGGCCAAATGGCCATGGACTTGCACAACACTGGCTCTCTGGCCTGAATACGGAGATGAGCACCGCCCCTAGAGTCGGACACGACTAGCATGCATGTGGGGGGGGGACCTTTACCTTTACCTTTTACCTTGTTCATGAAGCCCCTGGATGACTACTTAAAGAGGAACAGGAACATATTTCCCCACTTTCCTCAGAAGGACCACTCCACCTCCATAGAGCAAAGATGTGTGGGTTTTTGAAGGCCATGTTTTCTTGCACATATATGTTTCCATATTTGTGGGTTTTGTTGAATGTTTGGTGTATATTGGGTGGAGGTGGATCTGTAGGCATTCCTAATTTGATGAGACAGACCCAAATCCAACTGTAACTCTCAAATTGAGTTACATCCATGACTGAAATTTATTAATTCCACTTGTCTAAGTGAGTAGGGTAGATTGTACCTAGGCTTGGCTTTGTGGCAGAATTGGAGAGGGTTGAAGTAGCTAAAGAGTGTCACTTAAGGTTGCATAGAAGTCGAGTATGTCATTTGGGGTGATCCTTGTATCCACATGGCATACACATCTCAAGTGACCCTACTCAGCTCTATTCCTTAAGAAAATAAACAAAATAAACAAAACAAAAGGATCCTTCCTTGTCCTTCCTGCCTCCTCTTCCTTCTCAGAGCCTCTCTCTCTCCCTCTCTCTCTCTCAATCTTATAGTACATCACTGCCACCCTAATAGTCTTTTGCCCCCCCACAGCGGAATAACCACGCGAGACAGGGTCTTGGGTTCAAACTCCGGGCCACTTTATTAACATATTAAACAGAACACAACTTTAACCCGGGGCCTGCTGCAGTGTGGGTGGAATTATTCTTTGGGTCTCCCCGGACCCCCCCCTTTTACCTAGCAGTCTATTTGGGCGAGTCGCTAGCCCCTAGCCCGTCCTGCCCATAAACAGGGTGGGCTCGGATAGCTGGTCCCCTTTCCCCAGCCGGACTGTCCAGACACATCCATTGTGCCTAGCAGTCCAGCGGGCCCTCCAGGTACATCCATCCCCCCCGGCTTTGTGATCTCCGATCTGCAACGCCGTGAGAGCGGACGGTCCCTTTGGGAAATCGAGACCCGACTCCCTACTGCCTCTCCCTACCCGCACTACCGCCACGGTAGTAGCCTGGCCTTGCCATGGTGCCTACCCACTCCACCAACGAGCCACCACCTCCCGCAGGCCCCTCTTCAGGTCCATAAGAAACAGCTCCATTCCCTGGTCCGAAAGATGAACCCCATCATCCCGGTATAACTCAGGGCTAGCGGCCACAATCCTCGGGTGCCCCACCACCGAACCCAAACCCTGAACCACTGCCCGGAACACATCCCTATTAACCCCTCTGCGCACAGTATTCATCACCTGCGGGGTGCACTGAGCTCTCCACTGTCGCTGTGGCACTATAGTGGACCACACCAACTCCACCTGAGGGAAGGCCTCCTTCCATGCAGTCAGATCCCTGACAATATCCTGGGCCAACAGCTTCCCTGTTTGATCGCCCACATCGTTACCCCCCAAGTGAACCACCAGAACATCAGGGGGGCGGCCTCTAGCTTCCATCCTCGCCGTCCGCTCAAACTGGCACCAACGCATGCCCCTGAATCCCTTCCATTCAAGAACGGCCCTTCCCCCCATCCCCAAATTGACCCCCCAGGCTGTCCTGGCCGCATACTTCCCTGCCCAGTAAACATAACTATGTCCCAAAACGAGCACGCGGCACCTGGCACGTCCCGGCCCGGGTCCTGTAAGAGAACAAACCAAACAGTTAACAGTGGGGGAGGGGGCGTACGTAAGTAGTGAAACGTGCCGACGCCCACCATCCCAGGGACTTTATTTCCCGCGGCCCATAACCCAAGGCCGCCGCTGTGGAGGCTGCACCGATTCTAAAGGAATGCGTCCCAAACTTCATACCCCCGAGGCCCTGCACTTCCAACGCCCGCTGCGTCAGCCTCCAGAATTGGAATTTCGTCAAGGGTTCACCCTCCGCGTGGTGGAACAAAGGGCTGTCCCCCTTTCCCCGGAGGGCCACGTATTCCTCCATTGCCCTGACGGGGCAAACCTCCACCCTGGAGCAAGCCCCAAATTCCACCCTCTGCCCTTGCGCCCGTTGATCCGTCTTTGAGCGGCGCAGCAGGAACGCCACATTACCTTGCCCCAGTTGGCAATCAGCCCATTGCAGAGCCCGCCTGGATTCGTTGCGCCGGCCCGCCGCGACCAGCTCGCTGATCCGGAAGGCCCCCAAAAAGACCGTAAGCACCGCGGCCCTCATCAGGGCGGCCTCATAGCCGTCCCTGCACAGCTTCACCCATTGCTCCTCCATTTGGGACAAGATGTCCAGCGTCAGTGGGAAACCCCCAGCCCTGGCCCAACCTTCCAACACCTTCCGAACCCGGAAATCCCGAGTCATGTCCTCGCACCCCAGGGCTTTGGCGTGGAACGCCAATGCGGCCAACCGCCCTTGCATTGTCCCCGGCGACAGTCCCTTCCTGCGCAGGTATACAAGGTACTGCCGTATGTGGTCTATGGCGGCAGGCCAGGAGGCCGGCAGCTCCATCAGTTCCCAGAATTTACCGAAGTCCTTGGTTGCGGCTTTGTATGCTCGCCTCGTCCGTGGCGCCAGCGCAAGCTCCAGGGCCCCATCCGCCTCCTCCCTCCAATCTGCCATACTTCTTCTGGCAGCCGCTCGGGCAGCTCGTTCGCCCCCAGGGCCAGCTCCCTGAAGCGCTCGAGCTGCTGGCGGGAAAGAGCATCCACTCTGGAATTGTCTAACCCCGGAACATGGCGTGCGCGCACCACGATGTTATACTGAAGTGCGTGCAATGTCAGGGACCGGACCAATGCCATTACCCGCTCTGACTTGGATGTTAGGTCATTAATGGTGTATACAACGGCAATGTTGTCACACCAGAAGCGGCCCGTTGAGTTGGCCCATTCCCCCACCCACAGCCAAAGGGCCCCCACTATCGGGAACAGCTCCAGAAACATGAGGTCCCGCGTAATCCCGGCGGCCGCCCACTCAGGTGGCCAGGTACCGTGGCACCACTTACCTTTCCAGTAGATGCCATAGCCCTGGGAACCTGCCGCGTCGGTCTGCACCTGGAAATCCGCCCCCAACCTGAGTTCTTCCCTCCAGAAAGACACCCCATTATACCCTTGCAGGAATTCCAACCACACCCTGATGTCATCCCTCATGCCCCCCGTAACCTTGGTTCTGTGAGCCGGCTTCCTCAGGCCTCGCATTGTGCTACAAAAACGCTGGGTAAACGGCCAGCCAGGTACGATCACACGGCAGGCAAAATTCAAGTGGCCTACCAATTCCTGGAGCTCCCTCAAGGTGGCCCTCTTGCGCCGCAGCAAAGCTGCCAACCTGACCCTGAGATCCACCAGCTTATCCCCCAGCAGTCTGCAGGATTGGTCCCAGGTGTCCAGCTCCACCCCAAGGAAGGTGAGGCAGGTTGCCGGGCCCTCAGTTTTATCTACTGCCAGGGGGGGGGCAACTCGTCAGCCAGGGCCTGGAAGGAACTGAGCAGAAACTTGCATGCTCCCGAGTCCCGCCGGCCGCAGAAAATGTAATCGTCAAGGTAATGGGCAATACTGCCCATTCCTGTAACGTGGCGCAACTGCCACTCAACGAAGGAACTGAACCGTTCAAAAACCGCACAGGAGATCGAAAACCCAAACGGAAGTGACCTGTCTAGGTAGAACTTCTCCTGGAACCGGAAACCTAACAGGTCAAAGTCGTCTGGGTGGACTGGTAGAAGCCGGAATGCCGACTGGATGTCGCATTTGGCCATCTCGGCTCCCACCCCGCAAGACCAAACCATGGCCACAGCTTCACCGAAGGAGGTGTACCTAACTGAACAAAGGTCCTGGGGGATTCCATCATTGACCGACGCCCCTTCCGGGAACGACAAGTGATGGATAAGCCGGTACTCGCCCAGTGCCTTCTTTGGTACCAACCCCAAGGGGGACACCCTAAAGTTGGGCAGCAGGGGGGGCATTGAATGGCCCCAGGACCCTCCCCTTAGTAACCTCCTTCTGGATCTTTTCCGCCGCTATCAGTTCCATGCCCGTCAACGACTTCAAATTGGGCACCGAAAACGCTCAGCGCACCCCTTCAAACTGAATACGAAAACCAACAGCAAACCCCTCTGCAAGGAATCTAGCCCCTTCCCTGTCTGGGTAACTAGACAACCACCCTTCCAGGACTCTACGGTTGATTGGGCTGGGGCCCTTTTGGCGGATTAGGCCCTCCCCCTCTGGGGGCATTCCGTTGCTGCCCCCCGTTTCCCTGCCTGCCAAAACCCCCTTTTGCCTGGGGGCAATTAACTGCTGGATGCTGCACCCCGCAGACCGAACATTCATGTCTGAATCGGCACTGTGCCCGGTTGCAGGCGCCCTGGCCGTTGAAGTCCCAACAAACCAGCCGGGGTTGAACCTGCTGGCCCGCCCCCTGGCGGGCGCCTGCTACCTAAGCCGGGCGCTGGATGATATGCCCGCTGTCGAATCAGTCCCCCAGGGCCGGGCGCACCGGAGTCATGTACTGCAGCCACAGCGGGGGGTATGGCTCATCCCATCTCAGGTGAGGCTGCGTGGCCGCCTTCATGCGGAAGCGCTCATCGTACATCAGCCAGGCATACCCCGGGAAATCCACAAAGGCCCGGTATATCATGTCCTGATACTTGATGAGGGACTGAGCCCTCCATGGGTGTGCATGCAATACCATGGACATATAAATGCTATAGGCCGGCAGCCAATTGGCCCAATTCCGTTCCGGTTTGCGCTTCAATCGGCGCTCCTTGTCTTTGGCATCCTCCCTTTCCATTTCTTTGGGCTCCAACTCCCTGTTAAGGAGGCTAAAGAGGTCTATGTAGTCCCCCCACCAGATCCGCTCCTTGTGCTTTGGGCCAGATGGTACCCCAAGGGTGACGCGTAGTCGGTGTGGGGAAGAGCTGTATAGGGAACTCCCGCATAAACCGGACCCGTTGCCCATCCGTGAGGGCCCCACTGGGGGCTGCCCACCCCGGGAACCCGCAGGGTTGTTGAGCAGGGTTCCACAGCCCCGAGCCGCCTGTTCCAATCGCCCCTTGCTGCGGCTGGGGTACCGGCCATGCCGGACCCTGAGGTGTTTGTTGTGTTGCCCCAAAATCGGGACCCGCAGGACTGTGGGCCATACTTACCTGTTGGGCCTGGGCCCCAGGACCACTCGTTGCAGCACCAAAAGGCCTACCTCCCATCATTGACCCCCCTGCCCAACCCCAGCTGGGGGCCTGGGGGGTGCCCCCGGTCGGGCCGTGTGCCCCGCCCTGCATGTGGGAAGGCTCCCCCGCTGGCCCCCAGGGCCAGGCTTCCTGTAGTGTGGTGTCCGGTGCGCACGCCAACTCACTACTGGTTGAAGGCACTGTCACCATCTCGCTCCTGGGGGTAGGGGGTGGGGCGCTGAGGGCCGCCGCCGCTGCTGGGCCGGCAGCCTTTTCCGGGGTCCATTCCCGGCTCGCTCCTGGTGTTGCCCCTGCCATGGCCGGACACGAGGCTGGAGGCGTCCCGGCCGGGTGGCCCACCTGCGTCAGGCCTGGCTGTGGGTTGCTCTGCATCGTGGAAGCAAAACGAGACATTAACCTACGCACCAACTGCTGCCTCCTTGCCCTCCTCCTGGCCTTGGATGGCCTGTCCATGTGCCTGCCAGCTGATGTCCCTTCCCCGGCCTGCTGCACTCCACTGGGGCCCCCTCCATTTCTTCCATGCAAGCCTCCAGTTGGGACCACTCCTGCCAGTCCTCCCCATCCGAGGAGGACTCATCCTCAGATACCTGCTGGGCAGGCCGCTTGGCTGGGTGCTTGCACTTAGGCCCAGCCTTCTGCCTCCTGGATGCCATGTCGCCCCCTCTGGCCCACCCAAGGGCCTAGCCCCACTTATGGAACGACCTAAAGGCCCGTGCAGGGAGGCCGCCCAGGCAGGCCCAAGTCACCGCGGCCCAGCCGCTCCCGGGCCCAGCCGGCCCCCGATATCAGCTAGGCCCGGGTAGCCGGGCCCAAGAACCTCCGGGCCCAACCCGCCTCGCTATCCGGCAAGCCTGGGTAGCCGCGGCCTAACGGCCACCGAGCCCAGCCGGCCCTCGCTATCCTGGAGGCCCGGGTCCCAACGACCGACCACCCCCGAGCCGAACCGGCCCTCTCCATTGGGTAGGCCCAGTGGGGCCCGCTCCCACGAGGAGCGTCCATGCCCTCGCCCCCCGGGGTTGCTGCGAGCCGCCGCCGCCGCGGTCTTGCCGAGGCCGCCTCAAGTGGAAGGTTGGGTCGCCAGCCGGTCCTCCCTTTCCACCACCCCCCGCCCCCGGGTCGGGCTCCCCAGGTCCGGCGAGCTGCGGTACGCTGCCGGGAAAACGCTCCCTCAGCGCCTCCACCACATCCAGATGGGCCGCAAACCTGAGGGGAAGGCGCGGCCATGCCTTCCCAGCCGAGTCCTTCCCTCCGTCGCCGCTGCCCGAGCCTGCTGCGCCGTGGATCACCGCCGCGCCGCCACTGCTGTCCCCTTCTGCCGTCCGCTGCCGCCGATCTTTGGGCTCGGGGCCCGCCGCCGCACCGCCACCCGAAACAAAATGGCGGCTGCGAGCAGCGGAGCTCCGAGCGTCCTGCTCTAACTCCGGCCGAGAACGGAAGAGGGCTGGAGCCACGTGGTGAGCCCCTACAGGGGCTCTGGTCTCCGCCCTCTGCGAGACCATGAAGGTCTCGCGTGGCTTCTGCCCGGGGGGGGCAATGGCGCTCCGCCTGGCGCAGCCACACCGCGGAGCCAGGCTTTTGTTTTTGTTTTTTAAATGTTCCCTTCCTTCCACAGAGGACCTGAGAAAGTCTTTAATTTCCAAAAATTGTGAAGCCACTTAATAATATTGGGAAGTTGGAAGTGGAAAGGTAATTTAAAGCTTCAAACTCTGCTTTCGTTTGAGCCCAATAATTGCATGTGCTGGAAACAAAACAAAGGGGAGAGACACTACCCACACCTAAAAAAAAAATATTGACTAATGGGGGTGGGTCTTGTTTCTGCTGGCACTTGTGTCATCCAGTTGCCACAGAAAGAAGCGAACCAACCTCACTTCACAGCAGATCAAACAGTGGGACAGATGCCCACATTGTCACCTCCTAAATCAAATCACGTCGGGCTGAGATGAACAAAATCCTTTGTCAGGGGTATACTGTATTTGGTCATTTTAAACCAATCCAATCCAACAGAAATTTTTCCCTGCATCTATTTTCAAGTATTGTTTTTAGAAACATTTGGCAATGTTATTGGTCAAGTTTATTTAAAAGGTAAATATACTGTCCCACTAAAGCCATTCATAAGTGACCAGTGCTAAAGATGCTGCTACACATTTCTGAGCATCATCCTACTATTGCTCAATAATGGAATCCTCCAGCATGTCATTGTACAGTAGGACTCCCATATCCACTGATGTATTACCCATTGTTTCAGTTATCTACGGTTGACAGAGAAAATAAATAAATAAATAATTCAGCAGGTGCAAAGCAAGGCACTGCCACAAACAGCAGCTGTAAAGTAAGCTACTGTCACAAAACAGCAGCTGTAAAGCAAGTTACTGTCAGAAAACAGCATTTTTGGTCCCCCTTCTCCACAATTTTTGTTATCCACAGGAAGGCCTGGAACCGATCCCTAGCGGATACTGGGGTCCTACTGTATTCATTCTTTTTGAAAAGAGCTGCACATGATCTAGCCTTCAGATAGGACATCCCTTTGCACAGAAAAAATAATTGTTCACCACACAATCCTTGGAGCACTCCATCGAGCACAGAGGTTGGATTCCATCAATGTAGAAACATTTTGTTCTGCAGTGGTCTTGATTAACACATCAAACTGTTCTGCATATTAAGATTAGTGTTAATAGTTTTATTAAAATGATAATCTGCAGGGTTATCTTAAACACGAAAGGTGCAGCCTTTCCTTTATTTTCTAACAAAGACGAAAGAGGGAACAATTCTGTACGTCTTTTATTTAAAAATATTAACCAGCCCTTCATTTTGACTGGAAGCATCATTAATATTCATTTGTAAATAATTGTCTTAATTTTGAGTCATAATGACTTACAAACTGTTTGATTGATGGGACTTGTGTCTCCTCTGTGAAGGAAAGAGAGGAGTGTGTGTGTTGGGGGTGGGGAGAAAACTGCCAAAGATTCATGCATGATATTTTTAGCTGCTTTAATTACAAGCCAGCCAAATGAGCATGCAAATACTGCTATGATTGATTGGATCTTTCAGCTGAAGTGATTGTTTGTCACAAAATGGGGAAGGTGCATAAGTCAACTGTGTTCTAAAATAAATTGGACCAGAGTCATCCCATTCCTCAAAGAGATCTTTGGAGAACCATGCCACATGTACAAAGAGAGGGGAGCAGGGCCAGCCTTCCCCATAAGCAGAATGAAGTGGCCTGAGGTAACAGATGCTGAGGAGCATGGGGTGGATAGTGATGAGGATGACAAGACATCCGTCCTGTGCTTTCTGGTCTTCCTTTAGCAATCCTGCAGTGTAAATACCGTCCTGGTACTTCTTCACTTAACAGCCATTCAGTTCTTCTATGGGAAATCGGATGGGTGAGGTGCCATCTTGTATTTGCCTTGGGTACCCAAATGAAGAGATGTTGGGTTGCTTTGATACCATGTGTGGACCACCAGTCAAGCACAGCCCATCCTGTACGTCTTGCAGTTGGCAAGGTTTTTCACAATATTCGGTCTCTATACTGTCATGCAGACAGAAATGACAGATACATCAATCACTCATGAGGGTGATTCCATGGGTGTATGGAATTCCTTGCAAGAAAGAGAGAGAGAGAGATTGCAGTCTGTGCATTTGCTGAGGATGAAAACATAGCTGGTGACAGGTAGGGATACGTAAGAACTGGGTTTCAAGTTGTTGGTCTTTCCCAAAACTAACAGAATTTGAACCTAGGAGAAAAAAAAACACATTTGCCTGAGTTGTGGTGTCAAAAGCTCAGATGGAAACTTGGCTCACAACACAATATTATTTTTCTGGCTATGGCCAAAATCCTGTTGCTGAGTGCATACATACATTCCATTTATTCAAATGAGCCTACTTTAACTTTACTTATTACACTAGGAAGTCTCACTTTGAGTGAGCCTGCTTGAATTAATGGTAGCTATGAAAGCGTTGACTTATCAAATTGCCACTAGTCCCAGCGGCCTCCTCTATTCTGATGTAGAGGATTTTGGCCAATAAGCTTGGAGTTTCCTCTTTGTAGACAGGGTTCATACAGATGGTATGAGAGGCCTACTTTCGCTTTATTGCAAAAAATTGTACCAGGTGATACCTTTATAGGCCACTAATATAAATGAAAAACAAGGAACATTGCAAGCTTTTGAGTATAAATCACTCTTCCTCAAAGCAGGCCCCAGAAATTCAGACATGGTAAAAGATGTGCATTGCCAGGAAGTTATTTTTAAAGTCTTTGTGTAGATGATGTTCTTAGAGTCCATGGCTAGATGATGTTGCAGCCAGGGCAGGAGTCTTGTTAGAGGCAGGAAGTTGGAGGGCAGTTGTAAAAGCTGCTTAAGTATTGGATTTCACACCCCAATTCTTCAAAAAAAGGAACATGGGTCGTACACCACCCACACACCCTCGCCCATGTGTATGACCCACTAACATTGCCAAATGTTTCTCAAAATAATACTTGAAAACTTTTCAGGCTCTAGGTCACGCTGAAGTGAACCAATCCCTTCACTGGGGGCTGATTGTTTTTCTCACCTTGACTCTACATGGGCACAAAAGGAAAAACGAAATGCTGTTTCGTTGCGTCATTACCTAACGAAACGAAATGAAACGAACACACAAGGAAGCAGCATTTTGTTACAGGCAAAACTAAATGATTCATTTCGTCCTGTCTGTAAGCCACTGGGAGAGGGAAAAGGTTTTTTTAAAGAGCTCCGGGCTTTTTTTAAAAAAAAACTTTTTTCTCTCCCCCAAGCCACACCTGCCAGCTGATTGGTGCTAGGGTGGGGGCCCCATTCCAGCGCCCATCCGCTGGCAAGCAGGGCTTGGGGAAAGGGGAAAAGTTTTTTTTTTTTTAAGCCCAGGGCTTTTTTTAAAAAAAAACTTTTTTTTTCCTCTCCGCCACTTTCCAGCACCCCCCAGGAACCATTTTGTTAGTGATTAATTTGGGAGTATGAAATGAAACAAAAAAAATGGGGGGGGGTGACTAATGGAAACGAAATGTGCCCATCCCTACTTTTCATATGTTCTCATAAGAGTAAGGAACTGATGCCTGAATGTTATATGGTAATTTCCATTGCACTAAGCAGGAGGTACCCCATCAGTCTGCCAATGGCTCTTTCATGCCCCCTGGAAAACATCTCTTGTATATGAATAGGTTATTGAAATGCAGAGAAATATATAGACCGAATTGGCTCTGAAAATAAATATATAGATGTATTTCCGTGCAATCAACACCTTTGTGGGTGAGAAGGAGCCCAGTCTCCCAGGCTGCTGGCTGCGTTTTCGCTTTTTTAAAAAAAAATGCAATAGAATGACACAATCTTGTGTTCTGAAAATCAGCCAGCATAAAAGGAGCTGATGGTGATTAGGGTAACATTATAGCTTTCAGCAGAAGGTAGTTCAAAGGAGCAGGTGAGCTCCTTAAGCCCAGGTTCCTTGCCTCTGCAAGGAATCTCTGATCATACCTGCTTTTTATTCATATTTGAGAAGAAAGATACTGTAACAACTTTCTCTAGAAATGTTCCCAAGTTCTCAAGCTTTTTTTTTACTCCCTGTGCAATTCCTTGCATATTCCACCCATGGAGAAAACGTTCTGTTTTTTCTTGTATTTGAAGGGGAAATCTATAGAGACCTGGGGTATTGCTCTCCCCCTAAGTATCTTTTCTTATTTTAGAGCAAGTAACAGTGAAAGGTAAGAGCTCGTAGACATCTTTTTCAGTAGAGCATTTCCTCCCCATATCTGGAAAGAATTGTTTATAGGGTGTGCTGGTCAATGGCTCGGAGGGTGAGCCGATTAGCTGGTGGGTGGACAGGCAGGCCTGTTCTCTGCAGCAGCCAGTTCTGTCACTCTTCCTCCAGAACCACTGATTATTCTACATCAGGCTCTGAGTCACCCTAGTACAGTGTTGGTGAACCCATGGCATGGGTACCAAAGGTGGCACTTGGAGCCCTTTCTATGGGCACCCGACATCACGCCTTTCACAGCCAACTAGACATGGGCACGACTTGGCAAAATTGTTGTTTCCGTTTTCGGTTATCGTTTCCATTACGTAACGGAAATGGTAACGATAATTAAGCCGTCAGAACTTGAACTCGAACCGAAAAAAGAAAAATTTGGTCGGGTTTTTCATTTCCATTTGTGGCATCCTGGCGATCACGCAATGTGAAGCACAGAAAAAGTTTTTAAAAGTTTTTTTAAAAACCCTGACTCCCGGCCAAAAAAGCAGGCAAAAATATGCCTGCCTGAGGCTTTGCCACCTACCAGAGGGGTGGTTTCTGGGGTGTCCCCGGCCTTTCCCCCCTCTTCTCCTGTCCTGGGCTGCTTGCACCAGGCTGGGGGGGTCATCCTCGTCGTCTCGCCATGCCATGTGGTGGTGGGGGATCCAAAATGGCGACCACAATTTTTCTTTTGAAATTGTGGTAAAAAAACACAACAAATCACCACAGAAACATGTGAAATTTATTTATTTTAAATGCCTGAATTTTAATAGTAGCAGCAGTGGTTTTTTATATAGCAATAAAACATTTTATTGATTTTATTTTATTTTATTTTATTTTTTATTTTTTTAGACCTGCCCATTTGGGCTGGGCATGGGATGGGACCATGCAATTTTTTTGAACCATTCCACCAATGGCATCGCCAGGTTTTTGACTGACACTTCTGGATGTCTCGGAGGGCATAAAAAGCCAAGGCACCTTCCAGAAATCGCAGTCGAGTGTATGGATGTGGTTGAGGGAGGAGGGCTGGCTACTGGTGCTGGTGTGATCCGATCGAGATTGAGGAGGGAGGCTGGAGGCTTTAGGATTTAAGTTAGACAGGAAGGGAGGGAATTGAATTTAGAAAATAATTTCTTTGATTCCCTGCAGCTTTGTCTGCTGAAAGGAATAGCAGTTTATTCTTTATTTCTTCTCTGGCAGTTTGTGAGGATTTTTTTCTGATATTGGATCAAGGGGGAGGTTCGACTGGGAGTGGGAGGTGTGGATTTATTTTAAAAATATATTATATACTACCATTTATTTTATCTTTTCCCAACTTCAATTTGCTTGCACACACACACATTTGGGTGCAAGCCAAGAACAGAACCTCTATCCTAAGTGATATCCTAACTGCCCACTCGCCCGTCCGCCCGCGCCGCCACCTGCCTGCAGCCCACGCTGCTGCCCACCCACTCGCCCGCCCGTGCCCGCTGCCCGCCCATGGCACCCCGCCACCGCCGCCCGCCTGCACCTACCCCCCGCCCCGGCCCCCTGCCCCGCCCGCTGCCTAGGGTGCAAAAACACCTAGCGCCAGCCCTGATTGCAGGACGCCCCTATGCTCTGGGAAGTCAAATCTCACTAAATTGCTGTGGAAACGACAAATGACAAACGACAAATGAAGCGACAAATTTTTGAAAAAATTCGCGACAAACAGAAATGACCCGAAACGGACCCGTTCTGACAAATGAAAACTCGAAACATCATTTTTTTCTGGTTGTGCCCATGTCTACAGCCAACTGTATTCAGCTTAAATTGCTGTATTGGCACTTTGCGAAAAGTTAGTGGGTTTTGAATTGCAGTTTGGGCACTCAGTCTCTAAAAGGTTCGCCATCACTGGCCTAGCAGGACTTCTCTTTCAGTGAGGAGCTGGCAAGTTCCTGAAGACTTCTATGGCATCAATGGGAGCTGCAGCACCAGGAGGGAACACCAGCAGCAGTGAGGAAGAGAGAGTGAGTGAGAAGGTGGAGAAGAATGGTGCAAAAAGCAGGGGTTTTGGTATGACTGCTGCGGCTGCCATGATCACCCTTCTAAGAGGCTTGGCTTCAGTCCTCCTTTGGTCCTGTCTTCAACTGCAGGATTCTTGCTGCCAAGAGGTTAGACAGACAGATCAAGCCTGCTTGTTTGTGGCTCTTCCATCCTCATTTCTTCTTGGGCTTCAGAAGAAAATGAAGAGCCTCTGGTCATCTTTTCTGCCCCTCACTTTCTTCTTGGCAAAGGTTATGTCTGAAGAGAGAAGTCTGTTCTTAATGCTGCCCGTTCAAACAACAATAATTACATGCACACACACACACACGCACACACACACACACAGCTACTTATTCTTCTCACCAACTGTTAGGAGGGAAATCTTGCTGTTTTTTTTTTAACCCTACCAGATTAAACGTTGGCCCAAGGAATGCACACAGTGATTCAAGTGTCATGTGGCTGCCACATGACTTTTTAATTTATTTCAGAGACACCACCACATATTCCAAGCTGTGGGAAACCTTTCTCTGAGAGGCATGTTTCCTGGGGGAAGTTTCCGTGCAGAGCAAGCTCTCCTGACTTCTGCCACGTAGCATCCCTGGGGAGGAAGTGACCTTCTATTTCCTCTTTACCTTTGTCTTGAGGCAGGACAAAAAGGCTAAAGGACAACTTTTCCCTATTAGAGACAATGTTTTCATTAATGCTCCATTGTATGATTATGAATTTAGGTAAGATGGATTAAAAGCAAGTATGTCTGGGAGGAGCCACACAGTTCTTTGTCTGTCCATGTGCCTGACCAGCTAGCTTGGAAAAGGCATCTTTCTTTCTGTAACTGAGATCAGTTTGGTGGACCTCTTCCAGCAAACTCCCACACCAAGCCGTTTCAGTAATGTAACCAGGCCCTAAGGTGACATATGCTTTTTTCATGATTAATATAATACCACAAAACACACTGTAGGTATTTCTTTTAATAAAAATCAACTAATATATTTTAAAATAAAATAACCCTTCAATGCATGCCCTAAGGATCCTCATCATATCCATGTCATGTTTCCGTCATGTGGGTTTCAAAACAATTGAAGTTATAGCAAAAAGACACACAAACATTATTACAGTGAATGTAAGGGATGAACAGGGTTCATCCTTTGGGATGGAAAGGGTTGAATGTTGATGAAATGGGCTGAAAAGATTCAAAAATTGTCTGTAGATTGTCTTTAAGAAACATTAAAAGACAGGGTTTGAGAATCTGATCCACTGGATATTACTTTGGGATCGGTTCCATATCACAGAAAAAGACAAGACTAAACAACTAGGAAAGTCAGCAGCAGAATCTAAAACCTGAGACAAGATAGCAGGGAAATGATGAAACTACTCCTTTAAAGGAGCAGCTTTCAAGAGGGACCAGGGACCAGGGCGTAAGTATGGTTATTTATTTATTTATTTATTTATTTATTTATTTATTTATTTATTTATTTATTTATTTATTACACTCATATACCACACCATCTGGCAACAGAGGCCAGTCTGAGTGGTTTACAGGGTTAAACAAACAAATACATCAATTAAACAAAATTAATATATATATATAACTTACAATAAAATGTAAAATCAAAATAACAACAGCCTTCCTGAGTTAATCCCCTTGAGTTAAGCAGTACCTGCTGGGCCCAAGAAAGACTGAAGGAATATTTATAAACTCCTTGGATGTACCTGAGCACACAGAAATCTGCCAGAAAACAGTTAATTATGTCCCTGGAGCCAGCCAGTGAGCTAATCGGTTGAATGGGCTAAAGATTGGTTGGGGGAAAAAGGAACTATTGCCTTAATATATCATTCTTAAACCTGAAAAACATGTATAGTCTTCATCAAGAGCTAGTGTGATGTATTGGAGAGATGAGGATAGGAAAGGTGGTTTCAAAAACCCCTCAGCCCTGGAAGCTCATCTTGGGGTGGCAATGGTTAAACCACTCCTTGTACATGCAGACCTTGAGCAGTGCTGTCAATGGAAAATGGATCGATGGCACTGAACAACAGTTCATTATCAGTGAACCCTAGAAAGTGTTGTTGAGTATGGATTTGCTACCGTTGTGCATTTCTCATTTTGAATACATCTGTCATTCCTTGGATTTGATTTTTTTGGGAGATTTTGTCCCCTGGCTGAACCCAGTGGCTGGTAAAACTGGGGGATTATGATTTGACTTGGCGTTGTTGGATGCATGATTCCAGGAGAAGTAATCCTTCAAAGTAACTTGTCTGAGCTCTGCTTATTTGAGGAAGAAACTGTCCACAGGGATCAAAAGAGTCTGCATTTCATGGTGGCCAGAGAACTGGAATAAAAGATGACTAAGTAACAGGGACAGAATATTTGTTGTGTGTGTGTGTGTTAGTGATTAGGAAGGAAAGAGAGAGCTTCCACAAATCTGTTACCTGAGGTAGGATTAGTGACCCCTTGCAAAGCAACTGGAAGTTGTAGTGTCTTCACAGAACACAATTAAATTCGAAAATAGATGCACAAGTCATGTTAGCAAACTTGTGCCCTGAAATAGATATTTAAGCCACCCTAAGTTTTTTTTTTCATTGCCATTGTGCAACAGGTACATAGGGCTTTAAATCTCTAGTGCTAAATCATGGGGAAAGAGAAGCAGGGAATGTCTACCTGTCCTTCTGCCTTTGGATCCCGGTGTTCCAGTGTTCTGAGATGCTCCTGATGCTGTGTATGGTGGGAGAAAAGGATACCCTAGACTACAGGTGCTTTTACATGACCTCTAAAATCCACTGGCAACATCATTTGGACCAGAGATTGTGGGGGGTTGTTCTGTTTCCTGTGTTCCCACCCTTCTGCACTCCATTGCTCCTGTCTGTGGTGATGGGAGGGAGGAAAAAGGGAGAAAAGAATGCAGGCTCACCTCCGCTCACCTCTGTCTGCTGTTGGAGCAGCCCTGTATGGATTCCTGTTTGTTAAAGGGGGGTGGGGACAAAAAATCAAACAGAAAGCGAGGAGAGCCAGGCATCTACAGCTTTATAATTCACATCAGAAATTTTTTTACCTCCAGAGACCAGGTACTTGTAAAATGTGCTGGGGCGCACTTAGGTGGATGTGGTCGTACTTAATTTTTTTAAAAGTCTGCAGCTGGTGGGAAAACAATTTTAAGCTCTGCATCTGGCAGCCCTTTGCCTCGGATTTTAGGGGTCGTGTAAAAGCAGCCTAGGGCTGCTTTCACATGACCACTAAAATCCACAGCAAACTTTGATCCGGATCACCCCCGAGCAGTCAAGTGGTTGATGTTGCAATTTGGGGGTTCCAATTGTCATGTTTTGAAAATCTGCAACCATTATAATCCCATGATTGAGAACCATAGCAAAGACACCATAATGGGGGTGAAAAGGTTTTGGTGCGGATTTTCCATGTTCCCACAGACTCGAGTAACTATTTAAAATCCACATCGGAACAGTGACAAGAATACTTGTAAAAGACCAGGTATTTGTAAAATTCACTGGGTCGCGCTTAAGTGGGCGTGGTCGCACTTTATTTTTTGAAGTCCACTGCTCATGGGAAAACAGTTTTATGATCCGCATCTGCAAGCACTTTGCAGTGGATTTTAGTAGTTGTGTGATATCACCCATAGAATCACACAATCATCATAAAGTTGGCAGGGACCTTGGAGGACTTCTAGTTCAACCCCCTGCCCAAGACAGGAGACCTGTCCAATCTGTCCTTGGAAACCTCCAGTGACGGGGCCCCCACAACACCTGAAGGCAACTTGTTCCACTGCTTAATGTAATTTACCTGTCTGGAGGTCCAATGTCAGCCCAATAAATCACAGTAATTTGGCCAAGACTTGTTTGAAGGATGGTCCTGGAAGGATGATCCAAAGAACCTGAAGGGCGGAAAGTCAAGTAGACTCAGAAACAGGCAAAGCTGCTTTGCAATCTTTATTCACATTCATTTATTTGTTCGTTTGCGCGTTTTAAACCCCATCTTTTCTCCAGTGTGTTCATGGTGACAAAGATGACTCTCAAATCCCCTCTCAGTCTTCACAACAAGCCTGTGAAGTAGCTCAGGCTGAAAGACTGGGTCTGGCCCTACAGGCATTTTTCACAGCCATGTGAGAATTTGAACACTGATTCCTTGCACCCTGCACTCTAAACATTGCACTACACTTCCTACCATTTTTTCTTAGCCACATTGTTTATTTACTTAGGAAATTCCTTCAGTTACCCTTCGATCCAAGCCAGTGAGGGGGCACAACCATGGCAAGTCTTTGGTGGTTTGCAGTCATGGGTGTTTTGCTAAGATATATTTTTAAGCTTGCTACCCATAGGAATGAGTCACCCCACCTTCCTGTGTATTCTGGAAAACAACCAGTATATTCTAGTTTGATGCCATCAAAGAGAGGAAGACTATGGAAGAAACAGGACCCCCCCCCCCCAATAACACACATGCAGTCAACTATATCCTTGCCTGTGGCTGGCTCTTCTGTTTGCTGCCTGTGCCGTAAAGGCCTCCAAAATGTAATGCAAAAGAAACAACAGCTCCCCCCCCCCAAAAAAATTGGGCCCTAGAGGTTAGCACACTCCATTACAGAATCCTTGATCAGCAATAACATACTTTTCTACCTGGGATTTTGGAAATGGTGGTCCTAGACCAGTGGTGGCAAACCATCAGCACTCCAGATGTTTTGGACCACAACTCCCACAGTCCTTTGTCATTGGCAATATAGGCTTGGAATTCTGGGACTAGTGGTCCAAAACATCTGGAGTGAAGAATGTTCACCACCACTGTCCTAGACCAAGGGTTCCCATTGCTGTGTGTGCCACCTCCCCGACTCTAACTGCCTTATTCCTGGACCTGGGAAACCCTGTCTCACAGTATGTTTCTGGGCCCCAGGGTCAAGGTCAAGGGCACAAGAAGGAACCCAAAAGTGGGCATACCCAGCTTCTGACTGCCTTAGAAACATGTCAGATCCATGTGACTACATCCTGGCTATAGAACCTCCCAACTGAATATTTCAACAAGCAGTGTTCACACCAAGACAGTGCCTTTATTTGCCAGGACTGAAATGCAGAGAAGGGCAGGGTGGGGCTGGGGGGTAGAATTAACTTGCTTGTTGACTTATTCCTGTTGAATGAAACCAGAGAGGCCATTATCTTGGTCTTTGTATGCTGCAAAACCCAGAGATAAGTCTATAAACTGTAGCTCTCCAAGATATAATTGGAATTAGCACATCTTAAGCCTCCTCAGCAGCAGCCCTCCGAGGATTGGAACCTCTCGCGCAATCACTCAACGTGAGAGAGCCCCTTCAGAGGCCACGTTTGAGGCCCAGGAGTCAATATTCATGAGGGGGAAATCCATGCATGTAATGCCATTGATGAGGGGTATCCACGCTGATAAACCTTATGGCTGAGTAGTGGTGGTGGTGGTGGGGGCGGGGAATGAAAGGTGTCTTGATCCTTCCCTAATCACAGCTCACATTTCTCCTCAGGGAGAAGAAGCTATTTACACATTAACCCCAACAAGTCTTCTGTTACTGAAATGATCCACTTCTATTATGTTTCTATGATTAGACCATGCCATAGGTTAGATCTTGTGCAGGGACACCGCCCCAACATTACACTACCAGTTGTGGTATGCATATGGGTGTCTCTGTGTGTGAGTTCACGCAGATGTGTGTGTGTGTGTGGGGGTTATTACTCTTTATGGTTCTGACATGAACAAATGACTTCCTTGGAGCTGCGCTCTTTTTTCCCTGCCTTGTTAAAAAGTAATGTTTATTTTATTTATTTATTTATTTTTAAATTTATATACCGCTATTTTCCCAAAAGGGAACTTAAGGTGGTTAACAAGTGTAAAATTCCACAATACAGAGTTCAAAGGAATAATATTTGGTTCCAAAAAATAAACATAAAAATAATGAAGAACCAACAACGGAACCCAAATTTAAAAAAGAAAAACTAACAGAAAAACTAACAAATAGTCAGAATGATAATACTAAAGCAAAATGGCAAAAGAAAAACAGGCAGACATGAAAACTCAAATTCCTACTCAAAGAATAAATCAACCCCCTTGATTGCAGAATGCAGCCGTATAGAGCCAGGTGTTTAGTAACATCTTAAATGTTGGGAGGGACTCCACAGTCCTAATGTTGCTTGGGAGACGTTTCCACAATGTGGGACCAGCCACAGAGAAGGCACGGTGGAAGTTTTTAACACCTCCTGGGGAGTGTGGCGATCTGGAGGGCATGGGACTGTGATGTTCTGGTGGGCCGGGCCAATGTTGATCTTTGGATGATACACTCCATCAGATATTCTGGTCCCAAGCCATGGATACACATGTTCAGAATGTGCACTCAACTTTATGGTGTATGGCAAATGATTGCCTATTTTAGCCCACTTGGAGCAGCTGGCTGATGGTAGCACAGTGTGGAAATGAAGTTTGCTAATAATTAGTGGACCTGGGCTGAATTTCACTTTGAATTAAATAATGAATGAATAAATAAATAAATAAATGCCATTTACCAAACACCAATATCTTAGCACAAATATACCACTGCTTGCACTCAGTGTGATGAACAGAAATTAAATATGCTAAAAGGATGCAAATGATAAAAGGGAAGGGTCCACTCTTCTTTAGGGAAGGTTCTGTTTGCTCATTCCAGGTGCCTTGTGAACCTTTGCAACAAAAAATTCTTTATTTCTTGTTCACCCCATTTTCTTCATTCATTGGCCCTCTTCGTTTAGCCCTACTCCATCAGTCTACACATCTTGCTATTTTTCTTCCTCCCACTTCCAGTCTTCTATTTTTTGGTCTTGCACATTAAAAACATGCCAGCATGATAATGGCTAATATCTCATATTATGTACTTTGTTGGCTTGGCAGCCCTGGTGTCAGTTCTAACTCTAGGTTATGGAGCTCTGGAAATGAAACAGATGTGGACTCATAAAACATGTCCCACATTAACTATCAAAGTCCTACAGTCTCCGGCTGAAGTCGTAAAGACGTTTTCTATCACCAAGAAGTATGTGCCAAACTTTGAAAAGAGCAAGCTGTCAGTCAGTTTGATGTCGGGGGCAAGGGACAAAATGGAGGACAGGCAACACTGGAGGCACTGTCGCCTCACTTTATATTTGGTAAGAACTCCCTCAAACTCATAAACTCCTTCCTAGTCAGAAGAGAAAGAACGTGAAAGAAAAGAAAAAGAATTCTGAGGTGGAGAAACTCAAACTGACAGACTCATCTAATCAAGACTGAAGGCCTTGATTGGACTCTGGAAAATCTCATTTAAAACCCTAAGGCTCTTTGGTACTCCATGATTTGTCAAGGTAGCCTCTTTTGGAACTCACTCCACCAGGCTCCCTTGTGGGCCACAGGAAAGCCTCATAAGTCACCAAGATATAGCTGGCCACTTTTCAGAGAGCATGAAGAAGTAAAAGCAAAGCAAAGGGTTCAGCTCATATACCAACCTCAGAAGGATGGAAGGCTGAGTCAACCCTGAGCCGGCTACCTTGGGTTGAATCCCAGGTTGTGAGCACAGTTTTACCTGCAGTACAGGCATTTAACCACTGTGCCACGGCGATCATAGTACTACGGTAACTACTAGAGATGGGCACGACTTGAAAAAATTTTTTTTTCGAGTTGTCGTTAGTCGGGCCGGTTCCGTTTCGGGTCATTTCCGTTTTTTGTGAAAATTCGCAAAAATTAGTCAGTTCGTTTTTTCGTTTTTTCGTTTTTGTTAGTACTGTTTTTTGGGGGGGGTAGCGGGCTCCTGGAGGCACCTCTGTGGGGTGGGTGCCTCCTCTGGCCCGCTATAAAGGGAAAGCGGACTCCTGGAGGCACCCGTGGGTGCCTCCTATCCTCACCCACTAGGAAGGGGAAGCAGGCTCCAAGAGACCCCTCAACATGGGGGTCTCCCCTCCTCACCTGCTGCTGCAAAATGGCATGCATAGCCATATGGATATGCATACCAGTTGCAGACAGTGAGACCAGTGAGTGAACCCAGAGCCATAGGGTGATGCCTAAGGCTCTCACACTGCCATGTCTCACAAAGAAGGGAATCGTACTTGCGTGTAGTGCAATGCAAGTAGATCTGGCTTAGGGTTAAGGTGGGTTAGTGCAAGGGCTAGGGTTAGGCTAGTGACGGGTAAGGTTACGGTGGGCTAGTGGGTTGCACCTCTGGGTGCCTCTCTGACCCACTAAGAAGACAGTCTGTGACGTATGGGTAAGGAGTCAAGGATTAGGGTTAGGGTTAGGGGGCTAGGGCAGGTTTTAGAGGGCTTTTGGCACATCCCAGAAATCTCCATGGCTAAGTGGCCATGCGATTGGTGGGATGGCTCCAAAAATTTGCATGGTCATCCACTCCCACATGGCTGGCCACTCGGCCAGCCCATCATTGTGCAGGTGTAAAAAAAATAAAAAAAATCAATGGAGGACAGAGGAGGAGAGGGGAGAGACATTTTGTTGCAAGAAAAAACCCACTGCTACTGTGAAAAATCTGGCAGTTTATAAATTTTCGCGTGTTTCTGTTGTGCTTGTGTGTTTTTGGACCACAATTTCAAAAACAATATTGCGTTCGCCGCCCCATTTTGGATCCCCCGCCCGCACCGCATGGCATGGCGAGTCCGGCTGCCCAGGACGGGGGGAGGCGGGACCCCCCCTCCAGAAACCACCCCTCCGGTAGGTGCCCTGCGCCCTTAGTCAAGCAGGCATTTTTCCGCCTGCTTTTTTGGCCCAGGAATGGGTGGGGGGAGAGTTTAAAAGTTTTTTCCTGTGCCGTCCGTGCCGCTTGCTTGTGCTTTAATTGCGGCGGCCAGCGGCGAGACTGGGCTTTTTGCTGGCTGCGAGCCTGTGGCGAGTCCCACCAGAGCAGCCCAGGACGGGGGATGGGGGGAGCCCGGGGACCTCCAGAAACAACCCCTCTGGTAGGTGCCCTGAGGCATGGCAGGCATTTTTCTGCCTGCTTTTTGGCCGGGAACCGGGGTTTTTTTTTAACTTTTAAAAACTTTTTTTCTGTGCCGCATGGCATCGCGCGATCGCGCGATGCAAGGAACGAGCACGACAAATCAGACCAAAATTGTTCGTTCGTCGGTTCGAGCTCGAAGTCTGGCGGAGTAATTCCCGTTACCGTTTCCGTAGAGTAACGGAACCGAGTAACAGAAATGGAAATGGGAATACCGCTAAGTTGTGCCCATCTCTAGTAACTACATGTAGTAGGAAGTTGGCTCTACCTTGCGCCATTTTGCCTGTTCTAATTCCCACAATTCAGACTGGGAGGTTCTTCCCCCCAGTTCTGGCATGTACAGACCTCCCTGTGGATTTACAGGTTGAGAATATAGACCTCAGAGACTTATGTCACTTTGGCACTTCTGGATAACTGGACAAGGCTGTGCAGCACCACCAACCCAGAACCAACCCAACACCTTCAAAAAGTATTTTGGAAGGGTGGAGGGAGATCCTATAGGTATAGGCCCTTGTAGAGGCTCAGCTGGTCTGGAGGGAGACACTTTGAAGACATGGGAGAAAAACAAAGCAAAAGCTGCCTTCTCCATGGGTAGCAGAAAAGAAGAGGTCAAGAGCCCAGGCCAAGAGACTTTCACGACCACATGGAATATGACAAGTTCTAGTGAGAACCGAGTTGCAACTTCTTTGCAATAGGTTGCCTCTTGCACAAGTCCTGATTCAGATGGGCCCCCCAGAGGCTTTCCTTGTCAGAAGATCAATAAGGCACTTCAAGTTCCTCCCCTTATCCCAGCTCCTTCAGAGAGATGGTCTGTCCCACCAACCAAGAACCAACACACACGTGGACTTCTCCAAGGCTTGCCTTGTACAATAGGGAAAAGTTGTGTACAGAAGTCAGAAGGTCTTAACTGAATGGAAGGGCAGGATCATGCTCCTGTACTGCCACTCCCATCTACTGCAGACCTAGGTGTACAGCCCTGTTGCTGTGTTGTCTCCTTGTTAGCTCTCCACAGTTATTATGTTACACAGGAGATGTGCCAGAAGGTAAACCACTGGAGGAAAGGACACTGCATAAGCTGGTCACAAGGCTTGGTCCTGACCCAGCACTTTTAAATGCTTGGAGACATAATTTCCAGGAAACAAATGCAACCTAATGAATCTATCCATTGAAATGGCCATACCGCACAATGAATATTTGTGTTTACAGAATGGCTGCACTTTTTCACCTGAGCCCCTGGGGTTGTTAGTTCCTCTTAGCTATTTTGCTGCTTCAAAAACAAGGAACTCTGTGAAGCTGAGGTGCTTAGGAAGAAGAAGAGAGAGAAGGGGCAGTAGAGAGAGAGAGAGAGAGAGAGAGAGAGATTGAGACTGAGATCATGTTCCATTATCTTCTGTTCCGGGCCTGTCATATTCTATCCACTGTGTCTCTTTGAATGGGATGTCATGGCATGAGGGCAATCTTTTCAAAGAAGGGCAACTCATATGACATGAAACAATGGCAAACAATAGGAAAAAGTGATCAATCATGGAACAAAGGCAGAATTGGCAGAGGGTGGTGATACAATTGACCCGTAAATATAAAGGCTTGTTAGGAAGGGACCAAGGAATCAGCGGATAGGGGATTTATTTAACACTACTATTTTCCTTCCTTCCTTCCTTCCTTCCTTCCTTCCTTTTCCTTCCTTCCTTCCTTCCTTCCTTCCTTCCTTCTTTCCTTCTTTCTTTCTTTCCTTCTTTCTTTCTTCCTTCCTTCCTTCCTTCCTTCCTTGCCCTGACCCCATCCTCACTGTCTCTAGGCAGCTGTTCTTAAAAAGACAATTTTCCTCCAAGAAAAAAATGTGGAAAAAAGGGGAAAATATGCTTCCCATGTCTATAGATAAACTCTTTAATCTCTCATGCCTGCAAGTAAAAAAATAAAAATAAAGTAACTCTGGCTGAACAGCTTAGTCTGGAATTAGTTTTGCTGATGCAGCATCTCACGTTGTCCATATTGAGCAGGATTTCCCCTCTTGGTGAGGGAAACACGGGAAGGCAGCCCCCTGCTGCAGGTGGTGTCAAATCCTGGGACCCGAGAGAAGTCCCCCTCCTCTCAGCACCCTGGGCACCCATCACTTCTTGATGAGGCTGTGGGAGTCCTTCCCAGCTTCTGGTGGAGTGGCAGCCCTAACCCTCCCACCCACAAACTCACCTTCTTCCAGGGCAAAGCTGGCTCTGCGCAGGAGCAGGATCCTTTCCAGGGCCACGTCCACAATGGCCATGCATCAGTGGGTATACACAGCAACACTGCAGAGAAGGCATCCAGAGGGGCCAGCTCTCCTTGGGGGCCCAGCCCATGGTGTCCCTTCCTTCTCCTCTCCAGTTTGAAGGCCAGGGAGCAGGCAGCGGACGCCACTCAGGCATCACCCCTCCGGGCTTCCCCTTCCCTTAGGGCAGGCCAGTTGGCCACCAGGGCCTCCTGAACCCTCCCACACCAGAAGTCCTCCTGACTCCATCCAGCTGCAGCCCTTCCAAGGGTGCTGTGGCAAACTGGGCCGTTTCCTGGTATTTTTCCTGGCTTGGCAATCATTAGCTTGGGGAAAGGACAAGAGGGAAGCAGCTGATGGGCTCCCCCCCAAAAAGCAGCACCTCAGTTGCAAGTCCACCCCCCCAGCTAAGGATGGCCAAGCTTTAGCTGAGGGAGAGGAGGAGAGGGAAGCAGGTGATTTTTTTTCAAGCACTATGTCGTGTGCCATCAGGAAGAGTCCCGCATGCCACCTTTGGCATGCATGCCATAGATTCGCCAAGCCTGGTCTAGGTCCCCTCTTCTTTTCCCCATTGCCAAGACATACATCTTCTGGAGTATAAGCAAAGTTGCACTCAGACCATTCCAAATCCGATCAGCTGAGAAATGAAGGAAAATTTCTTTTCAGTTCCTTTCTGAAGAATTTACTAACGTCCTGAAACCATATGCTCCAAAATGGAAAAAGCATGAGGTTTAAACCATTTGAGCGCAGGAGAGAGCACAACTGATTGATTTCCCCACCCCTACATGTTTTTGTATTATGGATTGCATGTGCTCATGGATGTATTTCCATCTTTATATCTCTCCATCTTTAAAAGGAGACAATCCCATTAAGTCCAGATTAATTCCTGCTTTCCATATTGAAGTCACTGCAGGTTCATGTTCAGTCAGCTTCTACGTACGCCTAAAAAGAGACACACCAGTAGGCTGGGCAGATCCCAATTATTGTTCCTTGTGTTGTTTTTTGGTGTTCAACAATTGGCCAACTAGGAATTCTTGTTCCCTCACTTCCCGCCCTATGATTTTCTGTAATATTTCAGAGACATTATTTTCTTCCCAGCATGACAGCAGTGATTAAGTTCAGAAGGGGAAAAAGAGAGATAATTAGATCGAAAATGAGTGTCATTTGAAGTGAAAAGGGGAATTCATCTCCCCCCCAAACACACACAGCTAGCCTAGATATCCTTAATGGCTCCCAGAGCTGTTACTTTATGTTTCCAGAGATCACTCCTTCCTAAGGCACATGAGCTTCGAGTGTTTGGCTAATTATCTTTACTGGCTCAGGAAGCCTGAGGTGCACATGGATACACATGTATTCACTCATCTCTATTTATTAGATCCAGGCTTAGATGTTAACCAATTCCCTTTGCATACAAATACCTCCAGACAAGCTCAAATTACAACACCATCTAAAGACCCAAGGAGCCTATAAACAAACTGCTAACCATATGCAAATCCCACCCCACCAGCCTGGGGGGAAATCTAAAGACCAACAAGGAGCAACATCAGAAAAGGAAGAAAAGCAAGTCTGGGTTTAGGAGGCAGATAGGAATGTTGCAGCTTGATCATGAAAAGTCTGGCCGGGAGGGGTGCACGTGCGCAGTGGGGGAGAACCAGACCATGGAGGAAAAGAAAGAAGATACACATACAAACACTGACACACACACAGAGAAGGCAACCTTTGCCATAAATATTCAGAACACATCTCCCAATGGCACCGTTGTTGAGGTAACGGGGCAATAATCAGCAACGAAGTCACACACTGCTCACTCCACAAGGCAAAGGAACGAGTTGGGTTGTTGCACTCCGGGCCACGTGGTGAACTACAGCGGAGAACCATGTGTGACGTTGTACACATCAGGACATGAGGGCGGGTTGTAATGTGAGCTGCCTGTGATGGCATTTCACCAGCAGGGCGAGGAATTATAGATTTCAAGCACTTCAAATCACACATCAGAGGATTTGAAATGAGAGACTCCGAGTGAGAGCCGCCTACTTCCATGTGCCATACTGTCTTAACTGGCATCTTTCTGGCCCCTCAATGGCAACAAAGCCTGCTTTTACTGCCCTCTTTTTTGGCGCTGATATTGTCACACAGAGAACCAAGACCTTTCTTCTCCTTTGGGGCTTCACACCCAGATTTCCCACCATTTTGCGCTCTTAAGGAGACATTTGCATGCTATTTGAACAATGATGCTTGAAAAGTGTGGGCAAACTTTGATGGTGTAATGCAATAATAAGTCTGGCTATTTTTATGAGAATTTTAGGATCACACGGGTAAGTTAAAATGGAAAAACAATTTGCAAAACAAAACTGTTGTTAGCTAATGAGGCATTGGGTGCGTCACTAACCATGTGCTTAGTACACTCCCTCTAAATGCCTTATACACTACTTGTTCATTGTCATTTAGGCAGTTACTTCACATCCTTCTTTGTTCCGCGACTAGTTTTGTACCGTGAAAGCGTTGGTCTCTATCACGTGGTTTTGTCCCTCTTTCAGTGTTCCCATGGTCGTGATAACTTGTCTTGTGACAAGTGTTACCTCACGGTCTTGTACCATGACAAACAATGAATTTGTCTAGCTTCCTTTTATCTTTTTCTTCCGGGGAGGTGGGGGGTGGGGGGCTTAAAAATTCTTTTTCAATATTTCGCTTCTGAAAAGTAAAAAAAAAAACACAAAACACACACACAGTTTTCTGAGAGAAACAAATGTATTGTTGCGTGACAGTCATTACTACACAGTGTCTTGTCTCAGAACAGCACCAGCTACAGTATTGTCGTGCTTAGCACCCATTCCAAGGGTGTGGTTGAGACAAATTTCAGTAGTTCCATGACAAACATGAAGGAACTTTTTTTTGTACCACTCCTAAGCGCAACACTAACAGAGACAAAACGGATGTGAAATAACTGCCTTAGCTATACAGCTCTAGAAACAGTGCAGAATTAAGTAGCTCTGCACTTATGGAAGCCCCCAAATGGTGGTGAGCACATAGAAGGGGGTGTTTGTGAATGCATGCTATTTTCAGGGTTCAGGGTTATGAGTCAAGTAATGACAGACACAACTATTTAAGGAGTGGGCTTTATTTCCTTTGACATCCTTCCTCCCACCCAGGACAGGAGAAAAAACATCTGATCATAAATGGACTGTGTTTGAATGTTTTGCTATAGGCCAAGTCAAGTCCGTGTAGTCCCCCTTGACACTGGGTTTTGAAAGTTTTGGGCACCAGAACATCCAGAATCCTCCACTTCGGTTCTGATTATTACTATTTAGCTGTCCCATAATAAACCATGGGGGTAATTAGCTATGAGGAATATCATTGCTTTTTGCAACTGTTCAAATTGGTCACAATGTGGACAGGGCAATGCGGCCTACCATGATAGGAGCAAGATATTGGCAAGCCCCTAGGGGCATCAAGAAGCCATACAAGGACTATTCCCTCCCAAGACTGTGAGACTCATGGGAAGACAAAAACACTCCTTTAAGTCCCAGATGGGTTATACTCACACACCTCAGGTTGGAGGACTTGAGGAGATTATCGGCAGTAGAGATGGGCACGAATCGAAAATATGACATTTTGGTTTTTCATTTTTCGTTGTGGGTCCATTTCAGTTTGTTTTCATTTTTTCTGAATTTTTTGAAAAAAAATTGTTTCGCTTTTTCGTTTTTCGGTTTTCATTTTTACCCACTTTTTGCACGACTTAAAGCATTTCCGCACGCAGACATCCCCCAACACCCCAGACCAGAAGGAGAACACAAAAAATGATGCTGGCAGAGACACAGTATAGACTAGGTACGCAGGGAGGCTGCAAAGGCAGTGGCAGGCATTACCCAGGGTGTATGGCAGCTGCAGAGTGACTGCACTGCGGGGCAGGGGAGGGTACTCACCGGAGGTACGCACGCACACAGGGAGGCTGAAAGAGAAATCTCTTCTTTCTCTCCCCTAAGAGCCAGGCTGCAGCCAGCAGGAACACAGAGACACACACCTGCCTGGTTGCCCTAAAGTAACTAGTCACAGAGACAGCAATCCCACCCTAACTCCCACTGCAGACTGCAAGGAGGACGGGGGCTGCCAAAGATTTTTATGCCTCTGTGGCTGCCACATCTACCCAGTCTGCAATCTTGGCATGCTATTGGTTGAAACTGTCCAAGAATTTACATGATCCCATCACATGGCTTGCATCCATTTTGTGGCTGGAATCCATTTTGTGTCTTCCTTAAAGGGAAAAGAAAAAAAATACATTGTGATATGAGAAAGACAAAAACAAACATTTTAAGGACCCCACCCCTTGGTAGGTAATAATTTCAAATAATTATCACTGCTTTTTAAAGGATGTCCAGGGCATTTTAATACCCAAGAAATCAATATTAGACATCTGGGAGCCATTTTGGGTCGATGTCCCCTAACTCCCCTTAAAGGAAAAAAAATACAGCAATCTGAGAAAAGACATAAATGCATGTTTTAAGGACCACCCCTCCTGGTAGGTATTATCAGGCAGAATAAATAATTATTGCTGGGTTTTTACGGATATTCAGGACTTTTTAAACATTTAAAAACAGCTCACTTCATTGTGCATTGCCATTAATGAAAAAGAAACATAACAAACTCAATTTTCATGGTTCTGTTTGCTTCATTCCAATTCCATCACAATTTTCATTATTCGTTTTGTTACATAACAAAATGAATAACGGAACATTTTTTTTTGTTTCGTGCCCATCTCTAATCAGTAATATAGCCTTCAGCATCTGGTGTGACGTTTCCAGATTAAAGGCAAGGTCACGCTTCTCCAGCTTAAACAACATTAGCATTGCTGGTGCAGCTGCTTCCTTTTAATGGTGTTGGAGTAACATGATTTCATTTGTCTCACATCTTTCTATTCAGCAATAGTCACCAAGAAATGTACATTTCATCACATCTCTTTCTCTGGAATGTGCTCAAGATTTGAAATCTTCACTCTGTCTCATCAGAACCAATGGCTGGTCTTCTCCACTCCATAATTATATCTTTACCAAGCCAACATCATTTTCCAAGAAAGACTTACAAAACAGTGGGGGGGGGGTTTGACAAAAACAACACATTCACCCACCACAACCCACCCCACCCAATAGACAGCCTTTCTCTCCCTCCCCTCTCTCTCTCACACACACACATAAACACACACAAAATCAGCAGTCATTATATTGTTCCCTCCAGTGTGCCTTTGAGGAGACCTTCTGCTCCCTGGGCCATGCCCTCAACCTTGGCACCATTACAAAATGTCCTTTGATGACAGGGGCTCCAAACAGAAAGCGCTGGAGGCAGTGTCTGTGATGACTGCACTTTGTAACTTATTTATGATTTCCTCCTCCCTTCTGTGTTGTAAAGGGCAAGAAATAATGAAACCTAATGTTGTTTTCCCATTCATTTCTATATTTATTGGCTGAGGAAGAACTTCCCAGCAGGAGCTGATATCTATTTGCTACTAAAGAGCGAATAGGTCATACTAGAATAATACAGCCAAGGTAAAAAGGAGAGGCACTCTCTTTGCGGGAATCAAGTGTTCTGGTGGTGGTTTTAAAATATAGTCACAGGTGTGAAAATAAATGCAGTTAATGGCAAAGGCAATTCCGACACATTTTAAATGTGCTCAGGCAAGTGTTTGTCTGAAGAATTATCTTCATAAAGAATTGCAATCAGCTCTTACTCTAGTCACAGGGGTGAGCCTCAGCCTATGAAGAAGTAACCATTTCACTCAAGAAACTTTCTGCCTTTAGGAGGCGGTTGGTGGCTCAGTGGAATAAGGCTCAGAAAACTGTTGGCTGCAAAGTCAGCAGCTCTGCAGTCGAATCCCGGGTGCCACGCAGTGAAGCGAGCTCCCACTGATAACCCCAGCTCCTGCCAACCTAGCAGTTTGAAAGCATGTAAAATGCAAGTAGATAAATTGGTACTGCTGTAAAAAGTGGAAAGGTAAAACAGTCTTTCCTTGCAGCCATGCTGGCCATATGGCCATGGACTTGCACAACACTGGCTGTTCGGCTTGAATATGGAGATGAGCACCACCCTGTCTAGCACGCATATGCAGGGCAAACCTTTACCTTTATCTTTTTCCAGCCTTGGGTAGCCCAGCTCTTGGACTACAACTCCCAGAGTCACGGTCCAGCACAGCTGGAGGTCAAGACTTCTGGGAACTGCAGTCCAAGAACAACTAGCAACCTCCTGCATCAGCAAACGGTGGGTCAAGGAGGACAGATTTTGTTTGCATCCTAGATCAGTGGTGGCGAAAATTTGGCACTCCAGATGTTTTGGACCACAACTCCCAGGCTTCCAAGCCTGTATTGCCAATGACATAGACCTTTAAATGATGAACATTCTTTTTTTAACCAAAGAAACAGCCAACTTTTGTTTGTATTTAACTAAATACCATATTAAGAAGAGGGGAGAGCTAATTAATCAGGAAGTCTTCTTGGTTGTTCCTTGTTATGGATCTATCCTATATTAGGATTGTGTCACATTTAAAACCTGTAATATTTAAAATTGCATTAATTTATTTATTGTTTTGGTTTTATAACACAATAAAGTTATTCAGTTCAATTCAAGAACAATTCTGGTTGTCCAAAGTTAGGAACTTCTGGTTTAGATGATGATTCACCACTTTATATGAGAGTTCAGTTACATAAGAGTTCAGTACTCGCCTGAATGGTTGGGATCACTTTATATCACTTTGGATGTTGGAGCCTACTGTTCATTTGGAATGAATAAGCACAGTTGTCTTCATGTGTGATTGCCTAGATCGCTCCATTGTCAACTTGCTAATATTGTGGCTTAATTGGCAAGCCAATTCCAGATAGTGGCAAATATCTGCAAATTTGCAGAGGGCAGGGGAAGTGGGGGGGGGACTTTTTTCTGGTTTAAGACGATCACCGATGTGATATGTCAAATATGTAAAAAAAAAAGGTATTTTCTTTGCCTCATTGATCAAGAAATATTTTTAAAATGTTGCTGAGGTCACCCATTCACCATATCATCTGAGAGCCACATAAAGTACTGTATGTGTCCCTCTGTAAAGACCCAGGCTTTCAAATTAGATTTTAGATTAAAAGAGGAGCACATGCATTTCAAAACATTTCTGAATTCTGCATTGCAGAACATTTGCTTAATCGGCATTCTTTCTGACATGAATGCACAGAATAATGAATGGGAATGTTCTGGGACCCGTTTCAGATACTCGTTTGTACAAGTGGATTATTTTTCTCAAGGAGCTGAAGCATGATCTGAGCTCGCTGGTGGCTTCTGGTGACTGTCTTGTCAATGGATAAAAATTTGCTCCTATAAAGACTTCAAAGTTGGTCTGCTCCACCTCCCTTTATACACCCAGCTTGGCTTACTTCAGCTGGCTTGATAGCTCAGTGGTTTACGTATCTAGCCGGGAGGCCGGGAGTCTAGCTTGCCACAGGGGAGCTTTGAGCAGACTTCATGGTTCAAAACAGTTCCAGGGTGCCCCCAGAAGAAAGGTTCAGTAAACCACTGTCCGAGTACTCGCTACATAGAAAACCCCGGTAAAGCTTTGGACCTAAACCTGATAGCTTTCCCATCCTCCTGAAGAATATCCCAGATCTTGTGCTGGTCCAGAGTATTCTAGGGAGAAAATGGCAGCCATCAGGCATGTTCACCACAACAGCTCTGAATTAATTACATGCTCAGAGGAACCAACATGGGTAGTTTAGAAATGTCTACTGGGAAGCAATGAAATGGTGACAATGAAATGAAAATGGAGTGGAACAAAGAAGCAAATTAATTGATGAATGGAAATCTGCCCTAGACTCTATACTTAGAATCTATTTAGATCTAAAGCTATGTTTGGATCAACAAAAACTGATGTTTTGGGTATATCAGGTGTCCCTTGATAGCAGAAAGTGAGGAGGAATTAAAGAACCTCTTAATGGGGGTGAAAGAGGAGAGTAAAAAAATGGGCTGAAGTTCAACATAAAAAAAACTAAGATCATGGCCACCAGTCCCATCACCTCCTGGCAAATAGAAGGGGAAGAAATTGAGGCAATGACAGAGTTTATTTTCTTGGGTTCCTTGATCACTGCAGATGGCGACTGCAGCAACAAAATAAAAAGACGTCTGCTTCTTGGGAGGAAAGCAATGGCAAACCTAGATAGCATCCTAAAGAGCAGAGACATCACTTTGCCAACTAAGGTCAGGATAGTCAAAGCTATGGTTTTTCCAGTAGTGATGCATGGAAGTGAGAGCTGGACTATAAAGAAGGCTGATCGCCGCAGAATCGATGCTTTTGAGCTGTGGTGCTGGAGGACAGTCTTGAGAGTCCCCTGGACTGCAAGGAGATCAAACCTATCCATCCTGAAATAAATCAGCTCTGAATGTTCCCTGGAAGGACAGATTTTGAAGCCGAGGCTCCAGTACTTTGACTACCTTATGAGGCGAGAGGACTCCTTGGAAAAGTCCGTGATGTTGGGAAAGATTGAAGGCAGAAGGAAAAGGGGACGGCAGAGAATGAGATGGTTGGACGGTGTCATCGATGCAACCAATATGGATTTGACAAAAATCTGGGAGGCAGTGGAAGATAGGAAGGCCTGGCGAGCTCTGGTCCATGGGGTCACGAAGAGTCGGACACGACTGGACGACTGAACAACAACAAGGTGCCCCTTTGTTTATTTAGAAGGAAATTGGCTGGTCCAGTTAAATGCTGGTGGCTAGAGATATCTCCCCCCCAAGGCAGAGCCCCAGCTTCTTAGCCCTGCCTCCTCCGAGTGTTGCATCTTAGTGGTTATCCACCAGAGGAGGTAAGCCTGGGAAGCATTGGACAGCAGTTAGCCCCCCCCAAAAAAAAAACCCAACAACAACAACCAACATGAACCCACCAGTTTGGTGGTCGGTGCCCATCTCTAGTGGTGGCTCCTTTTAGGTCAGACATATTGCACCGAATTAACTTTGTATTAGAAAACTCATTTCATTTCATCCTTTATCTGTATTTTTAAGTTATCTTTCTGAGGTTTGGAAGCCGATTGGTGGCGGTGATTGGTGGATCTTACACAATCTTAATGTAAACATCCATCATCCATCATTCAGTATCTGGAAGACCTTATTGCCTTAGTTGCACATGATGTCTGCTCTATCATTGTCCATGCCAAATGAAATCTTTCTTAAGCATGTAATCAGCTTGCATTAGCATTTGTGCCTATATTATAATTTTCAAGTTTTTAAATTTTAATTTCCCCTTCTTTCTCATCTTCATCTTCTTTCTTTCTTTCCTTGGATGTGAAATAAAAATGAAAGATTGGAAAAATTTTGTGAATGGCATGATATTCCATTTGCAAGGGGTGAGTTTTAAAAAGAAAGGAAATAATAGAGAATGGACCAGAGTAATAAAACTTAGTAGTTTTTACAAAGAACTGCTCTTATTTGTACCAAAAAGTAATTTTTAAAAAACAAATCACATATTTATGAATGGAAATGAATGCTATTGTAAAATAACTGCCTATCTATAGTTTCAAACTACATATGTTTGCTAAGAAATCCACAAGCTCTTATCCATTTCTATTTCATTCTGGTTTGCCTGCTTAGAAGTTATCAAGACAACTAACTTTTGGTGGTTCTGAATTCCATAGAAGTTACTTTTTGCCCCAGTGCAAGTGAAATGTCTGCTGAAAAATAATGTGGAGAGCCTGGAAACATTATTCTCTCTGTTCACCTGTTTGTAAATGATAAGACCCATAAACAGCCTTTTAAATAGCTTGGTACGCACTTAGTTCTCTTACATTTTATGGTCCTAAGCACACCTACGATAATGCATCCTTTTAATCGAATGCATGCTTCCTGCTGTGAAACTCAGTGGGTCACCCTGATTTGAGTGCAGATTGTTTTGTAAGGAATATGTGCTGAGAAAGAGAATTCAAGTCGAGCTGCAAAATGCTGTTGCTCTCATCATTCTGGAAACCTTCCCTTAGCGGCAAGTGTTTAAAAAGAACACTGGCCATAGTTCTTCTTCTTCTTTTTTAAATACAAACTAAGCTGTGGAAAATTGGGAAGAGCTTGGACACCAGCAGAGGTGGGGAAAGTTCCTTTTTTTGGCTGCAGACTTTCAAATCTCCCAGTCAACCAACAAGCATTTTCTCTAGGGAATGCAAGGAATTGGAACACCAACAAAGTAACTTGTCCAAATTCTGGAGTAAAGGGTGAGCTTCTGTAGCAGTGCTTTCTATACTACTGAGATTTGCGGAGGAATGTCTTTGGTTTGCATTTCAATGGGAACTGATTTACTCCACTATTCCCAAATTAATACATGAAACAACACAACTCTCTCCCCACACACCTTTCCCGCCATTCCTCCCTCTTCCTTCCTTCCTTCCTTCCTTCCTTCCTTCCTTCCTTCCTTCCTTCCTTCCTTCCTTCCTTTTGTTCTTTTCTGAAGTTTGTCATGCATTCATCTCATCAGATAATGCCTACAAAGATGTAGTTGTCAGTGAATATCATATACAAGAATGTGTAGATGTGGAAAAGTTTGGTGTAGTTGACAAGAGTGATGGATTAGGACACTTAGCTCTAAGCGGGTTCCAACTTGATAGCACAGAACACAGGACAAGTCTTCACAAAAAATAGACGACCTTCTGCCCTTATTTAAAAAAAAAACTGATGGGGAAGCAGGATCAAACAAACTTGTGGTTTAATTTTTATTTTTTCAAAAACTGTTGAAAGCAAAACAGATTAATCCAGACTGGGATACATGAATGGCTTTGGAGGACATTTCCAGATTACTGCTTTATGAATCTGAGGGAACGGGGAGGTGGTTTCTATGCAACTTGCCTGGACTACAGTCACAGAAAAAGTAGCCTTTATAGCCCATAGGTAGGGAGATCCGATAAACTCTTTGTAGAATAGAGGAAGACAATTAAGCAAAGTGTTCTGCTTATATACCGCCCCATACCACTACAAGTCGTCTCTGGGCGGTTTACAATTTTAATTACAGTGTGCAGGCTACACATTGCCCCTCCCCCCAGCAAGCTGGGTACTCATTTTACCGACCTTGAAAGGATGGAAGGCTGAGTGAACCTTGAGCCTGCTACCAGGGATTGAACCCAGGTCGTGAGCACAGTTTTACCTGCAGTACAGGCATTTAACCTGCATTTTACCTGCAGTACAGAATTTACACTGTGCCACGAGGGGGTTGGGGAAAACATTGTACTACATCTTGTGTGCAAAGGAACAAGATAGTGACAACTCAGCACTAGGCATTGGTTTATCTTACTTTGTTCTGTGTTAACCTAGGCCCTTGGTATTACTTTGCTTCTTTTCCTGCTGCTTATCTTGCTTGCCTCTGCGGGTTAACTGTGGGGAGAGTTACCGGAAGTAAGGCCATCTACAAGGTTGTGTGCCATGTGTTGTCTATTGATCTGTATTCCTATTGGTTTCTGTTCCTGTTCCAAAGGGAACAGGCCTATTGGTTTATTCAAGTTGCTGCATTTGGATCCTCAATCCTATTGGTCTCTGCCAAAAGGCAGCTTTGTGATTGGTTGTAATTATTTCCTCCAAAATGTATCTTTTCCTAGCCAGTCCTGGCTCCTATAAAAGTAGCTCCCTCTCCCCAGTCCCCAGTCTTGTTCTCTCCCTGAATAAAGAGCTGTTACACTAGAAGCTGTCTCCAGCCTGCTATGTCTAAGAGCTGAAATCACTGCTGAAATCACTAAAACCCACGCTACTACACCATGGTTGTCAACACTGCAAAAACCTGGGCTCCTCAAGGATGTTGGGAACTGTTATGAAGCACACACAGGGACCTCTGCCAGAAGCTTGTGAACAGGTTGCAGTCTCTGATCTTGTTGTTTGGCTCCACTTTGCTCCTTGCTTTATTTATTTATTTGAAATATCCATATCCCGCCTTTCTCCACAAGAATACCCAAGGTGGCTTTCCTTTGCAAAGCCCATTGGTACAGTTACGTGGGTTACAGGTTTAGGAGACAACATTATATCAATAACAATGGAGGCAGAGCAAAAGTCAAAAGATTGAACTCCCAACCTCTGGAACCACAGCCTGATACCTAACTCATGGCACCATTCAGACAACTATAATGCACAGTTATCATGGCACTAAATCTGAATCAGAGCTGGGAATATTCTGGAGACAAAGTATGACTTCCATCCCTCTTTGCTCACAACACCAATTGTGAAGAATTTCTGAGAGTTATAGTCTGTTAAGTCCACAGTAGAGATGGGCACGAATAAAAAAAAATGGTGTTTCGGTTTTTCGTTTGTCGTTGAGAGGTCTGTTTCAGTTTGTTTCCGTTTGTCACAAATTTTGGAAAAATTTTGTTTCCATTTTTTGTTTTTTCGTTTGTCGTTTCTGCCTGCTTTTTGCACGATTTTTAAAGTATTTCTGTGCGCCGGCCTCCCCCAACGCCCCAGAACAGAGGGAAAACACTAAAAAAAATGGATGCTGGCAGAGACACAGTATAGACTAGGTACGCAGGGAGGCTGCAAAGGCAGCAGCGGGTGTTGCCCAGGGTGCAAGGCAGCCGCAGAGTGACTGCACTGTGGGGCAAGGGAGGGTACTCACTGAGAGGTACGCATGCACACAGGGAGGCTGCAGGACTGAAGCTAGAGTCGCAGAGACAGCAATCCCACCCTAACTCCCACCGGAGACTGCAAGGAGGACGGGGGCTGCCAGACCTTTTTATGCCCTCTGTGGCTGCCAGACCTGCTCACCCAGTCTGAAACCTGGGCATGCTATTGGTTGAACATGATCCCATCACATGGCTTGCCTCCATTTTGTGGCTGGTGGCGACATCCATTTTAAAGGGAAAAGAAAAATACATCGCGATGGGAGAAGACAAAAACAAACATTTTAAGAACCCCAACCCCCTGGTAGGTAATAATTTCAAATAATTATCACATTATCACTGCGTTTTTACAGATGTCCAGGGTGTTTTAATACCCAAGAAATCAATCAATATTAGGCATCTGGGAGCCATTTTGGGTCGACGTCCCCTAACTCCCCTTAAAGGGAAAAATACAGCGATCTGAGAAAAGACATAAATGCACCTTTTAAGGACCCCAACCCCCCTGGTAGATATTATCAGACAATATAAATAATTATCGCTGCATTTTTACGGATGTCCAGGGCGTTTTTTAACATTTAAAACAGCTCATTTCATTGTGCGTCGCCATTAACAGAAACAAAACGTAACGACCACAATTTTCGTGGTTCTATTTGTTTCGTTGCATTTTTATCACAATTTTTGTTTGTCATTTTGTTATGTAATGGAACCACTAACGAATAACGGAAACGTAAAAATGTTCGTTCCGTGCCCATCTCTAGTCCAGAGAGCTGTGTTGTTGCTCGTCTCAAATCTAAATGAGGTTAATGAATGTGTGTACTGTAGCTCTTTGTTCCTTCAGGCCGTTTGTCCATTGTGTCTGTGGGAGCCCCCTTTTTATATGCAGGTCCTGATCTAGCTCAAGTCTCATTTTTAAAAAGTATTGGCAGATGGAGAAGCTTATTAGGAGCATTAAAATTGAGATTTGAGTTATTTCAGCGGCATCCAGCAATTCCTGCACCATGGATGGGTCGGCAGATCAGCCCCGGCATTGATCACAGCGTCCATGCATACATACTGGTTCAAGTGGGAGGAGCCTGGGGAAAGCCCTGTTTTAAACGCCCAGTGATTAAAAGGCAATAGCTGATCTAGCAATGTCAAGAGCACAGTTTTGCAGCAGAAATGGCCCCCCACCTGAGTGCCTCTTTCACATTGGACACAGGTAACCATGCATTCATCTACTTAAAACACCTGAAGTTTGCTTTTCAGTGGCAAAAAAGAATAACAGCAGCAGCGACAAATCTATCACTCCTGGGTCCGATGAGGTTCCCATACTTGAGAAGGGTGATTTTTAAACGGAAGGTAGGCAATCAATTCAATTCAAAGAGATCCATCCTACAGTGAATACGGAATACTGTTGCAGAGGATGTGAATATGAACAGAAGTTAAATCAAAGTGATTTATGCATGCATCCCTATACCCCAAGCATCTCTGAAATTTAAACTGCCAGAGGCAGAATAAATACAAAGGAGGCAGTGGAGCAAATCATTATTGTTCCATGCTGATGATTGCCCTTCTTTTGTAGGAGGTGATGTTGAGATGATGGATGATTAAGCCTCATCCAGAAAATTTCATGGCATCTCTAGTTGGGGTATCATATTTGGGGAAAATAGTAGTAGGGGAGGGAAGGTCTACCAGAATGTAGGAAGACTAAAGGGCCATTGAGAAGAGCTAGTGTAGTGTAGTGCAGTGGTTAGAGTTGGGCTGGGAAGAGGTGACCCAAGCTGAAATCCCCCCCCCAATCATAGGTATGTCAGTGGGTCACACCGAGCCAGCTATATCTGGAGGTGCTTATTCTCCTTTTGAATGGAATGAGCAGGATACATAAGTGTAAATATGTGAATATGTGAACCTTTACATACATGTTGACTTACTCCTCGGTAACTGATTCAATGGCACAAGCAGGATGATTACGCTACTGTCAGCCGCAGCTCTTCAGTTCAATCCGGCCTTAGGAGCACTTGAAGCTCTTGAGTCGTGTGTGGTCTTCTTTTTATCCCAGTAAGAGTGGGCAGCTAAGCTCTTTCCAGATGTTTACAACATGAGTCTTATCAGCCCTGGCCAAGACTATGGTCAGTGGTTAGAGACAGAGAGGGCCACCATCCTGAAACATCTGGAAGACCCCAGCTGTTCCCTGGTATTTATCCGTTTCTCACAAAAGGAAAGCAGGAAGAAGCTGCTGATGGAGTGATCAGGAGGAGTCCCAGCGCCTAGGCTGTCAACACTTTTCTTTTCCCACTCATTCATCCTCTTAATCCACACATCCTCTGAATCTTGCTTGCCCGCCCTTCCTATTTAACTCTAGATTTATGGGTCCTTTTGTTTTTCTTTTTTTTCCTCTCAAGCACTGTCTTTACCAGGTGCAGATTTCCCCACTCAACATTGCCAACGTCCCAGTTGAGCTGTGTGCATTGGATCCAAGGGTGAAGGCAATATGTACCTGTATGCATGTTTGCACACCTGTTTATGTATGTGCATGTGTGCATTTGAGGTGTCACTGTGTGTCACTGATTGTTGCCTATAGCTGAGCCTTTTGATTCCAGATGAGAAAAACGAGACATATATATAGGCCACAACTTTATTGATTACAACAGGTAGTACCCGCCTGCCCCTTGATGCTCCCACATCTCCCTGCTTTCTTAAGAAGATCCACTTGTAGTCCAGGGAAAGGGGGTTACCGCTCTTTGCTCCCCCTTTTTATATCGGGCTGGTCCGGCCCCTTGTGAGCATGTCACACACTCCAAGAGGCCCGGATTAACCCATGTCATGTACATTGTGCCTGCCCTGCCGATTGGCCGGACCTCTGCGCAGGACCCTGTTGTCCTGGCTTCCCTTCTCCACCTGGTGCTGGCCATTCCCCCTTTGTTCCAGCTGTTGCCGCTCCGGAAACAATCAGCGGACCTGGTAAGTCAGGTCCTTTCCTATACATAGCAGATAGCAGTATTACAGCCCAAAGTGAACAAATGGATGAGGCTGATATAACTGATGTGGTAGACATCAAGACTGAATTATCTGCTTTAGTAAGGGTCAGTTCCTTCTACACGTTCCAATTATCCTTAAAGTTGGAACACACACACACACACACACACACACACACACACACACACACACACACAATTGTAGTGAAATATTAACTATCTTGCTAATGATGTGTTTCCTCCTTTCTTGTTCTGAGGTTTTGCTGCCATTTCTGATATTTTATAAGGCTAAACTTAATTAGGGAAATGTATTAAACTATGTATTATGTACCTGTTTTACAGAAGGCTATCTCTCCAGACTTATAAATATTTCACTTCAGAATAAAGGCAAGCATCATTTGCAGTTCCTTTCTTGTCGCTGTCCTACTTTTCACATTGTCTCCCTGACCACCAAAAAAAAAGTTTTTGTGCTTTATCCACCTGAATTTATAAAAAAAAAGCCCCTTTTGGGACTAATTAGGATTTTTTACAGGAAAGTAATGAGAGAGATTTTCTGTCTCTCCTTTCCCTCCCTTCCTCTCCACGGCTTCCTGCCTTGGGTTATTCTTAGGGCTGCTACCGTCAGTTTCAATTTACAGAACTAGGTGTGTTGTTCTCCTACATGAATAGAGTAAGTAGACCAATAAAGGTAACAACCTGGACTCCATTCCTATGGTTGTTATTGAGCAAAATCTAGAATTCTTTTCTTTTTTAAAAAAAATAATAGACACTTGGCTCAACAACAAAAATAATAAGTTTGACTGATGGACCTTCATTTTGTACTTTGGATCTTTCCACAAGCCCCAAATTTGTAAGAGTCATTTTATATGACCCAAATACAGCAACAGAAAGGACCCAAGAGCTGGTCAAATTTGTGTGCTTTTTTACAGACCTGGAAAAAGTTACTTTTTTCAGTGTACCACAGTCAGAAGGCTGGTTGGTTGTGGGATTTTTTTTTTATTGTTGCTGAGTTTTATTTTTAAAAATGTCACTCTCCCCTTCTCCCTCCAGAGCCCCAGCCGCAGCTGCACCGCAGCTCCAGGACCCAGTGAGGAGAAGAGAAAATGGCTACAAGGTAGGAAGGTGGAACAAAAAAATGTAATGAAATGAAATGGAAATTTCCGTTTCATTTAGTGTCATTTTCCTTTGAATGGGTTGAATCATTATTCATTTCGTTTGGTAATGAAACGAATAACAAAATGAATTAAAAATCCATTTCGTGCCCATCTCTAATTCCATATCATGAAATTTGCCTTTTGACACATAGGGGGTACTACCTCAATTCGTGAGATAGCTGGTGAATTATGCAGAAGGAACTAGAACTTTTATTTCACTTTTGTTTTTTCTTTCAAAAAGAGGGTTGGTGGAGAGAAGAAGAAGATATGTGAGGGCTTTTCAGAAATCAAAAGCATGGTATGATGCACTGTTCTATGCAATTCACACTGCTTCTATTACTCAAAAGTAAGGGGAAAGAGTAATGTTTGGGAGCAGAAGGCAATGATCCTCAGTGATTGAATCATTCTGATGTGTGAATTCTGATATATTTTTCAAAATCACTATTCAGATTGTTGATAGTCTTTGCCCTTAGACTGTGAAGTACCTTTCTGTGTTATTTTTCTATAAACCCTTTTTTTTAAATAAATGTAGTAGTCTGAAGTTTTAAATGAGAAAGTGGCTTCATGGAGAACCCAAAAAGGATCAGCAGAGGTGAGACTGAGATAGAAAGGAAAGAAAGGGGGGAGTGCGTGCTTGAATGTGACTTGTATTGCATCCCATATGAACGTTGAACTTCCAAGTCAGTCTGCAGCCCCTGTTTGAGCTCTGATTGCCATTTCAAATGTAATATAGGTTGTAAATCAAAACACAGTAAGGCCAAATCATTCTGATTCAGCTCTCCTATTTGGTCATGTCCTGAGAGAACTCATGACACTACTGGAGTTATTTTTAGCTCAGCTATTACTGTCAGTTTTCTAGTCCTGTCTCTTCTTGATCTGTCTTTCTCTCCCTCTCTGATTGTTTCATGTGGGTGTGTATGCCTTCCTTTAGCAGAGCTGCAGTGGTAAATCATGTTAAACGGTGGAGATCTTATGACATGAACAAACAGCCCTGTAGACGGGAAGGAAGAGAGACATTGCCACTAAATGTCAGGTTTCCACAAGAGACATGGTGGTGACTGTGACATGGAACTACTGTGGGAAGCTTTTGGTAATTATGACTCACCCATCCCCACTTTCCAAGGAAAAATGACTAGACACAAGCAGGTCACTGAAAATAAACAGGTGTATGGTCAATTTAATAGTGACAGCGCACTGCACAGAGAAGCCATTTAAAGGGGTGTGTAGCATCTGCTATTTCTTTTAAGGCAAACTGCTAAAGGAACTCCCAGCTCCATGATTCCTTTTAATGACTGCATCACCAGTGGGTGTTAAATGCAACAACACCTCTCAGGAACATATTTCATGTTGTAGAGAAAAGAAATAAGTCACTCCGGGAAGAAAGAAAAAGGAAAAAGCACTGTATCGTGAACATCATTGATCAAATGTATGTTAAAAATGAGCCATTGACGGTCTATAATTCAGACTTACTGGCCATTTTACTTTATACCCCAACTGATGGAAGGACATCATGCTCAGCTCTTGTGAACAAAAGTGAATTATACCACATAATTCCACGTGTTTATTTAGACATAAGGCAGTGCACAGGTCCCCCTCATTCATTATGAAAGCACTTGGGGACCGATCCCAATTTGGTGCATGTTGATCCTGTCCAATTTGATTTGTGCCCTGGATTGGAAATGATTTCTAAAGTCAGATTGCCAGCCCTCCCTTGAACTTTCAAGGGGAAACCAAAATGGCTTTAATTTTGTTCTTTTTGCACCATAGTGCAATGACGTTCAGAGACGGAATAAATTCTAAAGATAAACGTAAACTTTCCAAATTTCAGACAACAAGTTTTATTAGAGATGGGCACATCTCAATGCATCAAAATTCATTTTGTTATTCATCATTCATTTTGTTACCTAATAAAACAAATAACAAACTGACCCATCAAAGAAAAATGATACAAAATGAAATGGAAATTTCTGCTTCATTCATTTTGTTTTTCGTTTTCCCATAGGAATGCATTGAAGCAATGCATTCATACAGGAAAGGTTTCCCTTGCAATTGTTGTGGGGAAACTGCGAGCTTTTTCCCGCCCTAAGCCAGCACCGCCGATCAGCTGTAGCACTGGCTTTGGCAGGGAAAGGATTTAAAAAGCCCACCCTTTCCTCCACCATTTTCTGAGGGCTCCTGCCTAGCTGTCAAAGGCTGGACCCCTTTAAACCTGGCCCAGTCGGTACCAGGGTCTCCCCCTGGTACCGAATGGGCTGGGTTAAAAGCAGTCCAGAGATTGAAAGCCCAGCAGGAGCCTTCAGAAAACGGGTCAGGAAGGAAGTTGCAGTGATCCCGCTGCCCTCCCAACCCATTTTCTGAGGGCTCCTGCTGAGCTGTCAATCTCTGGACCCCTTTAAACCCAGGCCATTTGGTACCAGGGGGTCTCCCTGGTACCGACTGGGACAGGTTTAAAGGGGTCCAGCGATTGACAGCCTGGCAGGAGCCTTCAGAAAACGGGTCGTGAGGGAAGTTGCAGGGATCATGCTGCCCTTCCCAACCGTTTTCTGAGGGCTCCTGCCAAGCCGTCAATCACTTGGACCCCTTTAAACCTGGTCCAGTCAGTACCAGGGAGTCCCCCTGGTACTGAATGGGCCAGGTTTAAAGCAGTCCAGTGACTGACAGCCCGGCAGGAGTCCTGTGAAAATGCTAGGGAGGGCTGTTCCAGGGATTGAGCTGCCCTCCCTAGCATTTTCAGCGAGCTCTTGCCAAGCTGTCATCGGCTGAGCCCCTTTAAAAATGGTCCAGTTGCCACCAGGGATTCATCCACTGCAGGGAAGAATGTCAAAAGAGACCCCACTTCTCGCCTCTGCATGCAGAGGCGGGAAGAGGGGCCTCTTTAAAAGGATCTTCCCCGCAGTAGATGACAGTGCTCGCTCTGCGCTGCCATCCGCTGCAGGGAAAAATGTAAAAAGAGACCCCACTCCTCGCCTCCTCATGTGGAGGCGGAAAGAAGATTCTCTTTGAGGTGCTGACCCCAACCCAGCACCTCTCAGCTACAGTAGCTGGGGGGAAGATTAAGCCCCTCTTTCCCCCAGCCAAAGTTGCACAAGCACCACACACAGACACACAGACACAGACACAGACACACTACACACACACAAAATGAATAACGAATCAATGAATCAACAAAACAATTTTTTTCAAAAAAATCATTTAAAACAAAATGAAACGAACTGATCCCTAAAATGAAACAAACCAAAACATATAGCCATTTTTTCAGTTCGTGCCCATCTCTAGTCTGTATCTTTTGGCAGCTCCAGAACATGTTTCAAAACTGCAGGCAATGTGACTGAACTGAAATTCTAGCCTCAGATTTCCTGCTAAGGGCTATCAGTGAACAAAGCCCAGCTTATTATCTTTCCTCTGGATCACTTGTTCACATAATCCCTCCCCACATCATACCTTTCATTCCCCATCTTAGTTGTCTGAATCACCAAATTAGCCCCATGATTCTTCACTTTACTTGGCAACCAAATCTGTCCATTCTAGATTTCATGCAAATGAGCTCTGATCAGGCCAGTTAGGTTTGACATTTGAAGCTGACCAAAGCCAGTGCAGAACCCTATTAAAAATAAGCCTCACTTTGCTAAACTGGGCCCTTGATTAGCGGGGGGAGGATGCCAAACTTTACATAGCAAAGTGCAGCCTGAATGTGGATGATGCCAATGTCAGCAATAAGTATGATCTACAGCAGTGGTGGTGAAGATTCAGCACTCCAGATGTTTTGGACCACAGCTCCCACAGTCCTTTGTCATTAGCAATCTAGGCTTGGAATTCTGGGAGTTGTGGTCCAAAACATTTGGAGTGCTGAAGGTTCTCCACCACTGATCTAGAGGATATGCTCTTGTGCTCATTGCCATTCACAAAGAGACACTAAGCAGGGGAAAATCCCAGAGTCTCATTCCTTTTGTCCATGAGGGTCATGAGACCTGGGCCACAGCAGTTGCAGAATTAGGGCCAGGAAGGACCTAGTACTTGCAGAGTCAGGCCCTGCCTCTGTAATAGGCCTTTCATCATGAGCTCTGCCTGATGGAAGGCCTGTATCTAAAGAAGTGGCTTTCATCCCAGAACTTGTCTCAGCAATGAAGCTGTTCCGCTGTGGTGTGGTTGACAAGCTAGCTTCACTTTGTCAATTCTTGCCTTCTTGTTCCTGCCTGCCTTGCCTCATTGTGCTTGCTTTGTTGTCCTTGTCTGCCTGGCTCCTGACCTAGTACTTCAGCCTCTGTTTTGGGTCTGCCTTAGGGAGTAACTTTTGGACTGGGCCCCGGTGCCCTTACTTGCAGCTAAAGGCTGCCCAGAGGAACCTGGATTGTGACAATCAGTTAATCACTTTCACCCAAACACAATGCAATTTTGGGACTGTTCTTCAACAGGTTTCCCATTCTGTTACTGTCAGGGCCAGGTCAGGGGTAGTAAGCTGGAATAGGCAAGATGTCCAGACCAGAGCTTTGGGGCTAGGTCTATGAGGCAAGAGCAATAGGAGGACACTGAGGTAGGACTAGAGCAACTGGAGCAGGCATAAGCATATAAGAGCAAGGCAGGCACCACTGGAACACACAGGAGTCTTCAGGAGCAAGACAAGAACATACATAAACAAGGCTCTCAGGTGCCAATAAGTGAAGAACCAAAGCACAAGAGTCATCAGGACAACTTGCATTGCTAAGGCAAAAGATAGTTGTGCAGAAAGTCTGTATATACAGCTTTTGAAGGCCTCATGCTATATCAGATCATTGCCCTTCACCTGTTCCCTGCAAGCCTCAGCAAGAGGTGTCCCTGCTTCTTTAGGTACTTACATGGTTTCTCCCACCCTGGTTACTTTCTTATATATGCAGTATATAAAGTAAAACCTATTTTTGTCTTATGGCATAATAGCTGTGAACTTTTGACCTGCGATTCTCTGCAGCACAACATGATATGTTGTATTGTCTGCCTGGCAAGTCTGTGCCACACATGATCTGTGTTGAAACAAAACTGCTATTTCTCCCATTTAAAAGACCTTTTTGAGGACCTATATTTCAGTCTCTACAGCCTGGATTCTTTCCAGTTAAAAACAAACAGCTAGAACCAACCATTCTCTTTCATGATAAGTAAAACTGGTCATTTCAGTTTATAGAAGCTATTTTAAATCTGGGGTCATTTGGGATCACTTATTTCTGAAACAGGGTGGTAAAAGTGTGTGCGTGTTTTAAAGGCATAACTCAAAACCTAGACTTCCCTGAATTTGGCACACATCAACAGTGGCCTGTTTCCTCCAACTGTGTCAAAGTTTGTATTGACCCAATTCTGGTTTTCACAGTTACAATTTTTTGTTTGAGTTGCCTCTATTTTTAAAATTGCCTTGCAGGATTTTGATTTGTTTTGCTGTTCACTAAGATAGACATACTCTCCTGCAGATATAATTAGCAATGCCAAGGGCTAAGATGTGAATGAAATGTAAACAAGTCAAGGAAGCTGGCCCAATCCTCCATGCCAGGCACATCGTCTTGGCTTTCCCCCTCTGATCTCTGAGCATTTGCAAGCATCTAAAGGGGGAGCCAGAGGTACAGAGAAAGAGCATAACTGAAGGGTGCCAGCTGTTATGCCCAACCTTTGCTGAATGTGTCAAGGTCAGAGGGTAAAAAGGGAACAGGATCACCCAGAGGGTACCTTTTGCTGAGCAATGTGTTGCGCTAATACACAAATGTGTAGCAGTTGCTCTTGCACCTGTTCGCATTTCCTGTCGGAGTACAGGACATCTTCTTGGACATCTTACTGATTGGCTGGGAGCTACAGATGGCATACCTTCTCTGGCTGCTCAAAATATTAGCACAAATCGAGATATGTTAGATTGGCCGTGATGTAACTGGTGCTAGATAGTAGTGGAGTTTTTCCTGTCGTTTGCCAACTAGAACCTGGAAGGAAGTATTTGCTGGGGGGTGGGGTCAGGAGGAGGCATTTTCTAATAACAAAGGAATAGCAACATTACATGATGATTGAAAATCAATAAGGGAGAACGTCACTTCTTTTGTATTCTGACACTCATATTTAGGTTACTTTTATTGGCATGGCCTTCATAAGCAGTTGAGGAAGAATGCCTCCACCTTCTGGCCCTGCTTTCTTGGAGATATCAAGGTGCACATGAGCTGGATAGGAGGATCCTGCATTTCATCAAGTGCAGTCATGCACTAGTGGTTTGTAGAGGAGGGCTCGTAAAGCAACCTCCAAGTACTATTTCTTTTGAGAAATGCATTTATCAAGAGCTGGTTTTTGGCGAAATTGAAGGGCAGTTAAAATCTTGGGTTGGGGCGCCCTTTGAAACAACAATTGTAACAGACCCCCCCCCCAATTCAAAACGGCTTTGCAGGTGTCGAAGAGGAGTAATCATAAAAAGCTGGACCCCATACAAGCCGTGGGCCTCTGCTCTTTTCTTTTGCTCTTTCCTGTTAGTTTTCATATGCATGCATTTTTATGCGATGATAAATATGCCTTTAACTTGGGTGGAATGCCATGCTGTAGGGGATTCCTGTACAAACCACAGCAGCTGCTGGACCTCTGGAAACAATTCAGCCTGGGCATGGCACCCGCTGAAAACGGCTCAGCAGGTATTTCACCGGGAGAATTCTCATGCCGGCTCCCCTTCCTCAAACTTTGCTATCGGCTGTATGACATTAGCTAGGTTGGAGGTGCAAAGGCACCCCACAGGAGTTCCTTTATTTATTTTTCATGGGATAATTGGTTAGTTTGAATAATGCATGCTTCTGCGAGGTAATGAGTGGGAAAACAGTGTCTAAACATGTTCTGGTAGTACTTTTAACAAAAAGTGTACCTATGCTTTGACAGCAAAAACAAATTGGAACAGATGTCACAAGACAGGATCCCGGTCCCTCGCTCTTCACTTGCTTCCTCTGGAATTAAAATGCCATTTCCTTTCCGCAGCCTAATTATTAATAATAATAAGTATTAAGGCTAATGCTTACAATATGGAATAGTCACTGTGGTGGCGTCGACTTCCTAAAAGCAGAATACCCTGAGCAGCACAACTGGATGCTGTGACCTAAAATAACACACTGCCACACTTCTTTTGCAGTTAAAACTAGGCAGAAAATAGAACTTTAAATTAAACACCACCATCCCATATGCTTAACATATATTACGCTACAAATCCCTTGATAATAGAGCTTCCCCTCCAGCTCACACTATGCCGCAATTTGGTATAGTTTGAATAACATTAAGTGCCAAGCCAGAATAAATGGAGTTTCAGCCTTCCTGTAATTTTAACAGTTATAGAGAAGAGGAATTTTTGTCAGGTGCCATTTGCTGAGCAGGGATGAGTGAAACCACTCCTTTCACATTCCTTCTGTGCATGCATTACAAGTGAAGGAGTTTTTCCCCCTCCATTTTTGAGGCCAGTATCTCAAACAAAACAAACCTCTTCGTTTTACCGAATCAAACAAATCAGAAATACAGGTTCAACACCCTATGTGCTTTCCAGTAACAGGGGCTAGGGCAGAAGGCATATGACGGATTTAGTAGTGGTGTGGTGAACCTTTGGTACTCCTGATGTTTTGGACCGCAACTCCCAGAATTCCAATTGTATTGTCAATGACAATACTTGCTCCTAAGTAACTCGCCTCCCCCTAGGGCGATGCTAGGGCGCTTATGTGCGTTGTGTTTTTAAAATTGTTTATAACTGTTTTATTGCTTTACTCTGTTGTGCTAAATTATATTGTATTTTGAATATTGCGCTCTGTCGCTACTCTGTAAGCTGCCCAGAGTTCCTCTGGGAAGATGGGAGGGATACAAATGCAATAAATAAATAAATAAATAAATAAATAAATAAATAAATAAATAAATAAATAAATAAATACATACATACATACATACATACATACATACATACATACATACATACATACATACATACATACATACATACATACTGTGGGAGTTGTGGTCCAAAACATCTGGAGTGCTGAAGGTTCGCCACCATTAATTCTAGGGTATTCTTAGATCCATCTTGGTCATTGGAGGCTCAGAGCAGTTCAATGGGATGGAGTGCCCAAGGTCAGCTTCACCTGGTACAGCAGCTTCAAACATTCCTGGACTGAGATGGCCTGGCCACAGTGGTCCATGTCTTGATGACATCTAGGTTGGGCCATTGCGATGCACTCTATATGGGGTTACCCTTGAAGATGGCACAGAAGCTGTGAGATGTGGCAGCTCAGTTGCTAACAAGAACATTTTTCAAATTCCACATCACACCAGTTCTGAAGGATTTACACTGGCGGCCAATATGCTTCCAGCCTGAGTTCAGGGTTCTGACTGTGTTGTACAAGCTTAGGATCTGGACCTCTGGGGAGATGGGCAGTGACAAATCTAGGCAGGATATCTCTCAATGCCATTTGCGGGGAATCGTAAGCAAGTGAAGACATCTGCTTGGGAAAACCCTGAAGCAAATGGTGAGCCGCTGTGTGAGAGAATGCTGGACTGGATGGGCTGTGGCCTGTTCCAGCAAGGCTGCTCTTATGTTCTTATGTTCTTATGAGGGACATCTTACAGCAGTGGTGTCCAAATATTAGCCCTCCAGATGTTTTGGACCACAATTCCCACAGTACTTTGTCATTGACAATACAGGCTTGGAATTCTGGGATTTGTGGTCCAAAGTATCTGGAGGGCCGGAGTTTGGAGACTCCTGTCTTACAGCATTAAAAAGACAACGTTACATTAAAGCTACAAGAAAATGGAGCAGTTAAAAAGAGAGTGAAAAATTCCATGAAAAGTTATGAGTGAGGGAAACTAACAATTGAAAACATTGTGTCAATGCAGTCTCAAAATATATAAACACAATGTCTGTGTGATCATGTATGGTAGATTCATATAATGGTCACATAATAGGTAGTCCATCATTCAGGGAAAGCTTTCCTGAAGAGAAAGTTCTTTGTCTATTTCTGGAAAGACATCAGAGATGGGGCAGTCCTCACCTCTGGTGGGAGGGAGTTCCAGAGTCTAGGTGCAGCTGCCGAGAAGACCCTTTCATGTGTTCCCAAAAAATGTACCTATGAGGCTGGTGGGATGGAGAGAAAGACCTCTCCTGATTACCTTAACACCTGAGCCAGTTCATACTGTGAGATTTGATCTTTGAGGTGCCTAGGACCCAGGTCATATAGTGCTTTGTAGGTCAAGGTCAGCACCTTGAATTGTGCTCGATAGCTGATTGGCAGCCAGTGGAGCTGTTTTAATAGGGGTGTGATGTGATCTCTCTAGCCTGCCCCAGTCAGCAGTCTGGCTGCTGCATTTTGGACCTGTTGAAGTTTCCTGAGACTTCACATGCTCATAAGTAAAAAAATTGTAAGTAGAGCAGCGGTTTCCCTTGGGAATGCATGGAAAATCAATTAATCCATTCTGCAAGGAACAGATTTCAATGTGTCATGGCCCTTGAACTGCCCTGCTCGGCTGAGACAGTGGGCTGGCAGACCCAGAACTTTGCTGGAGCAGTAGTGGTCCTTGGGATGGGCGAGGGACAGGTGGAGAATTTATGCCCTCACTTTTTATATTGATGACCGGCGGGCTACTTTTGAACCTTTCGCGGGCTACCGGTAGCCCACGATCCACCAGTTGTGCAGGCCTGGTCTATAGTGTCAACAGCAGGCGAAAGTCTAGTAAAACCAAAAAAGACAGAGATCCCCTATACATTTTCAAAGCGACCAGTGCCATCTCTGTCCCATAGCCAGGCCTGATGCCAGATTGAAATGGATCTAGGTAGTTTATCTCATCCAGAAACCTCTGGAGCTGCAAAGCCAAACCCCGTTCCAGGACTTTCCCCAAGAATGGGATATTCGATACTGGCTGGTAACTGTTCAATATTGTTGGATCTAAGGGGGGCTTTTTAGCAGTGGTTTTACTATTGCCTCCTTTAAGCCTGCTGGAATCATCCCCTGTTGTAAGGAGGCATTCACTATACTTCCTAACCAGTCTGCCATGCCTTCTCTGGCAGCTTTTATGATCCACGAGGGTCAAGAATCCAAAACACATGTAGTGGCCCTCAGCTCCGCAAGGGTCCTGACCACATCATCCAACTGTAGGAGCTGAAAGCCATCCGTTAATACAGGACAAGCAGGGCACGGCACTTTATTTACAGGCTCTGGAACAATAGCATCATCCAAGGTAGCCAGGATCCGTTCAATTTTCCCTTTGTAGTGTTGTGCAAATTCTTTGCAGCGAGATAGAGTGGCCTGTGTCATCCACCCATGGTCAGCTTGTAGCAGTCTTTTGACTATTCTGAAAAGCTCCAGTGGACTATTTTGTGCCAAATCAATGGTAGTAGAGAAAAATCCTTTCTTTGCTGCCTCCACTGCCTTGGAGTAAGCCTTCCAAAGGCCCTTCTCTGTTTCTTTGTCTGTTTCAATCTGGGTTTTCCGCTAGTGCCTTTCAGCTCTACAGGCCACCCGTTTCAATTTTGTCAACTCCCCAGTATACCAAGCAGTGACTATGGTTCTGTTTTGAGGAAGGAGACATTTAGAAGCTATCTGATCAATGGCTCTGCTCATTTCCCCATTTCAGAGGTCAGCCAAGAATTAAATAGAATCACCCATCAGAGAGGTAGGAAACTCCCCAAGGGCAGTTAAAAAAGCCATCTGGATTCATCAACTTTCTGGGACATACACAGTAGCTTTTGTCTTTCCCCACTGTCCATCACAGGGTAGAAGACCAGGTCTAAGGTGTGGCCTGCAGGGCAGGCTGAGATAGACACCATTTGGGCCAGACCCATTGTTGACAGGGAGACCATGAAGTCTTCGGGCACCCCTGACAGAGCTACCTCAACATGGATGTTAATGTCTCCCAGCACAATGAGCTGAGGGGACTCTAACATCACCCCTGTTACAAGTTCAGTAAGCTGAGGTAGAGAAGTTGTTGTGCCATGGGGAGGGCGGTAAACAAAGAATATTCATATTTTGTACCTGGCTCCTACTTTTAAGAACATACATTCAAACCAGGGAATTGGGGAACATGGCACCAAGTAAGAGGGATGGAGCTATGATAGACAATTACCACTCCACCACCCTGTCCACCTGGTCTAGCCTGTTGTTCCACAGAGAAACCTGGAGGGCAGAGTTGAGTGAGGTTGACTCCTCCAGCCTCATCCAGCCAAGTCTCTTTGATGTGAGATCAGCATATTCTTGCAGGATCAGATCTTGAATGGCTGTTGACTTCCCATTCTCTGATCTAGCATTTATCAGCAACATTTTTATTTCAGGCATCCTGTTATCAAGTTTTTTAAAGAGCAATTTAAATTTGTATATACCTTTGGAGTTATCAATACCCTGCACTCATCCCTTTTTATGCTCATGTAGTGCTGAGAAACCATATAATGGCCATATCTTCCCTTATTCAGAACAGTAACAATAGGTTTGCCCTTTTAGGGCCTTTTTACATGACCCCTAAGATCCGCTGGCCACTTAAATTCGGACCAGAGATCTTAGGGGTTCGTCGCTCTTCCTCTGTCCCCACCCCCCCTCCGCACTTCCTGGTTGCTTGCTGCGTGAGTGAGGGAGGGAGAAAAAGAGAAAGAAAAGCATGCCACTCACCTCGTTCTGCCTCTCGTCTCTGTAAGGCCATTAAGTCCAACCCCCTCATCTCTGTAAAAGTAGCTCTTAAAGGGGCGGGAGCCAAAAAGCAGCAAACAAGCGAGGAGAGCCCCGCACGCACTATCGTTGCACCGCATCAAAGATTTTTCACCTCCAAAGAGAAGGTACAAGAAAAGTGTGCTGGGTCGCGGGGTTGCACTTAATTGTCTGCAAACTCCGGAGCTGGTGGGGAAACATTTTTAAGCTCCGGAGCTTGCAGCCATTTGCAGCGGAGCTTAGGGGTCGTGTATAAACGCCCATAGTCTTGCATATTCTCTTTTTATTATTATTTACCTAGGTATTCAAGCAATGTCTGTGATGCAAAGTGCAGTGATAAGTGCACACTTAGTGCTGCATGAGGTGCATGCCAGAAGCGCTGCCTCTGGCAGAACCAGAGCCTCTTGTAACCAGAGAAGATGGGATGAGTTATTGGGCCTCCTTTTGCTTTCTGTTCTCCAGCTGCCCTGAATGGTTGAAAACTACAGTCTCTTCCCTTCTTGCAATCTCTTGGCTTGTGGCTTGTGGCTCCTCACCATCTGCTCTAGTAAGCCCAGAGCCTCTTATACCTATCCATGAATCCACGGATCCTAGAACTGGAGAGCTAGAAGGAATTCCAGCTGTTGTTGAGTCCAATTCCCTATGGTCAGTTTTTCATCAATATAATCCAGATCAAGGCTCTCGTCTTCTTTCCTTCTCATTTCCAATCCCCTCTCTGACATTGCCTCTTTCCTTCCTTTGATGTTGTTCCCTTATTTCAATACTGCCCCTTCTTTTGACACGTGTGTGTGTGTGTGTGTGTGTGTGTGTGTGTGTGTGTGTGTGTGTGTGTGTGTGTGTGTGTGTGTGTGTGTGTTGTGTCATTACAGTCGTAACCGACTCTTTGTGATTCCATATCCATGGAGTTTTCTTGACAGGAATACTGGAGTGGTTTGCTGTGGCTTAAGTTAAAAGCAACTTTTATTCCTCCTCTCCCCTCCCAAATTATTATAGAGTGGTACCTCATCTTACAAATTTAATCCATTCCAAATGCATGCTCTTAAGTCGAACTACTCTTAAGTCATGGTACCTATCTGAAAAATTGAAAAAATAAGTTAAAAAATAAAAAATAAAAAAATTGTAAGTCGAGCAGGTCATATCTAAAATTTGGAAGGCGGCAGTTACAACGGCAACAGTTTTCCGCTCTTAAGTCAAATTGCTCTTAAGTCGAGCTGCTCTTAAGTCGGGGTACTACTGTAGTCCATATCAGAAGCTCTCAGTTTGGTAGCAACAGTTTCCATTTGGTGAAGGAGGTTTGCTTCCTTCCAAATGTGATAAAAGTCTTCAGAACTTGAAGGAGAACTAAACATGGAAGCTCTTTTTTCTTCTTGGCCATCAAGACCAGAGTAAGTTGCATGGAGTGAGAGTGGGGAGCACGGAGCCCCACTGGGTGCCATCTGGCAAAAGCAGGGCCCTTGTGGGGATGCTTTGGATCATGAGACTTGGGTACCCTGCAGTTAATAAACCTTTTGAATTCAACCCAGTCAACACCAGTCAACAAACAACTATAAATCATGAGGATTGGATCAGAGACAAGCTTGGAAAGACCTCCCCAGTTTGAGCTGCCTGGAATTCATGTGTGACCCTGAGATTGGAGCTAACCCTATGAGGAAATGGGGGAGAGAGTGAGGACTCACTGCAAATTAGGGAACCAATAATTTATCAGGTTGTGGCCTGGTTTATACTCCATTACCTGTGTCTCAACTCTTCATTTTGTGGCTGGGATACAAAGTAAGGAATCCAGACTCAACCACAGAAAGTCACATAAATGATTTCCTGTCCCTTTGGTTTTGGCCTATTCTTGTACTTTCTTCCTCAGAAACATAAAGCCACATTGGGATGCTCCTGGAGAAAGAACCTGCTTCAGTTGAGGTCTCATGGCACATTGTAAAGAAGCTTCAACAAAAACAATCTGGGCTCTGACTTAGCCGTATCACCCAGCTGGCTCTCAGGTGCCGCCATCTTGGAATCCCCACCTTGTGAATTATATCAGTTTCATTTGAATTTCAAATGTACGTGTATAAATAACATAGGTGGCTTAAGTGAGTCTCACCCTGCCAGGTACACATGTGTGCATGATGGTGCATGTGTTTTAAAACTTTCATGCAAAAACGAAGGCTTTGTGGCGGGCAAAAAGGAATCTGTTGTTGTGTGCTATCAAGTTGTTTCTGACTTACGGCAACCTGAAGAGATTGGGGGGGGGGGAGTCTGTGAGGTGCCCAAGGAATGGTTTCACCACTGTCACCCCACCCACCCCCACAGGTTCCCACAGTTGAGTCTGGAGGTGAAACCTGTGTTTCCTGAGTTCCCAACAACAAAGATTGTGGTGGAGAAATCCAGAGTGGGTAGGGAAGGAAAAGGAATGTAGAGTGTATCACTTCTGCCTCCTTCCTGTTCAACCATCTGTAGTCCTTTCAGCAAATGCTGGGAGCATACTTTATTTCTGTAACCAGAGCCACCTTCTGTAACCAGAGCCATCTTTGTATAAAACACACACACAGTAAATGTCCTGAGAATTTTAGTTTTATTTTTCATTTCAACTTGGGCATATGTGTATGAACACAAAATCACTAATAGATTGGGTTATGTAAAACAAACATGTGGAAAAGGAATTAAAACAACAGCAGCATGGAAGAACCAGCTTAATTTTCAGAGATTGGTACAATTTTCAAAGATTGGTATTATATAACACCACATTCCAATTTCACCTGACTCCGCTGGAGGAAAAAAGATACTACAACATTAGGATGCATTTAATTGCCATGGAGAAATAAAAATCACAAAGTTTAATGATCCTATAAAAATGTGCACAGTTATGGAGGAACTTCAGACTTTCATGCTCTCCAAGGTAAAATTATTATACTCCAGAGCCTCACAAAAGCTTTCAGAATAAAGCAATATAATCAAACTGCAAAAAAAAAAAAAAGCTGTTGCTTGTGAATGAGCATATGGACAGAAAGCAATGTAAACGGAAAATAGTGCAAAATAGAGGAGCAAATAGTATTGATTGCAAATTGTGCTTTGAAAATGTTGCCTTGATGAAAAGAAAGAAAGAAAGAAAGAAAGAAAGAAAGAAAGAAAGAAAGAAAGAAAGAAAGAAAGAAAGAAAGAAAGAAAGAAAGAAAGAGATCTAAGAACAACAGGATGTTAACATTTTGTTATGTACACACATGAACACATTTGAATATTCCATGAGTAAGTGCTGCTCCTGTCTCTGACATCTGAGGGAAATGGCATCCACTTTGCTGGGAGTTATCAGTTAGTAACAATGTAGTAGTTTGAGGTGGGTGTTTCGTTTGGAAGGGGCCTGGTTCCGAAATGAAACACGGCAGTATAGCTGCTGCTTGGAATTGGGACCCACCCTTCAGAATGAAATCAGCCACTGACTTACCTTCCTTTGGGTCACACAGGGTGAATCAACAACAAGAAAGCCGTCTCCAACGCATCATCTTTCCTTCTCCCTGGCACTGGCCAATCAGGATCTGTGCAAGGGCAAGCATCATCCAGCCTCCCCATCTGAGAATATGCAGTACAGTGGTACCTTGTATAAAGGAATTAATTCGTTCCAAATGAAATTGTGTTAAGCATATTTTCCTTTATACAAATTCCCATAGGAATGCATTGAAAATGGAGTGATCCCATTTTTATGTTGTACAGATTATCCCCATAGGCGATTATGTTAAGCAAATTTCCCCTATCTCCGGAATTTTTTATGTTGTACAAATTTTATGTTATACAAGCTGTTTATTATACAAGGGTCCACTGTATGTCTAAAAGTCCTAAATCATGTTTTTTTTTACAGAAGGATATTTAATATGTAATGTTATAATTTTAATTTTGTTTTGTTCCAAAGTGTTTCTCCCACAGGTCTTTGACAGTAAGGACCCCTAGAGAAAACAGCTGATTCTGGAGAATTGACCAGTGATCAACAGGTCAGCTGAGCAGCATTGGCCTTCCTGGTTCCGGGGGTGGTATCAGCAGTGGTAGAGCAGCAGTGGCGATGGAGCGTTGCAAACCCCAGTGCTCTGCTGCCTTAGTTGATGAACTTACAAGACCTCATGAAACATCAAGTTCTTACTCTGTGTATGGGAATGTCACTAGGATTTTTCTCTTCTCTCTCTTTTTCCTTTTCCAAGAAATTTCTTGCAGCCCAAAAACTAGCTTCCATGTTCCTAAAACACCTCCATATCAGGTGTAATTTATTTTGCACTGGATTTGCTCTGTACTTGCCATTTATTCTGCATTTACTTCTCCTCCACATTCTGCTAAGCACCTTTTATTTCGGAAGCTCCTGCCTGCATACTATAGACTCTTAAACATTCATTTATGGTGCTCTTGCTTCGCAAGTTTAGTGGACCATCTAATAAGCCATATAAGATTTTCTGTTGAGTTTGGAGCCCAGAAATGTATAGTACACATAAAGTTCTCAGCCAGGGAATATCCCAGCCTTTAGACTCACACACATTTTTATCACACCCTTTAAAATTTTTATGCTATGTATATACACAGGGAAAATATATATAAGGGAATTGTTCAAAGTTAGCATTAGAGATGGGCACGACTCAAAAAATGGTGTTTCGTTTGTCGTTTGTCGTTTAGGGGGTCCATTTCGGTTCGTTTTCGTTTTTTGTGAATTTTTTGCAAAAAAAATGTTTTTGTTTCGTTACGTAACGAAACAAAAAAATGAAAACGAAAATGAAAGATTGCTGTTTCGTTAGCATTCATTACAGTTCAATGTATTTGCCGCAATGAAAATGAAACGCACGACAAAATTTCTGTTGTTTCATTTCGTTTCGTTTCATTTTGGAGACAAAATTCATTTTTCATTTTGTTACGTAATGAAATGAAAAAACAAAAATGAAAATGAAAAAATTGCTCATTTCGTGCCCATCTCTAGTTAGCATATTATTTTTGTTTTGGACCCTCTACTTTGTTATTCCAGTTTAAAGCTGGGGGAAGCTCACCTGCCTGGACAAAGGTCTGAGACAGTTCTAAAATGTCTAGATAGTCTCGGCCATTTAGCCTGGCTAAAATGGCGTATAATATCAAGCTTCATGTGTGACAAAAAGATCAGTGACTGTTTAAAACCAAAGATCTATTGCACCATTGTTCGGCCTGTTGTGCTCCATGGTGCAGAGTGCTGGCCAGCAATTAAAGAAACTGAACATTGCCTTGGTGTCATGGAGATGAAGATGCTGTGATGGACCTCTGGCCTCACACGAAAGGACCATGTCCGCAATGATAACATCAGAGCAAAATATGGCATTGCATGTATTGCCGACAAGATGCGCGAAGCCTGACTGCATTGGTCTGGTCATGTTCTGCATGCCTATGAGGAAACTCTGGCCAAAAAGGGTCTCACCCTGCAGGCCAGCGGTTCCAGACTGAGAAGTCGTCCAAAACAGCACTGGATGAACAGCCTCGAGAATGATATGGAGTTGTCCCAGATTCACCTGGACCTAGTTCATGACTGCGCCAAGTGAAGGGGGAAAATAAGACGAGCAGACACCACCACTAAGTGGGAAGAAGAAGAAGAAGAAGAAGAAGAAGAAGAAGAAGAAGAAGAAGAAGAAGAAGAAGAAGAAGAAGAAGAAGAAGAAGAAGAAGAAGAAGAAGAAGAAGAAGAAGATGATGATGATGATGATGATGATAAATACATCACAGTTTAAAAGTTAGGATGGTGGACAAAGATGCCTTGGGTAAATAGGCCATTACTAATATGCAAAGTAGTAAAATGAAATGTCTCCGTATAGAACCCCCAAATAACCCCAGGCTTTCTCATTGTCGTTGTGACAAAAGCCGCTATTGGCACAAAGCCTGGATAACTCTAAGGCTAGTTATCCTGTTGGCAAAGAGGCATATCTGAAACATCCAATTTCAGCTTATGAAGAGTGGTGTGTGCAGTGGGTCCCCCCTGCCGCCACCACCACTTTCTACCAAAGAAAGAACAAAACAACTGCAAAGCAATTTTGTTCCCTGGCCAGTTGCAATAAACTATGTACAGGCATAGTACCCCTCCTATCTAAAGGACCTGATTACTTTAGGACTCAGGAACAGGGAGTAGGAGAGACTAGTTTGGCCAGAAGGGCAGGCAGGAAGACAGAAATAAATAAAAGGGAGTAATGGAATCTTAATGGAGCCTTCGGCTCTTCTCCCCACTCCCACGGAAAGAGCATTTCATATCGTGATGGCCATGGATTCTAAATGAGATGGCCTTTAGACCAGGCCATTATAACAGGTGGTGGCAAGTTCTGTTGAAAGATGTATCGATCATCAAAACTTTTCTCTCACATTAATAAGCACAGGTCATGCAGCGGGTCCGGGCACTTGGTCCTTGCCTCTGGATGATATTACTCATCCCTTTTGTAACTGGACTGAATTAAAAAACAACCACCACAACACCTGCATTCTTGCAACTGGATGTAGAAGTAGTGGTATAAGGTGAGATCATGGGGATGCAAGGGCCAGAAGCGTATATATCTGATTTATGATGCAATTTACCCCCTAAACCTGATAGCGGCTGCTTCAAGCAGAGGACTTAACAGGGGTGCATACCTCAAGGAGGAAGAGACATGATCAAATCCACGGAACCAGTGTAATAACCGACCAACCCATCTTTGCTCCCAGGTATGAATCAGGAGATAATGAGGCTTTCAAATTTTGCCACAGCTTGGTTGAAGACTAGGGGCTACTGAGCGAGGAAAACAATCACGTCTCATGTACACTTTTTCCTTTTCCTGGGTTTTCTCGGCATCCTAGTCGTTGTAACAGCAACACATCTGAGCAAAAATGATATATGTTTCTCATTGAACATTAAGCAAAAAGAAAATAAAAAGAAACAGGAAGATAAGGATATTGTGGCACTTTAAACACTAACTTGAATGTTTTATTGTGAACTTTTGTGGACAACTGCACTTCCACAAATATCTCACTGAAAGCTCTCATTGTTAAAGTTCAGTGAGTTTTACTTGTGGAACTACACCACCACAGGTAAGCCAAGTTGAGTGCCATGCACTTGAGTGAAGATCGGGAGGGGGTTCTGTACATCATGTTGTGGTTTTGCACATCCAAAATCTTTTTGTTCAGTGACACAAGCAAGGTAATGTTTAATGTCTTTAAAAAAAAACAGGTAGGAGGGCAAGGGCTTGCCTCAGGGATAGGGAGTGCTGCAGCCCCCCCACCCCCAATATTTAAGGGTTTTAGAATATTATAGGCACCATAAGCCCTTCCCTGAAAACCCAATCCAAATCTTTCAAGCAACATGGTGTTGCGTTGTCATTTGTAGTGTGTTGGCTAGATCTAAATTTTTAAAGTTTTTAATATCAGAAACAACGCTCAAGAGCTGGGTCAAAAAATGAATAGTATAAATAAAGATGCAAGGAGCTTTGGGTTTTATATTATATGGGAGATACCAGTTAATAACCTAGCCGCATTATTCTGAACCCGTTGATGTTTCTAAATGCACAATAGTCGAGGTGGAGCAAGTTAGGGTAGGCAAACCAGTGAATCCCACTACAGGTGCTATAATCCAAGAGAGCTGGCCTTTTCTGGTTAGAGTTTACGCAGGCATGTCCAAACTTTGGCCCTCCAGATGTTTTGGACCACAACTCCCACAGTCCTTTGTCATTGGCAATACAGGCTTGGAATTCTGGGAGTTGTGGTTCAAAACATCAGGAGGGCCACCGTAGACCAAGACCATTCATTTCCACCCAGTTACCTTTGTAATAGCCTAATCTGAATATAAACCAAACATGAAAAATGATGAACAGGACCATTATTTCTCCCAGGAAGAGGGTAGCAGCTGAAGTTGGTAAATCACTGACCGTGGTTATCGCCACTGCATGGGCCTCCAGGAGAAGTGCCAGATGCAAAAGAGGAGTGATGGGAAGACTCCCTGCAAATCTGGTGTCTCTAGGTGCCCTGGAGGCTATTTTGTAAGGTTTCAAATTTAAAAAAATATATACAGATTTATGAATTGATTCAACTGTTCAACAGGGGAAAAAATTATAAAGTCATTTTTATGATTTTTTTTTACCTTGATGAATCACAAATCAAAACGAATCACCATTTTTCTGATTCATGCCCATCTGTATTCCATGTACATCCGCCCCACACAAAAGCAGCAGACCAAATTAAACCGCATAATATGTAATACACACATTGGGGTTGTCCAAAAAGGAGGGAAAGGCCTGAAGGGAGTAGATAAACAACTGGGATGCTACATGTTCCGATCTCTGCACCCATCTCCTGAAGGCGTTGCCTCACTGTGCCTGGCCTACACTCAACCATGTTCTGGATGAAACCTCCAGTTACTAATTCAGTAACTCTTGCGAGGAGTAGCCAGTTTATAATGATACTGCAACTCTTGCTAATTCTGTGTGAAGCAAAAAAGGATTGTCATGTAAGGTGACACAGATCTTTCCTCCTGTACTGTATCACCGAATCCCAGAACAGCAGCTTGGCTCGCCAAAAACTAGACCAAATAATCCAATAGACCAGAAACTTTCTGCTCCTCATCAACTGGAGGTCTCTGGTAGACATGGGCATAATAGTTTTCGTTTGTCGGAACGGGTCCGTTTAAATCTTTCAAAAATTTGTCGTTTCCATTTGTCATTTGTCGTTTGTCGTTTCCACCGCAATTTAGCGCGATTTGACTTCCCAGAGCATATGGGCGTCCTGCAATCAGGGCCGGCATTAGGTGTTTTTGCGCCCTAGGCGGCGGGTGGGGGTGGGGGTGGGGGCAGGGGGCCATGGGCGGGCGGCGGTGGCGGGGGCCATGGGCGGGCGGCGGCCATGTAGGCAGCCGGTGGCACGGGCCGCAGGCGGGTGGCGGCGCAGGCGGACGGGTGAGTGGGCAGTTAGGATATCACTTAGGATAGAGGTTCTGTTCTTGGCTTGCACCCCAAATGTGTGTGTGTCAAGCAAATTGAAGTTGGGAAAATAGAAAATAAATGGTAGTATATAATATATTTTTAAGATAAATCCACACCTCCCACTCCCAGTCAAACCTCCCCCTTTATCCAATATCAGAAAAAATCCTCAAACTGCCAGAGAAGAAATAAAGAATAAACTGCGATTCCCTTCAGCAGACAAAGCTTCAGGGAATCAAAGAAATTATTTTTCTAAATTCAATTTCCTCCCTGCCTGCCTAACTTAAATCCTAAAGCCTCCAGCCTCCCTCCTCAATCTCGATCGGATCACACCAGCACCAGCAGCCAGCCCTCCTCCCTCAACCACATCCATACACCCGACTGCGATTTCTGGAAGGTGCCTCGGCTTTTTATGCCCTCTGAGACATCCAGAAGTGTCAGTCAAAAACCTGGCGATGCCATTGGTGGAATGGTTCAAAAAAATTGCATGGTCCCATCCCATGCCCAGCCCAAATGGACAGGTCTAAAAAAATAAAAAATAAAATAAAATAAAATAAAATCAATATGACGTTTTATTGCTATAAAAAACCCACTGCAGCTACTATAAAAATTCAGGCATTTAAAATAAATAAATTTCACATGTTTCTGTGGTGATTTGGTGTGTTTTTTGACCACGATTTCAAGAGAAAAATTGTGGTCGCCATTTTGGATCCTCCCCACCGCATGGCATGCAGCGAGACAGACAACGAGGATGACCCCCCCCCCCAGCCTGGTGCAAGCAGCCCAGGACAGGAGAAGAGGGGGGGAGGCTGGGGACCCCCCAGAAACCACCCCTCTGGTAGGTGGCAAAGCCTCAGGCAGGCATATTTTCGCCTGCTTTTTTGGTTGGGAGTCGGGTTTTTTAAAAACAAAAACTTTTAAAAACTTTTTCTGTGCTTCACATTGCGCGATCGCTGCGATGCCACAAACGTAAATGAAAAACCCAACCAAATTTTTCTTTTTTCGGTTCGAGTTCAAGTTCTGACGGCTTAATTATCGTTACCGTTTCCGTTACGTAACGGAAATGATAACCGAAAATGGAAATGACAATTTCGCCGAGTCATGCCCATGTCTAGTCTCTGGTCTCTTTTAGTTATGCAGGCTGACATTTGACCTTCTAGGACTATAAGGGAACACTTGTCACCTTTTCTGAGTGCATTAGTCGCAGCTGGAGTCAAAAGCCTGAAAGATAAACTTTGTGATACTAACTAATATTACAAATTGTTAACACTGCCGGGTGAATCGTAGAAGCCATGGAAAAGGACATGAAGTAAGCCTGTTTCTCAAGCAAATGACTTATTCATGAGTGTTCCTATTTCAAACTCTTTGTCCATGCATATTCATGGATTATGCCTGTGTAACTGGATCTTGTCGAGAAATCTAGGTTAATTGCCACAGAGGCTCTCTCCTGGCATTTGCACAGTGGTCACTGAAGATGAGTTGGAAAGCCTTTGCCCGGTCCCAGCTGCAAGTGCTTCCTGCGATGGGCGATGTGTGTGTGTGTGTGTGTGTGTGTGTGTGTGTGTGTGTGTGTGTGTGTGTGTGTGTGTGTGTGTGTGTGTGTGTGTGTGTGTGTGTGTGTGTGTGTGTGAAGGGGAGAGAAGTGTGCAAAGGTCAACAATGCAAACGAGTAGTGATGCTTAGAAGAGGGATGCAGATTGCTGGCATCTGCCCAACTGGCCTTAGAAGGGGCCTCAGGAAGCTATCAAGGAGGATTACATAATCCTTTTCTGAGGGTTGGACACCAGGCATTTGCAGGCAGGCCGTGCTGGGTGCAGACGGATCAAGCAGACCTTCCAGCTGCATGTCCTTAGAAGCGGAGTCAAACCCCTTTTCCTGTAGCCTTGGCATGGCTCCACAGAATTTGACAGGTTGCTTTGTCATGTGTGTGTGTGTGTGTGTGTGTGTGTGTGTGTGTGTGTGTGTGTGTGGTTGTTGTTTTTTTAATTCACAATCAGACAAGTCCTATGCTGAAAATCTGAGCAGAGGCCAGCAGGCTTAACAGTTTACTGACCCCTGTGTGCTCAGCCAGAGTTACACCATTAGCAAAGGAAATTTTCTAATTGGTTTCCCATCTGTTCTCAATCCTGAGGGGACCTTTGGTTTCACTTGGGGATATTAAACATTTGGCAACATTTGATCTTGGAATTATATTCTCCCTCGGGATTTGTGCTCCCATGGTCACACTGAGAGAAGTAACTCATGACAGTTTCAAGGACTGTCACTCATTACAAAACAACAAGCTGCTGCTAAAGGAACTAAAACAACAACAACAACACAACACAAGCTGCTACTAACAATTGGTTCCTTTTTGCAGTCAATAAAGTACCACCTTTTAGTAGTAGTAGTAGTAGTAGTAGTAGTAGTAGTAGTAGTAGTAGTAGTAGTAGTAGTAGTAGTAGTAGTATTTCTAAACAGAGTAACAAAGTAATATAGATTCAATATAGATTCAAAATGTATGCATATTTGCCCTAAAAACAACAACAAAAACTAATCTAAGTAACTTTACCTAACTCTTTACTGAAATCCATGGTTTATCTAAATAATTCTAAACCCTAACTAACGAAGAATCACGATGAAGCGAAGCAAAAGCCAGGCAGAAGAATAAGAAGAATGGTGAATCTAATGGGTCACAACTTGTTGTTCAGGATTCCAAGGACCCAGACATAACGTGGATTGTAGTCTTAATCCATGGGCAGCCCCTACAAGACCCATGTCTTCATAGCAACTTCTAGGAGTGATGACATTGATTATACTCCCTTGTCATTTTCTCATAGTTCCTCCAAGTAATTCCACTCCATTTCATTTTGCTATTCCTCTAGAAATCCCATCATCCTCTCCTCGTGGTTTTCTCCACTCTTCCTTTTCCCAGGAAGCTTGAGAAAGTCAACATGGTGTTGTTTTTAGTGCCAGCAAGATGTTTCATATAAGAGTTGAGTCTTTGGGGCTGCACACAGCAGGGGAGCCGTAGGGCAGTTTCAGCCAAGGCAACAGAGTCCATGGGACCTTAAATGAGGAAGTCTTAGTACTGTAATGTGCTAGAACATTTGCTTTATTTTGTCTGGGTGCTTGGTGTTGTGTTTTGTTTTCCACTTCCCTTTATTCCAATAGCTTTATTACTTTCTATGCTCTGTTTGCAGGCAGCTGTCAAAGCCCGCTGTGGCCGGACTTTCCCAATATTGCAACATGTATTGGGTGAGCCTATAATTTATCAATATGCAAGGCACTTTTGAAATGTTGATAGTGCTTCTCTTTGGTGAATATGATACTTGCTTGTCATATTAGGGACAAGTTTCTGGCAGGACAATTGATAAAAACAGCCCTTTAGGCTTCTGCCTCAGCTTTCCTAAAGACTTGTAGGCTACTTTCTATGAAATGGAAGACTGGAATCCAAGTCAGTTTGTGCACCAGGTGCCATGCCTAAAGTTGAAATCAGCCAGCTGGGTAATATGGCAATCTTACCCATAGCTAAGTTGTACCTTATTTTTCCATCTATAAGATGCCCCATGTATAAGATGACCCCCACGTTTCCAACCCAAAATTACAGGTTTGTAACTCCATTGTTGCCTCCTGGGCTTACTTCCATGTATAAGATGACCCTCAAGTTTTTAGCCTAACAACTTTAGGTAAAAATATAGCCTTATAGACAAAATATACTGTAATTCAGTTTTTCACATTTGTTCACATCAGTCCTGAGACAACCAAATATGATTTTGAGATCAGAGATAACAACAGTTACTTTTCTGCACCAAGTCTCCCACAGTACCCCAGCCAGTATGACAGAAGACTGTCCATGATGGCAGTGCTACATGGGGGTTGTAATATTTCTCATCATGATTAGGTACCACAATGGTTGAAATCCTGTTGCTTAGAGGAGTAGGTTACAACTAGAGAAGGTCTATTGAGATATCCAGTGTAGTGGATAGAGTGATGGACCACTTGTCAGAAGGCCAGGGTTCTAATCCCTGCTTAGCCATCTAAATGGCTAAAACTACTTGTTAGGTATTTCACTTACTGTGAAAGCCCTATTAGGGTCACTCTAAGTTGGTTCTGACTTGATGGCACATAACAACAGGCCAAATGAATTAATGTGGATTATCCTCTGTTAAGCTCCATTTATTCAAACAAGCAATTTATTATGCAAACTAGAGTAGGCCAATTTGAATCAAATGAATCAGTGGAAACTCGCCAAATTCCTACAGATTAAATGAGCCTTCTATACTGTGAGTATTCTTTACCTGGTAAACCTTGCAAAGGGTTAAACTAAATCAGAATTTACTTGGTGGCACACAATTATTATTTACTAAAAGAGCCATAAGTCAATTTATTCCTGGACCTAGTGTAGTCTTTAACAATGATATAGCTGACATGTGTAACAGCCAATTGATCAAATACTGTCAACCATCCATCTATTTGCCCATACAGTAGTTAGGTAGGGCCACAGTCAAGAATGCCATTGTGTCAATGACAACTGATCTAATTCATTTAATCAAATGATTTAACTGGGATTGTCGCACTTCACATCTGGAGTGCCAATATTCACATTTTGGACAATTACTATAATATATATCCACAAAAACTCAGTCTAGAAAGTTTTAATGTGGCCGTTCTTCCCTGTTAATTGATGTGGTGCTGTACATTTCCTTTCTGAGTGTTTTGATTGAAATGAGGGGGTACCCCTCACATGAAAGAGCACTGCTGAATTCTAAAAATCAAGTTCAAAATATTCATAAGTGGCTCTCAGCTTGATTGGATGCCAGTTTGAACACCAATTAAGACTCTGATTGTGGAAGATTTAACTGGGAGTTCAAATTGGAAGCCTACACACACACACACACACACACACACACACACACACACACACACACACACACACACACACACACACACACACACACACACAAAGCTTCCTTTTATTTTCATTTTTTTCCTTAAGCGACAATTCCTATATTTACTTCTAAATCTGAATGGTCAGAATATGCCCATCTTGTTGCGGAAAGGGCGGTGACTTCTTAAACAATGTATGGCAAGCCTATCAATTGTTATAAATAAACCATGCTACATGAACACAGTTAATAACTGCTCAAGTCTGGACAACACTTTTAGCTGAACCTAGCCAAGGTGGGCAAGTAGAAACACTCTGGAGATATGTGTGGAAAGGCAACACTATCACCAGCCAAAGCAGACAGTAGAATGCTGCTTTAGAGACAGCTGTCTGTCCAAGTTCTTAAGAATTTTCCATCTCTCTTCACGGGTAGTTGTCATAATGGGCCAGAGAGATGTCACACATGTCAACTCCAGGGAGTGGTGATGGAATCAACTTTGACAGATGCTTGCTACCTTCCATTATTTATTTATTTATTTATTTATTTATTTATTATTTACACTTATATACCGCTCTATTTCCCATGAGAAGGACTCAGGGCGGTTTACAGCCATAATGATAAAACATTAGAGGATCCCTGTGTGCACCACGTAATGACTTTATAGAATCATGGATGGGGTAAGGGTTTTTCCAATTCTCTCATAATTGAAGAACGTGGCCTGCCCAATGATTGGCAAGATAAATTCAAGGCAAATAAAAGAACACAAAATTCCTTTATGGAATTTATGATTACAAGATCCGATAGCTTGCACAGTCTTAGAAAGACAGAAATTTAAAGGAGAATAAATTTATTAGTTGTTATTAATCATGATATATATATGGAATGTCCATGTTCAGAGACAGATGGCCACCCAAATCTGGTTAATCACCAGGACTGGATAACTATTGCCTCTAAAACCTTCCGGTGGATTCATAGAGCCATCCTGTAAGGTTTTGTGAGAAGCATTGAACTTGCTGGATCTTTACAATCCCAGTCCCACAATAAAGAGACAACACAAAAATACAGTGGCACCTTGTATAAAGGAATTAATTTGTTCCTAATGAAATCCTGTAAAGCAAATTTTCCTTTATACAAGTTTCCCATAGGAATGCATTGAAAACAGAGTAATCCCTAATCGTGACCATTTTTATGTTGTACGGATTCGCCCCATAGGCGATTCTGTTAAGCAAATTTCCCCTGTCTCTGGAATTTTTTATGTTGTACAGATTTTATGTTATACAAACCATTTGTTATACAAGGGTCCACTGTATTGGGGTTTAAATTGGGCCACAACTTTATTAAATCTTTTAAAACTGTAAAGAAAAAGTGGGGCCATCCATAATGCAAGTAATTATGGTTATATTCCAATTAATTGTAGTGCCATAATCATTTTGGTGAGTTCAAACCTGAAAACAGCCAGTTTCCCTTCTCAGGGACTAACTCTCTGTGGGGCAGCCATAAACATTTTTTTCCAACCTGTTATAACAACTAACCTAATGCTAACCTGAACTGTTAACCTTAAATTAGAAGACTGGCCCTTTTTTTTTTAAACCAGGACAATTTCTATCAACTCACCTGTTATCAAAATTCTTGCACTACCTGCTGTTGTGACCAGTTAAACATAAAGAGCCCTGCCTAACCCAGGTAAGAAAATGGGATGGGCGAAACCGCAAGCCAATCCAGATGATAGTCAAAAATCCTCATCCGGCCCTGAAGTGACCAGTTACACTCATTCTCATTAACTCCTGGGTGGGTGGGGAGCTTTGCAAAAAACAACCAAGAGGACGAGAGACTCTGCAGCTCCTTCTTTTAAAGGCTGCAGAGCCCGGATATTCCAGTTAATCACGTGGGCATCTTTTCCTGCTGTTTGTGTGGGACAGGACTGGAAATCGTCCCCAGGTGCACACAAGCCTCCTGGAGCCAATATTGAATTGATTCCACTAGAATCTTCTAATCAACTACACAAAGGCAGCATCACATTTTTTTTACTTCTGATTAATAAACCTGTGGTGGTAGGAAGGAGAGGCGTCCACTCACTTCAAACAAATATGCGAAAAATATTGGGGGAAAGATTGAATGAGGGATATGTGAGTGTCAAGGAAACTTGGATTCTGGTCAGGTTTATGAAAAATCCAGAAAAATAAACAACGATTTTACTAAATAAAGAAATAAATATTATGGAAAAAATATTCAATACATGTTGTGATGCTATTTGTGTCCAAGATGTGGTCAGAGAAAAGTGGATCTTGGACTCACCAAGGTCCCTGTTGTTTTGGGCCGACAGTCACTGGTCTGATGGCAACAGCCTGGGTTGACCACCTTCTCTAGCAAGGTGGCTCAACATGGCAGCCAGGGAGGGCGCGAGGGCATGCCAGTAGGCTGACACGAGTTGAAAGAGGTCATACTGGTGCAGAGCTCCAGTGGGTAGAGGATGTGAGTGTGTGTGGGGGGCAGAGATACCACCTCTGTTCTCTTTCTCTGATAGAGGTTTTTTCTGCTCTTTAGCAGCTTTTTATATTTGTGTGTGTGTGTGTGTGTGTGTGTGTGTGTGTGTGTGTGTGTGAGAGAGAGAGAGAGAGAGAGAGAGAGAGAGAGAGAGAGAGACAGAGACAGAGACAGAGAGACAGAGAGACAGAGAGAGAATCAACTTTTATGCTTTTTAGTTACATTTGGGGGAGCATAAGAGTTGTACATGGATTTTGAAATACTCAGGGACAGGGGTGGGGTGGGGGTCCAGCTCCCTTAACCCCAACATTGTTGTATATTTATTGGTAGTTTGTTACAAGAGAGGCTTGTCCTTAGTAAGAGCCCCCATTGTTGTGTATTTATTGGTAGTTTGTTCCAAGAGTGGCTTGTCCTTAGTAAGAGCCCCACGGCGCAGTGGTTAAATGCCTGTACTGCAGGTAAAACTGTGCTCACAACTAGAGATGGGCATGAAACGAAAAAAATTCATTCTGTTATTCGTTATTCATTTTGTTATGTAACAAAATGAATAATGAAAATTGTGATGAAATTGGAACGAACTGAACAGAACCACGAAAATTAGGTTCGTTACGTTTGGTTTCGTTAGTGGTGACGCGCAATGAAATGAGCTGTTTTTAAATGTTAAAAACCATCCTGAATATCCATAAAAACCCACCGATAATTATTTATTCTGCCTGATAATACCTACCAGGGGGTTTGGGGTCCTTAAAACGTGTATTCATGTCTTTTCTCAGATCGCTGTATTTTTTTCCTTTAAGGGACGTTAGGGGACATCGACCCAAAATGGCTCCCAGATGCCTAATATTGATTTCTTGGGTATTAAAATGCCCTGGACATCCATAAAAATGCAGTGATAATTATTTGAAATTATTACCTACCAGGGGGTTGGTGTTCTTAAAACGTTTGTTTTTGTCTTTCTCCGATCGCGATGTATTTTTTCTTTTCCCTTTAAGGATGACACAAAATGGATCCCAGCCACAAGATTGATGCAAGCCATGAGATGGGATCATGTAAATTCTTGGGCAATTTCAACCAATACCATGCCCAGGTTGCAGACTGGATGGGTGTGGCAGCCACAGAGGGCATAAAAAGCTTTGGCAGCCCCCGCCCTCCTTGCAGTCTACGGTGGGAGTTAGGGTGCGATTGCTGTCTCTGCAACTCGTTACTTTAGGTCAGCCAGGCAGGTGTGTGTCTCTGTGTTCCTGCTGGCTGCAGCCTGGCTCTTAGGGGAGAGAAAGAAGAGATTTCTCTTGCAGCCTCCCTGTGTGTGTGCATACCTCTCATTGAGTACTCTCCCCTGCCCCGCAGTGCAGTCACTCTGCGGCTGCGTTATGCCCTGGACAACGCCCACCGCTGCCTTTGCAGCCTCCCTGCATACCTAGTCTATACTGTGTCTCTGCCAGCATCATTTTTTTTTAGTGTTTTCCCTCTGGTCTGGGGCGTTGGGGGACGTCCATGCATGGAAATGCTTTAAGTCGTGCAAAAAGCGGGTAAAACGAAAAATGAAAAAATGAAATGAATTTTTTTTCAAAAAATTCACGAGAAATGAAAACAAACCGAAATGGACCCACAATGAAAAATGAAAAACTGAAACGTCATTTTTTCGATTCGTGCCCATCTCTACTCATGACCTGAGGTTCAATCCCAGGTAGCAAGCTCATGGTTCATTCAGCCTTCCATCCTTCCGAGGTCGGTAAAATGAGTACCCAGCTTGCTCGGGAGCAATGTGTTGCCTGCATACTAAAATTAAACTGTAAACCACCCAGTGACTACTTGAAGTGGTATGGGGCGGTATATAAGCAGAACACTTTGCTATGCTTTCCTTTGTCATGTTGTTCATTACCAACATGCTACCCTGTGCTTGATTTTAAATTGTTTTTTTAAGCAGATTTTTCTTTTTTTAAAAAAATGACAGAAATTGCTACAGATCGCTAAATGTTATTAATTACACTACAATATAGTAACATTAACTCTTATACCCACAAATCAACACCTTACAGTTAATAGTATTATTTTTAATATGGTATTTCTAAAGCTCTGATTACAAAACATGTGGTTTATAATATTCCTTCAAGCCTAGGAGCTCGTGCAATCATAATCTTTGGCTACGATCCATGCGACATGCTCAGTATTTCTGGGAAATGACATGTCGATTTCAGTAAACCTGTGACCATGTTATACCAATGAAAGGCAATCCTAAGTGTATGGACTCAGGGGTCGGTTCCACTGTGTTTCTATGAAATTAATTCTAGATTTGTGTGCATTGGCTTGCAGTCTAAAATGGACCTGATAGCAGTGGTGGGGATTTATGCATATCTGTGTTTTGATGCCATCTATCAAGTAAAAATAGGATAGTGGAATTACTGGTGACCCCAAGAAGATTGTTGCAATGGATCAACCCTTATTTTTCATTTTGACATTAGGACTTGGTAATTAAAAGAAAAAGTGCAGTAAACTTTACAGAAGAACCGTCCTAGTTTATGATTGCAGGATTCATTTTTCAACGTTGTGAACTCATAGGGAAGGAGATCCTTTCCTCCTCTCTCCTTGCACCCAAAGGTGAAGAATCACACCTTTGTACTCTTCATCCCGGCACCTGCCTATTTTTCTCCTAAACAATATTTCAGCTTCCTTATTATTTCATACACACTCATTTTAAGAAATACTTGTCATTTGACATTTAGTGCCTCGTACTTGGATTAATAACTTTGATGCTTATTTGCAATGCTTAAATGCCATGCTAATTACCAAGGGGGAATAAAGAGAAATTATTTCAACTACAGAAAAAGAGATCAGGAATTGCGACTTCAAGTACTTCCACCTAAGCTTATAGCCACCTGTTACATCGAAGTTAGAAAGAACACCTATTAAACTGTTGGGAGCAATACGTTGTTATGGGAAAAAATGTTAAGTTCCTGCCTACAGGTTTGTAACCTTTTTTATTTTTCTGTGGATTGTACTGCCGCTTTGGTTGCTCTGTCTGAAATCACGAGCAAGCAAACATTGAACACTATATTATATTAGCAGGTGGTGATATTTAGATAAGAAATGAAGGAAAATCTAAAGTAACTACACTACATACAAATGAATCAGTCTCACGTGGCTCTGATTCGATATGTTTTTTCCCCTCACACAAATAAATCCAACATATATTTTTGTACGCATCTGTGAAAATATGCATACTTTGTAAATGTTTTTGCCAGTTTTACACATTTTTATATACACTCCTATTAAAGAAACTCAATGTATGCATCTTTTGGAAATATGTGCACTTGTCTTTACATATTTTAAAATGCGCTCATTCTGCAGGTTGCCATGTTGTTGCCCATTCTCTGTGAAATGCACTGCAAAACTGCAAGGGTGCATATCTGATATAGATTGATTAGCTCCATTAAAAAAAAACATAGCAGTGGAAACCACCTTGTCATGGAACAGCCTCAATCATCCAGACCAGCCATTCTCAATCTTGTTTTAGGTCACAGCCATAAACACAATATTAAAGAAATATGGGCCAAAACAGTATTATCTAAGTTTGCATAACTAACCTTATAAGGTGGCGTGTGAAAAATTAGTTTCATTCTGTGGCCCCTTCAAATATGCCAGTAGCCTCCTGAGGGGCACATACTCCCCTCTGAGAAGGACTGATCTTACACGCACTTTGGATGAGTCAATAACACAAAATGATGTGGTTAACTCCTCCCAATATATGTGAAGCATATATGAACCAGATGACACAATGCGGGCTGTGGTATTGGAAGAATAAAGTCAGATGGTGAACTAATAAGTCCACTTGTGTGGCCATGGCATCTGTCTTCTTCCAAGTAAGATCTTGAGGTCTTCCTTCACTATGTTATATGTGGGGGCTAGTAGACCTGCTTTTCAGAACTGCCTAGGTGGATGCAAATACAGGAACTCTCACTGATAATGGACGGCTTGGTCAATCTCACTATTATTCAGCCATTTGTCTCACACTGTTCAAAAACGTTAGAGTGTTTGGCCTGAGGCTTGCAAAATTAACAGCATGGCAAATAGATCCAATGGGTACGTTCCAAAGAGGCTGCCAGTTGAGCTATCAGGTAGAGAGATTATCTCCTGAATTCACACCTTTCAGATGACAGGTCACAACTTTATAGACAGGAAGGTGTAGACCACACAATCATGCAGGTTCCTGTCCTCCCATATGAGTTTTGAGGGGTAGGAAAAGCCACAGGTCCTTTGGTTTACTTGTCTGATGGGCAGACAGTAGCAAGATGAGGCAACTAGACGAGAATACAATTTGACCACCACCACCCCAATCGACAGAAACAGCATCAGCTACTTTACTTACCCAGTTCTTTAAAATACTACAAACAAATAAACAAAAACAAACACCCCTAACACAGAAATATATTTTGTGTCCTTTTTTCCAGCATGTATTTACTAGAAGTGACCAGTAGAGGGAATCACAGACCATACAATGTATAGGATCAGCTACTTCTATGTTTTTTCAACATCTAGCATAGGGCATGTAACTGAATTACCACATGTTCCTACTTGTACATCTGTACGGTAATCTGTACAGTAATCCAGCTGTTATTCATGGATTCCACTGGCATTTGCTGTAAGCATACCCAAGCAAGCCTGTTACTTCCTTATGATACACAAATAAGCAAGAAATTCAAACTTTACTATATAACCTTTTAAATGTGTTTCTGTAATTTACAACTTGAGGAATTATGTAAAAATGGATGAGTCTTGTTTCTGTCGTTACAAAAAGAAGAGTCATATACTGTGAGGAAAGGCTGTTGGAGATGACAGTAAAAGTCTAACTTCATTTCTTTGGAGTCAACGGTTTTCGGAATGTTGGAAGCTGGAGGCTCTCAGCTAGAGATGGGCAGCCCTCTCCATGCCCTGTTTGTGAACCAGTTGGAGACATTTGCCTGGCCATTGTCTCTTGTAGACAGAAGGCCGAGTGAAATGACCCATTGATCTGAACCAGCATGGCAGTTTTTATGGTCTTAAAATAGAAACCGTCTGCAAGCGACAATTTGCAGCCAATATATTGGACGGGGGCAGGGTGGTGCTGGAGGAGGAACAGGCTCTGTTCATGGGCACTGATATCCAATCCACCATTTTTCTTTTTGTCTAATAAAAAATAAACAATGGTTTTATCTCATGCAGATGGCAGCTGCTTCCCCCCTTTAAACAAATGTGTGCATGAAAGATTAGCCTAGTTTGATATTCACGTCATTGCATGGTTCCTGATGCAGTTAATTTCTGCTTGAAATGGAGAAATGTAATGGAAAAAATGCTTGTTTGCTGGAAGTGTCACAGGGAACGGCTCGAGAGTTGTTAGACTCTTTCTGCACCTCTGATTTATGCAATGGAAGTCCAAGACATGCTGAGCCCAGGAATTAAAACAAACATGAAGACTATAGACTACCATCCTGGTTGCTTGAGGGGAATGTCTGTTTTTATTTTTCTTGCTATTATTAAAATTATGATTCTGCTGCCAAGGAGATTAAGACAGAAGGGCTTGGTCTCAGGTTGGAACTCTGATTCACTCTTAGTTTCCTCAGCTGTGCTAGCTTCCTCTATTTGACAAGCATCATTAAGAATTCAGTGAGAACCTTCCATCGTTAAAGTGACTTACCGTAATAGGTGCTCAAAGTGCATTTCTTCTCAGTATCCTAATATGGGAAAATTTGACGAAATGGTTAAACATAAACACGCAAAGGTGACAACATTGAAGAAAATGACAAACGGTACTCCCAGAACATGGCTCTGGGAGTGCCACTTCTGGAAACTCATGGGCAGCTTTTGGCCACAGTGGCAGCCATGCTAACTTGGAGATTTTCGGAGGGGTTGTCCAAAAACTTAAGATTCCCCACTTCTGGAAATGTCATACTCTCATAAGGCACCATCAATAGAACTGTCATGCCAACCCTACTCAGTCACGTTGGTCCCAGTGTTCTGCGCGGGTGGCTGGCAGACCCACGTGAGTAGGCATGGAGACAAGGAGGTGTACTCGGTGGCACATGGACAGTGAGTGAATACAGACGAGTCCAGGTTAACTCTTAATTCCATTGAGCCCTCTTTCTCCCAGGTCTTTATGAGTGCTGTGCCTCTTGGTCTGTTGCCAGAAAGAGGTTCTCTCTCCTTGTGGGATGCCACAGGATTATTTTTAATGTTTCCAGCCTGTAATTTTCCCAGCCAATGAGAAATGGCAGTGCCCCCTCAATATGATGGAGTGTCGCAATGTTAAGGCAACATACAGAGGGGTCTTGGAGCAGACTGCTCTGCTTCTGCAGGTGGAAGAAGTCTTTTATTGCTTACAGTCTTAAGAAGGCATCAAGAGAAGGTTTGGCACTCATCAGCAGAGAGAAAAACAACTGATCGTGGGTCACATAGTCCCCTGAGATGTCCAGGCACCTTGCGGGGTTTATCTGAGCGTGTTCAAGCAGATGTTTGTCCTGCAGCCCATCTCACAGGCATCCTGCCTGATCAGATGGGAAGATATGGAGTCCAGATGGGATTCCTGTTTACACCGGCTTAGCTGTGGAATCCATTCCCCCAGGCCTGGGGCATCGCTACGCAGACATGGGTGAATGGCTTCCCAGGCGCCTTACCTGTGCTGGCATCTGGGGTCACGTCACACCCCTCCCAAAGGGCACACAAACACAACAATGGTAGTAATGGCAGCATTATGTGTTCTTCTATAACACCTTTTAGGTTTTGAATGTTTAATTAAAAAAATACAAGATCCAGTGGAAAAGACAATAGTATTGGGGAAACGTTGAAGGCAGCAGGAAAAGAGAAAGACCAAATGGGAAATGACATGACTCCATTAAGGGAGACGAAGCCTTGACTTTATAAGACATGAGCGGGGGCTGTTAATTGTAGGACCTTCTGGAGTTGCCTGATGTTTGTGTATTGTATGCTGCCAAGTCACAATCACTTTATAGCCATTCTAATAGGGGTTTCAAAGGTATGCAGCATGTTAAATATGTGAAGTGGTTTTATTAAGCTCCACCACTCTCAGTTAATTTCTGTGGCCAAGTTGGGCTTTGAATCCAGGTCCTCCAGAGTCCAAGGCCAACATTCTGTCCACACCAACCATCTTGGGTACCTTCACTAACTCATTGGGTCACCATAAATTGAATGCAACTTAACAGCACATAATATTATTAATAATAATACCTTTATTGTCAATGTACAGCATGTGCACAATGAAATTGGCTGAGTCTCCCTTGCCCACCCCCAACCCCATCCCACTAGCAACTACTCAGTCTTATTGCACCCTGTGTACTTGACACAGAATGTGCCAGCCCACAGGTCAGTTCTTCTTGGAACATCCATTCAGCAGTCTGACAGCCCATGGATAAAAACTGTTCTTTAGTCTGTTGGTGCGGCAGGCTATACTACAATATCTTCTGCCTGATGGTAACAGGGTAAAGAGGTGTTAACCAGGGTGTGAATAATCCTTGAGAATTTTTTCAACCCTCCTGAGGCAATGATCCCTAGTGATGTTGTCCAGCGCACTTAGGGAACAGCCCATGATATTTTGAGCTGTGCTTACTACCCTCTGTAGTGTCTTCCCGTCAGCAGCTGTCAATCCAACATACCAAATGGTAATGCAATATGTGAGGACTGCTCACAAACAGTGAGGGTTGGGCCGTTTACATCTACTTCCCTGAAGCTTAGCACTGGCTCCCCACAGGGCTCTGTGCTCAGTCCCTTCCTGTATTCACTGTACACATATGACTGTGTATCATCTGATCCATCTACTGTGATTATTATGTTCGCAGACGATACCACCATAATGGGTCTTATTACAGGGGGAGATGAATCAGTGTACAGGAATGAGGTCCAAAAATTATCTACATGGTACCTAGAAAGCAACTTGCATCTAAATATTACCAAGACAAAGGAGATGGTGCTGGACTTCCGGAGGAAGAGAGAGGAACCAGCCCCATTGTACATCCAGGGGGGCTGTGTGGAGAGAGTTTCTTTCTTTAAATTTCTGGACGTTTACCTCAGTGAAGATCTCTTCTGGGGAATTAATACAACCACAGTGGCCAGGAAGGCCCAGCAGAGACTGCATAAGAACAAAGTGAGACAACTGATGACCTCCTTTTACCGGTCCACAATTGAAAGCACCCCACATAACAACAATGCATCCTGACTGTTTTGAATGAATTGTAGTTTTTCTTTATTTTGCCATGTCTTAATGTACCTTTAATTTAAGATATATTGTTTTTATTCATGTGTTGTTTTATACAGTTGATCTCATTATTTTGTCTTGCTGTAAACCACTCAGAGTGGCAGTATATAAATCAAGTAAAAATAAAGTAATTAATAAAAAAATCAAATAAATAAATAAATCTCAACCAGCGTCTTTTTGAATGCCGAAAATACTTCCATACAAATTAAAAAGTTGCCCTCTATGTGCTATGTTTTCATATACTGGTGGAGTTGAAAGGTTCTCAATTAGTTTAATGACAGAAATTGATCCTCTGTCATTCTGATCTTACATGTTTTTAGTCACAGCAAGGACAAGGAAAAAAACTTCAGAACTCCATGGAGTCCCTCTCATCATGGAAAAAAATGGTCAGCAGCCAGCCGGATCCCCAGGAAGCCTCAAGAAAATGGCGCTGGCCATGCTGCTCCTCATGGTGCCTGGCCGAACACGCTGCACTGGGCAACCGAGCCAATCCCAGGTGCCTAGTGTGCTTTATTTATTTATTTATTTATTTATTTATTTATTTATTTTTACAGCTTATATGCCGCCCACTACCCAAAGGTTTCTGGGCGGCTTACAACAAGGAATTAAAACAGTTAAGACATCAAATATCAATAAATAATTAAAACAACAGCAAAACCTTATACTAAAATCATCACTAAAATTGCCATCAAAGGACCCCAGTCTATGTTGTATCAATTAAAAAACTTCTGGAACAGGAAGGTTTTTACCTGGCACCGAAATGTCATCAATGTTGGCGCCAGGCGGATCTCACTTGGGAGGGCATTCCATAACTTGGGGGCAGCTGCCGAGAAGGCCCTATGTCTACAAGCCATCCCTCTCACCTCCTTGAGGGATGGCTCTTTCAAGAGGGCCCCCTGGCTAGATCTTAATTGCCGGGTAGGTTCATATGGAAGGAGGCGTTCCTTTGCGGCACAGGGTGACATCCAGATCCTGGCTGGCCAGCGCAGGCGCAAAGGCCTGGCAAGCACTACCCTTTAAAAGGGGCTGCAGCCCCCGGAAGACCTTCACTCCTGGGGTCAGCACCAGAGTGGTTCCCCACCCACCCACACCACAGGGCATGAGGTTTGTTTGTTGTTACATTTTGAGGTTAACTTATATCGTTCCTGTTATTTGTCACAGTTTCGGTGCTTGGCAGTTTGGAGGCATTGGGAACAAATCCAGGCAGATGTGGCTGCAGGACGGAGCCTGTGCAGCATGGAAACAACAGGTGGCAATGGCGGACCCAGGAGGGAGCTATGCGTGTCCCAGCTTGGGTGGGACAACAGACGGCCTCTCTGCTCAGCTTGGGGGAGGAAATCTCGAAGGAGCCTGCACCCATGTGGGTTTCTGGAAGCTGATAATAAAGGGTGCTGCCACCTAGTGGTGCTTCCACACACATCGGGGAACAGGCAGGTTCCCTGATGGAATTGGATCTGACCCAATGCCTGGCCAGTGTACTGCAATTTGTCATCAATGCCAATAAAGCTGTGGCCTCCACATTCTCCCCAAGAGCCAAAGTGTCAGTGTGCTTAATTGGTTAACAAACACCAAGGCTTAGCACTAGACCACAAACACTGTGTGTGTGTGTGTGTGTGTGTGTGTGTGTGTGTGTGTGTGTGTGTGTGTGTGTGTGTGTGTGTGTGTGTGTGTGTGTGTGTGTGTGTGAGAGAGAGAGAGAGAGAGAGAGAGAGAGAGAGAGAGCAATGAGAGGAGAATAGTCTTTAACTTCCAAAAATCACAGATACCTCAAGCATTCTTGAAAATCTTGTTACAGACCTGATATACGGTGCAATTAAGAGATCTGAGAAGCATTTCTACAATTCAAAAACCCATCTGGTCATGGAGATTTGCCTTTATTCACACTTGTGATCACAGTCATGGCAATTTCATCATTACACACAATGTTGCGTCAAGAAGCTGCTGCTGCTGCAATATGAAGTCTAGGCAGGCAAGCTCGAAAATAAGGTTTTAAAATGCTTCTTCTGAAGGTTGTTTTCCTCTGCCATATCATTGTGAGTCAAATGTATACAACAGTATGTTCATTTCAGTCGAGGCAGTACACACTGAGTTTTTCTTATCCTTGATCAAAGGGAAGACATTCTTGCTCTTTTGTTGCCTGGGGTGGTATGCCAGAATCTCACCAGCTCACTCCCTCCTTTCCCAGTATGGTTGGCTCAATTTAAAGCATATTCCACTTTCCCTGATTATTTAAATTATAGCTGGCATTTTGTAATAACTGATATAGATTAGGTGCAGGGCATGTCGTGAATTGCTTAACAAATGTTTCATGCTGTCTTTTCAGTTATTTCTTTCATTGTCTCCAAGCTTCTTCTGAGAGATGTACGTGATCATCCTCCCTTTAAAAAAAAAAGGCTTTACATGTTTCCGATTCAGTACCACAGGCAGTGGTGAAGCCTCTGTCAACACAAATATGATTCAGTAATTTGGGCATCATCTAAGTTTTGAATACTAAAAATTAAAGGCAAGCACATTGAAATGCCAGGTGGTCTAAACTCTTTGTGATGAGGGCATAACAAATACTATCAAAACTATAGCATGTACTGTGATGCTAGAGCTGAGAGGCATAGCAGCCCTAGTGGATAGGTAACTCTGAGTGTATGGGTTCATTTCTAAGCAGAGTTGTGTTGGCACCGTGATGGTCAACTTTCTTTGATTCTAGAGGTTACCATGTATTTTTGTACATACAGGGCTCCTGCCTAGATAGCAAGAAGGATTGGCTGACTGATCAAATAGACACAAGCAACCTATCCAAACCTATTTTTAAAAGCCCATGCAACATTAGTTAGGAAACAATTAATGATTTCGGAAGCTAAGCATGGTCGGGACTAGTTAGTACTTGAATGGGCGACCACCAGGGAATACCAGGTCCTATAAGCACCTGGAGTAGGAACTGGCAAACCAGTCCAGTATTCCTGTCAAGAAAACTCCATGGAAATAGGGTCACGAAGAGTCCGTTGTGACTGTAACAACACAACACAACACAACACAACACAACACAACACACACACATCATTTGAACTAAGGTAGTTTTTATAATACAAGAAGTATTGTCTCTTACAGTAGATACCATCTCAGAGGTAAAGAGGAAAAAATTGTAAATTATCAATTTCTCTTGTAGAGAGTGAGATAAATAAAGATTTGTATCTTTGAACTTAGACCCATTCTGCTACAGCTGTTGTCCAAATAGCAAGGGAAACCGGCCACATTGCAAGGCAATATCTCCTCCACCAGGGAAACATCCCAGTGAAATGTGGTTTGTAGATGATGTGACAGCTCCTTATCTGAAGTTTCAATAAATAGCTGAACCCTGGTCCATAACTTATTTGAAACACAGGGAAAGTATGCAGAAGAGTGCATCATAACCTAATATTCTAAATCATGAGGAACACTATACAATACTACCAATCTGTTATATCATATCCAGCAGGAGCTTCAAATAGGCCATTTTGATTGCAAGGCGGGGCAAAAATTTCATGCTTAGGAGTACACACACACACACACACACACACACACACACACACACACACACACACACACACACACACACACACACACACACACACACACACACACACACACACACACACACAGAGCCTCCTGCGGGGGGGGGATTCTACTGTATAGTCTCAGAGGGATAAATTGAAAAGTGTCTGATAACAAAACAAAAACATTGTAATTATTGTGAAATTGTCCATTAAACAACCTTGTAGCTTCAGTGCTGACATGGGTGTCAATGCGTGAATACAAGCTCATGGAAAGTTGGAAAGGCATTAATACCTGAAATGAAGGCTAGGAAAATTGGGAGGGGGGTTGTTAATTACTTCTGGCAGCCTTGCAGATGGACACAATATGCACTTTGATTTTTTGACACTAAAAATTATGAAAATGAGCAAATGAAATTAGGTTTTTCAGGAAAGATTTTCAAAATTAGCTGGCTGACTTAGCCACTAAAATATAAACCCTATTTTAATAATTTGTCGCCCAGTGTGAACTTCCAACACATTTTGATATATGGATATTAAAAACAGTCACATCCTTTGCATGAAATAAAGTTCTAATAAATTAAAGGGTGACTGGGGGAAAAAATCTCATATTACAGCTTGCAATGAAACCAGAGGTGCCAATTTAAATCTGCTACAGAAATATGTTATTTTCACCCAAAAGAAAGAAAGAAAAATGTACCATATGAACAGACAAAGGTGATGGCAATAAACTCACCTGAAATAAGGGTCTTTAATATTGCTCAGATACACTCTCCCTCCCCACAATGTTAAGAAATAAGGGGATTTGGCCTGGAAATTATGAAAGGAATAAAGATATGCACCAGTAGAGAGATTTATGTCTCATGTTGACAAATTATTCATTAAAGTTTCATGTAATTTGCCCACTGGGATTATTAAATAAAATTATGGTGGCAGTTGCTATCAATGTATTCATCTTGATGGCAAGAGCCACAATGAGGCTTTGGGCTGCTAATCTAAAATGCTGGGACAATTGGTTTAAGGGCAGAAGAGGAGAGAGAGATGCTTTCCCATTTAGTCAATTGCAGAGGGCTTAATCTCTTTATTATCTTACCTCATGTCCTCACGTGAACAATAATGTATTTCAATAGGTTGAAATGCAAGCCGCTTTCGATGAGCTAACTGATACAGCTGGGATCCGGATTACATTGCTTTGATCTTTCGAAACCACTTATGTTGGATGGTGGTCCTGAGTGCGCAAACTTTATTCTCTACCAACCTCTCTGACCATGCAAGGTGCCATGAAGAGTAACTGAATTTAACTGGAGCTTGGTTCACACTTCATTACTTTATACACACACACACACACACACACACACACACACACACACACACACACACACACACACACACACACACACACACACACACACACACAGTGGTACCCCGACTTACAACGTGCCCGACATACGGAAATCCCGAGTTACGAGCAGGTTTCCATAGAGTTTAAATGCTGCTTCCTTACGAGCAAAAGATAGGGTTTCCTCGACTTACGGTTTTTTTTGTGGGTTTTTTTGGAAAACTGTTTCTCCTGTGGCGCTTTGCATTTGGGAGGTTTTAAAACACCCGTGCCATTTTCCTGCACTTCTCTACTGTGAGAAAGGTAGGTTAATTTTTCCTCTGTTATTTTTATATACTGTACTGTAATTTTTGTGTGTGTGTGTTTGCTGGCAGGGGGTAATTTTGTTTTACAATTTTTAAACAACCTGCCCTTTCCCCCTCAATCAGACGTGTTGCAGGGGAAAGTGCAGCTTGTTTAAAATGTCTTTGAGCCAACGAGCCAAACAGTTGCCTCAGTGGCTAAAGACATTTTAAACCACCTGCCCCTTCCCCCCCACACTGGGTGCATTGGTGGGAGAAGCAGCAGGTGCTTTAAAATGTCTTTAGCCATGGAGACAAGTGGTTGCCTCGGTGGCTAAAGACATTTTAAACCACCCATCACTTTTCCCCACAATGTGCCCGATGGTGTGGGGGGAGCTGCGGGTGGTTTAAAGCAGTTTCCCAAAAGAATGCATTAACATCCGTTCGTCCAAAATGGATTAATAGACTTTCAATGCATTCCTATGGGAAATCGCTCCCTGACTTACGAGCTAATCGACTTACGAGCATATGGTTGGCATAGATTAATTTCATAAGTCGGAGTGCCACTGTGTGTATGCATTAGAGATGGACATGACTCGACAAAATGGCATTTTGGTTTTTTGTTTTTCATTGAGGGGTCCATTTTGGTTTGTTTTCATTTTTGCAAATTTTTGAAAAATAATCATTTTCGCTTATTCATTTTTTGTTTTTCATTTTTACCCACTTTTGCACAATTTTTAAAGCATTTCCGTGCGCTGGCGTCCCCCAACGCCCCAGACCAGAGGGAAAACACTAAAAAAATTATGCTGCAAGAGACACAGTATAGACTAGGTACGCAGGGAGGCTGCAAAAGCAGCGGTGGGTGTTGCCCAGGGTGCAAGGCTGCCGCAGAGTGACTGCACTGTGGGGCAGGGGAGGGTACTCACTGAGAGGTACACACACACGCACAAAGGGAGGCTGCAGGACTGAAGCTAGAGAGAAATATCTTCTTTCTTTCCCCTAAGAGCCAGGCTGCAGCCGGCAGGAACACAGACACACACCTACCTGGCTGGCCTAAAGTGAAAATAACGAGTTGCAGAGACAGCAATCCCACTCTAACTCCCACCAGAGACTGCAAGGAGGACGAGGGCTGCCAGAACTTTTTATGCCCTCTGTGGCTGCCAGACCTGCCCAGTCTGCAACCTGGGCATGTTATTGGTTGAAGTTGTCCAAGAATTTTCATGATCCCATCACATGGCTTGCCTCCATTTTGTGCCTGGCGACATCCATTTTGTCATCCTTAAAGGGAAAAGAAAAATACATCATGATGGGAGAAGGCAAAAACAAACGTTTTAAGGACCCCCCACCCCTGGTAGGTATTATCAGACAGTATAAATAATTATTGCTGCATTTTCATGGATGTCCAGGCCATGTTTTAACATTTATAATGGCTCATTTCATTGCGCATTGCCATTAATGAAAAATGAAACGTAATGAACCTAATTTTCGTGGTTCTGTTTGGTTTGTTCCAATTTCATCACAATGTTCATTATTCATTTCATTATGTAACAAAACGAATAATGAATAATGGAAACAAAAAAGTTCATTTTGTGCCCATCTCTAGTGTGTGTGTGTGTGTGTGTGTGTGTGTGTGTGTGTGTGTGTGTGTGTGTGTGTGTGTGTGTGTGTGTGTGTGTGTGTGTGTGTGTGTGTGTGTGTGTGTGTTCAAAAAATATGAGATTAAAATTGCTTTCTGTTGTCCTCATCTGAAAATGCTATTGTTGGAAAACAGTCTGCCAATCCTTTGGATTTAAGAGTTTGTTTAGATAACAACTTCAACATACTCCACCACCCCAAACGGAAGTTTGAGAAACAAATGAATGTAAAAATCCCATTCATTGTAAACTAATTATGTTTGCTTAATTGTGAGGTTTTAGTATGTTTAATTTTTGTATTATTTCAACTATTTATTACTATTATGCTAGTTTAATTATGTGGCCTTATGATGTTTAATTTTTCTGTTATTTCAGGTATTTATTACTATGTATGTACATAATGTTTTTATTATGTTTTGTACACCACCCAGAGTAGTCCATAGGCTAGATGGTGAGGTTTGCTAATTCAATAGTTCAATGAATGAATGAATGAATGAATGAATGAATGAATGAATGAATGAATTGCTTTATACTGATCAATCTCCTTTATAACTAGTAATACTTAAAGCAGGCATGTCCAAACTTTGGCCTTCCTGATGTTTTGGACCACAGCGCCCAGAATTCCATGCCTATATTGCAATGGCAAAGAACTGTAGGTGTTGTGGTCCGAAACATCTGGAAGGCAGAAGTTTGGACATGCCTGACTTAAAGCAAAGCTCCGTATGGTTAACTTGCCATCAAGCTGACAACAAAGTAATGTTGACTCTTGTGGCCTTCCTTGTTCAAATGACCCTGTCCTACATTTATGCGATAGATCAGAAATTTGCTGTTTGTTGTCCGTAGGGGGAGAGCAAGCCATCCTCTTTCATGTGTTTTGTGTTTTAAAAAGGCAGAAAAAAACCCTCCTTCTTTACTCAATGTTCAGTACATTAAGTGTTCCTCACACATAAGGGATGCCAAAGAGGCCATCTTAGCATCTGTGAGGCCACAACATGCAAAGTATGTCTCCATACTAGACATTCTCTGAAAACAGTAAAATTTTCATCATTTGGTTTGGTTTGGTTTGGTATCTCTTCAGCACTTTAGTGCTTTTTGGTGTTCCCTAGTTGTGTTCTCATACCTCATGAGCTGAATTCACATCATTTCAGGTACATTGGGGAGTAAAGAAAAGCAAAAGCAAAGTGTTCTGCTTATATACTGCCCCATACCACTTGAAGTAGTCTTTGGGCAGTTTACAGTTTTAATTACAGTAATGCAGGCTACACATTGCCACCCCAGCACGCTGGGTACTCATTTTACTGACTTCGAAAGGATGGAAGGCTGAATCAACCATGAGCCAGCTACCTGTAAATCATTGTTTATTGGGCCTTCACTTTGTTTCTCTACCATATATTTTGTCAGTGTAATGTATGCTGTTATGCTGTTATGCTGTTGAATTTTGTATAAGTTCTGTGATGCTGTGATATATTTTTGTACAGTTTGTAATATAGCTATTTGGTTTTAAGAAAACTTTATCTCTGGCTAACTATTTATTCAATAAGTATTGCTTCTGCTGGCTGATCAAATAGCACAAAACTCTGACATGGAAAGATTTAAGAACTACTTTTACATCTGAATTGAATGCACATCTGAAAATTAGAGATGGGGATGAAATGCCAAAATTGTTTTGTATTTCATTTTGTTTCATTTTTGTTTTTGTTTTTAATTTTTTTTAATACTCTTGGGGCTGGGGGAGGCTGGTTGGTGGGATTTTTTTTTATTCCCGCTGACCAGCTGGCCCACAGGGAGGCCAATCAACAGTTCTTAAAAATTTTCCTGGTGACCAACCGGCATGAGAACCCACGCAGCAGCTGATTGGTGCTTTTTAAAATTATTTATTGGGACAATCCCCAAGATCTTCACTTGTCAAAATAAATAATAAAAAAATGAAAAATGAAATGGAATGAAATGAAAATTTCCATTTTGTTTCATTTCATTTTTAAAAAAATGTTTTATTGGTTTCTTTTAAAATAGGAAAAAAGAAAAAAATGGGAATGCAAAAAAATGGGGAAAAGGGAAGGGAAATGGGGGGAATGAATACACTGGATACAGATCAGAAACAAAGACTAGATACCATTGAATTCAGCTAATGCTATTTATTATTGAATATAAATAGCTTAACAGTTTTCAAGTGCAGCTGACACACCTTGCCATCTTCTTGCAAAGAGTTCTTTATAGTCTCCTTTCAAACAGCTGGCAAGTTTATCAATTTCCATACAGTCTCTTATCTTGCCACACAGCTTTTCGTCCGCTGGGATTGCAGCTGGCTTCCAAAACTGTGCTCTTCGTTTTTCATCGGATTAGGAAACAAAATGAATAACAAATAACAAATGCCCATCTCTACTGAAAATAAAGAAAAACACATATTTTTAAAAAATAAACCAAAGGAAAACTAGTCATTTTCCTAACATAAACATTTTTAATCTATTTTTTTAAAAACTTCTGGTTTGCCCAGGACCAGCTAGCCCATGGGCCAGACCTAGGTTTTATTTATTTATTATTAATTTATTTGTTAATCTTATACCCCGCCCATCTTCCCAAAGGGAACTCTGTGCGGCTTACAATAAAAATTTTGCTGGAGCCTGCTGGCGGCTGCCATTTTTTTATTCTTTTTATTTTTCAATAAAAAAAAGTGGGGCCAGGTCAGCACTGTTTTTATATTATTATTATTATTTTTTTGCTTTAATTTCTTGTGCTGACCATGTGGCTCCTGGGCTGGGTCGGCAATTGTTGTTTTATTTTTGTTTTTTGATTTTTTTAATTTTTTTTAATTTTTTTTTAAAAAGTCCCCAATGCTGGGGGCTTTTTTTCCTTTTCACAGCTATGATGTGCTTGCTTTGCAGCACCAAAGGTTGGAGACTCTGGAGTACTCCAGGACTCAAGGCAAGGTAAGTGCCAGGTATGAAAAACGAAGTGTATGAAACAGAAATTTCCATTTGGTTTCATTTTGTTTTTCTTTGATGGGTGGGTTCATTATTCAATTTGTTAGCTAATGAAATGAATAACGAATAACAAAACGAGTTAAAAATTTATTTGTGCCCATCTCTAGTTGCTAATTTTTTTTATAAGGAAATTGTTTGGGGTGACTCTTTGACTTTAAATGTTGAGTATTGACTGAAATATGAAGAAAACATTCTTGAAAATCTGCAAAATCTTTCTGTGACTGACTGACTGACTGACTGACTGACTGATTGACTGACTGACTGAATGAATGAATATAGATAAGTACAATCATACATCCCATTAGACATGGGCACGACCAGAAAAAATGACGTTTCGAGTTTTCGTTTGTTGGAACGTGTCCGTTTCGGGTCGTTTCCGTTTGTCGTGAAATTTTTCAAAAATTTGTCGTTTCATTGTTTCGTTCGTTATTTGTCATTTCCACCGCGATTTAGCACGATTTGACTTCCCCCAGAGCATAGGGGCGTCCCGCAATCAGGGCTGGTGCTAGGTGTTTTTGTGCCCTAGGCGGCGGGTGGGGTGGGGGGCGGTGGCGGGGGGCCATAGGCGGGCGGCAACAGCGGCGGGGGGCCATGGGCAGGTGGGCTAGCGGGCAGGCAGCGGCGCGGGCTGCAGGCGGGTGGTGGTGCAGGTGGACGGGCGAGTGGGCAGTTAGGATATCACTTAGGATAGAGGTTCTGTTCTTGGCTTGCACCCCAAATGTGTGTGTGTGCAAGCAAATTGAAGTTGGGAAAATAGAAAATAAATGGTAGTATATAATATATATTTAAAATAACTCCACAACTCCCACTCCCAGTCGAACCTCCCCCTTTATCCAATATCAGAAAAAAATCCTCACAAATTGCCAGAGAAGAAATAAAGAATAAACTGCTATTCCCTTCAGCAGACAAAGCTGCAGGGAATCAAATAAATTATTTTCTAAATTCAATTCCCTCCCTGCCTGTCTAACTTAAATCCTAAAGCCTCCAGCCTCCCTCCTCAATCTCGATCGGAACGCACCAGCACCAGCAGCCAGCCCTCCTCCCTCAACCACATCCATACACCCGACTGCGATTTCTGGAAGGTGTCTCAGCTTTTTATGCCTGCAGGAGACATCCAGAAGTGTCAGTCAAAAACCTGCCGATGACATTGGTGGAATGGTTCAAAAAAATTTGCATGGTCCCATCCCATGCCCAGCCCAAATGGGCAGGTCTAAAAAAGTAAAAAATAAAATAAAATAAAATAAAATCAATACGACGTTTTATTGCTATAAAAAACCCCACTGCTGCTACTATTAAAATTCAGGCATTTAAAATAAATAAATTTCATATGTTTCTGTGGTGATTTGGTGTTTTTTTACCATAATTTCAAAAGAAAAATTGTGGTCGCCATTTTGGTTCCCCCCCACCGCATGGCATGCAGCGAGACAGATGACGAGGATGACCCCCCCCCCAGCCTGGTGCAAGCAGCCCAGGACAGGAGAGGGGGGGAAGGCCGCCCCCCCAGAAACCACCCCTCTGGTAGGTGTCCTCAGGCAGGCATATGTTTGCCTGCTTTTTTGGCCGGGAATCGGGGGGGGGGTACTTTTAAAAACTTTTTTTCTGTGCTGCTTGGCATCGCGCGATCGCCGCAATGCCATTAACGACAACAAAAAAACCCGACCCAATTTTTCTTTTTTTGGGTTGGGTTCGAGCTGGAGCGGCGTAATTATCGTTACCGTTTCCGTTACGTAACGGAAACTATAACCTAAAACGGAAATGACAATTTCACCGCTCCGTGCCGATGTCTACATCCCATGACTGGGATGTCACATTGTCTCATCAACCCTGCAAGGATGAAAGAAGTCAGGTCTAAATCCCAGCAGGAATGGGATGACGGGAGCCATGCTGGGTATTCAGATGGGATGCCTGTCCCTGGTGGTGCCTAAGGTGATACATTTCTTCTCTCCTGTTGCATGGTCTTGAGGCAGAGGTGCAGAACCCCATCACAGCCAAAAGATGTACAGATCTCAATGGCAATGACCTGATTAGATCTCTTTTCTTTTTCTCATTATCAAGATCTTTCCAAATCATGTTGTTGTATAATATCTATATTTATCATCATCATCATCATCATCATCATCATCATCATCATCATCATCATCATCATCATCATCATCATCATCATCAATCTTGCAGTGCAGTAGTTTATTTAATAGCAGTAACAACACCAATAACAAATAGCAACAAAGGCTAATGATTTCCATTTATGTGACTGACACAAGCAGGCGTCCTCTACCGAAAATGGGCATTTCAAGTGTTTTATGGAAATCCCATAGAATACTCAAACGAGACAGCATAGAGCATTTAACCAGCTTGAACTTAAAGACCTGTTTTTAGTCCAGTCAGCTGTGGGTGTCGAAGAAAAATTTACCAAAGCAGACAAGCGCACTAAATGCTTGACCTAAAGCAGCAATAAAGACAAACAGACATAAAACAGATCCCTTCAGCCTCCTCAGTTGATTGAGGTGTTCCCTTTCCTCCTTTGCCGTCTCACTCAGAACATTTTTCATCCCAAATCTCAATTCACACCAAATGCAGCCAAAGACTTTCACAGTCTTAGATGATAAACAAGAAAAAAGAAAAAGAAAAAGAAAAGACAAAGGTTGTTAATGTCTTTTTCCTTCGCACAACAGCAATACAAAAACATGGCTCTTGAAAAAAATCAAGTTTCAGCCTCTGTTTTTATCATTTGGTAGATACGGTGCCAGAAAAGTGTGTGTTATCAAAAATTAGATATTTTACCATAAAGATGTCAGATCTCCCACTTCTGCATAGAATCTCTATGTATGTATGTAGAGATGGGCACGACTTGGGGGAATTCCCGTTTCTGTTTCCATTCCTCGTTTCCGTTACGGAACGGAAACGGTAACGGGAATTACTCCGCCAGAACTCGAACTCGAACTGACTAAAGAATAATTGGGTCTGATTTGTCGTAGTTGTTCCTGGCATTGCGGCGATCCCGCGATGCCAAGCGGGACAGAAAAAAGTTTTTAAAAGTTAAAAAAAAACGATTCCCAGCCAAAAAGCAGGCAGAAATATGCCTGCCTGAGTGAGGGCTCAGGGCACCTACCAGAGGGGTGGTTGACCCCCCCCTCTCCTGTCCTGGGCTGCTCTGGTGGTGGGGGAAATCCTCGTCGTAGTCGCTCGCAGTCGCAAAGCACCGGACTCGCCTCCGGCCGCCACAATTCAAGCGGAAGTGGCACAGAAAAAAAGTTTTAAACTCCCCCCCATTCCTGGGCCAAAAAGCAGGCGAAAATATGCCTGCAGTGCAGAGTGCACCTACCAGAGGGGTGGTTTCTGGGGGGGGGGTCCCGGCCTCCCCCCCTCTCCTGTCCTGGGCAGCCGGACTCGAGTCGCCAATGCCATGCGGTGCGGGCGGGGGATTCAAAATGGGGCGGCGACCGCAATTTTTTTTTGAAATTGTGGTCCAAAAACACACAAGCACCACACAGAAACATGCGAAAATTGCTATTTTAAAACTGCCAGAATTTTTACAATAGCAGTGGGTTTTTCTTGCAACAAAATGTCTCCTCTTTCCTCTCTCCATTTATTTTATTTTATTTTATTTTTTACACCTGCGCAATGATGGGCTGGCCATGGGAGTGACCATGCAAATTTTTGGAGCCATTCCACCAATCGCATGGCCACATGGCCAGGTTGACCACAGAGACTTCTGGGATGTGCCAACCGGGCATAAAAAGCCCACTAACCGTAGCCCGAACCCGACCCCTAACCCTAACCCTAACCCATACGCCAGTACACTGTCCTTCTAAGTGGGTCAGAGAAGCCCCCAGAGGTGCACCCCAATACTCACCCTAACCTCACCCGTAACTAGCCTAACCCTAGCCCTTGCGCTAACCCTAAAACTAAGCCAGATCTGTACTTGCATTGCACCATAGCAAGTACAATTCCCTTCTTAGTGAGACACAGTGGGTGCAGAGAGTCTGTCAGTCCACCACTTGTGGCTCTGGGTGACTCCTGCAGGCTTGGCTCGGCCGGCAGCATGTGTGACATCATGCAAACCATGCCCCTGAGGCCTGACTGATGCAGGGAAGGCACCCCAAAAATGAGGGGTGCCTCTGCCAGTCTTCTGTGTCTCTGCGTGCAACTGGGTATGCAATCATAGCCATATGGCTATGCATGCATGCCCTTTTGCAGCAGGTGAGGAGAGGAGACCCCCATGTATGAGGGGTCTCCAGGAGCCTGCTTTCCCTAGCGGGTGAGGATAGGAGGCACCCACCCCCCCAAAAAGAGGTGCCTCCAGGAGCCCGCTATCCCCCCAAACCAGTTTAACGACAGACGAAAAAACGGAAAATGAAATGACAATTTTTTGCGAAGTTTTGCGAAAAACAGAAACGAGCCGACACAGGCCGCCTCCGACACACTACAACTCGAAAACGTCATTTTCCCTAGTCATGCCCATCTCTATATGTATGTATATGGAAATTCAATGGTCTGCAAATTTTGAATGATGACTTCACTTTTATTTTTTTCTTTGCTTCCCTCTTATATTAATTCTGTAGTTAACTTTCCTAAGTGGCACAGCAGATGCTCAGGGCCTCAGGAAGCATAATTATTACTAGTTCCCAGATAATCTACCCCTCTCTCATTAAGTGGCACTTACAGTCTTAATGATAAACTCTGAGCCTGAGTATTAGTAGAAAGAATATAAATAGCTGAGTTTATTTACAAATGTGAATATATTAAGAACAAAACTAACAACAGGACTGCTTTTAACAACCCTGTTTCAATATATTTTAACAGATATATACAGTATATACATACTAACCACCATCAATGGACATTAATGGACTCTCTGAGGAGAGAAATTCTCTCATCCTAGAGGTGTGTACCTCTTAGAATTCTGACACACAGGAGAGAACTATTGAATCTTGATTAATGTTGGACATATTGCCATTTATCCCCAGCCTATAAAAGTCCCTCCCAGTCAAACAAGCTAGAAGGCAGACATAATTCTACTCTGGGTGTTTCTGTTCTCCCCACCCCCAAATTGTGGCAATTCCCAGCCTTTTCTGTAGCTCTTGACAGGCACTTGTTTCCTAGGCCTTTAAATTATGAATTTAGGGCACATCCACACTGGCAGAATAGCTCCCTATTTGCATTGGTTTTGGTGCTGTTGAGTTTATGACTTCCACATGTGAGTAGAGTGATCCATCCTGCCCCCTGTTTTTTTAAGCCGCCCTGCTCGTTTTTGTCACAGTGGTAGGGCTACCGTTTTTGCCAGTGTGATTCGGAGTGCTCTTAGTTAGCCTGTTTTGTCTAAAATAGTACTAAAATAAAATTATGGGTGCTGTTATCTGAGGTAACAACTCTGTGATGAATTTGGTGGTTTGTGGTATTGAATGGGATAACAGAGAACCCCCTTCCTCTATTGTCATCTACTCTTTTCAAATATATTTTCCACTTTACACAGCACTATTCTAGAAAAATGAGACACATTGGTGACATTATGTGACTATGCTAGGTAGATGCATTGCTGTTTCACTATGTCAAATTTTTTATTTAACAGAGAAAACAAGCAAACAAACAAACAAAATCTGGAAGTTGAGTCATGGCAACTGGACTGCTTTTTTCTCTTTTCTGGAGAGATAGAATCATTTCGCTGCTCATCCAAACAGCTTCATCGGTCTGAATACTTCTAAGCTTCTAAGTTAGGAATCTACCTTCCTAACTTGTTTGGATGAGCAGCGAAACATTTCTACCTCTCTCAAAGATGAAGGAGAAGGAGAAGGAGAAGAAGTCCAGTTGCCATGACTCAACTCCCAGATAAACTCACCTGGATGACTGAGAATCTTCACAGACAAGCAAACAAAACAAATTCACCATGACCTGCTGAATGACAGCTGTGGGAAAAGTCAGTGAAGGGGCAGGAAGGGGACTATCATTATTCAAAGGGGGACAAATTGGGATATCCCAATATCTGCATGCACTCTTCTCATGACAGAAAAAATTATTGATCAGTATAACTGTAATGTCATTTGAATGAGAAATAAAATATATCACACTAAAGATGAGAACCTTTTAAGCACAAAACCAGACTGTTAAACTTCCCCTGTCAGCATATGCCGTTACGGTGGTAATTTGAACAAAGCCTAAAAGGAGGTAAATGCTATTTTAAATGGAGAATGACCCATTAACCCCTGCTATTTTGTCACTGTTATGTCTTTCCATCCAAATCCAGATGAGATCCAAAGTTCAGAGGAGCAAAGCTGTTGAAGACATACTGCTAAAAATAATGGTTGGCAGCCTACCTTACAAGCTTCTAAGTTAGGAATCTACCTTCTTAACTTAGAGGCCAGTTAGAACGAATGCAACAGAGAGAAGCCTCTGTTCCTGCCAACCTCAACAAACTGAATTTGCAAATTGCATTCGCTTCTGTTGAAAAATAAGTGGAAAAATGTCATGGGAAACAATTTTAAACTTTCACTTTGTTTCTAATCAGTAATATATATAAACTTCAACAGCCTCTGACTCCTTGCCATTTCTCTTTCAATTTTGGTTTGCAATGTCGCATTTCAGAATACAGATACACTTTGGAGGAAGCAAGTCGGCCTCCCCAATCCACGGTGACTTCCCAATATACAATGTGTGTACAGTAGGATCCCTGTATCCACTGATTCATTAACCACTTATTCAGTTACCCATGGTTGGCAGAAGAAACAAATACATAAATAATTCAATAGCAGCAAAGCAAGTTACTGTTACAAACAGCAACTGTAAAGCAAGCCACTGTCACAAACAGTAGTCGTAAAGCATGCTACTGTCACAAAACAGTAGCATGCTTATCAATGGTTTTTGTTATCCATGGGAAGGCCTGGAAATGATCCCCAGAGGGGATCCTACTGTATGTCTAAATGTGTACACATGTGTCTATAGGCCCAAAGAAGTAGCTTTTCGTATTTGTGTATGAAAGTTTATTCTGATGCACAAAAGCTCACATGGTTAGTCCTGAAGGTGCCATGATATTTTCTTCTTCTTTATTTTTCTTTATTTTTATTTTTTTTTTATTTTTCCCCCACTATGGGTCCCCCCACCACTTTTCTCTCCTTCCTAATATGCTGAAAAGCTAATATGGCTATTTCTTTGGAAACTTCCTAGTTTACAAGATCTGATTGGTGGTGCTTGAGAAATTAATAATTTATGAATTCTTCTATTGATTGATCTGATCTTCACCTCTTGGATTAATGTATGACTCGGCTATTTTTGGCTGTTTGAAATTGGGTGAAATGCAGAAATGAAAAGGTGTTTTTTTAATAACTGATGACCTCTAGTTGCAACAAAATGTTGCAGAGAAATTTGAAGAGCAGGTGATAATGGACTTCAGAGAAGAACTTGCTGATTAGTATCAATGCCAATGGATTTATCAACAGGTTCTGACAGGCAGATGATATAAGGGTACTAGCTGACAATCTGGATGGTCTTTAAAGGTTGATCAATACGGTCAATGAAGCAGTTAATGAACACAATCTAACATGAACATTAAGTAAAAGACATTCAAATTAGTGACAAGAAGCCACTCAAGAAATGCAGTTAAAGACCCCAAGTAAGAGTGTGGAGTATATAAGCAAAGGTACATACTGGTGGCACAACCATGTGATAAGTCAGACATGAGATTCCTCAGAGCAACATATATAAGGGGAATTTAGTGTGTTACAAAACTAATGCATGCATTCAGGTAGAATTTTGTCTCAGGTTGCCTTTAATGAATACTTGGGATGGAATGGATTTTTGGCCTTTAAAGGCTGGAATGTGGGAGCAAGTAAAACATAGGTTCTTGTGTTTTTCATTCTTCACTGGCTACCTGGATAGCTTAGTGAGTTGGGTAAAGATTGCAAGTTCAAGTCCTCACTGTGCCTTCTGGGTGAATGGCCAGCCTGTGCAGTCACAGGAAAACTGGACAGTCCCAGGGCAACCACAGAAGAAGGGAACAATAAATTCACCTCTGAACCCAGAAAACCCTGAAAAGGGGTCTTGATAAGTCAGAATTGAATTGTGGCACATAATTATTATTAATTGACTTGGGTCAAAATCTGTCAAATGATTTGACAAATGATGCAGTAAAAGACATTTATTTCCATCACAAACACTTCTTATTTATTTTAGATTTATTAACCTCATTCTGAACCATCTGATATTGACAGATCTCAAGACAGGATGCAAGCATATTGACCAGAAGCTTAATCTTTAGCCTGACTTACAGAAAAGCATTCACGTCTCACAGTTAATCACTAACTGCAAAGGTCTTTCATCATATCTTCTAATCATCAGCAACAACATACATCATTAGGACAAACCAATTATTGAATATTTGGCAGCGTAGTAATACAGCACAATCATTACACAATTTTCAGGTTTTGGCCTTTCCAGTGCAGCTACCACTTCTATGTCCAACATGCCTGGTTCCGTCATTTGATGTGTGCCTGCCTCCTTCTTTTACAGGCTAGATTCATTCACTTTCTTTGCTTTGTGAGAATGAATACACATTTGTGCCCCTTTTAAATTGTGCCCATTGCTTGAGCTTATCTTCAGCTGTTGACTAAAGTGTAGCCTAAGCAGTATTTCTCTGTACTTGAAAGACCTATACTTCTCTCAATCCTGATAGTTCATAGAATCATAGAATCATAGAATCATAGAGTTGGAAGAGACCTCAGGGGCCATCCAGTCCAACCCCCTGCCATGTAAGAAGCTCTCCATCACAGGACTCCCGACAGATAGCCATCCAGCCTCTGCTTAAAAACCTCCAAAGAATGAGACTCCACCACCCTCCAAGAGAACTCCAAGAGTTCTCTTAGTGTATCTCTCTGTGTGTATCTCTCTTAGTGTATCTCTCTGTGTGTATTTTGTGCTGTCAAGTCAGAACTGATGTACAGAGCACCCTCGTATAACAAACGGTTTGTAGAACATAAAATCTGTACAACATAAAAATTCCGGAGATAGGGGAAATTTGCTTAACAGAATCGTCTATGGGACAAATCCATACAATATGGTCGTGATTAGGGATTACTCGTATTCCTATGGGAAATTTGTATAAAGGAAAATTTTCTTAACATAATTTCATTTGGAACAAATTAATTCCTTTATACAAGGTACCACTGTATAATGACTGTCAGAGGGTGTTCAAAGTAAAGGGGTTATTTAAGAAATGGTTCTACCAGTTCCACTCCTTCTAATGACTTTCTGTGGCCAAGTGGGGGTTCCAACCTTGTTCTCCAGAATCCTACTCTGTCACTCTGTCACTCTACCTGCAACACCACACAGTTTCTCAGACACACTTGCAGCAGTCTGCCACTATGCAAATTCCAGCACGAAAATGCCACCTGGCCAAAAGATAGCCAAGACAATGTGGATTGAATAAAATACATCCAGAAGGCCTGCTGGAACAGACTCCTCCCACATCTGCATCTCAAAGGATTTTTGCCTGTATACCCATTGAACTGCTTTTAGATGAGCCAATTATTTAACCTGGACTGTCTGTCCTGAACCATCCTATTTTCTTCCATATTAGGAATTAGAGATGGGCACAAAATGAACTTTTAGTTTGTTTCGTTATTTGTTATTTGTTTCATTACATAACGAAATGAATAACGAAGCCCAGAATGGATTTATAAAGAAACAAAACAAACTGAAAAAAAAATTGGTTCGGTTCGGTTTGTTTTGTTAATGGGGGGCCAGAGATGTCTCTTACCTGGTGCTGGTCCAGAGGTCCTTCAGGGACAGTGACCGGGGGGGGGAGCCAATGGTCGTGCTACAGCCGTTGTGCAGCCATGTGCTCCACAGTAAATAAAATAAAATAAAATAAATAAAAAAAGGAGTGCTGACCGGGCCCCAGGGGTGATCTGGTCAGCACCCTAAAATAGTATAAATAAATAAATAAATAAATAAATAAATAAATAAATAAATAAAAGAAGCACCCACCTGGCCCCAGGGGTGGCCTGGTTGGCACCCTATTATCTTGATAGATAGATAGATAGATAGATAGATAGATAGATAGATAGATAGATAGATAGATAGATAGATAGATAGATAGATAGATAGATAGATAGATAGATAGATAGATAGATAGATAGATATAAACAGTACTGACCGGGCCCCAGGGGCTGTGCGGTCGGTGCTGAAATAAATAAATAAAAAAGCCCCGTGCTACAGCTGTAGTGCGGGGCCAAACCCAGAAGTAATAAAATAAAATAAAACAAAAATCAAATCAAAATAAAATCATAATCATAATAAAAAGAAGCGCAACCGGACCCCAGGGGTGGCCTGGTCGACACCCTAAAATAGTAAAAACATAAATAAAATAAAATAAGTGCTCACCTAGCCCCAGGGGCTGCACGGTCCCTGCTGGAAAAAAAACAACAACAACAACAAAAAGCCCCGCCCTACAGCTGTAGCGCAGGGCCAAACTCGGAAGTAAAAAAAAGCACCCAAAATAAAATATTTTTTTTAAAGGAGCATCAACTGGGCCCTAGGGGAGGTCTGGTCAGCACCCTAAAATAGTAATAGATAGATAGATAGATAGATAGATAGATAGATAGATAGATAGATAGATAGATAGATAGATAGATAGATAGATAGATAGATAGATAGATAGATCTATCTATCTATCTATCTATCTATCTATCTATCTATCTATCTATCTATCTATCTATCTATCTATCTATCTATCTAAAATAAAAGAAGCCCCCACCTGGCCCCAGGGGTCCATGCGGTGGGTGCTTAGGGAAAAAAAGGATTGCTGACTGGCCCCCAGGGGTGGCCTGGTCAGCACCCTAAAATCTTTTTAAACATATATTTTTATGCCCCACCCACAGATCAGGACACACCCTTGGCCTGGTCTTTTCCTCCATGTCGGGGAATTTTTCTCTGGAGGTAGGGGACATTGTCTCTCTACCTGTGTCATGGTCAGACCATCATCTGCTGTCTTTTCCCCTGTTGGTTGCAGCCCCTCCCCTTCTGTGTTGGCCCGCCCCCTGAGGCTTCTGGACCCAGCACGGTTCCGTGACGCCTTCGGGGAGCTTCCTGGTGGCCTGGCTGACGCTCCGGTCGATGCCGCGGCTGACCTATGGTTTGAAACAGCTGCCCGCGCGGTCGACCAGATCGCCCCCAGGTGCCTTCTCTGTAGCAGAGCTCGATCTTTGCCGTGGTTTATGGCGGAGTTGAGAGCGATGAAGCAGGAACAGAGAAGGCTGGAGAGCATCTGGAGACAGAGCCGGACAGCACTTAACAAGGCTTCAGTAGTTATCCAGACTAGGCGCTACTCACGAGTGAGCAGGGAGGCCAAAACATACTATTAGTCCCTGAGAATTGGTGAGGCCTCGAACCGCCAGGCAGAGCTCTTCCGGGTGGTTCGGGACCTCACCAATCCTAGTCTGGTCAGGCCTCCTCCTACTGAGTTCAGTAGTGAGAACTTCGCAGTCTTCTTTCATTCCAAAATAGAGGCCATCCGTGCTGGCTTTGACTCCGGTTGCAGTGGCCCTCCCCAGCCATCCCCTGTCGCTGCACCCCCTCGTTCTCCTCGTTTGGATGAGCTTGGGTCTGTTTCCTCTTTGGAGGCCTCCAGGGCGATCGCCCACTGCCGGCCCGAGTCCACCCCCTTTGATCCTTGCCCCTCTTGGCTAATAAAAGCGGCCGGAGGACTATGCCAGAATGGGCGTCTGCCATCGCCACCGCCTCCTTCAGTGAGGGGTCTTTCCCTCCTGCTTGAAGGAGATGGTGGTTAAGTCCGTCGGAACAATTGGCGAATTATCGTCCGATTGCCAATGTCCCTTTTATGGGCAAGGTAATCGAGAGGGTGGCCACGGTCCAGATTCAATCTTTTCTGGAGGAAAATCAGTGCCTTGACCCATGCCAGTCCGGGTTCAGGCCTGGTCAGGGGACCGTGACAGCTCTGGTCGCGCTGCAAGATGACCTAATCTGGGTGGCTGACAGGAGTTCCTCTACCCTGTTGGTTCTCCTGGATTTGTCAGCGGCCTTTGATACCGTTGACCACGGTATCCTGCTGGATCGGCTCTCTAAGGTGGGAATCGGAGGCACTGCTCGCAGTTGGTTCCAGTCCTTCCTGGAGGGCCGTCCCCAGTATGTGCAACATGGTGGAGAGTTGTCGGCCCCATGGATACTCCCTTGTGGGGTTCCACAGGGCTCGTCTCTCTCTCCTATGTTGTTCAACATCTATGTGAGGCCACTGGCTGGGGTCATTAGGAGATTTGGAGTCTGCTGTCATCAGTACGCTGATGACACACAGCTCTATCTCTCCTTTTCCACCTCTGCAGTGGAAGCTGTCCGGACTCTCGACCAGTGCCTGGATGCGGTCCTGACATGGACCAGGGCCAACAGGCTCAGGCTCAACCCCGAGAAGACTGAGGTGATGTTCTTCGGGAGTTCCCCATCTGGATATGGAGGCCCTCTCCCCAGTCTGGATGGGGTTTACCTCCAGCTGGCGGACAGGGCTCGGAATCTGGGTGTGGTTCTGGACCCAGCGCTCACCTTGGAAGCCCAGATGGCCACCGTGGTCAGATCTGCTTTTTACCATCTCCACCAAATTGCCCAGATCCGCCCATACCGAGATGGTGACTCCCTGAGAACAGTGGTGCAAGCACTGGTGATCTCGAGGTTGGACTACTGTAATACTCTCTACATGGGGTTGCCCTTGACTCTCCTCTGGCATTTGCAGCGGGTACAAAATGCGGCAGCCAGGCTGGTGGCAGGTGTGTGTCACCATGACCATATCACCCTGGTCCTGGCTCACCTGCACTGGTTGCCCGTTGCATCCCGGATCAGATTCAAGGTCCTGGTTTTAGTTTATAAAACCCTCCATGGCCTGGGCCCAGACTACCTGTCAGAGCGTATCGTCCAGCGATCAACCTCGGCCCGTCCAGTTCGGCAGATGCGAGCGCACTTGCTGCAGATCGCCACGCCTAGAGAGGCTCGAAAATCCATCACCCGTAACCAGGCCTTCTCAGTGGCTGGCCCCTCTCTTTGGAACAGCTTACCAGCTGAAGTTCGCTCTGCAGAGTCCCTGTTGGCCTTCCGCTGAGCACTAAAAACTCTCCTCTTCAGCGAGGCCTTTGGCGGTTCTGTTTAGTGTTCCCCCGCCATCTTATGCTCGCTGACTAGTGTTGCTGCTGAGCTTGTGACTATTATGTCAAGATGTGATGATGCCCAAGCTATTTTATTACGTTGTTCTTATATTGTTGTTGTTGTTTTAACCTGTTTGTTGCTCTATTGTATTGGTTGCTGACTTGTTCAGTTCTGTAAGCCGCCCAGAGTTCCATTTCGGAAGATGGGCAGGGTAAAAGTGCAATAAATAAATAAATAATAAATAATAAAAAACCCAGCACCAACTGGGCCCGAGGGGCCACACAGTCGGCACTGAAAGAAAACAAACAAACAAACAAACAAACAAACAAACAAACAAACAAACAAACAAACATAAAGCTGACCATACTACAGTTGTAGCGCCGCCAGAACCGGAAGTAAAAATAAAATAAAATAAAATAAAATAAAATAAAATAAAATAAAATAAAATAAAATAAAATAAAGGAGCGCTGACCCGGCCCCAGGGATGCCAGCACCTCAAAAAGCCCTTGCCCTGGGGAAAATGCACATATCAGTCTCTAAATAAAGCAGCCACATTGTCACAGTTAAAGTTAAAAAAATCTTCAAACAAGAATTAGTTCTGATAGGGGACTTTTCAATGTTGGTGGCTAACAGGGCTGACATTATGCTCTTGGAACCCAGGGTGGAGGAGAGACACTCCTACACAAAATGAAAGTGAAAGTGAAAGTTTATTTCCACTTCTGGGGGGGGAGGTGTTTCATCTTAGCACTTGTCAGTGTTGATCTATTTAAAAGATTAGTCACTTCTGGAATCTTCTAGTAGATGCAGTTCAGTCCCAAAAAGAGGGACCTCATCCAAATTGGAAGGCACAGAAGTAGGCACCCACAGGCCACCCTTTGCCCACCCTCACCTAAGGCCACCTTTCCAAATCTGAAGTCATTCCATCCAAATATAAGGAAGAAAGTACATTCATTCTAACTTTTGGCTTGCATACACACTGCTTTGAAATCTGGACCATGCCATGAAAAGGGCCTTTTGCCTCCTCTAGATTTCCACGGCTAATCAGAGAGTTGTTATGATACAACTTAAATTCTCCCTGTAAAGAAAGTGGCAGAGACCTCATCCCGGGGACGATGGAATCCAGAGACAAGAAGTAATTCGCAAAGCTTGCTTAAAAGACGGTAGCTCTCCTATTACTGGTAAATTGTATGAAATCCCCAAGAGGCTCAATTTAAAAACAGCGACCGTCAACCAGTAAGCATTGCCTCTTTTTTACTCTCCTGTCTGGAACATCTGTGGAACATTTCTTCTCTTTCCAAATCTGCTTCGCTTTGGAGTCTTCGAGCTTAACAAGTTCTGCTCACCCTGCCTATGGAATTCATAGCAGACTCTGTGTGTGTGTGTGTGTTTTCTGAAGCTGACATCTTCACCTTTGTTTAAAAAAAAAAGGAAGACTTTTTTAGCTTGTAGAAAACATGACGAAAGATGCTTGTGAAATTAATGATGTGGCTTCTTAGATTTTTCTTGAAAACCTAGATGGTTCACACAGCGGGAAGGATGTCTTACTGAATGCAGCATGGCTGAACTTTTTGGGATAAAATTATTTATTTATTTATTTATTTATTTATTTATTTATTTATTTATTTATTTATTTATACAACTTCTATGCCACCCACTACCCAAAGGTCTCTGGGCAGCTTACAATTAAAATGAACAGTTAAAATGTTAAAAAGGCGATGGACAATTAAAACAATAAAAACATTTAAACACTAAACACTAAAATTGCCACCAGGACCCACAATCTATGTTATGTCAATTAAAAAACTTCAGAAACAGGACAGTTTTTACCTGGCGCTGAAATGTCATCAGTGTTGGCGCCAGGCAATGTCAGTTTAGACCTCAGCTGTTAAGCCCCCCCCTTTTTTTGTTCACCTGTGGCTACCTCTGCGTCAAATAGTGAGAGCACTGTAGCCAAGTACAGGATTGGCCAAGCCAAAATACCAGATACCTTGTTAAGTCTTTGGGTTCAAGCTCCAAGTCCAAGTCCTTATTAAAAGCAAGTGTTTTTAACAGGGACCTATTAAAAGGGTTTTTTAAAGGGTTTTAAAAGTGTGAGGTTGGTGGAGGCTGAATCATTAGTCAAGTCTGAGTCATTGCATGAGAAAAAACTGAGCCAAGTCAGATTTGAGTCACTGGTGTGACTTAAGTCCTATGATGTGAGTCCCCATCTGTGGTAATGGCTGGGGGAGGGGGTCCTAGGCTCTCTCATCAACTTGACTGAAATACAATTTTTCTACAATGGTGCAAAAACAGTGGTTCCCATCCTTTGGTCCTCAGATGTTCTTAGACTAGAATTCCCAGAAATCTGCTAGGTGAATGCTTCTGGGAAATTTAGCCCAATAAAATCTGGGGACCCAAGACTGAGAACCATTGTGCTGAAATATTAGAAGGAATTTCTCACCTTGGTTAGTCAAATTACAGTACCTCACAGCTCTAGTCTGGATGACAAGAGGGGCTAGAGGAAGCCCTTTTGAAACAAATTAGATTGAGGTGCACAGCATTGCAGATGTCTACCTCTCTTTATGTAGAATAATTGTTTTGACTGCCTCCCTGCCATTTTGTTTGTCCTCAACGGCACTGCTCAGCAGTCCACCCAACCTTAGCTCTTAGTGAGGAACATTGCTGTGTCTGGGAAGACAGTTTCAGAAACCCTTCATCTTTAGCCAATCTTTGCCATCTGCTTTGATTTTATGAGACTGATTTAGATATGTTTATTATCTCATGTTGTTTGTTTAGTGTACAGTAATCCCCTGCCTATTGTGGGGGTTAGAGACCCAACCCGCTCCACGATAATGGAAAAGTGGATGCTGGGTCGGCTGGGACTGGGGGGGCCTATATGGGGCCTACTATACTTACCTGAGGCATGGCGCTGCTCCAAACGGGCCTCCAAAAGGCTTCCCGGGCCTGTCAGAGACCCCAGAAGTGGTTCCCAGTGATCCGGAAATCACTTCTGGTTTGCCAGTAACCACTTCTGGGGCCTCCGACAGGCCCAGGAAGCCCGTCAGAGGCCCGTTTGGGGCAGCACCAGGCCTTGGGTAAGTGCAGAAGGCTTCAAACAGGCCCAGGCAGCTTACCCCAGGGGGCCTTGCCTTTCATATACTAAAGTACCATGTTGTACTGGGACCGCAATATATGAACCACCAAATGGCAGAGGTGCACTGTACAGGGTTTATGTTTAAGCTTTTATTTTTGTATTTGTTTAATTTTTTTAAACTGCCGAGAGTGGCCTTGTTGTTAGATGGCAAGTAAATAAATAAATAAATAAATAAATAAATAAATAAATAAATAAATAAATAAATAAATAAATAAATAAATTGGTTGTTTTCTCCCATGTTCCCCAAAACAAATAATACTTGACCTGTTTTAGGCATTCTGGTATGTTAAAATATCTGGGCCATTTGCCACTAATAAAAGACAAGGCCCCAACCAGACTGAAAGGGCACAGCAGGTGGGCCAGAAAGTCAACCACTCACTTCATTGTTATGGGACTTGAATAAACCCTCTAATATTTTCAGCAAAAAGAACTACGCTTGCTGATTGCTAAGCTCTCGTCTAGCAGCTTTTAACATCACTGACGTATGTTTTCCCCACCCCTCTCCCTACCAGACAGCATTATCAAGATGTGTTATGCTGTCGTCTGTCTGGATTTAAATGCAATGAAATATCTCCTTGTAGCAGTGTCCTGGAACAGCCTCCCTTCATCCACAACTCCCTCAAATTGTGCTCATGGGCCTGTGCAATTCAGGAGAGGCTTGGGCAGGCAATGATTCCACACACAGGATTTGAAGGCAAAGAGCTACCTTATATTACTAGCAAAATCAATCCAGGAGTACAAAAGGAATACACTCCCAGACGTGAAGATGAGAGACCTTCCTCCAGGCTATGAATTATGTGATGCATGTATCTGGGTTACATTAGCATTTCACATTGTACAGCCTGGATTTTCAGTCCTATCTTCCAACGGAGGTAAGACCACAAAATGGAGTAAGGTCCAGAAACGAAAAACTCTCCCAACTTGGCATTTTTTTAATGCCTTGTCTAGTTTTCAACCAGTTTTGTTCTGAATGGATTTCTTGGAACAGGAGACATCCTAAAGTGAGTTTTCCTAATTCACAGCCATGGGGACTCCACCATCTTGCTGTACCCTGCTGTCATAATCAGCACAAATTCCTATAGACTGGGATTTTCCAAAATGTTAATTGCATTCCTTGTACAATTTGCTCCGTGTCTAGATATTTCCCTCAGTGCTCAACAGACAAAGATGAAGAAGTAAACTCACAAAACAAGTACAGATGTCTATCCCTTTACCACAAGTGCAGCAAACACTGTGTGGCACCACAAAATAAAAAAATAAATATAGAGCAGGGCCTCAGGAATCGCTGAGCTATTAAAGCAGTTTACATAGCATCATGGATAATTACAATTATCCACCTCGTAGGGATATTGGAGCTGCCAATTTTCTGCAAAGGAAAATAAATAAATATTTCCAAGCAGCTGTTGCTAATTCAAACTGGTTTAGGAGGAAGCTTTAGGCAGGGCTGTCAACGGTAAATGTGAAAGTGCTGATAGGACTAGAAATATATTCTTCTGGCATGTTGGCTTTTTTTCTTTTTTCTTTTTTGAACCAGCAAAATGTGCTTATTTCTGGACAACTCACTTTAGAAGACAAAAAGGAAATGGAGGAAGCTTGTCAGGTTAGCTTAAAATGTTAAAAAAAAATCTTGGAAATTGAAGGAACGAAAGGAGAAACGTCAGATATTTTGTCAGAAGTCAAGAAATCCAGTCACTGTTGTTATTGCTGCTGCTGCTGCTGCTGGAAGTATTCAAATAAACACAAGAAAAGTGAAAGGCAGTAACTCTAATTTAATGGGAATGGTGCATCTTCTCTAGGATTTAGCCTGAACCTTTAAGGAGACGCCTGAGGTGCTGACCTACATTGGGGATAGGGTTCAACACTTGACAAACTCATTTAAAGTTCAGAATAAACCCAGGAATGCATCCAGCATTGCATGAATTCGAATCACATGCAGCCAAACACATACAGTATATACACAGATGTTTTCTCTCTTTATTGTAGCAAAACTTATGCCTTGTGTTGTATTCCGGGAAACTGAGTTTACTCTCTGATGATTTTGTATTGTTCCTCCTATGCCCAAGTCCTTTACCTTTGCTCAGTGGAAACCCTGACAAAAGTTACAAATGAGGGTTATTCTTTTTAATAATCATATTAATACACCTGGTGGGGGTTTGTGAACAAATTGGCTCTTTTAAAAGATTCATCCAGCTCACACTTTGCTGAATTCAATGCAGAAGCAGACATAATTTTCATATGTTGGGTTTCTAAGCTTCAGATGTGCTTTTTATAAGAAAAATAATTCTGGGAATATATGCCACATTTGGAAAATATATAAAGAAAATGGCATACAGTTTTCTAAAATATACACAAGTATGCTATATTTGGGGTGGTGGTGGAGCAGAATATTCATAGGACAGTGGTGGCGAACTTTTGGAACTCCAGATGTTTAGGACCACAAATCCCCGAATTCCAGGCCTAAATTGCCAATGAGAAAGGACTGTGGGAGTTGTGGTCCAAAACATCTGGAGTACCAAAGGTTCACCACCACTGTTATAGGATTTGTACGGTGGGTATACAAATACTGGTGTGATACAGGAATGGAATAGCTTCAGGATGGAAACTGGAGAACCTAGTTGAACTCCAACATTACAGATGGACACGTTTTTAATTACAGTTATATATGTGGCTCATGGATGGGTCTGTGGTCCCATTGGAGCCAAAGGGCCTAATCACACCAGTTTGGGATTATGTGTACTCCCCCTGCTCAAGATGCAAGGTATGTAGCCCTTGCATTCACAAAGGTTCCACAAAGAATACAACAATTGAGAAAACTGTGCCACATCTGCTCAGGTGTGGCCTTACTGTTTTTGCTGTCCCAGACCAGCAAAAAGGGCTGAAGGTTTATCTTACAGACTGGAATTTAACATATGGTAAGCACATCCGATCTCGCCTGATTTCGGAAGCTAAGCAGGGTCGGCCCTAGTTAGTACTTGGATGGGAGACCACCAGGGAATACCAGGTGCTGTAGGTGCCTGGAGTAGGAACTGGCAAGCCACTCCAGTATTCCTGCCAAGAAAACTCCATGGAGTTTTCAACACACACACACACACACACACATACACACACACACACTCCAAGCCCATCTGTTCTTCAAGCTATTTTGGTTTCTTTCTGGCTCAGCTTCTGTGTGCTATTGTGCATTGCTTCCTCTGGAAGGGGATTTTTGTGGCAGGGGATTTTAATCAAGCCTGCTTAAAGACAGTTCTTCCTAAGTTTGAGCAGTATGTGAAACTTCCCACCAGAGGGAATAACATCTTAGATCATGTGTACTCCAATTTGAAGCAGGCATACAGTGCAATCCCCCTCCCCCATCTAGGCTCATCTGACCATGTTTCACTCCTTTCTTGCCCGAAGTACATCCCTCTCGGGAAAAGAATCCAGCCAGTTATAAAAACAGTCAGCTCCAGGACTGCTTTGAGAGTGCCGATTGGAGTGTGTTTGAACATCAAGATCTGCATATATACACTAATGCTGTACTCTCCTATATTAAAGTGTGCACTGACAATGTAACATCGGACAGGCGCATCAGAGTCTATGGTAACTCTGGAAGGGAAAATGACATTTTTTGGTGTCGGAGGGGTTTCCGTTTTTGAAATCAAAAATTTGCCTGTCTGTCATTAAACTGGACAGTTCTTCCTAGGCACCTCTTTTTTTTTGCCTCCTATCCTCCACCCGCTAGCAGTGTTTTTCAACCTTTTTGGGCCCACTTGTTTCATGAAAAAAATCACAAGGCACACCACCATTAGAAAATGTTAAAAATTTAACTCTGTGCCTATATCAGTCTCTAAAAGGTTCGCCATTGCTGGCAGGGAGAATCAGGACAGAGGGGCCACAGATTGAGGCAGCCCCCATCTAGGCTCAGTTCTGACCCTGTGTTCACTTTTTTAAAGACATTTTGCCCTGCATGGACATCTGTGTCCAGTGGAGAAAGAATCCAGACTCTCCAGGAACACAAAAAGACAAAAGCCCATCTTGCTCTCCACACTGTCCAGGCAGATGCTTTCAGCAAGTCCAGCGACAGGAGGGGAGGAGGATGTTTGAACAGGCAAGTTCTTGTATACCGCCCCATACCACTTCAAGGACAGTTTTAATAGGCAGGCTGCTAGACATACACATATGCAGGCTAGAAATGAGTGTGAAGAGGGGAAACAATGGAAAAGAGAGGTGGGGGAAAAAGAAAGACAGAGAGAGAGAAGAGGGTAACAAGACAGAAAGATGGGCAAGACTCAAGGAAAATGACGGGCCCCAGAGACGGCTCTTCCCCTCCTGGACCCTAAACGCCGGTCGGCTGGCGCCAGCCTGCCAGTAGCCCCCCACCCGCCCACCCGCCTCCTCAGCCCAGGCCCGGTGGAGGCCTCCTCCATTTTTCGCAGCCCTGCTGGGGTGCTCAAACGGGTGCCCCTCCTCCCCTTCCCCTCACCTGGTGGTTTTATTGGGCTGGGGCTCCCGGGCCGGTTTTTCAGCGGGCGGGCTGTTTCCATTGGTAGCTCCCAGGAAAGGGGTGGTGGTGGTCAGGGTTAAACTGGTGGCGGCGGCAGGCACAGGGCAAACACTAAGAGAATGAGCAGGGCCAGATCCGGCCAGGGAGGAAGTGACGCCAGCGCCACGGGCCTTGGGGGAGGAGCCAAGCTGGCCCTTGGGACGCTATTTATTCCCAGCTGTGGGCCGGGGCCCTGGGTTGAATTTCTTTAGCATTATTCAATTTTTCCCACGGCACACCAGGCAAAATCTCGTGGCACACTAGTGTGCCGTGGAACAGTGGTTGAAAAACGCTGCGCTAGGGAAAGCAGGCTCCTGGAGACCCCTCATACATGGGGGTCTCCTCTCCTCACCTGCTGCAAAAGGGCATGCATAGCCATATGGCTATGATTGCATACCCAGTTGCACGCAGAGACACAGCAGACTGGCAGAGGCACCCCTATTTTTGGGGTGCCTTCCCTGCATCAGTCAGGCCTCGGGGGCATGGTTTGCATGATGTCACACATGCTGCCGGCCGAGCCAAGCCTGCAGGAGTCACCCAGAGCCACAAGTGGCGGACTGGCAGACTCTCTGCACCCACTGTGTCTCACTAAGAAGGGAATTGTACTTGCTATAGTGCAATGCAAGTACAGATCTGGCTTAGGGTTAGGGTTAGCGCAAGGGCTAGGGTTAGTCTAGTTACGGGTGAGGTTAGGGTGAGTATTGGGGTGCACCTCTGGGGGCCTCTCTGACCCACTTAGAAGGACAGTGTACTGGCGTATGGGTTAGGGTTAGGGTTAGGGTTTGGGTTCGGGCTACGGTTAGTGGGCTTTTTATGCCCGGTTGGCACATCCCAGAAGTCTCTGTGGTCAGCCTGGCCAAGTGGCCATGCGGTTGGTGGAATGGCTCAAAAATTTTGGGCATTGGTCACTCCCATGGCCAGCCCATCAGGTGCAAAAATAAAATAAAATAAAATAAAATAAAATAAAATAAAATAAAATAAAATCAATGGATAGAGGAAAGAGGAGACATTTTGTTGCAAGAAAAACCCACTGCTACTGTAAAAATTCTGGCAGTTTTAAAATAGCAATTTTTGCATGTTTCTGTGTGGTGCTTGTGTGTTTTTGGACCACGATTTCAAAAAAAAATTGCGGTTGCCGCCCCATTTTGGATCCCCCGCCCACACCGCATGGCATTGGTGACTCGAGTCCGGCTGCCCAGGACAGGAAAGGGGGGGAGGCCGGGACCTCCCCCCAGAAACCACCCCTCTGGTAGGTGCACTCTGCACTGCAGGCATATTTTTGCCTGCTTTTTGGCCCGGGAATGGGGGGGAGTTTAAAACTTTTTTTCTGTGCCGCTTGCGCTTGAATTGCGGCGGCCGGCAGCGAGTCCGGTGCTTGTTGCGAGCGACTACGACGAGGATTTCCCCCCACCCCACCACCAGAGCAGCCCAGGACAGGAGAGGGGGGGTCAACCACCCCTCTGGTAGGTGCCCTGAGCCCTCACTCAGGCAGGCATATTTCCGCCTGCTTTTTGGCCGGGAATCGGGGTTTTTTTAAACTTTTAAAAACTTTTTTTCTGTGCCGCTTGGCATCGCGGGATTGCCGCGATGCCAGGAACAACCACGACAAATCAGACCCAATTATTCTTTAGTCAGTTCGAGTTTGAGTTCTGGCGGAGTAATTCCCGTTACCGTTTCCGTTGCGTAACGGAAACGAGTAACGGAAACGGAAATGGGAATTCCGCCAAGTCGTGCCCATCTCTAGTAACTGTAAACCCTGGATGACTACGATGGTAAAGTCACTCCTAAGAGCCCGGGATGCTGCCTTTAAGGCAGAAGCAAGATCAAGCTTGAGAAAAGGCATCAAGGCGGCAAAACATCAATATAAGTGTAAGGTGGAGAGCTACTTAGTAAACAATAACACGAAGCAAGTGTGGCAGGGGCTACAGCATCTTGTCAATTATAAGGAAAATACTAGGAATACAGTCAAGGCTGATGCCTCGTTGCCAGAGGAGTTGAACATCTTCGCCCGCTACGATGTAAGAAGATCAGGCATCGTAGCTTTGGCCTGCCAGTGTTCTAATTCTCAGCCACTCATTCTACATGATCATCAGGTGAGAGCTGCATTGAGGGCTGTGAATCCCAGCAAAGCTGCAGGCCCAGATGGAGTGCTGGGTTAAAAACTGTGCTGATCAACTAGCAGGGGTGCTGACAAGGATTTTTAACATCTCCCTGCAAACAACTTGTGTTCCATCATGCATGAAAGCAGCTACCATTGTCCCAGTCCCCAGGAAAACAGCAATTAACTGTTTCAATGGCTACAGACCAATTGCATTAACATCAGTGGTAATGAAATGCTTCGAAAGACTGGTCCTCCAATATCTTAGGATATGCCTTCCACCGGACTTTGATAAACATCAGTTTGCCTACAGAAGGAATAGGTCAACAGATGATGCTACAGCCACTGCTTTTCATCTTGCAGCCAGTCATCTGGAGAAACCTGGTAATTATGTCAGGATGTTGTTTATTGACTATAGCTCCACTTTTAATACCATCCTTCCGAGCATACTTATTAAGCAAAAATATCAGCAAAACTAAGGAGATGGTGTTGGACGTCCGGAGGAAAAGAGAGGAACCTGCTTCACTGTACATCATGGGAGGCCGGGTGGAGACAATCTCCTCCTTCAAATTCCTGGGAGTTCATTTCAGTGAAGATCTTACCTGGAAAATTAATACAACCCATGTGGCCAGGAAGGCTCAACAGAGACTCCATTTCCTCAGGCCAAAGCCTTTTGAGCCCATCACTGCAATGTTAAGGGAGGGGGACTTTTAAGGCAAGAGAAAAGCAACATTGTGGGTGAGATGAGAAAGGATAATTAATATCTGATTCTGAATTAGAATAACAGCCTTGTAAGCCATGCAGCAAAAACATTCCCCAGCAATTCCCAGCTGCTTCCACCAAGAGTTGACAGAATGAGCCTGAAACATGCTGAGTTCTTTTGTGACATCTGGAAAATGGAGGCATGAATATAGAGGGAGATGTTCCCCTGCCCTTTACACATATGGATGAAGATGACCTCTGGCCCCAGTGCAGAGGAAATGAGGAAAGTTCTGTCACTGTAAGCCACAGTGCGTGGTTAATTGGCTTCGGCTTTCTAGTGCTTTAAAGTGACACACTCAGGTAGTTATGAAGGCGGCCTATTTTCAACTTAACCCCTATATCTGCATAGCGCAGGTTTAAAATGTCATTGTGGAGACTAGAGTGGGAAACGACTTCAAGAACTGATGGTCTTTGCTGTTGTATTTGTCAGAGACATTACATGGACATAAAAATACCTGTCATGATAGATTCAGTTATAGGAAAGAGGTTGAAAATTGCAATCCATTCAATGGTTCCAATTCCGCACAGTCCTGTAGCATGAGTGGCCCTTTATATCAATGGAAACTGCCTAACACAAAAAAGTAACAAATTGTGTTTTTTATGGCATTTTACACCTGTTGATCCCTGTTTGAAAAACAGAAGGCAATGATAAGATGAATCAAAAAGGAACCCTGTGTTTACAATATGACAGAAAAGAAGGCATAAGATGCATGCTCCAGAGATGTGAATTGACCCAGCATGCGTGGGGCAAAGATTCCTGATTCCCAATTGAATAATGTGTTTGTATGTATTCTGAGATATTTATTTATTTATTTATTTGACTTTTACACTGCCCATTGAGCCCTAGGGCTACTTTGGGCAGTTTACAACAGGGAATAGCATCACAAAATAACAAAGTAACACATTTTACAAACCAAAATACCAGCAACATAATATAAGCAAAATATAAGCAAACCAGCCTGATGTGGTATAGTTCAGCTCATGCAAAATAGGTAGAAGCACCACTCAATTGAAATCATAGAATCATTGCAAGGTACCTGAACCCAATGCCTATGCATAAAATCAGTTACCCAGAAGGCATTGCAGCCAGTGCCATATGAAAAGATGTAGTGTATACATCTAATGCAATCCACTCTTTCGCTACCACCTTTCCTCTCCCAGTTTAAAATCAAGGATGCCCTTCCCCCAAAAATATGTGTGAATCCTAAAGAAACAATAGAGGCAGGAGTATAATGTAGAAAGAAGGAATGGTGCACTTATTAAAATAGATTAAATTGTAGGCAAATTTAACTCCCACTAACAGAGGACTGGATGAGCTATAAGTCAATTATGTGGCCTTGTGCAGAAATATATTATGCTCTTAGGAGCAGAAAACCTTCCACAAGCCAAATTGAAAATAGAAATTAGAGATGGGCATGAAACACCAAAATGGCATTTCATTTTGTTTTTCATTTCATTGATCTTCATTTCGTTTTGTTTGAAATGAATTTTTTCATTTTTCATTTTTCATTTCATTTTTTTTCATTTTTGTGTTTTATGTGATTTGTATGCATGTTTTATGTGTGTGTGTGTGTGTGTGTGTGTGTGTGTGTGTGTGTGTGTGTATGTGATCTTTATGTTTATTACCTTTTTATGTGTTTCAGGGGCGGGGGGAAGCGTGGGCTTTTAAAACTTTTTAGTAGTCCCCGAAGAAAGCACCGATCAGTTGGTATGTGGAGCTTGCTTTGGGGACTAAAAAAAAAGTTTTAAAAGCCCACACTTTCCTCCACCTGATCAAGTATGTTGGGGGGAAGTGGGGGCTTTTTAAACTTTTTAAAAATCTCCTAAGCAAGCCCTGCATGCCAGCTGATCAGTGCTTGCTTCAGAGACTAAAAAAAGTTTTAAAAGTCTGTTCTTTCCCCTACCCAGTCAGGTGTTTTGGGGGGGGAGTGGGGGCTTTTAAAACATTTTTAGTCCCCTAAGCAAGCCCCTCACACCAGCTGATTGACGCTTGTTTAGGGGACTAAAAAGAAATTTTAAAAGCCCGTGCTTTCCCCCACCTGACCGGGCATGTTGGGGGGAATGGTGTGGGCTTTTAAAACTTTTTTTTTTTTTTTTTGCTGCTGAAGCAAGCACCGATCAGCTGGTGCAGAGGATTCAGTGGCAAAAAAAAAGGTTCAAAACCCCGCACCATTCCCCCATCCAATTGGATGTGTTGGGGGTAGATGGTGTGGGGTTTCTAAAGCAGTTTCACTATAGGGAAATGAAAAATGAAACAAACCGAAAAATTCATTTCATTTCATTTCATTTTTTTTTTGAAGGGGCAGTTCGTTTTTCATTTTGTTAGGGAATGAGATGGAAAACTAAAAAAGAAACAAAAAAAAAATCATTCTGTGCTCATCTCTAACAGAGATGCCTCAAACAAAAATTTGAACTAAAAACTGGACCTTGGATCAGCAACAAATTTGGCATTAATGCAGCAGAAGATCTGCTTTTGCCCTGTGCCAAGTTTAGAGATGTTTGGGGAAAGTGCTTTTCAGTTGAAATACTCTTTTTATCCTGTGCAAACACAAGTGACCATACATCTGCAACTTGTTGAAAAAAGATGAAAACTGATAAAACAAAATTTATACACCTGGGTGCATGGGTGGGGGACACCACATCCATTTTACCAACTGTTTTTCCGTTGTTCATATACTACTGAATGGAGTTGGGAGATCCAAGATGAAGGTAAGAAGGGCTGTATCATCAACATAATTTTCTGTGATGCAAATAAGAGCTGGCAATTCCTCACAGACATGACTGCCCTCCATATCCTTCACCATGGACTACAGAAGACATGATATGAGAAAGTCCCAAATACTCTGGACACTGCCCATGATTGGTTGAAAATGTTTAATTGTATAGTGATGCTTCTGACATGAACAAATGACACTTCTGAGTGTGGAAGCCAACAAGGCTGCAGAGGAACACTTATATTATCTACTGGGCTTTCCATCTGAGGCATTATCTTGATTTTTCAGGGTCCTAACTTATGTGAAGGGATCCACATATGGTGCAGTCTCTCCCTCTTTAAAATTATCAACTTCCTTTTCAGAAAAAAGGGGTGGTGGTGGAATGAAGTGGGTCTTGGGTATTCCCTTCTCCCTATATATATTCTACACATTTTAATGCACCAATATATGCATTTTGTAATTCAATTAAAAAAAAAAAAACACACACACAAAGGACACACACACACACACACACACACACACACACACACACACACACACACACACACACACACACAAGGTCCTCCCCTTTCCCCATTTTGTGGTCTTTGATTCCTGGAACACAGCTTTCAAAACATAAATAATACATTGAACTGGAAGAACAGAAAACTGTTGACAAATTTTCTTTTTGACTGTCACTAGGAGCGCTCTGAGGGCAGACACAATTAGAAGCCCAGACCTCTGTACTGTCAGATTACAAGTTGTTAAAAGTTTCAAAGTTTCCCATCAAATATAAAATAGAACTGTCATCTTTGACAGTTCCTGGCAGATATGAAATATGGGCAGATTTTTGAAGACACTAATTATTTTAACTAATTGAGCAAGTCTATTAACTTTTAAGTTAACTGGGACCCAGTACTTTTGATGAAGTGACTTAAGTTACCCTGTTCTTCATGTAGTGGGTGAGGTCAGGGCAGTTGAATTAAATCTTGGCATGGGGAGAATCTACCTATCCCGAGAAACTTCCAACACTCTAGTCTGACTTGTCTCAGGAGTGTTTCTTGGGAGCTTCAAGAGATCCACAGCATGAGTAAATTTTATGCCAGCCCTCCAAGGTAGAAATGGCCCCACACCTACACAACATGCCAGATGATGAACAAGGCAATGCATGGTGGTAGTTACCACAAACCTTCTTTGGCTGAAACGAACAAAACAAAAACCTATGACTATTGAATGGAGAAATTGCTAATGTTTTACTAAATATGGTGGGGAAAATGCAAACATTTCAAGAGATCTCCAAAGGCTTCAAAAAGAGCACCAAACATATTTTGGAGCAAATAATTTTTATTTTACTTTATTTATATTATTTATATGCTTCATTTCTCCCCATAGGTAACTTAAGGCGGGCTCTCAACAACCACCACAACAAAACAAATGGCCAGTAGAAATACTATATAACTACCATATTAAAAAGCAATTAACATATACAGATTTTTTTAAAAAAACAGCATTTCTGAGATGACTTACTTCTTAAAAGCCTGTCTGAAGAGGAAGGTCTTTGCCTGTTGACAGAAGAAGAAGAGGGAAGGACCCAACCTGGCTTCTCAAGGAAGTACAATCCAAAGTCTGGGAGCAACCACTGGAAAAAAGCCCTTTCTCAACGGTCCTTGCCATACAAGCTTGGGAAGGTGGTGGGACTGAGAGAAAGGCCACCCCGGAAGTTCTTAAAAGCCGAGATGGCTCCCATGGGCTGATGCAATCCTTCATATAGCATGGATTCGAGCTGTATCTATAGTATGAAACTAAGGCAAGAGCAATGCAGGGGAAACACACAAGAGAAAGCTAACTAGATGGTGTAGTACTTACACAATAGTGTAGCTTCAGCTTGGTCTCTGAGCATGCACAGAGTGCACCCCTCATACCACAGCATGGCAGGACAGCAAATGAGCGTAACATCTCCTAAGAAATAACTAAGCTAACTAAAGCAACTACTGAACTTCTAAACTTTTTCATCACCTTCCAAACCTTTTGTGATTGTCCAACAATCAGACTTCAAATTACAATGTTCATGAAAATAATAGTTACTGCTTCCCTCCTTTCACCACATCTCAAGTCATTCCACAATAAACCTAATGCCAGGGAATAAGCTATAGCATTACCATGCTTTTCCCCTGACCCTTTCACAGGCTATTGACAAGAACCATTTCTAATTTTCCTCTTACACTGACACCAACCTGTTTTGCTACTAAATTGATGCTTTCAGACTGATTTTAAATTGAATAAAAATAAAAGAAGTTTATTTATTACAGAGTAGAATTAAAAGCATCAAGGGTTACGTGTTTATGTACAAACAAAAAGAATATAGTTCAAACTCACATAAGTTTAGTTACTGATAAACTTGAATATATGCACACCGAGTTCCTAAATTTACAAACTCCAAACTCTCAGTTTTCCTCACAGACACTCTTTAAAAAAACCCTATCTCTTCTTTATCTTTTTTCTATCAGTGTAGGTCCCTATCTATCCCTATCTGACTAAATAAGTGCTGAGCACGGCCTTAAATCCCCTCAGGCTCCTCCCCTAGACTCTCCCATTTGTCTACAAACCACCAATCCGTTTAGACACTTCTCATGAATTATTCATTACAACAAGCAAACGCCACACAACCCAACATAGTCTAGAAGTTTTAGCCCAACAGATAAATCACACCTTTTCTGCTTCCATTCCTTTGCGGGCAGAACCACCTTTTTCTTTTCTCTCAAGGCAGCTGTTTGCAGACACGAAGAAAAGTCTGAATTTTTCCAAAAAGGTTTCCCAATCCATTTTCTCCCTGTTTCTTGGTCTTGTCACAAAGACAACCTTAACTGATGCCCCATATATTCAATAAGAGTGAATTGTTCCAGTGCTACAGATAGCTTTCAATATTTTAGAAGGCACCCACTATGAATATGTACTACAGTCCTTTCCTTTTTCCTGAAACAGGTCACTAATGAGGGAAATATCTTTCTCTTCCTGAGTTAGAAGAAGGCCCGGATTTGCAGCAATGTGTGAATATTCATCATTTCTTCAGCATTGTTATCAAGAAATGGAAGAGAGCTCTAGATTATGATGATAATGACAATGATTATGGCGACAATAATAAGGACATTAATTGTTATTAGTACTATAAATGTTGATGAAACTCTGGAAATAGACATAAAGGGATTATTGTTAATCATTCTGAGCTGCCAGGAAATGAAAGGCAAGCCAAAAATATTATTTACAAGTAAATAAATCCACTGTTCTGCAGCCTATTTAATGAATTATGATCCTTTTAAAAATGCAGACAAGATTCATTAATCAAAAGTCAATTTTTACAAGCCACTCTTCCTTGCCCTAAAGCCATAAAATTATTCACTTATCTCCCACTGTGCTGCCACTTCAATTAGAGTGAAATGTTGAACTTTATGTTATATATCTAGTATTGATAGTTTGGAAGTGAATAGCACAACTTACACTTTTTTAAAAAAATACCCCAATCAAATGGTATTTAAAAGGGTATTGAAAGTTTCATAAATATACAAGTCACATTTGTTATACTCCACAATTAGATGCAGAAGCTTTAAGCTTGAATATCAACATGCAATTTCCATTAACTTCAAAATTGATCTCCCAAAGTCACACACCCTCTAGCAGGATTTTAATTAAGTGAACCTCACTCACCTTTTTTCCCACTGAATTCTTTAGGTTCATTTTCCATTACATCTGAATGCATAGCAAGCAAAGTTTAAAAACTCTAAAATAATGGTTAGTAAACAGCATGTTTAATAATGCACATGAAGCACTTGTGCATAGATCCGTGCTGATTAGTATTCTAGTACATAAAACTTGGGGCCTTTCAAGGAGAAAGATGGGATAAAATATTTGAAATAAGTAAATAAATCTTTGGAAAGCCATATCCCTGTCTGCCAGCTGCAAGGCAATTTTATTTCACAAAACCACTGGTCTACATACCAGTCTATCGCTGAAAAAATGCAGAGAACCATTCATCCTGCAGACAGTTGCCATAGTTTATATATTTCCACTTGGAAAACTGTCCACCCATAATGATCAAATAAGAAAGTTGGAAGAACTTCACAGGGTATCAACCTGCTACAGCATCCCTGGTGGGTGGCTGTGTCTGAGAACCTCCTGCAGGGTATGCAATGACCGCGTGACTCCATTTCCATGGAGTTTTCTTGCAGGAATACTGGAGCATCCCTGTTACAGCACCTGGTATTCCCTGGTACCGAAATCAGGCGAGTTCTAGGGCAAGGAGAACCTCCTGCTGCCTGAAGCTATCTGTCTAATAAGTCTTTAAGTTAAGATGTCTGGACCAATGCTTAGTTGGAATCAACTTGACTATGATTTACACTCCCCCATCAGTTTGAACCTAACCTGGTGCTACAAGAAACACAACCACTTTCTTTCCTGAACAGAGTTTGGAAGCAACACTGCTAGATGTACAACATTTAGGTAAAAAGCAATATAAACGGTACTCTGTAAAGTAGAAAATAATGACTTCACCCCACCCCCACCCCCATTGAGCACTGAGTTTGAGCAGTCACTTGTAAGGTTTTCCTGGGGCATTACTCTATTCTGAAAACACATTTTTACAAATACCCCCCCCCATCCCCAACATGATAAAACAAAGAATGGTCAGGATCCTGTTGTGTTGCTGAATCAAGAACTGTTGGATAGCTCGGAGGAAGGACAGCCATCTAAGCCAGGCATATCTAAACTTCGGCCCTCCAGATGTTTTGGACCACAACTACCAGAGTCCTTTGTCATTGGCAATCTAATCTTAGAAGTTCTTGTCCAAAAGATCAGGTGGGCTGAAGACTGGACATGCCTGATCTAAGTATTTCCCTCATGGCAGCAGGTTGCTTTTGCTTGCGGGGCTCATTATGTGGTTGCTTGTGCCACAGGGGGCCTGCCAGAGGAAAGACGTGGATACACAATTGTCATTATGATCTGGAGTGGATGCTTGCTGATGTGTTTGTAAGTGCGTAATCCCATGCTTCTCCTCCCCCCCCAAAAAAAATAATAATAACAGATAACTTGAACACAGAGACAAACAGAAAAAAGCCCCTCATGATTTCATTTGAGGTTAAATATCTGGTAGAACTTATTTTCTTAGCATCTATCCCACTTGGTGGTGGGGCCTGCTATTCTGGTTTTTGGCCTCCACTATGCATCGCCATCTTGTCATTGATGGGTGCCATGGCGTATTTTGATTGGATGTCATCATTGTGCACACAATCGTTTCATGTGAGGTCAGAGGTCCATCATAACATCTTTGTTACCATGACACCAAGGGGGCGTTCAACTTCTTTGGCTTCCAGCCAGCATTCTCTGCCACAGAGCATAAGAGGTCATACGATAGCACAATAGATCTTTGACGTTAAACAGATACTGAACATTTTGTCACACAGGATGTTTGATGTTGTACATCGTTTTTGCCAGGCACCGTTGATCCTTCATGTGACTTAAATGTCTGGATTACTTTTGTCATCTTTGCTCTACCATCAGAGGCGTAGCTACTAGCATCTCAGGAAGTGCCAGGGTTGTAGAATACCCTCTTCATGAAGGATAATTTGTGCTGCCCAGCTAAGGCTATTTCCTTGTCTCAGACTTTGCTTAAATTCATGTTTCCTAGACTCTAAAATATTTATTGCTGTATTATTCTGCTAGCCTCTGCATTTCTAGCCTCTACTTGATGCATTAATACTTAATGATGTTTAATGATTTTGTTCAGTCCCCTTGTTTAAGCGGACCAGACTAATTCACAACTCTCGCGCTACCTAAAACAAAAATGATCCTTTGCTTCTTTTCATAGACAGGCCATCAGCACTTGGAAATCTTGCTTTTCTTTGTTTTTGCTTTTTGGACTACAGCTCCCAAACCTTGCAGCTGATGCAGTTTCTGGCAGTCTATCCTAGCTCAGACTATATTAACTAAGTAGTCATGAATGAACGTCAACCTTTCTGATTGTGGCAGCTGGGAAAATTCCCCTAATTGCCAATATTATATTGACTTCTCTGATTGATGTTTTATCTGAGTTCACTGCAGAGTTGTAAATCCTGACCTTGTTCTTTCTGCTGTGATAAATGAAAAGGCCCAAACATTTTCCTTGTTGCCACAATACAGGGAGTAAATAGAGACAGACAGATAGACAGACAGATAGACAGACACACACACACACACACACACACACACACACACACACAGAGAGAGAGAGAGAGAGAGAGAGAGAGAGAATTAAGAATAAAATGCAAGAATATTCTAGTTTGAAATTATCTTACTTTGGAAGGATTGCATTGATGAAAATGAAAAAAACTGCCAAAGATTGATTTCTTGTTTGTGATGCTACCGGTACAGTTTACATTAGAGGATGTTAATTTTTGGCAAGGTTTGATTAATAGTTATTGTAATGAAGGTAAAAAACCCTAGAATAAATAAAAAATATTGGTATAGATCTCAAAATAGAGGAGGTATAGGTTTTCCAAATGTTAAAAATAATTATTTGGCAAATCAATTAAAGTTTATTGGGGAAATTATATATAATCCAAGAATGTTAATATGGTGGGAATTTGAATCATCTGTGATAAAAGGTAATATTGAAAAATATTTATTTGGCACTATTAAAAATCAAAAATAAGATTTATAATCCCTTTTTTAGATCTATGCTAAGTGCATATAAAAAGATTGTGTCCTCTAGATTCACCGTTAAAATTAGTGCCTGAACTTCCCTGCAAATGTAAAAAAATATATAAAACTATTAAGGGGAAAACAAGTGGTTAGGATAAAATGAGACTGAAGGAACAAATGAAAGAAGTTCTGCAATGTAGGGATATATCATGGTTTAATTATGTACAGTTAGAAAAACGGAGTAATGATTGGATTAAGAAACATCCTAAACATAGAGAATATAAAAATATGAACAGTTCTTAGCATTGTGTGAAGATATTTAGAAGGAAGATGTAGTGAAAGGCAGTGTGAGTAAAATATATAAGATCATTTTGGATTAAGAGGAAAATGAAAATCAGGGAAGTGGATTGAAGGTAGTCTGGGAGCATAATTTTAAAAAAAAAATAGAAGAGGAAGATTGGGATAAAATATGGAGAATGAGAATACTCAGATCTATGTCAGTGAGAATAAAAGCTTTTTAAAATATGTGTAAGATGGCATTTGACACCAGTGAAATTGAATAAAATATTTTTTTTAAGATTGGTTGGAAATGTGGTAGGGATCATGTTACATATTTTCATTTTCGGTAGGAATGTGAGAAGGTACAAAAATTTTGGAGATCTATTTTTTTAAAAAAATTAGGTGATATATTTGAAAGGTATATAGAGCCAAATTCAGAAAATGCTTTATTGTCAAATCCTACACTAACTGCAAAGAGAGTTGACTCATGTCGATCAAGTAAACTGTTACCTTCTAATCATACTAATTTGTCTATGCCAGAGGACCCGGATATCTATGGATTAAAAGCTCTGTTACCAGAAATCAGAGATATATTGAGAGAGCTAAAACAATTAGTTTTCTCGATAGAAGGCCATATGAAGGAATTCAAGTCATCCTTGTCAGTGAACAAGGGTGATCTGCTGAAACACGGCCAGGAAGTAATATCACAACCAGAGAGAGATATGACTAATTATTACAGCTTATCCCCAGGAACTATTGATAGAATTGGGAAACTCTCCCTGGAGGAATTACTCCTATGTGTGGGTCCACAGCCTGTGGCATCAGAAAACTCTGCTCCCATTATATCTAATCCAACAGACTGTCCTATCTCATCATGTACTGCTGTCAACTCAAACAAAGAGGCACAAGAACAGGAGCTACCTACAAATTTAACAGAGAAAGCACAATCCAAACACATGAAGAAGAAGAAGAGGAAGAAGGAGCCATTGAAACCAGTATCCAAGAAAGGAAGAAGAAGGGGGAAATTGAACTTTAAACCTTTGTTCAAGTTATTAGAAGCCTCAGCACCTACTACAAAAAGTACCTCCAACAATGACATTATCCAGCCTAAAGATGGTCAACTGCCCGCTCGTGTAAAGGCCGATTCTTCAAATTATCACATGGACACCAGCTTCAAACAGATGAGGAAGCCTGATAATTTGTCTCTAACTCATGCTATATGTACACCAAGGTCTTGTTCGGATGTTAGAGGTACTCAAGAGTGGCAACCCTATAAGGACCCACAGCCTACTCAACTTCCTGAAATTACTGATAGGCCAGAAGGCTACCCCATTCCTGTTATAATAAGGACAAGGATTGTTAACAAAAGATACAACACTAGGGGCAGCAGATGGCGTAATCAGTTTACAAGACAGGAGCCCTCTTATGGCCAACTGAATAAGGCATCTGACTTAAGATATGATCATCATTTCTTTTGACAGGAAGAAGGATGCCTCGCCTGAGGAGCCATATGATCAACTGTGCCTGATGCATGCTGAGAGTGGGAACATCTCTGATAATGCTCATTCTATTGTACTGGGTGAAAGAGACAAAGCTGACTCAGAGAGGGCTTTCTGTCATTCCGATTTTATTGTTAACACTACTGCAGATCCTTCCTCACAGCAAAATAGATCTGTTCTTAACTGTATATCATGGAACATTGCAGGCTGGCACTCTAAAGCATCAGATCCTGAGCTCATGGAATTCCTAGGGGATTTCGAAATTATAATGTTACAGGAAACATGGGCTCTGGATGCTCCAATGCTGAATTGATATGAGGCATACTTTTTAAATGCCTTACTGAGCTCTAGGGGTGGAAGAGCCATGGGTGGTTTAGTTACATTCTTGTCCACCAAGTTACAGGCCACTGTGTTGTCATGGGATTCTTTAATTAATATAGCCACTGCACTGGTGTTAAAAATTGCTGGATCCATAATATTGCTTGCTAACATTTATGCTCCCTTTCAACGATCTTAAGAGCTAGTGGAAGGAAGCCTTGTGGATCCAGCTAGAAGAGTTCATTGAGCAAGTTTTAAAGTTATTCCCTGGAGCCTCTATTATAATTGCTGGGGACTGCAATGCGAGGATTGGAAGAAGCAATGTTGCACTTTTTAATCGTTTTAATATGTCATTTCCTGAATCCTTTTTACATCCTAAATTTTATCAGAGACAATTTAAAGATTGTGGTATTAATTATTCTGGTCTGTGTTTTATGAAGATGGTTTTTAACTTAGAACTAGTTATTTTAAATGGAAGTATGAATGGGGATAGACCGGGAGAGTTTACCTTTATTTCTTCATTAGGAGCCTCAATAATAGATTATGTGCTGATTTCAAGGGATTTGGCTGATTCCATTCTAGAGTTTGAGATAAAATATCAGAGTGAAAGTGATCATTTACCCCTGATGATTAAGCTGAATTATAATCAATATAATGTGGTAGCAGAGTGTGCACCAATTGTATCTATAGCAGCTGATATAAGAAAGGTTAGAATAAGGTGGACTGATGAGCAGTCGGCCTGTACAAGGAATCTATTAGCCACCAACCCTTATATGCATTTTAGAAATCTTATTACCACAGCGAGATCAGCAAAACAAGCCCTAAATACACATTCTAATTTGGTAGAGTCATTGCAACCCCATTTAACTTGTAATAAATCCGGTACCTTATTGCCTCGTACCACCTGTTCAAATCACTGGTTTGATTCAGAATTTAGAGCATTAAAGAATGAGCTACTGGAGACCTATAGAGACTATAAGAATCAGAATCTTGGGAGAATCCCAGAAAATTGGTATCAGTGCAAAAAAAAGGTATAAATCCTTGATTAAAACTAAGAGACTACAAGCCCAGAGGAAGGCCTGGCAATGTTTGCTAACTGCTGCCCATTTGAGAGACTCGGGTTCATTCTGGAAGATAGTATCTAGGGGAACTTTAACTTTTATTCCTAAACCAGACTACTATATAATGCCGACAGTATGGGAAGAATATTTTGGCAGGCACTATGTGGCTCAATTACCCTGTACTTCTGCCTTCCAAACTGAACTAGAAGACCTCCCAGAGTGGCCTCCAGTCACTAAACAGGAAGTACTCATGGTAATTGATCGTTTAAAACCAGGTAAAGCCCCAGGGCCTGACTATATTCCATCGGATCTTATTAAAGCAAATGCCGAATGGTGGGCTCCTATACTAGCTACCCTGTTTACCTGGATTGATAGAACAGCTTGTATACCAAAGGACTGTGAATTAGCTATTGTAGTCCCAATTTTTAAAAAAGGAAACAGAAGGGATCCTGCCAATTATCGTCCTATCAGTTTATTAAGTACCATTAGTAAATTATATGCAAGGCATCTGTTGGAAAAAATAGAAGATTGGTTACGGGTAGAGAATATTCTTGTAGAAGAACAGGCAGGTTTTAGGCAAGGGAAATCCACAATTGATCAGTGCCATGTTCTTCATCATTTAGCTAGTAAATACTCAGCCCCCAAGGTGGGATTCTCTATGCTGCTTTCATAGACTTTAAATCCGCATTTGACTCTATTTCTAGAGACATATTATGGTTAAAACTGCAGTCTATGAATATTGACAAATGACTTCTTATATTAATCCATCTTTTACATGATAATTCCTATTTACAGGTTCTTTGTAATTCTGATGGGATCCTAACTAACCCAGTTCCTGTACATAAGGGCGTGAGGCAAGGATGTATCATAGCCCCAACCTTATTCACTCTATATATTAATGGTATTGTTGAGAGTTTATCCAATGTAGATTTTCACCCACCCAAGCTGGCATCTCGCCCAATTCCTATACTTCTCTATGCAGATGATGCTGTGCTTTTGTCAACCTCGTGTGTTGGGTTTAGAAGGCTCCTGAGAGCTTTCTCCTCATACTGTACTCAGGAATGTTTAGAAATTAATTATACTAAAACCAAAATAATGGTTTTTGGCAGGAGGAGAATTAAACATAAATGGTCCCTTAATGGTCACCCAATTGAACAGGTCCAGCAGTATAAGTACCTAGGTATAACATTTCAGTCATCTGGTGCTTGGTCCATGCATATAAGCTGTGCTGCAATGAGAGCACAAGGCAATAGCAAAGCCATTAGCAGATTCTTTAATTCGACTGGGGGAAAACATGTTCCCTCTACTTTACAAGTTTTCAGGGCTAAAATCATTACCCAAATGCTTTATGGCTCACACCTGTTCAGATATGCTAACTTGAGACCTCTGGAGACTGTTCAAACCAGATTTGCAAGAGTCATTTTGGGCATTCCTACATGTGTCTCCAACACTTTACTTCGTTTAGAGGTTGGGCTTATTCCCATTGAAGCACAAGCCAAATTCCTCATGGTTAAGTACTGGCTTAAGCTCATTTTCCTTTCAGAGGGCTTAACTCCCTTGCTTCTGACAGATACTTTTCAGTCTGAATGGAAAAAACAGGTAATAAAAGTTATACATAACTTAGGATATTCTCCTTGTACCCTCCAAACACTGGGTTTTTGTAAAGCCATGAATGAAGTAAAATTACGAATCAGAGATATAGAACTGCAGAAACATGTTGCCCAGTTGGGGAAAATGGAATTTCTTAAGAAATCAGCATTTACTGCCTCTCCATATCTGGATAGGCTCATATCTCCTGTCTCCAGGAGGGCCTTTACTCTGGCTAGATTAAATGTCCTTCCCTCCAAGCTACTGGAGGGGAGGTTTCAAGTTTTACCTTTTTCAGATAGAAATTGCCCATGTGCCAATGACCAATTGGAATGTGTAGAACATGTACTTCTATTCTGCACCTATTATCAAGATCTATGCAAGGAGATTATCTCCCCAATTATAGGCAAATATCCTGGGAGGTCAATAGAATTCTATATACAGTTGCTCCTTTCTGATAACACTTACCAGATAACTAGGCAAGTTGCCAAATTCTGTGCTGCTGCAATAAGGGTTCGTAAACAAATTTATAAAGAAACATAGTAGTAACTGATGACTGTTTTTATCGTAGCTAATGGCCACTTTTATTTCGGACCAGAATAAATTTTAAACTGTATTTTAAATTGTATTTAAAATTGTATTTATGATATATCTTGTAATAAGGCTTGACTCATGTGCTGTCTATTGGAATGCATATTTGAACATCCTTATTTTTATGATTTTATTTTTGGTTTTTGGTCATTGACTGTAAATAAAATTTCATTCATTCATTCAGCCCCCGCATCAGGGAGTCATTAGTAATTTAAAAAAAAAGCCCCAACCACGCTAAAAAAATAAAAAAGAGAAAAAGTTAAACTAAAAACTAAACTTTTTTTCCAGATAAGAGGCACTGGCTTGGGGCCAATGTTTATTTTTATTTTATTTTTATTATTTATTTATTTATTTTTAAGAAACAAAAATAAAACAAATTATAAAACAAATTTTTTTAAAAAATCATTTCATAACTAATGAAACAAGGAAGCAGGGTCCAATGTCAACTTTGCTCCTCTGTGGTGCTGGCCAATGAGGAGCTGTGCAGGGACAGGCATCATCCCACCTCCCTGTCTGATTGGCGAGCACCACGGAGAAGCAAAGATGACATCAGAGCCTGCTTTCTTGTTGGAGCTGAGCTCCGTGCGGGCACAGAACAATATAAGCAATTGGCTGCTTCTGTGTCAGAGACTTCCGAACACCCACCTGGGCTCATGCAGGTTGTTTCAGAAACGGTAGGTTCCAAAATGAATTGCCCATCCCTACTCAGGAGTGTGACTCATTACCTTCACAAACTTCGTTCTGTTGGCTGAACAGTTTATTTCTAGTTGTTAACAGCTCATCTCTGCAAAGGGAGGTCACTCCTTCCAGTCACAGAAAACATCTGAGAAAGCCTGGTTGTTAGGAAACAGTTTTTCATATCAGTATGCAAAATAACAAACAGTTCAAGCACGGTTCAGCTCAGCAGATACAGAAATACATATCTAAATGAAGGGAGTGGAGCAATTCTCGATGGTTTGGGAAGAGACTGACCAGGCCTGTACTCATGGCAGGAGCGCATAATAAACACCCAATCCTCTAATGAAAATTTCCTATGGGATGCTTCACAGGTCGAAAATCCGTTCTGCATTTTGAAGCAAGTGTACCCAGGATGCATTACACCCCCAAAGAAAGTTTGTGGAAGGGTGGGAGGAGATTTTTTTCATCAGGTTTTGGAGCCATTCTGGACATTGTTTTGCAGCAGCTTTGGACTTTTAGAACTTGGAAAAGTAAGGAGTTGAGATTTCCTTGATTTCTTTTGTGTTATTGCAATGGTTTTGATTGCACATTTGGCAGGAATGACCTGGGACTTCTTGTTTGGTGGTTTTGTTTTGCTTTGCTTTTGCTTTTGCACTGGTTTCCATTGCTATGCAGGCGGGAATGGGCTGCTGCTTCTTGTTTGGTGTTATTTTGTTTGTTTGTTTTAGTTTTTCCATTGGTTCCCATTGCACTTTTGGTGGGAAACTGCAAACTGCAGACCGTTTGCAGTTTTCCCTTTTTCTTTTGCACTATGTGGGTGTGTGGGGGGGGAGCAGGTTCCAGCTCTGCATACCTTTAAAGTGAACTTTATAAAGAGCTCTGAACAGAAAAGAATTGCCTTTTTTGCCTTTTTTTCCAGACCTCTGGAACAGGTTACTATATATACTCGAGTATAAGCCTAGTTTTTCAGCCCTAATTTTGGGCTGAAAAAAAGGGGTCCTCGGCTTATATTCGAGTCAATACTTTTAGCCACAGAGGCAAGTTTGGGTCAGTGGTTAAAAGTCATTTTAAACATTGTGTGCCACTTCTCCTGACCCCCCATGTTTAAAATGACTTTTTAAAAAGCCCCTCCCCATGTTTTAAAATGACTTTTAGCCATCAACTCAAACACTTGTCTCGGTGGCTAAAAGTCATTTTAAACATCACACACACACACAGCTCACAAAGGAGGAGTTGCCAGACCCTGCTGCATTTCCCACCCTAGGCTTATACTTGAGTCAATAAATTTTCCCAGTTTGGGGGGTTTAAATTAGGGGGCCCAGCTTATACTCGGGTCGACTTATACTTGAGTATATACAGTAATTGGTTTTCCATTCAGTCCTATGGGAAACAGCGCTTCACAACATGAATTTTTTCATAAAACAAAGTGACCCGCAGGACAAATTAATTTTGTCTTGCAGGGTATTACTCTATTGGGTACAAAATGCTGCAGTTTCTGGTTGCAGTCTGTCCTGTCCCTGTATTAAGCGTTAAAAAAGGGAATCCTAATTGGATTACCTATAGGTGGCCATAGTTGAACTAGTACCACTGACATCAATGGGAGACATTAGTCATGATTTCAGTTCATGGCATCCACATGGTGTAGCAACACAATCTCACCTGTTCCTTTAAGAGAGAATATTTCCTTTCCTTTATGATATTTTTGTTGTTTTATCTGTTTTTTTGGTATTGTAGTTTTATAATATTTGATAAAAACTTTTAAAAAATAAAAAATAAAAATAAGAGAGAAGTTGAGTCTTGCTGTTAAGAAATGTAATTTTTAAAAAAAACAGAATTAAGGCAGCACTGATGTGCTATTCCTTTTTAGAGAACTTTTTTTTAAAAAATGGAAGGCTTCTTCCTGGATGTGGAAAGGGGTCTTTCATTCATTCATTCATTTATTCAATGATTCATTCATTCAATTTCTATTTTACCCATCTGACCAAAATGGCCAATTGGGGAGGTTTACAACAGTGGCAATAAAATAACACAAACATAACCAAACTGAGAATTAATATGTATTTTTTAATGTATTAGTTAATATTACTTTTAAAAATAGGTGGTAATTAAAAGTGGTAGGTTGATATACACTCAAGAGCCATTCACATGGAAAGTTTTGAAAAGCTTGTCAAAATAAAAAGGTTTTAGGGGTTTTCTCAAAGCTCTCTAGAGAGAGGGTCAGCCAGATTTCGGGTGGCAGCTGATTCCAAAGTCAGGAAGGATTTTCTTTTTGCAATTTATTTATAGTTTTCAAACAAAAAGTCAATCAAAAATAAAAAAGAACTATTCTTATCTTCCCAAACAAAATTTGCATCTCATGATAACAATATATGATACTAAACTATTTCAATTACTCATAAATTAAACAGGAAACTTAATTGACATTATAATATTGATCTAAAAATTTGTAGAAATCATGCCATCTTTCTTCAAAGTCTGCATAGTATCCATCTGGTTTCATTAATGCTGAGATCTTATCAATTTCTGTGTAGTTTAACACCTTCATAATTAACTGGTTTTTGTCTAGAATCTTGTTTGTCTTCCATAGTTGTGCATAGGTGTGCAAGAGGGCTAAAAAATACTGGTGTATGGTACAAAATTTATTTTACAAACTATCTTAATTAATCTTGAGCTAAAACCAGAGATTTTTTTACTATCTATGATACAACAAAATATTGGTGAAAGCAAAAAAAAATTGTAATAATCCATATTATCACAGCAGCTAGGAAGGATTTCTTTACCAGCTGAGGGACAGGAGCATCTTCAAAAAACGGAACTTCCAGTCCTTTTCTAGAAACTGTCATACTGTCAATCAGAGAGGCGAATCATGGAAGACAATGAGGAGAGCGGGAGGAGGCTACACAGGCATCCATTAAGCAAAGCACTTAAGAACAGAAACACTTTAAAGAAAATAAATCACCCTCCTGTCTCCTCTCACTTTCAGGAGGACACCTTCATTTTTGAAAGTTTCTTTTTAGTTTTATGTAAAAAGGAACAATCCAATAAATGCAGCAAAATGCCATGGACTGCATTTCAGAAGAAAGGCATAAATCCAAGCCAAAACAAGATATTTTGCATCCTGAGGCAACACACAAGAGGGCACCTGTCTCATTCCATGTATCTGGAAGTTGAGTCATGGCAACTGAACTTCTTTTCTTGAGAGACTGAAATGTTTCACTGCTTATCCAAGCAGCTTAGTCAGTCTGAGGGAAGTTAGTGGCAAGTCCTCCATTTTATAGTTCACCTTGACTTCACATCCCCCTGGTCTGAATAGGCTTGTTAGGTGGACAATGACCTGAATAGGTTCATAGGTGGTTCCTGAATATTTGAAAATCTTCACAGACTCATTCCATGTAGAAAACCCAACTAGACTTCAACACAGTCAGTAGAAAAAAATAGTATCAAATTTTAAAGGAATGGACTAGCTTAGGAGTTGGACGACAAGTGGTGCAGCCCATGTTTCTTATATGCCTCATGGCCATCTCCCCATAACTATTGTCTGATATGAGTTTCTGAGATCCATTGTCAGCTTAATTCATTCTAGCGAATGGAAGCTTCAAGGAAAACAGACTTTCCTGAGAAGCATTTGTGGGTTGTGGGCTAATCTTTGGACAGATGTGCATAAAACGAGGCTACATCGTGGGCATTTGGATGACTCCTGAGCATCAGTTGGGGCAGAACAAAGAGTCTGCCCATCACCCACAGGGTTTGGATATTAAAAAAAGTAAAGCTGAGCCACATTCCTAAAATCAGCAAAACTCAGGATCAGGTCCCTGACATTCCAACCACTGAACCAATGGAAGGTACCCAGGCGGAGGTCATTGCATCCTGTGTGTCTTGTTTTCAGCCAGTTTTTTGACCATTTCATATAGGTATTGTTGGCCATTGGGAAGGGCATACGTTTTTGTTGCTAGCTAGCATTTGCATTCTATAAACTTCTTTTTCTTTATTATTTAGGTTGGTTTTTTTTAAAAAAAATTACAACTTGAATTGTGTGTTTGTTGTGGTAGGCTTGGATCGGCCAGAGATAGTGTACTTGGGTTTATCTGTCCTCCCTCTAGCTCTCTCTCTCTTTCCTTCTTCTTGGTGATGTAAATCTGATTGCTAGAATGGTGCCTGTGAGCAAAATTAAAAAACCCATTCCCACCATATCGCTATGGAACACTGCATATGTTTGGTCGCCCTTTGCTTTTTCTCTGATTTCTGCTTTCATTTTTTTAAACAGAGACCAGGAAATGTACAAATACAGTGGACCCTTGTATAACAAACAGCTTGTATAACATAAATTTTGTACAACATAAAAATTCTGGAGATAGGGGAAATTTGCTTAACATAATCATCTATGGGGATAATCCGTACAACATAAAATGGGATTACTCCATTTTCAATGCATTCCTATGGGAATTTGTATAAAGGAAAATTTGCTTAACATAATTTCATTTGGAACAAATTAATTCCTTTATACAAGGTACCACTGTACTGACTTGAATCTGGACGAGGACTAGGCCACAGTGCCACCAAAAGTACACTGGGTGGAATCACAGGTGCTTCTATGTGTCCTTAGTTAGGCAAGGACTAGGTTAGGAGAGGCACTGCACTTCCCTGTTATGTTCTGTGGATTACAATGGATTTAGAGTGTAGTAGATAAAGTTCCAAACCAAGACTCTGGAGAACTGGGTTCAATTCCCCACTCAGCAATGGAAACTCACTTGGGCAGTGGAACTGGTATAAATCACTTTTTAAATAGTGTTGTATTTTAATGTATCGTATTTATTGTATTTACATGTTTTATTGTTCTAATTTTATTGTAATTTTGATGTTTTAATTGTCTATTTTGATTGTGAGTCGCCCAGAGACCTTTGGGTAGTGGGCGGCATACAAGCTATATAAAATAAATAAATAAATAAATAAATAAATAAATAAATAAATAAATAAATAAATATCTCATTTACCTTGGAAGCCCTATTAATGTCACTATAAATTGGTTCTGACTTGATGGCACAGAACGCACTCACACACAAATACTCATCAACCAGATGTATTTTAATGTTTCACTCTTAACTCACTGTGGTATCCTGTTTATCTTCCTTTGGCATTAGGGAACACTGAGTTCAGTGGAGCTTACTTTCTAATAAATATATTGAGGTGTTAATTATTAGTGGTTTCATGAATTTCCAACCCTCACCTGCCTTCCTTTAATATTCATTATAGGCAACCGAAGTTACTTCTGAGTACATATGTTTAAGACTAGTGGAACATTTCTTCCCCATTTCCTTCAGATCTAACAGATGTGATAGCAATAGGTCCCAAGCACCTGGAAATTAAATTCTCTCATTCTTGGCCTTACTAGCTAAATGATCTTTGTTTTCCACCTCAGTTTAGATGCCAAAAATAAAGCCTTTCTTGTCCAAAAACCCAGACAGGTACACAAAGTGGGGTTTTTTTTGTTCCAAATTAGTTTGGAATGAACTTAACAAATTGCAACCACAGCCTGAGATGTTAACTGACAGCTGTTTGAGCAAGGATGCTAATTGCTTTCATACTAAATTAGCCACTGCTGAAATTAAGTAGCAGCTCAGCAAAACAGCTACAGCAGCCGGCCTATTTTAAAACTTCAGATGGCTGCTCACCCAAGGAAGCATTTCGGCACAGAAAAAGGAGCAGGGAAAAACCTTACTTCTACAGTCCAACTATCCACTACTGTATGGCCATGAGATCATATTTATATCATCTTATTATTTGGAAATAAACAGAAGGGCATCTGGTAGGGTTCAGGACTACCGCTCATGGTAAGGGGAAATTGATGGATAAAGACAGCCACTTGTGGGGACAGGAAAATGCCATCTTTCGTCTACACCATTTCCTTATGGGGTTGGGGGGGACCACAACTAGGGGGAGGAGGCTCATTAAGCATGCTTCCTGGGGGAATTGTTGCAAAAATGACAACATATTATTTGTACTTTGTACTATTCTGCACACCCCCCTTGCTGGGTGTGTGTGTGCAGGTCGGTGTTTGCCCTGGGTGACACATCCCTAGTTGTGGGATTGTTGGGGGGCAAACTGGGTCCCAAAATAACCCTACCCCACATTTCTTTTTTAAATTCACAGTGTGGGGTCAGGTTTAAACCCTGGGTGTCTACAGAACAAACAAAAAAGTGCTTGGCTCTCCCTCCCCACCGTGAGATGAATGTACATCCTGGTAGAATCATGAGTCATGTGTGCATTTCAGTAAGGATTCAAGGTTGTGTAGAGATAAAGACTAAACGTCTTTGCACTGTGTGTGGTAGTCTTGAGCCATATCAGGATCTCACGTGTTTGGCTTCCAAAGTAATTAAGCAGAAATCAAAAGCAGGAAGAGTAGCTGCACAATAAATTCCTTCATATAATATGTGGCTTGATCCTTAATCATTAGATGCTATTTCTGCAGGACATTAGGATTTGAAGCCAACGTTTAAGGGATGGTTGAGGGACAGGTTTTGATTTTTATTTTTCAAATTGGCAATTGCTTTTGTAAAAGGCACATCATCAGGAAAAAGTAGCAGTAGTTATATAAGTTGGGATGGAAGCATAGTAGTTTTTAGATGGGTTATTTGCCTATGTTCTGTCAAACATCTGATCCTTTGTGCTTGCAGTGTTTGAGAATAAGGATGTGGACCTGTATGTGAGTGGTTACTTTCATAAAGAGAAATGGTACTGAGACATTTTGCCCAAAGTGAGAAAAAACACTGGATAGGGCAGGGAAAGAGGTTTTGATCTCTCAAACTCAAACCAAGAGCAGTTAACTCCTCCTTCGTTTTTGCTATGGTCCTTATTTTCAGGATATTATTGATTCTCCCAATTCTTTTGTTCGTATCTTCCTATTTTAAGAATCAGGACCAAGGCAAAGAGGAAATGAACAAAGTGAGATACTGTATAAGAGAGAGTGAAAGCCAGGAGGGCTATATTAATAAATTCTACCATCTACCTCAAGGCTTAAATAAAGCCTGGGGCTTTTTAAAATATTGTAGCTGAGTGTCTGTGAAGATTTCTTGTCATCCAGGTGAGTTTATCTAGAAGTTGAGTACTGTGATGAAGCTGCTTGGATGAATAGCGAAATTTTTCGACCTCTCAAGAAAATAAGTCCAGTTCCCGTGACTCAACTTATGGACTGTGGCTGAAATCCAGCAGTAAATTGGTATTAGACTAGATACATTGAATAAGGGGTAATTTAGTGATAAACTTTTGTTTCATTGATTGAGTGGGTCTTCTCTAGTTGCAATTTACTAATGGATTTCAGCCTCGACATAACAATAAGTTGCTCATATAACCCACACTGAAACTTCTTTACCTTGCTATCTGTAATTTCAGTGTTTGCTTCCTCACCCTGTTCATCTCCCTTCAACAACCTAAGAATTGTACATATTGCATTCCATGTGCTGAAGGAAGTAGTTTGTAATTTCCCAAAAGATGAAGAAAATCCATTTGCTGATTTTATCTGGAAGCTGGGTGTTTTTAGACTCTAATTCCCATAAACCCTAAAAATACAGTGGTACCTTGTATAAAAGAATTAATTTGTTCCGAATGAAATTCTTTTAAGCAAATTTTCCTTCATACAAATTTCCCATAGGAATACCTTG